>CM061543.1:45317471-45917471 GCA_030864215.1 Capsicum pubescens
TTTGTTTAATTTTTCATGGCGATTTGGTTGGACAAATGGGTGAAACGGCGTGAACGGGGAGATTTTGGCCAAATCAGTGTGAAATAGCCCATGATTTCAGGGGTGTGCCCAGGGTTCGGGCGTGCTATGGGCCAAAAATAAATCGGGGCATACCAGGAAGGTTGGGGATTGTTTCAGTATGGTCCGTTTAATTTTTTGTGGCCATTTGAGTGGACAAACAGGCGAAATGACGCGAATGGGGCATTTTTGGGCCAAATCGGTGCGCTATAGCCCACGGTTTGAGATTGGGCATAGGGGTTTCGGGTGTCCTATAGGACAAAATTAATCGGGGCATGCCAAAGAGGTTGGGACCTACCCATGTGGTCCAATTAATTTTTTGTGGCCATTTAGAAGGACCAACGAGCCAAACGGCGTGAACGGGGAAATTTTTAGGCCAAATCAATGTGCTATAGGCCACGGTTTAGGAGGTGGGCTCGAGGTTCGGGCATGCTGTGGGATAAAAATCGATCGGGGCGTGCTAGGGAGGTTGGGGATCATTCCAGTATGGTCCGTTTATTTTTTTTTGTGGCTATTTGGGTGGACAAAAGGACGAAATGACGCAAACGGGGTATTTTTGGTCCAAATTGGTGTGCTATAGCCCATGGTTTTGGGGGTGGCCCCGGGGTTCGGGCGTAGTGGGCCAGCGATTCGGGCCTCTTGAGGGCCAAAAATCAATCGGGGCGTGCCAGGGATATTGTGGATCGTCCCAGTGTGATTCGTTCAATTTTTTGTGGCCATTCGAGTGGACAAACGAGCTAAACGGCACGAACGGGGAATTTTCAGGCCATATCGGTGTGCTACAGCCCACGATTTTGGGGGTGGGCCCAGGTTAGGGGCATATTATGGGTCAAAAATTGACTGGGGTATGCCTGGGAGGTTGGGGTCATCCCAATGTGGTCCTTTTAATTTTTAATGGCTATTTAGGTGGACAAATGGGTGAAACGGTGCGAATGGGGCATTCTAGGTCCAAATCGGTGTGTTATAGCCCACGGTTTTGGGGGTGGGCCTAGGGTCCGGGAGTGTTGTAAGTCAAAAAATTAACCGGGGCATGCCATGGAGGTTGGGGATCGTCCCAACGTGGTCCGTTAAATATTTTGTGGCCATTTGGGTGGTCAATCAGGCAAAACGCAATGAACGGGGCATTTTCTGGCCAAATCGATTTGCTATAGCCACGGTTTTGGGGGTGGGTTCAGGGTCCGAGCGTGCTGTGGGCAAAAAAATGACCGGGGCGTGCCAAGGAGGTTGGGGATCATCCTAGTATGATCCATTTAATTTTTCGTGGCCATTTGGGTGGATAAACGAGAAAAATGGTAGGAACGGGGCATTTTTGTGCAAAATTGATATGTTATTGCCCACGATTTTGGGGGTGGGCCCAGGGTTCAGGTGTGCTGTGGGCCAAAAATCGATCGAGGCATGCCAGGGAGGTTAGAAATTATCCCAGTATGGTTCGTATATTTTTTTGTGGTGATTTGGTTGGACAAATAGGCAAAATGGCGTGAATGGGAAGGTTTCGGGCCAAATCAGTGTGCTATAGCCCACAGTTTCGTTGGTGTACCCGGGGTTCGGGCGTGCTGTGGACAAAAAATCAATTGGGGCTTGCCGAGGAGGTTTAGGATCATCCCTGTGTGGTCCATTTAATTTTTCATGGCCATTTGGGTGGACAAATAGGCGAAACGATGCGAACAGAGCATTTTCAGGTCAAATTGGTGTGCTATAGCCTACTATTTTAGGGTGGGCCCAGGGTTCGGGCGATCTGTGGGCAAAAAATCGATCGGGGCATGCCAGGGAGGTTGGGGATCATCTTAGTATAGTCCGTTTAATTTTTATGGCCATTTGGGTGGACAAACAGGAGAACGGCACGAACGAGACATTTTCAGGCCAAATTGGTGAGCTATAGCCCATGGTTTCAGGGGTGGGGCCGAGGTCTGGGAGTTCTGTGGCCCAAAAATTAACCGGGGCATGCTAGGGAGGTTGGGGATAATCCCAGTGTGGTCCATTTAATTTTTCGTGTCTATTTGGGTGGACAAACGAGTGAAACGGTCCCGAACAGGGCATTTTCAGGCCAAATTAGTGTGCTATAGCCCACGGTCTTGGGGGTAGGCCCGGGGTTCGGGCATGCAACTGGTCAAAAATCAACCGGGGCATGCAAGGGAGATAGGGGATTATCCCAGTGTGGTCCATTTAATTTTTTATGGCAATTTGGGTGGACAAACGGGCGAAACGACACGAACGAGGCAATTTCGAGCCAAGTCGGTGTGCTATAGCCCAAGGTTTCAGGGGTGGGCCTCAGGTTTTTGCATTCTGTAGGACAAAAATTGACCGAGACTTGCCAGGGAGGTTGAGGATCATCCCAGTGTAGTTTTTTTATTTTTTTCGTGGCCATTTAGGTGGATAAACAGGCGAAATGGCGCGAACGGGGTGTTTTCGGGCCAAATCGGTGTGATATAGCCCACGGTTTTAGGGGTGGCCCTGGGGTCCAGGAGTACTGTGGTCCGAAAATTGTTCGGGGCGTGCAGGGAGGTTGGGGATCATCCCAATATGGTTTGTTTATTTTTTGTCGGCCATTTGGGTGGACAAACGGGCGAAACAACGCGAACGAGACATTTTTTAACCAAATCGTTGTGCTATAGCCCACGGTTACGGGGGTGGGCTCGGGGTTCGGGTATACTTTGGGCCAAAAAATCGATCAGCGGATGCCAGGGATGTTGGGTATCATCCCAGTATGGTCCGTATATATTTTTTGTGTCAATTTGGGTGGATAAATGGGCGAAAAGGCGTGAACGGGGCAGTTTCTTCCAAATTGGTGTGTTATAGCCCACAGATTTGGGCGTGAGCCCGGGGTCCGGCGTGTTGGTTGCCAAAAATCGACCGGGTCCATGCCAAAGAGGTTGAGGATCATCCTAGTATGGTTCGTTTAATTTTTTAAAGAAATTTGGGTGGACAAACGGGCGAAATGGCACGAACGGGCCAATTTTGGGCAAAGTCGGTATGCTATAGCCCATGGTTTCGGGGGTGGGCCGGGGGTTTTGGTATTTTGTTTGATGAAAATTGACCGAGGCATTCCAGGGAGATTGGGGATCATCCAAGTATGGTTTATTTATTTTTTTCGTGGCCATTCGGGTGGATAAGGATGAAATGGCGTAAATGAGATGTTTTTGGGCCAGATCGGTGTGATACAGCCCCCGGTTTTGGGGTGATCCCGGGGTCCGGGCGTACTGTGGGCTGAAAATTGACCGGGGCGTGCCAGGGAGGTTAGGGATCATCCCAATATGGTCCATTTAATTTTGTTGGCCACTTGGGTGGACAAACAGGCGAAACGGTGCGAACGGGGCATTTTTTGGCCAAATTGGTGTGCTATAGCCTACGGTTTTGGGGGTGGGCCCGAGGTTCGGGCGTGTTGTGGGCCAAAAATTGACCGGGGAATGGCAGGAGGTTGGGTATCATCCCATTGTGGTCCGTATAATTTTTTGTGGACATTTGGGTTGACAAACGGGCGAAAATGTGCGAATGGGGCATTTTCGGCAAAATCGGTGTGCTATAGCCCACGATTTTAGGGGTGGGCCCGGGGTTCGGGCGTGCTGTTGGCCAAAAATTGAATAGGGCATGCCAGGGAGGTTAGGAATCATCCCAGTATAGTTCGTTAAAATTCTTGGCCATTTGGGTGGACAAACGGGAGATACGGTCTAAACGGGACATTTTTGAGCTAAATCGGTGTGCTATAGCCACGGTTTGGGGGTAGGCCCGGGGTATGGGCGTTCTGTGGGATGAAAATCGACCAGGTCATTCCAAGGAGGTTGGTGATAATCCTAGTATGGTCCGTTTATTTTTTTTGTGGCCATTTGGGTGGAGAAACAAGGCAAAAACGGCATGAACATGCCATTTTCGGGGCAAATCAGTGTGCTATAGCCCACAGTTTCAGGGGTGGACCCAAGGTTCGGGCGAGCTGTAGGTCAAAAATAAATCGGGATGTGATAAGGAAGTTGGGGATCATCCCAGTATGGTCCATTTAATTTTTTATGGCAACTTGGGTTGACAAATGGGCAAAACGGCGCGAACTGGGCATTTTCAGGCCAAATTGGTGTGCTATAGCACACGGTTTCGTGAGTGGGCTCAGGGTTCGGGCGTACTGTGAGCCACAAATTGACTGAGGTGTGCCAGGGAGGTTGGGTATCGTCCTAGTATTGTCCATTTAATTTTTCGTGGCCATTTGGGTGGACAAACAGGCAAAACAGTGCGAACGGGGCATTTTCGAGCCAAATTGGTATGCTATAGCCCACGGTTTCATGGTTGGGACCGACGTCCGGGTGTGCTATGGGTTAAAAAATTGACCAAGGCATGCCAGGGAGGTTGGAGATCATCCAGTGTGGTCCGTTTAAATTTTTTATGGCCATTTGGGTGTACAAACGGGCAAAACAGTGTGAATGGGGCATTTTTGCGCCAAATCGGTGTGTTATAGCCCAGGATTTCAGGGGTGGGCCTGGGGTTCGGGATTTCTTTGGGCTGAAAATTTATCGGGGCGTGCCATAGAGGTTGGGTATCATCCCAGTATGGTCCGTTTAATTTTTTGAGGCCATTTGGGTGGACAAACGGGCGAAACGGCATGAACTGAGTATTTTTGGGCAAAGTAGGTG
The DNA here is from genome assembly GCA_030864215.1 of Capsicum pubescens. NCBI lineage: Eukaryota > Viridiplantae > Streptophyta > Magnoliopsida > Solanales > Solanaceae > Capsicum > Capsicum pubescens. The sequence continues at coordinate 45,322,142 of CM061543.1, forward strand.
TACTATGGCCCACTGTTTTGGGGTGGGTCTGGGGTTCGGGCATTTTGTAGGCCAAAAATTGATCGGGGCTTGCCAGGGAGGTTGGGGATCGTTCCAGTGTGGTCCGTTTAATTTTTTCGTGGCTATTTGGGTGAACAAAGTGGTGAAACAGCGTGAACAGGGTGTTTTCAGGCCAAATTGGTGTTCTACAGCCCACGGTTTAGGGGGTGGGCTCAGGGTCCGGGCGTGCTATGGGCTGAAAAGTGATCGAGGCATGCCAGGGAGGTTGGGGATCATCCCAATATGGTCCATTTAATTTTTCGTGGCAATTTGGGTGTACAAACGGGTGAAACGACGTAAATAAAGCATTTTCAGGCCAAATCGGTGTGCTATAGCGTACGATATTGAGGGTGGGCCCAGGTCCGAGCGTGCTATGGGCCAAAAACTTATCGAGGCATGCCAGGGAGGTTGGAGATCTACCCATGTGGTCCGTTTAATTTTTTGTGGCCATTTGGGAGGACAAACGAGCGAAACGGCCCAAACGGGGCATTTTTAGGCCAAATCAGTGTGCTATAGTCCACGGTTTTGGGGGTGGGCCCGAGGTTCTGGCATGATATAGGCCTAAAATCAATCGAGGCATGCCAGGGAGGTTGGAGATCATTCCAATGTGGTTCGTTTGATTTTTTATGGCCATTTCGGTGGATAAATGGGCAAAACGACATGAACAGGGCATTTTTGAGCCAAATCGGTGTTTAATAGACCACGGTTTTGGGGGTGAGCCCAGGGACCCGGGCGTGCTGGGGGTTGAAAATCGATCGAGGTTTGCCAAGGAGTTTAGGGATCATCCCAGTATGGTTCGTTTAATTTTTTGTGGCCATTTGGGTAGACAAATGGGAGAAACAACGCGAACGGGGCATTTTTGAGGTAAATCGGTGTGCTATAGCCCACAGTTTCGGTAGTGGGCCCAGGGTTTGAGTGTGCTATGGACTGAAAATCAATCGGGGCATGACAGGGAGGTTGGGGATCGTCCCAGTGTGGTCCGTTTAATTTTTTATGGCCATTTGGGTGGACAAACGGATGAAATAGCATGAACGGGGCATTTTGGGCCAAATCAGTGTGCTATAGCCCACAGTTTTGGGAGTGAGCCCGGGGTCCGGGCGTGCTGTGGGCTAAAAATTGACAGGGGCATGCTAGGAAAGTTAGGGATCATCCTAGTATGGTCCGTTTAATTTTTGTGGCCATTTGGGTAAACAAACAGGCGAAACGACGCGAACGGGATGTGTTTGGGCCAACTTTGTGTGCAATAGCCCAATGTTTTGGGGTGATCCCGGGGTCCAGGCATACTGTGGGCCAAAAATTGATTGGGGCATGTTAGGGAGGTTAGGGATCATCCCAGTGTGGTTTATTTAATTTTTTATGGTTATTTGGGTGGAGAAACGGGCAAAACGGCGCGAATGGGGCATTTTCGGGCAAAATCGGTGTGCTATAGCTCACGGTTTCAGGGGTGGTCCCGGGGTTTGGGTATACTATCAGACAAAAATCATCCGGGGCGTGCCAAGGAGATTGGGGATTGTCCCAGTATGATTCATTTAATTTTTCCTGGCAATTTGGGTGGACAAACGGGCGAAACAACGCGAATGGGGCATTTTCAGGCAAAATTAATGTGCTATAGCCCTCGATTTTGGGGTTGCGCCCGGTATACGAGCATGCCATAGGAAAAAAATTGACTGAGGCATGCTAGGGAGGTTGGGGATCATCCCAGTGTGGTTCATTTAATTTTTTGTGGCCATTTCGATGGACAAATGGGGAAAACAAAGCGAACGGGGCAATTTTGGGCCAAATCGGTGTGCTATAGCCCACGGTTTTGGGCTTGGGCCCGGGGTCCGGGTGTGATATGGGCCAAAAATCATCCGAGGCATGCTAGGGAGGTTGGGGATCATCTCAGTGTGGTCCATTTAATTTTTCGTGGCTATTTGGTTGGAAAAACAGGCGAAACGGCGAGAACAAGGTATTTTCGAGCCAAATTGGTGTGCTATAGCCCACGATTTTGAGGGTGGGTCCAGGATTTGGGCGTGCTGTGGGTCAAAAATTAACCGAAACGTGCCAGGGAAGTTGGGAATTATCTTGGTGTCGTTCATTTAATTTTTCATGGCTATTTGGGTGGACAAACAGGCATACATGTGCGAATAAGGCATTTTTTGGCCAAATCTATGTGCTATAGCCCACAATTTTGGGGGTGGGCCCAGGTTCTAGGCGTGCTGTGGGTCAAAAATCGACCGGGGAGTATCGGGGAGATTGGGGATCATTCCAGTGTGGTCCATTTAATTTTTCGTGGCCATTTGGGTGGACAAACGAGCAAAATAATGCAAATGGGGCATTTTCCGGCCTAATTGGTGTGCTATAGCCCACAGATTTGAGGGTGGCCCCGAGGTTCGGGCATGCTTTGGGCTGAAATTTGATCTGGGCATGCCAAGAAGGTGGGGGATTGTTTCAGTGTGGTCCTTTTAATTTTTGTGGTCATTTGGGTAGACAAACAGGCGAAACGACGCAAACGGGGCATTTTTGGGCCAAATCGGTGCTCTATAGCCCATGGTTTCGAGGTTAGGCATGGGTTTTGGGTGTGCTGTAGGACAAAAATTAATCAGGGCATGCCAGGGTGGTTGGGATCATCCCATTGTGGTCCATTTAATTTTTTGTGGTCATTTGGGTGGACTAACGGGCAAAATACGAGAATGGGGCATTTTTTGGCAAAATCGATGTGCTATATAGCCCATGGTTTCGAGGGTTGGCCCAGGGGTCGGGCGTGCTATGGGCCAAACATTGACCGGGATATGACAGGGAGGTTGGAGATCAGCCCAGTGTGGTCCGTTTAATTTTTCGTGGCTATTTGGATGGACAAACAGGTGAAACGCCGTGAATGGGGTATTTTCGGGCCAAATCGGTGTGCTATAGCCCACGGTTTTGGGGGTGGGCCGGGGTTCGGGTGTATTGTGTGCCAAAAATCAACCGAGGCATTCCAGGGAGGTTGGGGATTGTCCCAGTATGGTCCTTTTAATTTTTCATAGCCATTTGGTTGGAAAAATAGGTGAAACGGTGCAAACGAGGAGTTTTTGGGCCAAATCAGTGTGCTATAGCCCACGGTTTTGGGGTGGGATCGGGGTCCAGGCGTACTATGGGCCGAAAATCAATTGGGGCATGCCAGGATGATTTAGAATCATCCTAGTATGGTCCGTTTAATTTTTTGTGACCATTTGGGTGGACAAATGGGCAAAACGACACAAACATGGTATTTTCAGGCAAAATTGGTGTGCTATAGCCCACGGTTTTGGGGGTGGGCCCAGGGTTTTGGAGAGCTGTGGGAAAAAAATCAACCGAGGCATATCAGGGAGGTTGGGGATCATCCCAGTATGGTTAATTTAATTTTTTGTGTCCTGTTGGATAAAAGGGCAAAACGGCACGAACGAAGCATTTTCAGGACAAATTGGTGAGCTATAGCCCACGGTTTTGGGGGTGGGCTCGAGGTTCGGGAGCTTTGTTGGCCAAAAATTGACCGAGGCAAGCCAGGGAGGTTAGGTACCGTCTCAGTGTGATCCGTTTAATTTTTTGTGGCCTTTTGGGTGGACAAACGGGCAAAACAGCGCGAACGAGGCATTTTCGGGCCAAATATGTGTGCTATAGCCCACGATTTTGGGGGTGGGCCCAAGGTTCGGACGTGCAGTCGGCCGAAAATCAGTCGGGGTAGGCTAGAGATGTTGGGGATCGTCCTAGTATGGTCCGTTTAATTTTTTATGGCAATTTGGGTGGACAAAAGGGCAAAATGGCAGGGAACGGGGCATTTTCGGTCCAAGTCGGTGTGCTATAGCCCACGGTTTTGGGGGTGGGCCCGAGGTTTTGGCATTTAGTGGGACAAAAATCGATCGGGGTTTCTAGAAAGGTTGGGGATTATCCCAATATAGTTCGTTTATTTTTTTCGTGGCTATTTGGGTGGACAAATGGGTGAAATGGCGCAAACAGGGTATTTTCAGGCCAAATCAGTGTGTTATGGCCCACGGTTTAGGGGGTGGCCCAGGGTTCCGGGCGTGCTGTGGCCAAAAATCGACCGGTACGTGCCAGGGAGGTTGGGTATTATCCCAGTATGGTTCGTTAAATTTTTGGTTACCATTTGGGTGGACAAATGGGCGAAATGGCGCGAACGGGGCATTTTTGGGCTAAATCAGTGTGCCTGGGGTTCGGGCATGCTGTGGGCCAAAAATTGATCAGGGCATGTCAGGGAGGTTGATGATCGTCCTAGTGTGGTTCGTATAATTTTTTGTGGCTACTTGGGTGGACAAACATACGAAACGGCGTGAACGGGGCCTTTTCAGCCAAATCGGTGTGCTATAGCCCACGATTTTAGGAGTGGGTCGGGGTTCGGGCGTGTTGTGGGCCAAAAATCGATCGAGGCATGATTGATTGGTTGGGGATCATCCCAGTGTGGTCCGTTTGAATTTTCTTGGCCATTTGGGTGGACAAACGGGCGAAACGGCGCGAACGATGCATTTTTGGGCCAAATTGGTGTGCTATAGCCCACGGTTTTGAGGGTAGGCTCGGGGTTCGGGTGTTCTGTGGGACGAAAATTGACTGGTTCATGGAAATCAAATATAGTGGGAAGTGAATTATCAACAAGGACTTAGAAATTCTCTGTTTAATTATCAACGTTGTAACAAGGTTGATTAACCTGAGGTAAAATCTTTTTATGAACATAAATTCCCTAAGTCCGAGAGGATTAGGTAATTAAATGCTTAAGTAGGTCGAGAGACATTTAAGCATAACTTTGATAAAGATAACTTATTGTCAGACCTACATTGAGAATCTTGAACCACTAGTAGCATCTGTCAAGCACCAAAAGCCCTAGTGAACATAATTCTAGGTTTTCATAAACTCTTGATTACAAACACTGAAACTAAAGTGACCAACAATTATTTGCTAATATCCAAAACCCCCATTTTATCTTTTCGTACAATTTGTTTGAATTCAACTTGTAGCTATAGTTTCAAATTGGTTTAATCGCCACTCATATTGTTTCCTATGGATTCGACCCCGACTCCAAAGTTGGGTAAATATATTGACGATGACCGCCTTGCACTAAATTGACGTGTAAGTTGAACGTTATCAGATGTCAGCCAAAAATTGACTGGGGCATGCCAGGGAGGTTGGGGATCGTACCAGTATGGTCCGTTTAATTTTTCGTGGCAATTTCATTGGAAAAATGGGTAAAATGGTACGAACGGGGAGTTTTCGGGCCAAATCAGTGTGCTATAGCCCACGATTTTGGGAGTGACCCGCGGTCCCGGCGTACTGTGGGCCAAAAATCAATTGGTACGTGCTAGGGAGATTTAGGATCGTCCCATTATGGTAAGTTTAATTTTTCTAGGCATTTTGGGTTGACAAACGAGCGAAGTGGTGCAAACGAGGCATTTTTGGGCCAAATCGATGTGCTATAACCCACAGTTTCATGGGTAGGCCCGAGGTTCGGGCGTAATGTGGGCCAAAAATTAATCGAGGCATGCCAGGAAGGTTTAGGATCATCCCAGTGTGGTCCATTTGATTTTTCATGGACATTTGGGTGGACAAATGGGTGAAACGATGAAGTATGGGTGGGCTGAGGGTCCGGGCGAGCTGTGAGCCGAAGATCGACTGAGGTGTACAAGAGAGGTGGGGATCATCCCAGTGTGGTCTGTTTAATTTTTTGTGGCCATTTGATTGGACAAACAGGCGAAAATTGAGAATGGGGCATTTTCAAGCCAAATTGATGTGCTATAGCCCACGGTTTTGAGATTGGATCGGGGCGTGCTGTGGGCCAAAAATTGACCAGGGCATGCCAGGGAGGTTGTGGATCATCTTAGTGTGGTATGTTTAATTTATCGTGGCCATTTGGGTGGGCAAACGGGCAAATCAGCTTGAACTGGGCATTTTCAGGCCAAATCAGTGTGCTATAGCCCACAGTTTTGGAGGTTGGCCGGGGGTTCGGGCATACTGTGGGACGAAAATCGATCGGGGTGTGACAGGGAGGTTGGGGTTTGGTCCAGTGTGGTTCATTTATTTTTTTGTGGCCATTTGCGTGGACAAACAAAAAAAGGTGAAAACGGGGCATTTTTTGGCCAAATCGGTGTGTTATAGCCCATGGTTTCGGGGGTGGGCCCAGGGTCCGAGCATTTTGTGGGCCAAAAATTGACCGGGCCATTCCAAGGAGGTTGGGGATCATCCCATTGTGGTCCTCTTAATTTGTCGTGGCCATTTGGGTGGACAAATGGGCTAAACGATGCAAATGGAGCATTTTTGTGCCAAATCGATGTGCTATAGCTCATGGTTTTAGGGAAGGCTCGAGGTCCGGGTATGTTGTGGGCTGAAAATTGACCGAGGTAAGCCAGGGAGGTTAAGAATCATCCCAGTATGGTTTGTTTAATTTTTCTTGGCCATTTAGGTGGACAAACTGGCAAAATAGCGTGAACGGGGCATTTTCAAGCCAAATCGGTGTGCTATAGCCCACGATTATAGGAGTGGACCCGGGGTCCGGGCATTCTGTGTGCCAAAAATCAATCGAGGCATTCCATGGAGGTTGGGTATCATCCAAGTGTGGTTCGTTTAATTTTTTGTGGCCATTTGGGTGGACAAACGAGCAAAACGGCATAAATGGGGCATTTTTAGGCCAAATCGGTGTTCTATAGCCTACGATTTTGGGGGTGGCCCCGGGGTCCGAGCATGCTGTGGGAAAAAAATCGATCGGGGTGTGTCAGGGAGATTGGGGATCATTCCAGTGTGGTCCATTTAATTTTTCATGGCCATTATTTTGGACAAGCGGGCAAAACTGCGTGAACGGGGCATTATCGAGCCAAATCGGTGTGCTATAGCCCACAGTTTTGGGGGTGGGACCAGGGTTCGGGCATACTGTGGGCTAAAAATTAATGGGAGCGTGCCATGGAGGTTGGGTATCATCGCCAGAGAGGTAGGGGATTGTCCTAGTGTGGTCCATTTAAATTTTCTTGGCCATTTGGGTGGACAAACGGGAGAAACGGCACAAACAGGGCATTTTCGGACAAAATTGGTGTGCTATAGCCCATGATTTTAGGAGTGGGCTAGGTGTTTGGGCATGCTGTGGGCTAAAATTTGACCGGGGAGTGCCAGGGGAGTTTGGGATCATCTATGTGTGGTCCGTTTAATTTTTTGTGGCCATTTGGGTGGACAAACGGGAGAAACAATGTGAACGGGGCTTTTTTGAGCCAGATTGGTGTGGTATAGCCTACGATTTTGGGGGTAGGCCCGGGGTCTGGGCGTGTTGTGGGCTAAAAATTGACCGAGGCATGTAACAGAGGTTGGGGATCATCCCAGTGTGGTCCGTTTAATTTTTTGTGGCCATTTGGGTGGATAAACGGGAGAAATGGCGTGAATGGGGCATTTTTAAGCCAAATCGCTGTGCTATAGCCTATAGCTTTAGGGGTGAGCCCGGGGTTCGGGCGTGTTGTGAGCCAAAAATTGACCGGGGCGTGTCAGGGAGGTTTGGGATCATCCCAGTGTGATCCATTTATTTTTTTGTGGCTATTTTAGTGGAGAAATGGGCAAAACGGGGCAAACGGGGCATTTTTGAGATAAATCGGTGTGTTATAGCCCATAGTTTTGGGGGTGGGCCTAGGGTTCGGGCGTGTTGTGGGCCAAAAATCGACCGTGGAGTGACAGGGAGGTTGGGGATTATCCCAGTGTAGTCTGTTTTATTTTTCGTGGATAACTGGGTGGAAAAATGGGTGAAACGACACAAACAGGGCATTTTCGGGCCAAATTGGTGTGCTATAGCCCACGACTTTGGGGGTGGGCTCGGGGTCCAATGTGGTGTGGGCCAAAAATCAATCGGAGTGTGCCAGGGTGGTTGGGGATTATCCCAGTGTGTTCCGTTTAATTTTTTGTGGCTATTTGGGTGAATAAACGGGCGAAACGGCATGAATGAGGCATAGCAATTGGTGTGCTATAGACCACGATTTTGGGGGTGGGCCCAGGGTCTGAGAATGTTTTGGGCTAAAAATCAACCAGGGCGTGCCTGGGAGGTTGGGGAACATCCCAGTATGGTCCGTTTAATTTTTCATGGCCATTTGGGTGGACAAACAGGTAAAACAGCACGAACGGTGCATTTTCGATCTAAATCGGTCTGCTAATGCCCACAATTTTGGGGGTAGACTCGGGGTCCGAGTGTGCTGTGGGACAAAAATCAACCGGGGCGTGCCAGGGAGGTTGGGGATCATCCCAGTATGGTCTGCTTAATATTTCGTGACCATTTGGGTGGACAAAATGGCAAAACGGCACGAACGAGTCATTTTTTGGCCAAATCGATGTGCTATAGCCCACGGTTTTGGGGGTGGACCCAGGGTCCAGGCGTGCTGTGGTCCAAAATTCAACCGGGGCATGCCAGGGAGGTTGTAGATCATCCCAGTGTGGTCCATTTAATTTTTCGTGTCCATTTGGGAGGACATACGGGTAAAACGGCGTGAATGGGACATTTTTGGGCCAAATTGGAGTGCTATAGCCCACGATTTTGGGGGTGGGCCTAAGGTTCGGGCTTCCTGTGGGATTAAAATCGATTGAGGCATGCCAGGGATATTGGGTATCATCCCTGTGTGGTCCGTTTAATTTTTTATGCATAATTGGGTAGGTAAACGGGCGAAACGGCACGTTTGGGGCATTTTTGGACCAAATCAATGTGCTATAGGCCACGGTTTTGGGGGTGGGCCCGAGGTTCGGGTGTGTTGTGGGAAAAAAATTAACTGGGGTGTTCTAGGGGCTGGGATCATCCCAGTATGGTCCAATTAATTTTTCATGGCCATTTGGGTGGACAAACGGGCGAAACAGCACAAACGGGGTATTTTTGGGCCAAATCTGTGTGCTATAGCTCACAGTTTGGGGTTGGGCCCGGGGTCTGGACATGTTGTTGGACAAAAATTTACTGAGGCATTCCAGGGAGGTTGGGGATCATCCCAGTGTGGTCCGTTTAATTTTTCGTGGCCATTTGGGTGGACAAACAGATGAAATAGCGCGAACGAGGCATTTTTAGGCCAAATCGGTGTGCTATATCCCATAGTTTTAGGGTGGGCCCAAGGACCGGATGTAATGTGGTCCAAAAATCGATCGGGGTATGACATGGAGGTTGGGGAATGTTCCAGTGTGGTCCGTTTAATTTTTTTTGGCTATTTGGGTGGACAAACTGAAGAAACAACACGAACGGGGCATTTTATGGCCAAATCGGTGTGCTATAGCCCATAGTTTTGGGGGTGGGCCCAAGGTTTGGCCATTGTCCGAGCAAAAAATGAACCGAGGCGTGGCAATGAGGTTGGGGATCATCCCAGTGCTATAGCCCACGATTTTAGCAGTGGGCTCGAGGTTCGGGTGTGCTGTTGATTGAAAATTGATTGAGGCATGCCAGTGAGGTTGGGGATTATCCTATTATGGTCTGTTTAATTTATCCTAGCCATTTAGGTGGACAAACGGGTGGAATGGCACAAACGAGGCATTTTCGAGCTAAATTGGTGTGCTATAGCCCATGGTTTTGGGGTAGGACCGGGGTCCAGTCGTTCTGTGTGCCAAAAATTGATCGAGGCATGCTAGGGAGGTTGGGGATCATTCTAGTATTGTCCGTTTAATTTTTTGTGGCTATTTGGGTGGACAAATGAGAGAAACGACATGAATGGGGTATTTTCGGGCAAAATCGGTGTGTTATAACCCACAATTTTGGTGTGGGACCGGGGTTCAAGCGTGTTGTGGGCTGAAAATCGATCGGGGCGTGCCAAGTAGGTTAGGGATCATCCCAGTGTAGTACGTTTAATTTTTCATTGAAATTTGGGTGGACAAACGGGCGAAACGGCGCAAACGGGATATTTTTGGGCTTAATCAATGTGCTAAAGCCCATAATTTTAGGGGTGGGCCCAGGTTTTGGGCGTGCTGTGGTCCAAAAATCGATCAGGGCATGCCAGGCGTGTTGGGGATTGTATCAGTGTGGTCCGATTAATTTTTCATGGCTATTTGGGTGGACAAACGGGCGAACGGGGCATTTTTGGACCAAATCAGTGTGCTATAGCTCACAGTTTGGGTGTGGGCCAAGGGTTCAGGCATGTTATAGGCCAAAAATAGACTGAGACATGACAGGGAGGTTGGGTAACATCCCAGTGTAGTTCGTTTTATTTTTCGTGGCCATTTGTGTGGGTAAATGAACGAAACGGCGCAAACGGGGAATTTTCGAACCAAATCGGTGTGCTATATCCCATGGTTTTGGGGTGGGCCCAGGGTCCAAGCGTGTTGTGGGAAAAAAATTGATCGGGGCATGCCAGGGAGGTTGGGGATCATCCCACTATGGTCCATTTAATTTTCGTGGCCATTTGGGTGGACAAATGGGCGAATCAGCACGAATGGGGCTTTTTCAGGCCAAATCAGTGTTTTATAGCCCACAGTTTTGGGGCTGGGCCTGAGGTTCGGGCGTGTTGTGTTCCAAAAATCAACCAAGGCATTCCAGGTAGGTTGGGGATCATCCCAGTATGGTCCTTTTATTTTTTCATGGCCATTTGGGTGGACAAACGGGCGAAATGGTGCGAACGGGGCATTTTTGGCCAAATTGGTGTGCTATAACCCACTGTTTTGGGGGTGGGCCCGGGGATCGAGTATTATGTGGGATGAAAATCAATTAGGGCATGCCAGGGATGTTGGGTATCATTCTAGTATTTTCCGTTTAATTTTTTGTGGCTATTTGGGTGGACAAACGGGCGAAACGGCATGAACGGGAATTTTTTAGGGCAAATCGGTGTGCTGTAGCCCACAGTTTCGGGGTTGGGCACGAGGTCCGGGTGTTCTGTGGGACAAAAATCAATCGGGGCATGCCAGGGAGGTTGGGTGATACAAATCATTCCACCATGATGCCAAAATAGTCCACAAAACGTGAGAAGAACAACCAACACAAAGGGATACAAGATGACAAACACAAAAACATACGGATTTGCAAAATAATGAAAGGATAGATAGTGAGACCAAGATTATTACAAGATTAAGAACCAAGTATATTTCAACATTAACCCCTAATGAATGTAATAATCAAAACCACACTCTTACGGTGACCGCTAAGGTAATCGACTCACCTCAAGATCCACCGTTTCCAAGCAAAGAACAATATTGGCTTTTCCAAGCCCTATACTAAGGATGACTTTTCCAAGTCCTAACTAAGTCTATACTAAGGTGGTCCACTCTCAAGAGGGAGGATTTCAAGTGTTTCAATCTTTCATCTTTCATAAACTAACTAGCAAATGAACTAATAGAACCTATTTATAGTCTAACTTATTACATAACAAAATGACCACAATACCCTTAGTTAAAAGGGGTGGTCATGGAGTGTTACTTGGACAAGGCTAAGTAACCAAAATGTCCTTAATGAAGGCCCAAAACCGTGAGTCCTCAATTTTCAATTCTCCAAGCAATCTTTCACACGTGGGATTGCTCTTTGGTGTACTCAAATCGGCCCCTCCATGTAGGATCCCATTTCCTTAATGTGACCAAAGCTTGATGCCCCACGTACTAACTTCGAATGATGTTATTGAAAGCTGAGGTGGCCATTTGAATCGTATCATCCTCCCCTTCTTGAAAAGGATTTGACCTCGAATCCAAACCTTGCAAAACCAATGAAAGAACACACAAATACAAACTTCTCATGGAATGATGGTTAGGGTAAACACGACAAATCACCTCAACATGCCAAGGTTGCACATATTTAGAATATAACCAAGGATCCGTTGAACTAAATATTACATAATTAATGAAAAATTCACAAAGGATTTGGCTATAGAATTCACAAAAAATGATACTTTGTTTGTCATGTAAACCAAGCAACAAGTTGGGTGCACCATCATCAGCAATTCTATAGTTGGCACCATGGTCAAACGGGAAGAGTGGCCATAGACACGGGTCTAGACAACACTCCCCCTTCTCGTGGTCTCCACCCAAAATAAATGACATACTCTCTACAATAGCATACATATTATCCAGAGCAAATAGAAAGTAGAGAAATCACTCAAGTCGACTTCTAATAAGGTTCCCTTATGTGTGTACTCACTACTAGTTTCACAATCATCACCATGAATACTCTCAACAATAAAGTCACACAAAGTAGAAGGAGAAGTAGTTTCCAAAACCACACATCACTTACCCTTAAGAGTACTCTCATCTTCCAAGAAGAGATTTCCATCTTTAGGAGGAATATTGTCACACCATAGTGGGTTAGCATATCGGCTATAGCTTTTAAGGCAATATATACCATCATTTTCACCACTAGGTTCATTAGAAGTGGTTATATCATCTTCAAACAAGACATTATACCTTAATAGATCATGATATATTTCATGGGAAGATTCAGAACAAACACATTCATCACTCTCTAAAAGTTAATATCAAGTTTTAAAGAGATTTCAAGTGCAAGATTATCCCAAGAATAGCTCTCGGGTTCACTCCTATTCCTTTGATCAATATTTTCAACATCATAACACACTTGAGATTCATTAATAACATCATACACATACTCTCAAGTGGTGGGTAATTTTCACTCAAAAGTTGATCAACATAAATTTCACAAGATGATGTACTTTTATTCAACACAATGGTTTCAACACTAGGTGGACATAAATCGATCTTACAAGAAGAGATGATTCGGTTATCAATAGGATAAACTAGTGTATCCACACTCACAACAAGTACATCATCATCAAGTATTAAAGAAATAATAGACTCACATATAGGCAAGCTAAAACTCACACTCAATGGGCTACTAGCCACACAATTATCATTCACATGCACAAAAGTGTAAGGGTTAGATATTTTACCTTGAAGTTCATGAGTATGTTCATATTTACCTCGGTGTGAAAGTCCATCAAAAGATTGGGCAGTAATTTCCTTTAGAAAGATCTTATCGCAAGTTGTTTGGACAATTGGATTTTGAGGGAAGAGTTTGGGTAACAATTGGCGTATAATTTCAATGTGTTGTTGCATATCTTCAAGATCATCATGGATGAGATCACACGTGGCCTTGAAATTAAGTGCATCAATGGTACCTAACAAAAGAAATAAAAAAAAGCTCTTTACCAACACTCGATACACTCACCTTTGTGATTCTCACAATTGGAGCGGCGAATATTGAAAGTTGCTTATACTCCGGTAGTCAATAAGATGTCAATCCTACTTGGCGGACGGAATGGATTCTTGTTTTGATTGACTCAAGAAACAAAATAAAATTCACTTATGAACTTGAAATAAAGAAGTTACTACGAGTTACAAACGAGAAAAGCACACAAATAACGAAGACACGAAAGAAATGTATTCAAAAACAAATTTACAACTTAGTAGGTATTTACTAGTTGCCAATTAGTATAAGAATAAAAAAAATGAAACTAAGAATCAATAATAAGAAACTAAGAATCTAAAATTTTTGAGCTTAAGCACTTTCGGTGATGACATGGCAGCCTCTCATTGGTTGTTGAAAATTGTTGAAAGTTTTGAGAAATTATTTTATTATTTTCAATTTGTATTGATCAATGTTCAATTGGAAGAGTGTATTTTCGGTTTTGGGAGGGAGACAAAAAAACTTAGAGGCTTTCAATGTTCAAAAAAAAGTTTTGACTTTTCTTTCACCCTTTTGGCAAAACACCTTTTGAAGTCTTTGTCCCTCTTTCCTCTTTTGTAGGTCTTAGGAAGACCCCTTTCTCTCTTTTGGTAATAAGACCTTTTGAAAGTCTGTTGGCCCCCTTTCTTCTTTTATAATAGTCTTGGAATATGTTTCAAGACTAATAAGACCACACCTTCTTTCTTCTTTGATTTTAGATCAAACAAACCACTTTCTCTTCAACAAGATATGAAGATGTTAAAGAACACCAAGAACACAACTTTGAATCTTGTAGTTCTAAGGTTAACGTTGGACCTCCCAAATATCAACAATGCATATTCAAGCTCCAATCTTCAACAAAAACATCAACAAAATGTTTTTCCAGACACCAATCTTCAACAACAACCTCAACAAAATATTTTTCCAGCCACCAATCTTCAACAACAATATCAACAACTTTCCAACATTCAAGAACCACTTGGATTTTGCTCAAAATTTATATGTAGACTCTATTAGTGTTAGTGAAGAAGGGAATAACACTAGAAACAATAAAACACACACACAAAAAAAAAACCAAGCCTCAAATCTTGGCCCAAACACAAAAACGGGACAGATTACTTTTTTTTTTGTGTTTTTCAGTTTTTCCAACACTATTTTTGTGATTTTTCAAGATAGCAAGCCCAATATTGATCTCGTGGGAACGAAATCAATGATGTCTTTGATACCAAATGATACAAATCAGTCCACCAAGATGCCAAAACAGTCCATAAAACGTGAGAAGAACAACCAACACAAAGGGATACAAGATGACAAACACAAAAACACACGAATTTGCAAAATAATAAAAGGATAGATAGTGAGACCAAGATTATTACAAGATTAAGAACCAAGTATATTTCAAAATTAAACCCTAATGAATGTAATAATCAAAACCACACTCTTACGATGACCTCCAAGGTAATCGACTCACCTCAAGATCCACCGTTTCCAAGCAAAGAACAATATTGGCTTTTCCAAGCCCTATACAAAGGATGACTTTTCCAAGTCCTAACTAAGACTATACTAAGGTGGTATACTCTCAAGATAGAGGATTTCAAGTGTTTCAATCTTTCATCTTTCATCAACTAACTAGCAAATGAACTAATAGAACCTATTTATAGTCTAACTTATTACATAACAAAATGACCACAATACCCTTAATGAAAAAGGGTGGTCATGGAGTGTTACATGGACAAGGCTAAGTAACAAAAATGTCCTTAATGAAGGCCCAAAACCATGAGTCCTCAATCTTCTATTCTCCAAGCAATCTTTCACACGTGGGATTGCTCTTTGGTGTACTCAAATCAGCCCCTCTATGTAGGATCCCGTTTCCTTAATGTGACCAAAGCTTGATGCCCCACGTACTGACTTCGAATGATGTCATTGAAAGATGAGGTGTCCATTTGAATTGTATCATTGGGGATCATCCCAGTATGGTCCGTTTAATTTTTCGTGGCTATTTGGGTGGACAAACAGGCAAAATGGCGCGAACGGGGCATTTTTGGGATAAATTGGTGTGTTATAACCCACTATTTCGGGGGTGGGCCTAGGGCCCAGGCATGCTGTTGGCTGAAAATTGATCGGGGCATGCCAGAGAGGTTGGGATTGTCCCAGTGTTGTCCGTTTAATTTTTTGTGGCTATTTGGGTGGACAAACGGGTAAAATGGCACGAACGGGGCATTTTCGGGCTAAATTGGTGAGTTATAGCCCATGGTTTTGGGGGTTGGTCCGAGGTCCAGGAGTGCTATGGGCCAAGAATCGAACGGGGCATGCCAGGGAAGTTGGGGATCGACCCAGTGTGGTTCGTTTAATTTTTCGTGAATATTTTGGTGGACAAACGGGCGAAATGGCGTGAACAGGGCATTTTCAGGCCAAATAGGTGTGCTATAGCCCACATTTTTGGGGGTAGGCCCGGGGTCCGGACGTGCTGTGGGGCAAAAATCGACCGGAGCATGCCAGGGAGGTTGGGGATCTTCCCAGTGTAGCCCATTTAATTTATCGCGGCCATTTAGGTGGAAAAACTAGAGAAACAGCGCGAATGGGGTATTTTTCGGCTAAATCGGTGTGCTATAGCCCACAGTTTCAGGGGTGGGCTTGAGGTTCAAGCATGTTGTTGGCCAAAAATTGATTGGGGCGTACCACGGAGTTGGAAATCATGCCAGTGTGGTCCGTTTAATTTTTTGTGACCATTTGGGTAGACAAACGGACAAAACGACACGAACGTTGAGTTTTCGGGCTAAATCGATATGCTATAGCCCATGGTTTTGGGGATGGACCCGGGGTACGGGCGTGTTGTTGGTTGAAAATTGACCGAGGCATGCCAGGGAGATTGGGGATCATCCCAGTATGGTCCGTTTAATTTTTTATGGCCATTTGGGTGGACAAACGGGCAAAACGGCACGAATAGGGCATTTTTAGGCCAAATCAATATGCTATAGCACACGGTTTTGAGGGTAGGCCCGGGGTCCGAGCGTGATGGGGCCCCAAAATCGACTGAGGCATGCTCGGGAGGTTGGGGATTGACCCAGTGTGGTTCATTTAATTTTTCGTAGCCATTTGGGTAGACAAACGGGCGAAATAGCGCAAATGGGGTATTTTCAGGCTAAATTGGTGTGCTATAGCATACAGTTTTAGGGGTGGGCCCGGGGTCCGAGCGTGCTGTGGGACAAAAATTGATCGGGGCATGCCAGAGAGATTGAAGATCATCCCAGTATGGTCCGTTTAATTTTTCGTGACCATTTTGGTGTACAAATGGGTGAAATGGCTCCAACGGGGCATTTTTGGGCTAAATCGGTGTGCTATATGCCACGATTTTGGGGGTGGGCCCGGGGTCCGTATGCTGTAGGTTGAAAATTAATTGGGGCATGCTCGCGAGGTTGGAGATATTCCCAGTGTGGTCCGTTGAATTTTTTGTGGCCATTAGGTGGACAAACGGGCAAAGCGACGTGAACGGGGCATTTTCAAGCCAAATCGGTGTGCTATAACCCACGGTTGAGGGGGAGAGCCTAGGGTTCGGGCGTGCTGTAGACCAAAATTTGGTCGAGGCATGCCAAGGAGGTTGGTGGTCATCCCAGTATCGTTCGTTTAATTTTTTGTAGGAATTTAGGTGGACAAATGGACGAAACGGGATGAACAGGGCATTTTTGGGTTAAATCGATGTTCTATAGCCCGCGGTTTACGGGAGGGCCCGAGGTCCGAGCGTGTTGTGGGCCAAAAATTGATCGAGGCATGCCAGGGGGGTTGAAGATCATCCCAGTATGGTCCGTTTAATTTTTTATGGCTATTTGGGTGGATAAACGGGCGAAACGATGCAAACAGGGCATTTTTGGGATAAACCGGTGTGCTGTAGCCCACGATTTTATGGATGTGTCTGGGGTTCGGGCGTGCTGTGGGCCTAAAATCAACTGGGGCATGACAGGGTGGTTGAAGATCGTCCCAGTATGGATCATTTAATTTTTTGTGGACAATTGGGTGGATAAACGGGCGAAACGGTGCGAGCGTGGCATTTTTGGGCCAAATCAGTGTGCTAATATAGCCCACAATTTTAGGAGTGGGCTCGGGGTCCGGGCATGTTGAGGGTCGAATATCGACTGGGACATGCCAGGGAGGTTGGGGATCATCCCAAAGTGGTCTGTTTAATTTTTTATGGCCATTTGGGTGGAAAAACAGGCAAAACAGCGCGAACGAGGCATTTTTGTGCAAAATTAGTGTGCTTTAGCCCATGATTTTAGGGGCGAGCCCAGGGTCCGGGCGTGCTGGGGGCTAAAAATTGACTGAGGCATGCCTGGGAGGTTGGGGATCATCTCAGTATGGTTCATTTAATTTTTCCTGGCCATTTGGGTAGACAAAAGGGTGAAACTGCGCGAGCAGGGAATTTTTGGGCCAAATCGGTGTGCTATAGCCCACGATTTTAGGGGTGGGACCGAGTTCGGACATGTTGTTGGCCAAAAATTGACTAGAGCATGCCAAGGAAGTTTGGGATCATCCCAGTGTGGACCGTTTAATTTTTTATGGCCATTTATGTGGACAAACAGGCGAAACCACGCAAATGGGGCATTTTCTGGCCTAATCGGTGTGCTATAGCCCATGATTTTGAGGGTGGGATCGGGGTCCGGGCGTGCTGTGGGTCGTAAATTGATCGGGGCATGCCAGGGAGGTTGAATATCAATCCAGCAAGGTCCGTTTAATTTTGCATGGCAATTTTGGTGGACAGACGAGCGAAACTGCACCAACGGGGCATTTTGGGGCCAAATCGAAGTGCTATAGCTCGCGATTTTGGGGGTAGGCCCGGGGTCAGGGCATGTTGTATGCCAAAAATTGATCGGGGCATGCCAGGGGGGTTGGGGATCATCCTAGTGTGGCCGAATTAATTTTTTGTAACTATTTGGGTAGACAAACGTGCAAAACGATGCAGACAGGGCATTTTCTGTCCAAATCAGTATGCTATAACCCACAGTTTTGGGGATGAGCTCGGGATCCGAGCGTGCTGTGATTGAAAAATTGATCAGGGCGTGCCCCTGAGATTAAGAATCATCCCAGTGTGGTCTGTTTAATTTTTTGCAGCTATTTTGGTGGATAAACGAGAGAAATGGCGTGAATGAGGCCTTTTTGGGCCAAATCAGTGTGCTATAGCCCACGGTTTGGGGGTTGGGCCCGGGGTCCGGGCTTGCTGTGGGTCGAAAATCGATCCGGGCATGCTAGGAGGGTTGGAGATCATCCTAGTGCGGTCCGATTAATTTTTTATGGCCATTTGGGTGGACAAATGGGTGAAACAGTGTAAACGGGGCATTTTTTAGCCAAATCAGTGTGTTATAACCCACAGTTTGGGGGTGGGCCTGGGGTCCGGGCGTGCTGTGGGCCAAAAATCGACTGAGGCAAGCCAGGAAGGTTGGGGATCATCCCAGTGTGGTCCGTTTAATTTTTTGTGGCCATTTGGGTTGACAAACAGGTGAAACAGCGCGAACGAGGCATTTTTGGGCAAAATCAGTGTGCTATATCCCATGGTTTCGGGGTGGGCCCAAGGTTCGGGCGTGCTGTGGGCAAAAAATTAATTGGGGCATGCCAGAGAGTTTGGGGATCATCCCAATATGGTTCGTTTTAATTTTTCATGGCCATTTTGGTGGACAAACGGGCAAAACGACATGAATGGGGCATTTTTAGCCCAAATCGGTGTGTTACAGCCTACAGTTTTGGGGGTGGGCTCGGGGTTCGAGCGTGCTGTGGGCCAAAAATTAACTAAGGTATGCTAGGGATGTTAGGAATTATCCCAGTGTGGTCCGTAAAATTTTTCGTGGCCATTTGGGTGGACAAATGGGTGAAACTGAACCAACGAGGTATTTTGGGGACAAATCGATGTGCTATAGCTCGCGATTTTGGGGGTACGCCTGGGGTCAGGGCATGCTGTGTGCCGAAAAATAATCGGGGCATGCTAGGGGGGTTAGGCATCATCCCAGTATGTCCGGATTAATTTTTTGTGACTATTTAGGTGGACAAACGGGCGAAACGACACGAACGGGACATTTTCCGGACAAATCGGTATGCTATAACCCACGGTTTTGGGGATGAGCTCGGGATCTAGGCGTGTTGCGGGTCAAATATTGATCAGAGCGTGACCCTGGGATTAGGAATCGTCCCAGTATGGTTCAGTTAATTTTTTCCAGCCATTTGGGTGGACAAACGAGCGAAATGGCATGAATGGGACATTTTTGGGCCAAATCAGTGTGTTATAGCCCACGGTTTTGGGGTTGGGCATGAGGTCCGGGCTTGATATGGGTCGAAAATTGATCGAGGTGTGGAAGTAGGGTTGGGGATCGTCCCAGTACAGTCTGATTAATTTTTCGTGGCCATTTAGGTGGACAAACGGGCGAAACAGTGTAAACGGGGCATTTTTAAACTAAATCGGTGTGTTATAGACCACGGTTTGGGGGTGGGCCTAGGGTCCGGGCGTGCTGTGGGCCAAAAATTGACTGAGAAAAGCCAGGAAGGTTGGGGATCATCCCAGTATGGTCTGTTTAATTTTTCGTGGCCATTTCGGTGGACAAACATGTGAAACAGCGTGAACGAGGCATTTTTGGGCCAAACCAGTGTGCTATATCCCATGTTTTTGGGGTGGGCCCAGTGTCTGGGAATCCTGTGGGCGAAAAATTGATTGGGGCATGCCAGGGAGTTTTGGTATCATCCCAGTATGGTCCATTTTAATTTTTCGTGAACATTTGGGTGGACAAACAGGCAAAACAGCATGAATGGGCCATTTTTGGCCTAAATCGGTGTGTTATAGCCTACAGTTTTGGAGGTGGGCTCAGGGTTCGAGCGTTCTGTATGCCAAAAATTGACTGAGCCATGCTAGGGACGTTAGAAATCATCCCAGTGTGGTACGTTTAATTTTTTGTGGATATTTGGGTTGACAAACGGGTGAAACTACACCAACGGGGTATTTTGGGGCCAAATCGGTGTGCTATAGCCCGCAATTTTGGGGGTAGGCCTGGGGTCAGGGCATGTTGTGTGCTAAAAATTGATCGTGGCATGCCAAGGGGGTTGGGGATCATCCCAGTGTGGCCGGATTAATTTTTTGTGACTATTTGGGTGGACAAACGGGCGAAACGATGCGAATGGGACATTTTCTGGCCAAATCGGTATGCTATAACCCACGGTTTCGGGGATGAACTCGGGATCCGGGCGTGCTGTGGGTCAAAAATTGATCAGGGCATACCCCTGAGATTAGGAATTGTCCCAGTGTGGTTCGTTTAATTTTTTACAGCCATTTGGGTGGACAAACGAGCGAAATGGCGTGAATGGGGCATTTTTGGGCCAAATCAGTGTGCTATAGCCCACGGTTTTGGGGTTGGGCTCGGGGTCCGGGCTTGCTGTGGGTCAAAAATCAATCAGGGCATGCCAAGAGGGTTGGGGATCATCCCAGTGTGGTCTGATTAATTTTTCGTGGCCATCTGGGTGGACAAACAAGCAAAACAGTGCAAACCGAGCATTTTTTAGCCAAATCGGTGTGTTATAGCCCACGGTTTGGGGGTGGGCTTGGGGTCTAGGCGTTCTGTGTACAAAATAGACTGAGGCAAGCCAGGAAGGTTGGGTATCATCCCAGTGTGGTCCGTTTAATTTTTTATGGCCATTTGGGTGGACAAACTGGTGAAACAGCGCGAACGAAGCATTTTTGGGCCAAATCAGTGTGCTATAGCCCATGGTTTCGGGGTGGGCCCAGGGTCCGGGCGTGTTGTGGGCCAAAAATTGATTGGGGCATGCCAGGGAATTTGAGGATCATCCCAGTGTGGTCTGTTTTAATTTTTTATGGCCATTTGGGTGGACAAACTGGCAAAACGGAATGAATGGGGTATTTTTGGCCCAAATCGGTGTGTTATAGCCTACAGTTTTGGGGGTGGGCTCGGGGTTTGAGTGTGCTGTGGGACAAAAATTGATTGAGGCATGCTAGGGATGTTAGGAATCATCCCAATGTGGTCCGTTTAATTTCGTGGCCATTTGGCTGGACAAACGGGCGAAACAGCACGAATGGGACATTTTTTGGCCAAATCATTATGCTATAGCCCACGTTTTTGGGGGTGGGCCTGGGTCTGGGTGGGCTGTGGCCCAATAATTAACTGGGGCATGCCAGGGGGGTTGGGGATCATCCCAGCGTGTTCTGATTAATTTTTCAAAGCTATTTGTATGGACAAATGGGAGAAACGGCTCGAACGGGGCATTTTCGAGCCAAATCGATGTGCTATTGCTCACAGTTTGGGGTAGGCCCGGGGTTCAGGTGTGCTGTGGGATAAAAATATATTGAGGCATGCCAGGGAGGTTGGGGATCATCCCAGTGTAGTCCGTTTACATTTTCATGGCCGTTTGGGTGGACAAACAGACAAAACGGTGTGAATGGAGTATTTTTGGGCCAAATCAGTGTGCTATATCCCATGGTTTTGGGGTGGGTCCATGTTTCAGGCGTGTTGTGAGCCAAAAATTGATTGGGGCATACCCGGGAGGTGGAAGATCATCCCAGTGTGGTCCGTTTAATTTTTCATGGCTATTTGGGTGGACAAACTGGCGAAATGGGACGAATGGGGCATTTTTGGGCCTAATTGGTGTGCTATAGCCCAGGGTTTGTAGGGTGGGCCCGGGGTTCGGGCTTGCTGAGGTCCAAAAATTGACCGGGATATGCCAGGGAGGTTGGGGATCATCCCAGTATGGTGCATTTAATTTTTCTTGGACATTTGGGTGGACAAACGGGTGGACAAACGGGGCGTGCCAGGGAGGTTGGAGATCATCCAAGTATGGTCCGTTTAATTTTTTGAGGCCATTTGGGTGGACAAATGGGCGAAACGGCGCAAATGGGGCATTTTAGGGTCGAATCGGTATGCTATAGGCCACGGTTTCTGGGGTGGTCCTAGGGTCTGAGTATGCTGTGGGCTGAAAATTGGCAAGGGCGTGCCAGGGAGGTTGGGGATCGTCCCAGTGTGGTACGTTTAATTTTTAATGGCCATTTGTGTGGACAAACAGGTGAAACGACGCGAAAGGGACATTTTTTTGCCAAATCGATGAGCTATAAACCATGGTTTTGGGAGTGGACCTGGGGTCCAGGCGTGCTGTGGGCCAAAAATTGATCGACGTATGCCAGGGAGGTTAGGAATCATCCCAGTGTGGTCCGTTTAATTTTTTGTGGCCATTTGGGTGGAAAAACGGGTGAAACAATGCGAACGGGGCATTTTAGGGCCTAATCAGCATGTTATAACCCATGTTTTTAGGGGTGGGCCCGGGGTTCGAGCGTGTTGTGGGCCAAAAATCAACCGGGATGGGCCATGGGCTAAAAATTAACCAGGGCGTGCCAGGGAAGTTAGAGATCATCCCAGTGTGGTCTATTTAATTTTTTGTGGCCCATTTTGGTTAAAAAATGAGTAAAACGGCTCGAACGGGGCATTTTTGTGCAAAATCAATGGGCTATAGCCCACGTTTTTTAGGGTGGGCCCGGGACCGGGCCCGGGCGTGCTGTCGGTTGAAAATTGATCGGAGCGTGCCAGGGAGATTGGGAATCGTTCGAGTATGGTCAGATTAAAATTTTTGTGGCCATTTGGTGGACAGATGGGTGAAATAGCGGGAATGGGGCATTTTTACACTAAATCGGTGTGCTATAGCCCATGGTTTCAGGGGCGAACCCAGTTCCGAGCGTGATGTGGGCCAAAAATAAACCGGGGCATGTCTGGGAGGTTGGGGATCATCCCGTCATTTTCCAGTTATTTTTTCATGGCTATTTGGATGAACAAACGGGCGAAACAGCACGAAAGGGGAATTTTTGGGCTAAATCAGTGTGCTATAGCCCACGGTTTTGGGGGTGGGCTTGGGTTCCAGGCGTGCTGTGAGCCTAAAATTGACTGGGGTGTGCCAGGGAGGTTAGGGATCATCCCAATGTGGCTCGTTTAATTTTTCGTGGCCATTTGGGTGGACAAACGGCCGTTGGGCCGAATTGGTGTGTTATTGCCCACGATTTTGGGGGTGGGCACGGAGTCCGAGCGTTCCGTGGGCGAAAAATTGATTGGGGCATGTCAGGGAGGTTTGGGATCATCCCAGTATTGTCTTTATAATTTTTCGTGGCCATAAGGATGGACAAACTGGCGAAATGGCACGAATGGGAAATTTTTGGGCCAAATCGGTTTGTTATAGCCCAGGGTTTCAAGGGTGGGCCCGGGGTTCGGGCTTGCTGAGGTCCAAAAATCGATCGGGATATGCCAGGGAGGTTGGGGATCATCCCATTAGAGTGCGTTTAATTTTTCTTGGACATTTGGGTGGACAAACGGGTGGACAAACGGGGCGTGCCAGGGAGGTTGGAGATCATCCAAGTATGGTCCGTTTAATTTTTTGAGGCCATTTGGGTGGACAAATGGGAGAAACGATGCAAACGGGGCATTTTGGGGCCGAATCGATATGCTATAGGCCACGATTTCTGGGGTGGTCCTAGTGTCTGAGTATACTGTGGGCTGAAAATTGATAAGGGCGTGCCAGGGAGGTTGGGGATCGTCCCAGTGTGGTACGTTTAATTTTTCATGGTCATTTGTGTGGACAAACAGGCGAAACAGCGCGAAAGGGACATGTTTTTACCAAATCGATGAGCTATAAACCACGGTTTTGGGAGTGGGCCTGGGGTCCGGGCGTGCTGTGGGCCAAAAATTGATCGAGGTATGCCAGGGAGGTTAGGAATCATCCCAGTGTGGTCCGTTTAATTTTTTGTGGCCATTTGGGTTGACAAACGGGTGAAACAATGGGAACGGGGCATTTTTGGGCCTAATCAGCATGTTATAGCCCATGTTTTTGGGGGTGGGCCCGGGGTCTGAGCGTGTTGTGGGCCAAAAATCAACTGGGATGGGCCATGGGCCAAAAATCAACTAGGGCGTGCCAGGGAAGTTAGAGATGGTCCCAGCGTGGTCCGTTTAATTTTTTGTGGCCATTTTGGTTGAAAAATGAGCAAAACGGTGCGAACGGGGCATTTTTATGCCAAATTGATGGGCTATAGCCCACGATTTTGAGGGTGGGCCCGGGCTCGGGCATGCTGTCGGTCAAAAATTGATCGGGACGTGCCAGGGAGATTGGGAATCGTCCGAGTGAGGTCAGATTAAAATTTTTGTGGCCATTTGGTGGATAGACGGGTGAAATAGCGGGAAAGGGGTATTTTTACGCTAAATCGGTGTGCTATAGCCTATGGTTTCAGAGTCGGACCCAGGTCCGAGCGTGTTGTGGGACAAAAATCAATCGGGGCATGCCTGGGAGGTTGGGGATCATCCCGGCGTTTTCTGTTTATTTTTTCATGGCTATGTGGATGAACAAACGGGCGAAATGGCACGAAAGGGGAATTTTTGGGCTAAATCGGTGTGCTATAGCCTATGGTTTCGAGGGTGGGCTCGGGTTTCGGGCGTGCTGTGATCCTAAAATTGATCGGGGCATGCCAGGGAGGCTGGGGATCATCCCAATGTGGTTCATTTAATTTTTCATGGCCATTTGGGTGGACAAACGACCGTTGGGCCAAATCAGTGTGTTATAGCCCACGATTTTGGGGGTGGGCACGGAGTCCGAGCGTGCCGTGGTCCAAAAATTTATTGGGGCATGTCAGGGAGGTTTGGATCATCCCAGTGTTGTCCGTATAATTTTTGGTGGCCATTTGGGTGGACAAATTGGCAAAACAGTCGAACGGGGCATTTTAGGGCCAAATCGGTGTGCTATGGCCCACGAATTCAGGGGTGGGCCCAGGGTCCAGGCATACTGTGGGTCAAAAATCGATTGAGGTATGCAAGGGAGGTAGGGGATCATCCCAGCATGGTCTGTTTATTTTTTCGTGGCCATTTGGGTGGACAAACAGGAGAAACGACGCAAACATGGCATTTTTGGGCCAAATCGTTGTGCTATAGCCCATGGTTTCGAGGGTGGGCCCAGTGTCTGGGTATGTTGTGGGTTAAAAATCGATCGGGGCATGACAGTGAGGTTGGGGATCATCTTAGTGTGGTCCGTTTAATTTTCGTGGCCATTTGGGTGGACAAACGGGTGAAATGGCGCTAATGGGGCATTTTCGGGCAAAATCGGTGTGCTATATCCATGGTTTTAGGAGAGGGCCCGGGGTCCGGGCGTGATGTGGGATGGATATCGATTGGGGCATGCCAGGGAGGTTGGGGATCATCCCATCGTGGTGCGTTTAATTATTCGTGGGCATTTGGGTGGACAAACGGGAGAAACGACACAAACGGGGCATTTTCGGGCCAAATCGATGTGCTATAGCCCACGATTTCAGGGGAGAGGTTGGGTTCCGGGCGTGTTGTGGGCCAAAAATCGATCAGGTGATGCCAGGGAGGATGGTGATTGTCCCAGCGTGGTCAATTTAATTTTTCGTGGCTATTTGGATGGACACACGTGCGAAACGGCGTGAACGGGGCTTTTTCTAACAAAATCGATGTGCTATAGCCCAGAGTTTTGGGGGTGGGATCGGGGTCCGGGCATGCTGTGGGTAAAAAATCGATTGGAGCGTGGCATGGTGGTTAGGTATCATTGTAGTATTGTCCATTTAATTTTTTGTGGTAATTTGGGTGGACAAATAGGCGAAACGGCGCAAATGTGGCATTTTTAGGCCAAATCGGTGTACTATAGCCCACGTTTCTAGGGGTGGGCCCGGAGTCCAGGAGTGCTGTTGCCCAAAAATCAACCAGGGCATGCCAGGGAGGTTGGAGATCATCCCAGTGTGGTTCGTTTAATTTTTTGTAGCCATTTGGATGGACAAAAGGGCAAAACAGAACAAACGGAGCATTTTTGGGCCAAATCGATGTCTTATAGCCCACGGTTTCAGGTGTAGGCCCAGGGTTCGGGCGTGCTGTGGTCCTAAAATTGATCGGGGCATGCCATGGAAGTTGGATATCTTCCCAACATGGTCCGTTTAAATTATTGTGGTTATTTAGTAGGACAAACGAGTGAAACGGCGAGAATGGGGCATTTTTGGGCTAAATCGGTGTGCTATAACCCTCGGTTTCGGGGGTGGGCCCAGGGTCCGGGCGTGCTATTGGCCAAAAATCGACCGAGGCATGCTAGGAAGGATGACATCATCCCAGTGTGGTCCGTTTAATCTTTTTTGGCTATTTTGGTGGATAAATGGGCGAAACGGTGGGAATGGTGCATTTTCGAACCATATCAGTGTGCTACAGCCCACGGTTTTAGCGGTGGGCACAGGGTCCAGGTGTGCTGTGGGCCAAAAATTAACTGGGGCATGCTAGGGAGGTTGGGGATCATCCCAGTGTGGTCCGTTTAATTTTTGGTGGCTATTTGGGTGGACAAACGGGTAAAACAGCATGAACAGGGCATTTTTAGGCCAAATCGGTGTGCTATAGCCCACGATTTTTGGGGTGGGCCCGAGTTCTGGGGCGTGCTGTTGGCCAAAAATCGATCAGTGCATGCTAGGAGATTGGGGTCATCCCAGTGTGCTCCGTTTAATTTTTTATGGCCATTTGAGTGGACAAACGAGAGAAACGGCGCGAACGGGGCATTTTTGAGCTAAATTAGTGTGCTATAGCCCACAGTTTTGGGGGTGGTCTCGGGGTCCGGACATGCTTTGGGCCAAAAATTGATCGAGGCGTGCCAGGGAGGTTTGGGATGGTCCTACAGTGGTCCGATTAATTTTTTGTGGCTATTTGGGTGGACAAACGGGCGAAAGTGCGCGAACAGGGCTTTTTGGGCCAAATTGGTGTGCTACAGCCTACGGTTTCAGGGGTGGGACTGGGGTCAGGGCGTGTTGTGGGATAAAAATTGACCAAGGCGTGCCAGGAAGGTTGGGGATCATCCTAGCGTGGTCCGTTTAATTTTTCGTGGCCATTTGGGTTGATAAACGGGCGAAACAACGGGAACGAGGCATTTTTAGGACAGATCAGTGTGCTATACCCACGGTGGGGTGGGCTCGAGGTTCGGGAGCGCTGCAGGCTGAAAATTGATCGAGGCATGCCAGGGAGGTTGGGGATCACTCCAGTATGGTCCGTTTAATTTTTCATGGCCATTTGGGTCGACAATCGGGCGAAACAGCGCGAACGGGTCATTTTTGAGCCAAATCAGTGTGCTATAGTCCTCGGTTTCAGGGGTGGGCTCGGGGTTCGGACGTGCTATAGGCCAAAAATCGACCGGAGCATGCCAGGGAGGTTAGGGATCATCCCAGTGTGGTCCATTTGATTTTTCGTGGACATTTAGGTGGACAAACGGGCAAAATGGCGCTAATAGGGTATTTATAGGTCAAATCGGTGTGCTATAGCCCACGGTTTTGGGGGTGGGCCTCGGGTATGAGCGTGTTGTGGGCCAAAAATCAACCGGGGCATGCCAGTGAGGTTGGGATTGTCTCAACATGGTCCGTTTAATTTTTCGTGGTCATTTGGGTGGACAAATGATGTTGGGTGTATTTATGCATTCTAGAATTACTATTCTAGCCTTTTTAGCCTTGTTTTAAGGATAATTCTTATGCTATATGTGTTAATAATAATATAAATGAGCATTCATGTGTCCAAGTATGTGCTTATAATGTTTAATGGTGTTTTCACATGAGTTTTGATTCAATTTGAGCATTTAGAGTTTAACCAAGAAAACTAGTGTGACTAGCTTGAGCTAAGTGTTTGTCTAGTCTATTGTGTTGGGTTATAATGTGTTTTAATGAGTTACTAAGGTTGTTATTATAGATTTATGTGTGAAACAACTTATTTATAATGTTCAAGGGTCAATTGGATCAAGAAAACATTCAAAACAAAGAGCTGAAAATCAAAGTGAAATTAACCTATGCTTAGCTCGTGTTTTGAGTTCACCGTCTTGGATATTGTGTTGTTTTTAGCTCTAATTTGTGGTGTTTAATAATTTATGATGCTTGTTTAATGGATCATGATGATATATTAAGGGTATACAAGCTTAAAATCAAGTAGAAACAACTCAATAAGGCTCGGAATGGCTCAACGAAACCGAAATGCAGAAATTGACTCCATTTGGAGTCCTGAAATGTATTGGACCATGCAAGGCGTGTGACAAGTCCAATGGACTCATGTAAAACATCAATGTATTCCTAAAATGATGTAGTGTAATACCCATTGGCGCGTGTAGAAATTTATGGAGTGTACGGAGGCTCCATGATGCGGTAAAATCGCAATGAAATTCTGGAAATTGACTCATTGGTGATCAAAATGGTGGACCACCAATCTTGAGACTGACCACCAGTTCGACCACCAAGTTAAAATAGAACTTAGGATTTCAGGAAACTTAGTGAAGGTCTAAATGGTGAACCACTAGCTTTGCGACTGACCACCAAACTGACCACCAAACTGACCACCAGATTCAAGATTTCAGAAAACTCATCGGTGGCCAAAATGGTGGACCAACAGTCTTGCAACTGACCACCAAACTTACCACCAGACCTAATACAGAAGTCCAAATTTTAGCACAAATGGTGGACCACCAGTTTTGTGGTGGACCACCAACTTGGACGTAATTTTTCTAAATGCAAATTTTAATTCCTTTTTACTTGAGAATATATAAATACTAGTTTTAGGTTTTATTAGGGAATCATTATCATTATCTTTTCATTTTTTTTATCATAGCCTCCATACTTGAAACTCTATGTAAGGTAGTAGTTTGGGAATTTAGCAAATCTTGTGGAATTAATCATTGCATCTCCATTGAAGATCCAAGAACAAATTCTTGTAACTTTTGTAAGTAAATCTTGAATTTATTTATGAATAATACAAAGATGATTTCTATTTCTTCTATGGAAATGTATGGCTAAGCTCCCATAACTAGGGTTATGGGATCCTTGATGTGAATAACTAATTTGGGTTGTGTATCTAATGAGTTCCATGAGAAATTGATGTTGTATAAACCTTTCTTCATTTTAATGACTTTTCTTGGTTGCAAACTTGAAAGGTAAGCCCAAGAACATGACTTGTCTGGAAGGAAAGTGCTTGTTGGGAAAATAAAGGGTTTACATGGTATCTAAAGGCTTTAACCTTTGGATTAATGACAAATGCCTTAGCAGGATTGGCCTACATGAGAAAATAGTTGAATAATCAATGTGTTCTTTGAGTTTGAGAGAATCAAAGGATAAGCTATCCAATTAGGTTGAGAAACTAATGGGTAAATAGTAGGACTCAATTATTCTTGCAATTGAAATCGTTAATTGGAACTCTAAAGTGATTCACAACCCTAATTGTTCTAGCATCTTGGTAATCATGACTCTAGTTTAACTACCCTTACTGAATTACTAATTGCGCATTGTTAGATTAGAATATTTAATAACTTTTGTTCAATCATTCAAAATCCCCCATTTTATCTTTTTCTTATAATTTGTTTAAATTCAACTTGAAGCTTTAATTTTAAATTTATTTAATCGCCATTCACATTGTTTCCTGTGGATTCAACCCTGACTCCAAATTTGGGTAAATATATTGACAACAACCGCCTTGCACTAAAATTGACGTGTAAGTTGAGCGTTATCAACAAACAGGCAAAACGGCATGAACGGGGCATTTTTTGGCCAAATCAGTATGCTATAGCCTACACTTGTGAATTATCTTAGTTAACCCCATTGATACTTTAGCCTTTTCTTTGGAAACCTCATATGTAGCCTAATCCCTTCTTTGATAGACCATAATTTGATAAAGAAAAAATCTCCTAAGTGCTTTAATTAAAAAAAAATTAAATTAGCAAGGAGTTTGTGAAATTGAAGAAGGAGGAAGGTGAAAGTAAAATTCTAAAGAAGTGTTCATTATGTGTCCAAATTGTTATGGTTAGGAGCTATAGAAAACATGAAGGCAATTTCAGTTTTTGGTTGCCCAATCTTTGCTGCAATGAACCTGTTTTGGCCCTTGTCCATTTAGGACAATGTGCACCTCAACCAAAGCGAATAGATTTAGTTGAGAGTGGATACTATAGGGGTGCATAACAACAACTGGTGTATGAAGAAGAGCTGGGAATTGATTTATGATATAAAAAGAATGTACTCCTACCATAGTTTTTGTTAATGCATTGAACAAAATTGAGGTGAAATGGTTGATGTGTGAAAGTAATGAGTTGGATTGATAGAAGGTGATTTTGAGAGGTTTGTCATGTATTAAAGAGCTTGGGAGAGGTTAGTCACTATTCTTGGCCAAAATAGTTCCTACCCATTCCTTAACCTACATTACAACCCGAAAAAGACCTAATTGATCATAAGCTTTACATTTGACTAGTAGTAGAGCATTACACTAAGGGAAAGCCTATGGTTCATTATGTGTAACTTTTGAATTCATTGAGAGAGTGAGCTTAATTTGATTCTTGTACCCATTGTTATAAATTGCATTATTGTGAGTTTTTATGGGTACCTCTCTTGTTGTGAGGGGCACATGTTTGATGAATATGGGTGATTTGTAAGATGTATTTGACTGAAAAATGAGCATGAGTTTTCCAACAAGGAGAGTAAATTCTTGAGGCTAGGATGTTTTGGAAATAGGATTCATAAGCTTTCCATTATGTTTGTGACTTGCTTAGTGTAGACACTTGCATTTTGTATAGTTATTGTAGTACTAGCTGAATGTCTTGCATACAGTATAAGATCATATTTCCCAGATCGTGATACTTAGAGTGAAGAGTTGTTCGAGGACGAACAAGGTTTTAAGTGTGGGGTGTTGATGTTGGGTGTATTTATGCATTCTAGCATTACTATTCTAGCCTTTTTAGCCTTGTTTTAAGGATAATTCTTATGCTATATGTGTTGATAATAATAAAAATAAGCATTCATGTGTCCAAGTATGTGCTTACAATGCTTAATGGTGTTTTCACATGAGTTTTGATTCAATTTGAGCATTTAGAGTTTAACCAAGAAAACTAGTGTGACTAGCTTGCGCTAGGTGTTTGTCTAGTCTATTGTGTTGGGTTCTAATGTATTTTAATGAGTTAATAAGGTTGTTATTATATATTTATATGTGAAAAAACTTATTTATAATGTTCAAGGGTCAATTGGATCAAGAAAACATTCAAAACAAAGAGCTGAAAATCAAAGTGAAATTAGCCTATGCTTAGCTCGTGTTTTGAGTTCACCGTCTAGGATGTTGTGTTTTTTTGAGCTCTAATTTGTGGTGTTTAATGATTTAGGATGATTTTTTAATGGATAATGATGATATATGAAGGATATACAAGCTTCAAATCAAGTATAAACAACTCAATAAGGCTCAGAATGGCTCAACGAAACCGAAATGCAGAAATTGACTCCATTTGGAGTCCTGAAATGTATTGGAGCATGGAGATCTCGTGACAAATTCAATGGACTCATGTAAAACATCAATGGATTTCTAAAAGGATTTAGTTTAATACCCATTGGTGCGTGTAGATATTTATGGAGTGTACGGAGTCTCTATGATGTGGTGAAATTGCAGTGAAATTCTGGAAATTGACTCACTGGTGGTCAAAATAGTGGACCACCAGTCTTACGAATGACCACCAGTTCAACCACAAAGTTAAAATAGAACTTAGGATTTCAGGAAACTCAGTGAAGCTCAAAATGGTGAACCACCAGCTTTGCGACTGACCACCAGATTCAAGATTTCAGAAAACTCATTGGTGGCCAAAATGGTGGACCACCAGTTTTGCGACTGACCACCAAACAGACCACCAGACCTAAAACAGAAGTCCAGATTTCAGTACATCCAGTGAAGGTCAAAATGGTGGACCACCAGTTTTGTGGTGGACCACCAACTTGGACGAAATTTTTCTAAATGCAAATTTTAATTCCTTTTTACTTGGGAATATATAAATACTAGTTTTAGATTTTATTAGGGAATCATTATCATTATCTTTTCATTTTTTTTATCATAGCCTCCATACTTGAAACTCTATGTAAGGTAGTAGTTTAGGAATTTAGCAAATCTTGTGGAATTAATCATTGCATCTCCATTGAAGATACAAGAACAAATTCTTGTAACATTTGTAAGTAAATCTTGAATTTATTTATGAATAATACAAAGATGATTTTTATTTCTTCTATGGAAATGTATGGCTAAGCTCCCATAACTAGGGTTATGGGATCCTTGATGTGAATAACTAATTTGGGTTGTGTATCTAATTGAGTTCCCTGAGAAATTGATGTTGTATAAGCCTTTCTTCATTTAATGACTTTTCTTGGTTGCAAACTTGAAAGGTGAGCCCAAGAACATGACTTGTCTGAAAGGAAAGTGCTTGTTGGGAAAAGAAAGGGTTTACATGGTATCTAAAGGCTTTAACCTTTGGATTAATGGCAAATGCCTTAGCAGGATTGGCCTACATGAGAAAATAGTTGAATAATCAATGTGTTCTTTGAGTTTGAGAGAATCAAAGGATAAGCTATCCAATTAGGTTGAGAAACTAATGGGTAAATAGTAGGACTCAATTATTCTTGCAATTGAAATTGTTAATTGGAACTCTAAAGTGATTCACAACCCCAATTGTTCTAGCATCTTGGTAACCATGACTCTAGTTTAACTACCCTTACTGAATTAATAATTGCACATTGTTAAATAAGAATATTTAATAACATTTGTTCAATCATTCAAAATCCCCCATTTTATCTTTTCTTATAATTTGTTTAAATTCAACTTGAAGCTTTAATTTTAAGTTTATTTAATCGCCATTCACATTGTTCCCTGTGGATTCGACCCCGACTTCAAAGTTGGGTAAATATATTGACAACGACCGCCTTGCACTAAAATTGATGTTTAAGTTGAGCATTATTTACAAACAGGCAAAACGGTATGAACGGGGCATTTTTCAGCTAAATCAGTGTGCTATAGCCCATGGTCTCGGTGGTGGGCCTGGGGTCTGGGTGTGTTGTGGGCCAAAAATCTATCGGGGCATGCCTGGGAGGTTGAGGATCATTGTAGTGTGGTCCGTTTAATTTTTCGTTGCCATTTGAGTGGACAAAGGGGAAAAATGGCTCAAACGGGGCATTTTCAAGCCAAATCGGTGTGCTATAGCCGACGATTTTGGGGGTAGGCTCGGGGTCCGAGCGTGTTGTGGGCCAAAAATCAATCGGGGCATGCCAGGGAGGTTGGGGATCATCCCAGCGAGGTCCATTTAATTTTTTGTGGCCATTTGGGTGGACAAACGGGCGAAACAACGCAAACGTAGCCTTTTTGGGCCAAATCGGTGTGCTATAACCCACGGTTTTGAGGGTGGGCCCAGGTATCGGGCATGCTGTGGATCAAAAATTGATCGAGGCATTACAGGTAGGTTGGGGATCATCCCAGTGTGGTTCGTTTAATTTTTCGTGGCCATTTTGGTGGACAAACGGGCAAAACAGCGCGAATGGGACTTTTTCGGGCCAAATTGGTATGCTATAGCCCACGGTTTCAGTGGTTGGCTCGGGTTTCGAGCGTGTTGTATGCCAAAAATTAATCAGGGCGTGCCAGGGAGGTTGGGGATCTTTCCAGTGTGATCCGTTTAATTTTTTATGGCCATTTTCGTGGACAAACGAGGGAAACGGTGTGAACGGGGCATTTTTGGGCCAAATCGGTGTGCTATAGGACATGATTTTAGGGGTGGGCTCGGGGTCTGGGTATCTTGTTGTCTCAGGGTTCCGGCATGCTATAGGCCGAAAATCGATCGGGGTATGCCAGGGAGGTTGGGGATCATCTCAGCGTGGTCCGTTTAATTTTTTGTAGCCATTTGGGTAGACAAACAAGAGAAACAGTGCGAACGGAGCTTTTTCGAGCCAAATCGGTGTGCAATAGCCCATGGTTTTGAGGGTCGGCCCGGGGTCCGAGCGTGATGTTAGTCAAAAATTGACTGGGATGTGCCAGGGAGGTTGGGAATCATCTTAGTGTGGTTCGTTTAATTTTTTGTGGCCATTTGGATGGACAAACAGGCGAACAACGAGAACAGGGCATTTTCGGGCCAAATCGTTGTGCTATAGCCCACGATTTTGGGGGTGTGCCCGTGTTCCTGGCGTTCTATGGGTCAAAAATCGACTGGGGCGTGTCAGGGAGGTTAGGGATCATCCCAGCATGGTCCGTTTAATTATTCACGGCTATTTGGGTGGGCAAACATGCGAAACGGCGCAAACGGGGTATTTTCAGGATAAATCAGTGTGCTATAGCCCACGATTTAGGGGGTGGGCCCGTGGTTCGGGCATGCTGTGGGCCAAAAATAGATCGGGGTGTACCAGGGATGTTGGGGACCATCCCAGTGTGGTCCATTTAATTTTTCGTGCCCATTTGGGTGGACAAACGGCTGAAACGGTATGAACGGGGCATTTTCGGGCCAAATCGATGTACTTTAGCCCGCTATTTTAGAGGTGGTCCAAGGGTACGGGAATGCAGTGGGTCAAAAATTGATCAGGGCATGCTAGAGAGGTTGGGGATCATCCTGATTTAGTTCTTTTAATTTTTCGTGGCTATTTGGGTGGACAAACGGGCGAAACAATGCAAACGCGGCATTTTTTGGGCCAAATTGGTGTGCTATAGCCCACGATTTTGGAGGTGGGCTCGGGGTACGGGGTTGTTGTGGTCTAAAAATCGACCGGGGCGTGCCAGGGAGGTTGGGGATCGTCCTAGCATGATCCGTCTAATTTATTGTGGCTATTTGGATGGACAAACGGGAGAAACAGCACAAACAAGGTATTTTCGAGCCAAATCGGTGTGCTATAGCCCACGGTTTCTGGGGTGGGTTCGGGGTCCGGGCGTGCTCTGGGCCGAAAATCGGCCGAGGCTTGCCAGGGAGGTTGGGGATCTTCCTAGTATTGTCCGATTATTTTTTCGTGGCCATTTGGGTGGATAAAAGGGCGAAATGACGCGAACGTGACATTTTTAAACCAACTCGGTGTGCTATAGACCATGGTTTTGGGGGTGTGCCCGGGGTCCAGGCCTGTTGTGGGTCGAAAATCAATCAGGGCGTGCCAGGGAGGTTGCCATAGTCCCAGCATGGTACGTTTAATTTTTTGTGGCCATTTGGGTGGATAAATGGGCGAAACGGCGCAAACGGGACATTTTCGGGCCAAATCGATATGTTATTACCCACGGTATCAGGGGTCGGCCCGAGCGTGCTGTCAGCAAAAAATAGACCGGGGGTGCCAGGAAGGTTGGTGATCATCCCAGTGTGTTACATTTAATTTTTTGTGGCTATTTGGGTTGGCAAACGGGTGAAACGGCGCGAACGGGGCATTTTTGAGCCAAATTGATGTGCTATAGCCTACGGTTTTGGGGGAAGGCCCGGGGTCCGGGCGTGCTGTGGGCGAAAAATCGACTGGGGCATGCCAAGGAGGTTGGGGATCGTCCCAGCGTGGTCCGTTTAATTTTTTGTGGTAATTTGGGTAGACAAACAGGCGAAACGGCGCAATCTGGGCATTTTTGGGCAAAATCGGTGTTTTATAGCCCACGGTTTTGGGGGTGGGCTCGGGGTTTGGGCGTGCTATGGACCAAAAATGATCGGGCATGCTAGGGAAGTTGTGGATCGCTCCAGTATGGTGCGTTTAATTTTTTGTAGCTATTTGAGTGGACAAACAAGTGAAACAACACGAACTGGGACTTTTCAAGCCAAATCAGTATGCTATAGCCCACGATTTTGGGGGTGGGCCCGGGGTCCGAGCGTGCTGTAAGCCAAAAATCGACCGAGGCATGTTAGGGAGGTTGTAGATCATCCTAGTGTGGTCTGTTTAATTTTTTGTGGCATTTGGGTGGACAAACGGGAGAAACGACACGAGTGGGGCATTTTTTGGCCAAATCGGTGTGGTATTGCCCACGGTTTTGGGGGTGATCCCAGGCTTCTGTGTGCCAAAAATCGATCGAGGCATGCCAAGGAGGTTCGGATTGTCCCAGCGTGGTATGTTTAGTTTTTTGTGGCTATTTGGGTGGACAAACGGGCAAAACGGCATAAATGGGGATTTTTTGGGGCAAATCGGTGTGCTATAGCCCACGGTTT
Organism: Capsicum pubescens; assembly: GCA_030864215.1. Lineage (NCBI taxonomy): Eukaryota > Viridiplantae > Streptophyta > Magnoliopsida > Solanales > Solanaceae > Capsicum > Capsicum pubescens. The sequence continues at coordinate 45,358,221 of CM061543.1, forward strand.
TGGGGGTGGGCTCGGGATTCGGGCGTGCTGTGGGACAAAAATCAATCGGGGCATGCCAGGGAGGTTGGGGATCATCCCAGTGTGGTCCGTTTAATTTTTCGTTGCCATTTGAGTGGACAAATGGGCAAAACGGTGCAAATGTGGCGTTATTGGGCCAAAGCGGTGTGCTATAGCCCACGGGCTTGAGGGTGGACGTGAGGTCCGGGTGTGCTGTAGGACAAAAATAGACCGGGGTGTGACAGGGAGGTTTTGTATCATCCCAGTGTGGTCCGCTTAATTTTTTGTGGCTATTTCTGTGGTCAAACGGGCAAAACAGCACGAACGGAGCCTTTTCATGCCAAATCGGTTTGCTATAACCCATGATTTTGAGGGTGGGCCCGGAGTCCAGGTGTGCTATGGACTAAAAATTGACCGAGTTGTGTCAAGGAGGTTGGGGATCGTCCCAGCGTGGTTCATTTTATTTTTTGTGGCCATTTTGGTGGAAAAACAGGAGAAATAGCGCTAACGGGGCATTTTCGGGCCAAATTGGTGTGCCATAGCCCACGATTTTGGGGGTGGGCCTGAGGTTCGGGCATGGTGTTTGTTGAAAATCGGTTGGGGCATGCCAGGGAAGTGGGGATCATCCCAGTATTGTCCGTTAAATTTTTTATGGCCATTTGGGTGGACAAATGGGAGAAACGATGCGAACGGGGCATTTTCAGGCTAAATTGGTGTGCTATAGCCCAAGGTTTTGGGGGTGGGCGGGTGGGCCTTTCGGTCGACAATCGATCGGGGCATACCAGGAAGGTTGGGGGATCTTCCCAGCGTGGTCCATTTGGGTGGACAAACAGGCGAAAAGGCGAGAACAGGGCATTTTCAGGGAAAATCGTTGTGCTATAGCCTACGGTTTCGAGGTTGGGTCCGGGGTCCAGGCATGCTGTGGGACGAAAATCGACTGGGGCATGAAAGGGAGGTTGGGTATCATCCCATCATGGTCCGTTTAATTATTTTTGGCCATTCGTATGGACAAACGGGAAAAATGGCGCAAACGTTGCATCTTCGAGCCAAATCGGTGTGCTATAGCCTACGATTTTGGGGGTGGGTCCGAGGTCCAGGCGTGTGGTAGGCTGAAAATTGACTGGGGCATGTCATGGAGGTTGGGGATCGTCCCAGTGTGGTTTATTTAATTTTTTATGGCCATTTTCACTGACAAACGTGTGAAACAGCGCGAACGGGGTATTTTTGTGCCAAATTGGTGTGCTATAGCCCACGGTTTTTGTGGTGGGCTCGGGGTCCGAGCGTGCTGTTGTCCAAAAATCGATCGAGGAATGCCAGGGAGGTTAGGGATCATCCCAATGTGGTCTGTTTAATTTTTCATGTCTATTTCGTTTGACAAACAGGAGAAACAGTGCAAACGGGGCATTTTCTGGCTAAATCGATGTGCTATAAGCCACGTTTTCTGGGGTGGGCCCGGGGTCTGGGTGTGTTGTGGGACTAAAATTGACCAGGGCATGACAGGGAGGTAAGAAATCATCCCTTCATAGTCCATTTAATTTTTTGTGGCTATTTGGGTAGATAAACGGGCCAAACGACGCAAATAGGGCATTTTCGGGCCAAATCGGTGTGCTATAGCCCACGGTTTAGGGGGTGGCACGAGGTCTGAGCGTGATGTGGGACAAAATCCATCGACATGTCCCAGGGAGGTAAGGGATCATCCCAGCGTTGTCCGTTTACTTTTTTGTGGCCATTTGGGTTGACAAACGGGATAAACGGGGTGAATAAGGCATCTTCAGGCCAAATCGATGTGCTCTAGCCCACAGTTTCTGGGGTGGGCCCAAAGTTCGAGTGTGTTATGGGTAGAAAATCAATAGGGGTATACCAGGAAGGTTGGGGATCATCTCATTATGGTCCGTTTAATTTTTCGTGGCCATAGTGGTGGACAAACGGGCAAAACGGCACGAACAGGGAATTTTCAGGCCAAATCGGTGAGGTATAGCCCACGATTTCGGGGGTGGGACTTGGGTCCTGGCATGCTGTGGGTCGAAAATCGATTGATCCATGCCAGGGAGGTTGGGGATCATCCTAATATAGTCTGTTTAATTTTTTATGGCTATTTTGGTGGACAAACGAGCGAAACGACGTGAATGGGGCATTTTCGTGCCAAACCGGTGTGCTATAGCCCACAGTTTTGGGAGTGGGCCGGGGTCTGGGTGTTTTGTAGGCCAAAACTCAATTGGGGTATGACAGGGAGGTTGCGGATCATCCCAGATTGGTCCGTTTAATTTTTTGTTTCCATTTGGGTGGACAAACTAGTGAAACGACGCGAATGGGGCATTTTCAGTCCAAATAGGTGTGCTATAGCCCACGGTTTTGGGGGTGGGATCGAGGTTCGAGTTTGGTGTGGGCCAAAAATCTATCAGGTCATGCCAGGTAGGTTGGGATCATCCCAGTGTGGTCCATTTAATTTTTCATCGCCATTTGGGTGGACAAACAGGCAAAAGAGCATGAAAGGGGCATTTTCGAGCTAAATTTATGTGCTATAGCCCCCGGTTTTGGGGGTGGGCTCGGGGTACGGATATTTTTCAGGACGAAAATTGATCGACGCATGTCAGGGAGGTTGGGGATCGTACCAGAATGGTCTGTTAATTTTTTTGTGGCCATTTGGGTGGACAAACGGGCAAAACAGCGAGAACGGGGCATTATTGGGTCAAATCGGTGTGCTATAGCCCACGATTTTGGGAGTGGGCCCTAGGTCTGGGAGTGTTATGGGCCAAAAATTGATTGGGGCATACCAGGGATGTTGGGGTCATCTCAGCGTGGTCCGTTTAATTTTTTATGGCTATTTGGGTGGGAAAACGGGCAAAACAGTGCAAACGGGGCATTTTCGGGCCAAATTGGTGTGCTATATCCCACGATTTTAGGGGTGGACCCCTTTTTTGGGCCTGCTTTAGGCCTAAAATCAACCGAAGCATGCTAGGGAGGTTGTGAATCATCCCAGTGCGGTCCGTTTAATTTTTTGTGGCAATTTGGATGGACAAACGGGCAAAACGGCACGAACGGGGCATTTTCTAGCCAAATTGGTATGTTATATCCCATGGTTCCAATCGTGGGTCTGGGTTATGGGCGTGTTGTGGGCCAAAAATTAACCCGTACATGCCAAGGAGATTAGGGATCATCCCAGCGTGGTCCGTTTAATTTTTTGTGCCCATTTGGGTGGACAAACGGGCAAAACGGCGTGAAATGGGAATATTTGGGCCAAATTTGGGGTGCTATAGCCCACTATTTTGGAGGTGGGCCCGGGGTCAGGGCGTGCTATGGGTCAAAAATCGACCGGGGTATGCCAGGGAGTTGGAGATCATCCCAGTGCGGTCTTTTTAATTTTTTGTGGCCATTTGGGTTGACAAACTGATGAAACGGTGCGAATGGGGCATTTTCGGGCTAAATCGGTGTGCTATATCCCACGATTTCAGGGGTGGGCTCGGTGTCTGGGCGTGCTGTAGGCCGAAAATTGATCGGGGTGTGTCAGAGAGGTTGGGAATTGTCCTAGCATTATCCGTTTATTTTATCGTGGCTATTTGGGTGGACAAATGGGTGAAACGACACGAAAGGGGCATTTTTAGGCCAATTCGGTGTGCTATAGCCCACGGTTTTGGGGATGCGCCCTGGGTTCGGGTGTGCTATTGTCCAAAAATTGATCGGAGTATGCCATGGAGGTTGAGGATCATCCCAGTATGGTCTTTTTAATTTTTCATGGCCATTTGGTTGGACAAATGGGCAAAACGGCACGAACGGGGCATTTTGGAGCCTAATTTGTGTGCTATAGCCCACGGTTTGGGGGTGGACCTGGGGTTCGGCCGTACTATGGTCCAAAGATTGACAGAGACATGCCAGGGAGGTTACGGATCATCCCAGCGTGATCCGTTTAATTTTTTGTGGTTATTTGGGTGGATAAACGGGCAAAACGATGTGTACGAGGCATTTTCGGGCCAAATTAGAGAGCTATAGCCCACGGTTTAGGGGTGTGCCTACAGTACGGGCGTACTGTGGGCCAAAAATTGACCAAGACATACCAGGGAGGTTGGGGATCAGCCCAGTGTGGTTCGTTTAATTTCTTTTGGCCATTTGGGTGGTCTAACGGGCGAAATGGCGCGAACGGGGCATTTTCAGGCCAAATTAGTGTGCTATAGCCCATGGTTTCGGGGGTGGGCCTGGGGTCCAGGTGTGCTGTGGCCAAAAATTGATCGGGGAGTGCCTGGGAGGTTGGGAATCATCCCATTTTGGTCCATTTAATTTTTTGTGGTCATTATGGTTGACAAATGGGATAAACGGCGCGAACGGGGCATTTTTTGGCCAGATCGATGTGCTATAGCCTACGGTTTTGGGGGTGGGCCCGAGGTTCGGGTGTGATGTGGGCCTAAAATTGACCAGGGTGCTCCAAGGAGGTTGGGTATCGTCCCAGCGTGGTCCGTTTAATTTTTTGTGGCAATGGGGGTGGACGAACGGGCGAAACGGCGTGAACGGCGTATTTTTTAGCCAAATCGGTATGATATAGCCCACGGTTCTGAGCGTGGGCTCGGGTTTCGGGCCTGCTGTAGGCCAAAAATTGATCGGGGCATGCCAGGGAGGTTGAGGATCTTCCCAGCATGGTCCGTTTAATTTTTCATAGCCATTTGGGTGGACAAACGGGCGAAACGGCGCGAATGGGGCTTTTTCAAGCCAAATCAGTGTGCAATACCCCACAATTTTGGGGTGGGCCGGGGTCCGAGTGTACTGTGGGCTGAAAATCAATTGGAGCCTGCCAGGGAGGTAGGGGATCTTCTCAGCATAGTCCATTTAATTTTTTCTGGTCATTTGGGTGGACAAACGAAGCAAAAAGGGCATTTTTCATCTAAATCGATGTTCTATAGCCCACGATTTCGGGAGTGGGCTCGAAGTCCGGGCGTACTGAGGGCTAAAAATTAATCGAGGAATGCCAGGGAGGTTTGGGATCATCCTAGTGTGGTCAGTTTAATTTTTCATGGCCATTTGGGTGGATAAACGGGTGAAACGGAACGAACGGGATGTTTTCAAGCTAAATTCTGTGTGCTATAGCCCATGATTTTAGGAATGGGCCCAGGGTTTGAGCGTGCTGTGGGCTAAAAATCAATCGGGTATGCTAGGGAGGCTAGGGATCATCCCAGAATGGTCTATTTAATTTTTCGTGGACATTTGGGTGGACAAACGAGCACAACAGCGTGAACAGGGCATTTTTGGGGGAAATTGGTGTGCTATAGCCCACGGTTTTGGGGGTGGGTTTGGGGTCCGGGTGTGCTGTGGGCCAAAAATTGACCAGGATATGCCAAGGAGGTTGGGGATCATCCCACTGTGGTTCGTTTAATTTTTGTGGATATTTGGGTGGACAAACTGGCAAAACAGCGCAAATAGGGCATTTTTAGGCCAAATCGATATGCTATAGCACACGGTTTAAGGGGTGGGCCCGAGGTTCGAGCGTGCTTTTGGCTGAAAATTGATTGGGGCATGATAGGGAGGTTAGGGATCATCCCAGCGTAGTCCTTTTAATTATTCGTGGCCATTTGGGTGGACAAATGGGTTAAACGGCGCGAACGGGACATTTGCAAGCCAAATCGGAGTGCTATAGCCCACAATTTTGGGGGTGGGCCCAGATCTGGGCGTGCTATGGGCAAAAAACTGATCAGGGAATGCCAGGGAGGTTGGGATTATCCTAGTGTGGTCCGTTTAATTTTTCATAGCTATTTGGGTGGACAAACAGGAGAAACGATGAGAACGGGGCATTTTCGGGAAAAAACGATCTGCTATAGCCCACGGTTTTGGGGGTAGGCCCGGGGTACGGGCGTGCTGTGGGCCAAAAATTTATCAGGACATGGAAGGGAAGTTGGGGATTATCCCAACGTGGTTTGTTTAATTTTTCATGGCCATTTAGGTGGAAAAATGGGTGAAAAGGTGTAAAGGGGGAATTTTTAGCCCAAATTGGTGTGCTATAGCCCACAGTTTTGGGGGTAGGCCCAGGGTCCAAGCGTACTGTGGGCCAAAAATCAACTGAGGCATGCCAGGGAGTTTGGGGATCATCCTCCTGTGGTCCATTTAATTTTTCGTGGACATTTGGGAAGACAAACGGGAGAAATGGCACAAACGGGGCATTTTTAGGCCATATCGGTGTGCTATAGCCCACAGTTTCGAGCGTGGACCCGGGGTCTGGGCGTGCTTTAGGCCAAAAATAAAATGGACCTATGCCAGGGAGGTTGGGGATCATCCCAGCATAGTGCGTTTAATTTTTCGTGGCTATTTAGAAGGATAAACGCGCTAATGAGGCATTTTTGGGCCAGATCGGTGTGCTATAGCCCACGGTTTTGAGGGTGGTCTCGGGGTCCGAGCGTGCTGTGGGCTAAAAATTGACTGGCGAATACTAGGGAGGTTGGGGATCGTCTCAGTGAGGTTCGTTAAATTTTTTTTGGCCATTTGGGTGGACAAACGGGCAAAACAGTGTGAATGGGAAATTTTCAAGCTAAATCGGTGTACTATAGCCCACGGTTTCAGGGGTGGGCCCAGGGTCCGGGCGTGCTGTGGGGAAAAAATTGACCTGGGCATGCTAGAGAGGTTAGGGTCATCCCAACGTGATTTGGTTAATTTTTCGTGGCTATTTGGGTGGACAAACAGGCGAAATGGCACGAACGGGGCATTTTTGGGCCAAATCGATGTGCTATAGCCAACAGTTTCGGGGGTGGCCCTGAGGTACGGGCGTTCTGTGCACCAAAAATTGACCGGGGCATGCCAGAGAGGTTGGGGATCTTTCCAGTGTGGTCCGTTTAATTTTTTGTGGCCATTTGGATGGACAAACGGGAGAAACGGCTCAAACAGAGCATCTTCGGGCAAAATTGGTGTGCTATAGCCCACAGTTTTGGGGGTGGGCCCAGTGATTGGGTGTGCTATGGGTGAAAAATTAATCAGGGAGTGCCAGGGAAGTTGGGGATCATCCCAGCATTATCCGTTTAATTTTCGTGGCCATTTAGGTGGACAAATGGGCGAAACAGTGCGAACAGGGCATTTTCGTTTGAAATCGGTGTGCTATAGCCCACGATTTTGGGGGTGGGCCTAGGTTCTGGGCATACTGTGTGCCGAAAATCAATTGAGGAATGCTAGGGAGGTTGGGTATTATCTCAGTTAGTTCCATTTAATTTTTTGTGGCCATTTGGGTGGACAAACGGACAATACAGCGAGAATGGAGAATTTTTCGGGCCAAATCGGTGTGCTATAGCCCACGGTTTCAAGTGTGGGCCCGGGGTTCGAGTGTGCTGTGGGACAAAAATTAACCTGGGCATGCTAGGGAGGTTGGGGATCATCCCAACGTGATCTTTTTAATTTTTCGTGGCCATTTGGGTGGACAAACGGGCAAAACGGTACGAACGATGTATTTTCAGGCCTAATCGGTGTGCTATAGCCAACGGTTTCAGGGGTGGTCCCAGGGTCCCGGCGTGCAGTGAGCCAACTATCGAACGGGGCTTGCCAGGGAGGTTGGAGATCTTCCCAGTGTGGTCCGTTTAATTTTTGAAGGTTCTATCTAAGGTTGATGACAATCTTGATAAGCTATCACAGTCGTGACAGCTTATCAAGAAATGTTGTCACACCTGGAACCTGAGGCATGAATGAGCTTAATTGATTTATGTATTTGTGTTTGTGCTCTTCAGATTTGACTAATGTTCTTCTATTGTCTCCAGGAACTTTACAATGGCACCAAAAAGAAAGAGTCCCACAACACCAAAGAAAATGGCCAAAGAAAGTGTACATCGTAATCTCATCAATGAGGAATCTGATTACGAGGAGGAGGAACCCTTGCTCAGGACTCAAAAGAAGAAGCCAAGTCCGAAAAAACCTTCACCACCTCCACCCATTAAAGTGGAGGATAGTGATGACACTGAAACAACAACAACTTCTGAGCAAGAGGGTTCTGAACAAACATGAGTTTGAATATGCTGAATCTGAAGTAGAGCAGGAAGGGTCTGAGGAGTCTGAGTCTGAGAAAACAGCATTGGGGTCCCCATCCACTGATCAACAAGATAACGAAGAGTCTCCACCTTGGGGAACACTTATCAAATATAAGAACCCTAAAGTTCCAGACAATGCTAGATGGCAGATTCCCAGAGTAGAAGGCATCTACACTACTGGGCTTCGCAAAACTGACAGAAAAAGAGATAAAAGGCCACTTCAGGATAAAAAACTAATTATCACAAAAGGGTTGAGAAGGTACGCGGAAGTAGAACAGAAGTTCCCAGAGTATGGATTGGGGTGGATCACAAAAGGAGGAGGATAATTTTTTCCTGCATTGGTTCTGGAGTTCTACGCGAACTACCAGGATCAGTTAGAACATATGTACAGTCCAGGCGAAAGAGTAGCAGACCAGCCCCTGTTGCATAGAATACAGGTGTGGGGCATAAGAGTTGATATTTCCATTAGAACCATCAATAGATTCTTGCATGGCCACGACTTCACTCCTTAGGCCACTTCACCATCAGTATATACTCGGATTAAGAATCGAGAAAACAGTGTCCATAGCTGGAAAACATCATAGTTGACGAAGAACCAGCATGGGGGACAAACCCAAATAAGAGAATTTGTAAGTCCTCGTTGACTCAGGAGACGAAGTTTTGGTGGGGTATAGTGAGTGTCTGGCTGATGCCCACTAAGGGAGAACATTCTAGGTGATGACCGAGCTATTTTAGTAGCAAGTATGGTGCAGTAGATTTCCTCGAACTTTGTGGAAATCATAGATGATGAGATAAAGATTTGGATGTCGATACTCGACACTGCTTATCCTTTTCCTTGTCTTATCACAGATTTGTGCTGAGCTGCTAATGTACCGAAGATTGCAGGAGTTGATGATGATGTTCCTGCTTGAAAGACTCACAACTCCATATGGTTTGATGAGAATCATCCAGGATTGAGACTTGATAGAGGTGCATAGGTAGCAGTGGACCCTCCACTTTTAGATGCAGGAGAAGCACCTCAGGTGAGAGTACAAGATTTGGAGCCTAGGAAACCAACTTCTTCAGCACAGGCAGGTTCAGTACTTGAAGGGGTGCCAAACCCCTCAGTTTCTACAGCAGCAGTAGGGTTTGTATTTTATCCAGTTGATATCAGAAAAGTGGCTAAGCAAGCCAAGTGCTGTGAGGCAAAACTACATGCTTTTGCCAAATAGTTTGCTGCTGTTGTGGATAAAAGAATCAAGGTTGCCCTTGAGACTTTTGTGACGTTGCCTAAGCGGGTTGCAGATTTGGAGAACCGATTCAATGCACGGGTAAGAGAAATGTCAACAGCTAATCTTGCTAAATTCAAAGCGGCGTTAGATAAGGTAAAGACAGATGTTGGGATGTTGCAGCAGCACCAATTTATGATTTCAGCAGGTCCGGCCATGCATGAATCTGAGGGAGAAATTCCAATACTTGACCTCATTGAAAATTCCTCAAAGAAAAAAAGAAAAATAGGGGAAAGAAGGGAAAAGATAAGAGAGAAGAGACGAGCAGTAAGAAAGAAAAAAGAGTGAAAAAAAGCTAAAAAGAAGGCTGAAAAGGAGGAGTTGAAGAAAGAAAGAATGGAGTCCTTGGTTGATAATAAGAAATGGGAGGCAGCCATCCGAGCTAGGGCTGCAGGTTCCTCATCTAGAAGGGCTCCAGCCACTGTACATCCAGATTCTCCTGATGGAGAGAAGACAACAGATGATGCAGTAGCAGGGTCGGAGACCCATAAGCCTCATGCTTGATTGTTTTCAGGTATACCCTAACCCTTAGTACAAATTATTTTTAATTTTAAGTTGAGGGTGTAGGGTAGGTTGTTGTTGTAGCATATTTTGTAGATAATTAGGAGTAATACAAGTACTTGAGGCAGTTAGCTTATTTTGTGATTTTTGAGTACCTCTCCGTTGGTCTGATATATTGTTTACTGTGTGAATTGCATCCATTTGTGACCACGGTGTATCTCTTTGTGGAATTAGTCCGACAACTGAATAACCTTTGCTAAACAAGTGCATGAACTGGATAAGTAGTGATATACAAGATACTTGTGTGCCAGGTGTGTGTAAGGTCTTACTCAGTTCCTGTTGTGTGTTAAATCTAGAACTTTCTCGGTTATTCTTGAATGGTCATAGGATAGGAGTTAGGAAAGGATCATAGGCCGTGTTTGATTTTAGCCCATTTCAGCCTAAATAACCTTCCCAATGAGAATAATATCCCTTGATCTATTTTTAAGCCTAATTAGCCTATTTCTTTCTAAGACACCTCTCACCTTCCCGTTTATATCACAATGAACCTATTTTGGCCCTGGTCCTCCTTGGACACTGTACACTTTGACTTAGGAAAATAGCCTAAGTTGAGGGTGGCTATCATAGGGGTGCGTAATGCAAAATGAGTATGAAGAGAGGAATAATAAGAGAAATGAATAAAAAGTTAGGTGCGGTGAAAAAGGAATAAGAAAAGAGAAAGTTGTGTAAAAGATGATAAAAAGATAATCTGATAATTGAAAGGACCGCATCCATCTTGAGCATGTATGATCAATAAAGGAGGGAAGAAAAGAAGGTTGAGAGTTGAAACCCCGAGAGTTTAGTGTAGTGTCAAGGAGTCATAGTCGCTCTAAAATATCCATGAATATCATACCATCCCCTGGCCTACGTTACAAGCTTAAGAAAATCCCTATAGTGATCATAGCTGACCTGTCTGAAGACTTGGGTACTGACTATAAGGACAAGACTATGGCATTTGACACGTAATGTTTGGAACTTCATTCTGAGAGTGAGTCTTGAGTTTATCGCTGTATGTGAATTCTGATATGAGTGGAGAAGGGATTTCTTTGTTATGAGGGCACACCAGGTATGTTGCTAATCACTGACTTGCTCGGATAGTGTGATTTGGGTATGTGCTGGTTTTATTGCTGAATTTTTTCCATATCTTGATCCTAGTAAGTTACATGGTTGTTTTCAATAATAGACACAGTTGCTCGTAATTTGACTGACTCTGGAGATGGTGAATGTATTCTGAACTGATATGAGTAATTAGCTGCCAAATTGTACTTTGTATACTCTTAGTTATGGTATGGTGGCTTGAGGACAAACAATTTTTTAAGTTGAGGGTGTTGATGTGTGAGCCTATGCTAACACATTTGAGGCTTTTAACTCTAAATAATTGTAAGGTCTTGAGTAACTTTAGTTGTTTTTGATTAGTTTACTTTGATTTTTGCAGTAAATATTGAGATGTAGGAGAACCACCAATAAAGGAAGAAAAAATCCTGAAATCTGAAGCAAACTAAAGGACAAGTGTGGCTGACGACGTTCATGACAAGTCGTCAGCCCGGTGATAAACTGTCACGGATGCCGTCAAGCTTAAATAGAGGATGGAAGTTGAAGACTGTTTTTATGAAGACATCCATGACATGTCGTAAGGATAGTGATAGGCCGTCATCGTCATCGTCAATCTTAGGCAGCAAGAGCCAAAATTGCAGAGGAGCTGATGACATCCGTGATATGCCACCAGACTCCTGATAAGACATCACGAACGTTGTTATTTATCCCAAGAAAAAGCTGAAACTTCTATTTTGTTTCCTTATTTAGGGTTAACTATTTAAAGCCTTGTTTTTGGGTTTTTATTATTCATTATTGACTTATCATTATTCTGAAAAGATATGATATTTCTCTCTCTCTCTCTAGACCAATATTTTGGGGAGTTTTATCTTGTGATTCATTCAAGTTATACTTCTTGATTTTCATTATCGTTGTAAGTTAATCTTCTAAATTATGAATTCAATTTGTGTACTTGTTTCGTGCATCATGAGTGGCTAAACCCAATTAACCTGAATTATGGTATCTAGGGATAGGTCATGATGAGATGCTAAATACTCAAGATTCAATAGGTGTTAGGATTTCTTGATAATTTTGAGATTATAATTAACGTCTGTTGGTTGCAAATAGTAGACACACCTACTTTGATTTACTTGAGAAAGAAATCACAGATAGTAGGAAGTGAATTATCAACAAGGACTCGAAAACACTTCGTTTAAAAATCAGTGTTGTAATGAGGTTGATTAAACTGAGGTAAAATCTGTGCAGTGAATAGCGATTCCCTAAGTCCACAAGGATTAGGAAATTAGATGCTTAAATAGGTCGAGATATATTTGAGAATATCATCGATAAAGATAGATTGTTATCCTAACCACCGTGAGAATATTGAGTCACCTTTAGCATCTGTCATGTACTGTAATCCCTAATGAACATAATTCTGGTTATTTCATAAAATCTTGGATACAAACATCAGAATTAAAGTGACAAACAATTAGTTGTGAAACTTAAACCCCTATTTCAGGTAACGTTAAACTATCAGTGAATTAAATCACAAATGACTTGAGTTCACACCCTATTCCCTGTGGGATTCGACCCCAACTTAGTTGGGTTTTATATTGACAACGATCGCTTACACCCATTCAAGAGTGTAATTTGAGCATTATCAGGGCATGCCAAGGAGATTGGGGATCATCCCGGTGTGGTCCTTTTAATTTTTCGTGGCCATTTGGGGGGATAAACGAGCAAAATGGCACGAACGGGGCATTTTAGGACAAATCGATGTGCTATAGCCCACAATTTTAGGGATGGGGCCGGGGTTCGGGTGTGCTTTGGGTTGAAAATCGATCGAGGTATGGCAGGGAGGTTGGAGATCATCCCAGTGTGATTCGTTTAATTTTTTGTGGCCATTTAGGTGGACAAATAGGAGAAACGGCGTGAACAAGACATTTTTGGACCAAATTGTGCGCTATAGCCCATGTTTATGGGGGTGGGTCTATGGGCTAAAAATTGACCAAGGCATGCCAGGGAGGTTGAGGAACATACCAACGTAGTCTGTTTAATTTTTTGTGGCCATATGAGTGAACAATTGGGCGAAACGGCTCAAACAGGGCATTTTTGGGCAAAATTGGTATGCTATAGCCCACGGTTTCGAGGTGGGCTCAGGGTCTGGGCGTGTTGTGGGCCAAAAATCGATTGGGGCATGCCAGGGAAGTTGGGGATCATCCCACCATGGTCCGTTTAATTTTTTGTGGCCATTTGGGTGGACAAAGGGGCAAAACAGCGTGAACGGGGCATTTTAGGCCAAATCAGTATGCTATAGCCCACGATTTCGGAGGTGGACTCGGGGTCTGGGTGTGCTGTGTGCCAAAAATTGATCAGGACATATGAGGGGGGTTGAGGATTATCCCAGTGTGGTCTATTTAATTTTTTGTGGCTATTTTGGTGGACAAACGGGCGAAACGGCTAGAACGAGGCATTTACGGGCCAAATCGGTGTGCTATAGCCCATGATTTCAGGGGTGGGATGGGGTCGGGGCATGCGGTGGGCCGAAAATCACCTAGGTCATTCCAAAGTGGTTTAGGATTATCCCAGCATGGTTCGTTTAATTTTTTGTGTCCAAATGGGTGGACAAATGGGCGAAACGGTGTGAACAAAGCATTTTCGGGCCAAATAGGTGTGTATAGCCCTCAGTTACGGGGTTGGGCCCAAGGTCCAGACGTGTTGTGGGACAAAAATTGATCGGGGCATTCTAAGGAGGTTGGGTATCATCCCAGTATGGTCCGTTTAATTTTTCGTGTTAATTTGGGTGGACAAACAGGCGAAACGGCGCGAACGGGGCATTTTCGTGACAAATCGGTGTGCTATAGCCCACTATTCAGGGGTGGGGTGGGGTTCCAGATGTGCTGTGGGAAAAAATCAACTAGGGCATGCCAGGGAGGTTGGCGATCATCCCAGTGCAGTCCATTTAATTTTTTGTGTCTATTTGGGTGGAAAAACAGGCGAAACGGAGCGAATGGAGCATTTTTGGGACAAATAGGTGTGCTATAGACCACGGTTTCGGGGGTGGGCTCAGAGTTCGGGCGTGCTGTGGGAAAAAAATTGACCAGGGCATGCCAGGGGGTAGGGATCATCCCAGCGTGGTCTGTTTAATTTTTCGTGGCCATTTGGGTAAACATACTGGCAAAATGGCGCTAACAGGGCGATTTCGAGCCAAATCGGTGTGCTATAGCCCACGGTTTTAGGGGTAGGCCCGGGGAACAGGCGTACTATGGCCCAAAAATTCATTGGGACATGACAGGGAGGTTGAGGATCGTCCCAGCATGGTCCTTTTAATTTTTCATGGCCATTTAGGTGGACAAACGAGCATAACGACGTGAATAAGGCAATTTCAAGCCAAATCGGTGTGTTATAGCCTACGGTTTAGGGGGTGGTCTCGGTGTTCGGGTGTGCTGTAGGCCGAAAATCGACCAGGGAATTCCATAGACGTTGGGGAGCATACAAGCATGGTCCTTTTGTTTTTTGTGGCCATTTGGGTGGACAACTGGGTGAATGAAACGAACGGCGCATTTTTGGGCCAAATTGGTGTGTTATAGCTCGGGGTTTCAGGGGTGGGACTGGGGTTCGGGCGTGCTGTGTAGTGAAAATCTATCGGCGCGTGCCAGGGAGGTTCGGGATAATCCCAGTGTGGTCTGTTTAATTTTTTGTGGCTATTTGGGTGTACAAATGGGCTAAACAGCGCGAACGAGGAATTTTTGAGCTAAATCAGTGTGCTATAGCCCACAGTTTTGGGGGTGGGCCTGGGGTTCGGCTGTGCTGTCGGCCAAAAATTGACCGGGGCATGCCAGAGAGGTTGGAGATCATCCCAGCATAGTCCATTTATTTTTTTCTTGGCCATTTGGGTGGACAACCGAGAAAAACGGCATGAATGGGGTATTTTTGGGTCAAATCGGTGTGCTATAACCCACGATTTAGAGAGTGGGCCTGAGGTCCGGGCATGCTGTGGGCCAAAAATTGATCGGGGCATACCAAAGAGGTTGGGGATCATCCCAGTGTGGTTCGTTTAATTTTTCATGGCCATTTGGGTGGACAAATGGGCGTAACGGTGCAAATAGGGCATTTTCGGGCCAGATCGTTGTGCTATAGCCCACAGTTTTGGGGTTGGGCCCGGAGTCAGGGCATGCTGTGGGCCAAAAATTGTCTGGGTATGTCAGGGAGGTTGGGGATCATCCCAGCATGGTCCATATAATTTTTCATGGCCATTTGGGTGGACAAACGAGCGAAACGGTGCGAATATGACATTTTTGGGCCAAATCGGTGTGCTATAGCCCACGAATTTGGGGGTGGGCCCTGGGTTCGGGCATGCTGTAGGCCAAAAATTGATTGGGGCATGCCAGGGAGGTTAGGGATCATCCCAGTATGGTTTTTTTAATTTTTCGTGGCCATTTGGGTGGACATACGGGCAAAATGGTACGAACGGGGCATTTTTAGGCCAAATCGGTGTGTTATAGCCCACGGTTTTGGGGGTGGGCTCGGGGTCCGAGCATGCTGTGGGCTGAAAATCGAACGGGGTATGCCAGGTAGGTTGGGATCATCCCAATTTGGTTTGTTTAATTTTTCGTAGACATTTAGGTGGACAAACGAACGAAACGGAATGAATGGGGCATTTTCGAGCCAAATTAGTGTGCTATAGCCCATGGTTTTGGGGTGGGCAGGGTCCGGGTGTGCTGTGGGCGGAAAATCAGCTGGGGCGTGCCAGGGAGGTTGGGGATCATACCAGCGTGGTACATTTAATTTTTTGTGGTCATTTGGGCGGACAAACTGTCGAAACGGCACGAACATAGCATTTTCCAGCCGAATCGGTGTGCTATAACCCATGATTTTGGGAGTGGGCCCGGGGTCGGAGCTTGATGTGAGCCAATAATCTACCATGGCATGGCCGAGAGGTTGGGGATCATCCCAGCGTAGTCTTATTAATTTTTGGGGGCTACATGGGTGGACAAACAGGCGAAACGACGCGAATGGGGCATTTTCGAGCCAAATAGGTGTGCTATAGCCCATGGTTTCGAGGGTGGCCTAAGGTTCAAGCATTCTGTAGGCCAAAAATCAATTGGGGCATGCTAGGGTGGTTGGGGATCGTCCCATCTTGGTCCGTTTAATTTTTTATGGCTATTTGGGTGGACAAACGGGCGAAGCAACGCAAACGGGGCTTTTTTTGGCCAAATAGGTGTGCTATAGCCCACAATTTTGGGGGTGGGCTCAGGGTACGAGCGTGCTGCAGGTAAAAAAACGATCGAGGCATGCCAGGTAGGTTGGGGATCATCCCAGTATGGTCCGTTTAATTTTTCGTAGCCATTTTTGCGCCAAATCGGGGTGCTATATCCCATTATTTTGGGGTGGGCTAGGGTCCGAGCATTCTGTGGGCCAAAAATTGATTGGGGCATGTAAAAAGGGTTGAGGATCATCCCAACGTGATCCGTTTAATTTTTTGTGGACATTTGGGTGGACAATCGGGCGAAATGGCACGAACAGGGCATTTTTGGACTAATCGGTGTGCTTTAGTCCATGATTTCGGGAGTGGGCCTGGGTTTCGAGCGTGCTGTGGGCCAAAAATCAACCAGGGCATATCAAGGAGGTTGGGGATCATCCCAACATGGTCCGTTTAATTTTTTGTGGCCATTTGGATGGACAAAAAGGAGAAATGACGCGAACTGGGCATTTTCGGGCCAAATCAGTTTGCTATAGCCCACAGTTTAGGTGGTGGGCCAAGGATTCAGGCGTATTGTAGGTCGAAAATCACCTAGGGCATGCCATAGAGGTTGGGTATCATCACAGCATGGTCTGTTTAATTTTTTGTGGTCATTTTGGAGGACAAACAGGCGAAATGGCGCGAATGAGGCATTTTCGGGCTAAATTGGTGTGCTATATTCCACGGTTTTGGGGGTAGGCCGAGGTTCGGGTGTGGTGTGGGCCAAAAAATAACCGGGGCATGCTAGGGAGGTAAGGGATCGTTCCATCATAGTCCGTTTATTTTTTCGTGGCCATTTGGATGGACAAACCCCCAAAACAGCGTGAACGGGGCATTTTTGAGCCAAATCGGTGTGCTATAACCCACGGTTTTGGGGGTGAGCTGGGTCCAGGCGTGGTGTGGGAAAAAATTGATCGGGGCATGCCAGGGAGGTTGGGAATCATCCCAGCGTGATCTGTTTAATTTTTTGTGGCTATTTGGGTGGACAAACGGACGAAATGGTGCGAATGGGGAATTTTCAGGCCTAATCGGTGTGTTATAGCCCACGGTTTTTGGGGTGGGCCCATGGTTCGGGAGTGTTATGGGCTGAAAATCAACCAAGACATATCAGGGAGATTGGGGATCATTCCAGTATGGTCCGTTTAATTTTTTGTGGCCATTTGGGTGGACAAACATGCTAAACGGCGTGAACGGGGAATTTTCAGGCCAAATCGATATGCTATAGTCCACGCTTTCGGGGGTGGGCCTAGGTTTTGGGTATCTGGTGGGATGAAAATTGATCGAGGTGTGCCAGGGGGGTTAAGAATATTCCCAACGTGGTTCATATTATTTTTGTGGCCATTTGGGTGGACAAACGGGCAAAACGGCACGAACGGGGCATTTTTGGGCCAAATCGGTGTGCTATAACCCACGGTTTTGTGGGTAGGCCTGGGGTCCAGGCGTTCTATGGGCCAAAATTCGACCGGGGCATGCCAGGGAGGTTGGGGATCATCCCAGCATGGTTCGTTTAATTTTTCTTTGCTATTTGGTTGGACAAACAGGCAAAACGGCATGAACGGGGTGATTTTGGGACAAATCGGTGTGCTATAGCCCATAATTTTGGGGTGGGCTCGGGGTTCGAACATGCTATGGGATGAAAATTAATCGGGGCATGTTGGGGAGGTTGAGAATCGTCTCAGTGTGGTTTATTTTATTTTTCGTGGCCATTTGGGTGGACAAACGGGCGAAACGACATGAACGGGGCATTTTTTAGCCAAATCAATATGCTATAGCTCATGGTTTTGGGAGTGGACCCGGGGTCTAGGCGTGCTGTAGGCCGAAAATTGATCGGGGCATTCCAGGGAGTTTGGGGATCATCCCAGCATGGCCCGTTTAATTTTTCGTGGCCATTTGGGTGGACAAACGGGTGAAACGGTGAAAATGGGGCATTTTCGGGCCAAATCATTGTGCTATAAAGCCTGCGGTTTCGGGGAAGGGCAGGGGCCGGGCGTTATGTGGGCCAAAAATCAACCGAGGTGTGATAGGGAAGTTGGGGATCATTCCAGCATGGTCCGTTTAATTTTTTGTGGCCATTTAGGTGGAAAACGGGCAAACGGGGCATTTTATGGCCAAATCGATTTTCTATAGCCCACGATTTTAGGGGTGGGCCAGGGGTCCGAGCGTGCTGTGGCACAAAAATGGATTGGGGCATGACAGGGAGGTTGGGAATCATCCCAGTATGGTCCATAAAATTTTTTGTGGCTATCTGGGTAGATAAACATGCGTAACAGAGCAAACGGGGCATTTTTGGGTCAAATCAGTGTGCTATAGCCCACGGTGTCAGGGGTGGCCCCGAGGTTCAGGCGTGCCATGGGACTAAATTCGATCGGGGCATGCCAAGGAGGTTGTGGATCATCCCAGCATGGTCCGTTTAATTTTTCATGGCCATTTGGGTGGATAAACAAGCGAAACGATGCGAATGGGCTATAGCCCACGGTTTAAGGGGTGGGCTCGGGGTCTGGGCATGTTGTGGACCAAAAATCGATCGAGGCATGCTAGGAAGGTTAAAGATCGTCCCAACATGGTCCATTTTATTTTTCGTGGCCATTTGGGTGGACAAACGTGTGAATTGAAACAAACGGGGAGTTTTCAAGCCAAATCGGTGTGCTATAGCCCACGGTTTTAGGGGTGAACCCGACGTCCGGGCGTGCTGTAGGCCAAAAATTGATCGGGGCGTGCCAAGGAGGTTGGGGATCATCCCAGTATAGTCCGTTTATTGTTTCATGGCCATTTGGGTGGACAAACGGGCAAAACGGCGCAAATGGGCTATTTTCGGGCCAAATTGGTGTGCTATAACCCATGAATTTAGGGGTGGGCTCAGGGTCCGAGCGCGGTGTAAGCCAAAAATTGATCGGGGTATTCTTGGAAGGTTGGGAATCCTCCCAGCATGGTTTTTTTAATTTTTCGTGACTATTTTGGTGGACAAACGGGCAAAACGGCGCGAACGGGGCATTTTTGGGCAAAATCGGTGTGCTATAGCCCACGGTTTTGGGGGTGGCTCTGGGGTTCGGGTGTGCTATAGGCCAAAAATCGACCAAGGTGTACCAGGGAGGTTGGGGATCATTCCAGTATGGTCTATTTAATTTTTTGTGGCTATTTGGGTGGACAAACGGGTGAAACGACGCAAACATGGCATTTTCAAGCCAAATCGGTGTTCTATAGCCCACGGTTTTGGGGGTGGGCTCGGAGTACGGGCCTGATGTAGGCCAAAAATCAATTGGGGCGTGTCAGGGAGGTTGAGGATCATCCCAGGGTGGTCTGTTTTATTTTTCATGGCCATTTGGGTTAACAAACAGGCGAAACGGGGCGAACGGGGCTTTTTCGGGCCAAATTAGAGTGCTATAGCCCATGGTTTCAGGGGTGGGCCTATAGTCTGGGTATGCTGTAGGCCAAAAATCAACCAGGGCGTGCCAGGGAGGTTGGGAATCATCCTATCATGGTTATTTAAATTTTTTTTGGCCAATTGGGTTGACAAACGAGCAAAACGGCGCGAATGGGGCTTTTACAGGTCAAATCGGTTTGCTATAGCCCATGTTTTGGGGGTGGACCCAGGGACCGAGCGTGTGTGGGCCAAAAGTCCACTAGGACATGCAAGGTAGGTTAGGGATCATCCCAGTGTGGTCTATTTAATTTTTTGTGATTATTTGGATGGACAAACGGATGAAACGGTGCGAACGGGGCATTTTCAAGCCAAAATAGTGTGATATAGCCTACGATTTTGGGGGCGGGCTAGGGGTCTAGGCTTTTTGTGGACCAAAAATTGATCGGGGCATGCCAGGGAGGTCGGGGATCATTCCAGTATGGTCCGTTTAATTTTTTATAGCCATTTGGGTAGACAAATGGACTAAACGGCGTGAATGGAGCATTTTCAGGCTAAATCAGTGTGCTATAGCCCACAGTTTTAGGGGTGGGGTCGGGGTCTGGGTGTGCTGTGGGCTAAAAATTGACCGAGGCATTCTAGGGAGGTTGGGATCATCCTAGTATGGTCCGTTTATTTTTTCATGGCCATTTGGGTGGAAGGGAGAAATGGGGTGAATGAGGATTTTTCGAGCCAAATCGGTGTGCTATAGCCCATGCTTTCGAGGGTGGGCCTAGGGTATGGCCTTGCTGTGGGCCAAATATCAATTGGGGAATCATCCCAGCATGGTTCGTTTAATTTTTCGTGGCCAATTGGGTCGATAAAAGAGCAAAACGACTCGAAAGGGGTATTTTTAGGCCAAATCGGTGTGCTATAGCCCATGGTTTTTATGGTGGGCCCAGGGTTCGAGCATGCTGTGGGATAAAAATTGACCAGGGCATGATAGGAAGGTTGGGGATCATCCCAACATGAGCAGTTTAAGTTTTCATTATCATTTGGGTGGACAAACGAGCAAAACGACACGAACGGGGCATTTTTGGGCCAAATCGGCGTGTTGTAGCCCACAGTTTCATTGGTGGGCCTGGGGTTAAGGTGTGTTATGGGTCAAAAATTAACTAGGGCATGACAGGGAGGTTGGGGATCCTTTAAGTGTGGTCTGTTTATTTTTTCTTGGACATTTGGGTGGACAAACAGGCGAAACGGTGTGAACGGGGCGTTTTTGGGCCAAATCGGTGTGCTATAGCCCACGTTTTGGGGATGGGCCCGGGGTTCGGGCGTACTATGGGCCAAAAATCGACCGGGGCATTCCAGGGAGGTTGGGGATCATCCCAGCATGGTTCGTTTAATTTTTCTTGGCTATTTGGGTGGACAAACGGGTGAAACGACAAGCAAGGGGCATTTTTGGGCCAACTATAGCCAATAATTTTGAGGGTGGGCCCGAGGTCCAGGCGTGCTGTGGTTTGAAAATCATTCGGGGAATGCCAGGGAGGTTGGGGAATGTCCCATTGTGGTCCGTTTAATTTTTCGTGGCTATTTGGGTGGACAAACGGGCGAAACGGAGCGAAAGAGGCAATCTCGAGCTAAATTGATGTGCTATAGCCCACATTTTTAGGGCTGGACCTGGGGTTCGGGCGTGTTGTAGGCCAAAAATTGACCAGGGAATGCCAGGGAGGATTGGGATCATCCCATCTTAGTTCGTTTAATTTTTCGAAGTCATTTGGGTAGGAAACGTGCGAAACAGCGCGAATGACATATTTTCAGGCCAAATCGGTGTGCTATAGCCCACGATTTTAGGGGTGAACCTGGGTTTCAGGCGTTCTATAAGACAAAAATCAACCGGGGCATGCCAGGGAGGTTGGGTATCATCCCAGTGTGGTCCGTTTAATTTTTCGTGGACATTTGGGTGGACAAACGGGGGAAACAGCATGAACGAGGCATTTTTGGGGCAAATTAGTGTGCTATAGCGTACAATTTTAGGGGTGGGCTCGGGGTTCGGGTGTGCTGTGGGCCAAAAATCAATAGGGGCCAGGGAGGTTAGGGCTCATCCAACCATGGTCCGTTTTATTTTTCGTGGCCATTTGGGTAGACAAACAGGAGAAACGGCGCGAACATGGAATTTTCGAGGTCCGTTTAATCCTTCATGGCCATTTGGGTGAACAAACAGGTGAAACAGTGCAAACCATGCATTTTTGGGCCAAATCAGTGTGATATAACCCACGGTTTTGGGGGTGAGCCCAGGGTCCGAGCGTGTAGTGGGTCAAAAATAGACCGGGCCATTCTAGGGAGGTTAGGGATCATCCCAGCGAGGTCCGTTTAATTTTTTCTAGACATTTGGGTGGACAAACGGGCGAAAAGGCACGAACGAGGATATTCAGGCCAAATCGATGTGCTATAACCCAAGGTTTCAGGGGTGGGCCCAGGATTTGAGCGTGTTGTGGGCCAAAAATCTATCGAAGAATGCCATGGAGGTTGGGGATCATCCCAGTATGGTCCAATTAATTTTTTGTGGCCATTTGGGTAGACAAACGGGTGAAACGACATGAACGAGGCATTTTTGGGCCAAATCGAGTGTGCTATGCCCACGATTTTGGGGGTGGGCCCGGGGACCGGGTGTGCTGTAGGTGGAAAATTGATCGGGTCATACCAGAGAGGTTGGGGATCATCCCAGCGTGGTTTGTTTGATTTTTTGTGGCCTTTTGGTAAGACAAACGGGCGAAATAACGCGAACGGGGAATTTTTGGGCCAAATCGGTGTGCCACAGCCCCTGGTTTCATTGGTGGGCCTGGGTTCGATCGGGGTATGACAGGAGATTGGGGATCCTCCCAGTGTGGTCTGATTAATTTTTCTTGGCCATTTGGTTGGAAAAACGGGCGAAACGGCGCGAACGAGGCATTTTTAGGCAAAATCGGTGTTCTATAGCCCACTATTTCGAGGGTAGGCCCGGGGTCCGAGCATACTGTGGGAAGAAAATTGATAAGGGCATGCTAGGGAGGTTGGGGATCATCACAACATGGTTCATTTAATTTTTCTTGGCCATTTGGATGGTCAAAAGGGTTAAACAACGCGCACGGGGCATTTTCGGACCAACTATAGCCCACGGTTTTGGGGGTGGGCCCGAGGTCCAGGCATGATGTGGATAAAAAATTATTCGGGGCATGCCATGGAGGTTGGGGAACATCCTAGTATGGTCCGTTTAATTTTTCGTGGCCATTTGTGTGGACAAACGGGCTAAACGAAGTAAATGAGGCAGTTTCGAGCTAAATCAATGTGCTATAGCCCACGGTTTCAGGTGTGGACCCAGGGTTCGGGCTTGCTGTAGGCCAAAAATAGACCTGGGCATGCCAGGGAGTATTGGGATCGTCCCAGCATGGTGCGTTTAATTTTTCGTGGTCATTTGGGTGGCAAATAAGCGAAACAGCGTGAACAGGGAATTTTCAGGCCAAATCGATGTGCTATAGCCCATGGTTTTGGGGGTGAGCCCAAGGCTCAGGCATGCTATAGGCTGAAAATCGACCGGGGCATGCCAGGTAGGTTGGACACCATCCCAATGTGGTCCGTTCAATTTTTCGTGGACATTTGGTTGGACAAACGGGGGAAACGGCACAAACGAGGCATTTTTGGGCCATATCATTGTGCTATAGCCCACAATTTTGGGGGTGGGCTCAGGGTTCGGGCGTGCTGTGGGTCGAAAATGACAGAGGCATACCAAGGAGGTTAGGGATCATCCAAGCATGGTCCGTTTAATTTTTCGTGGCCATTTGGGTAGATAAACGAGCAAACCGGCGCGAACAGGGAATTTTTGAGGTCCGTTTAAATTTTTGTGGTCATTTGGGTAAACAAACGACTGAAACGGTAAAAATAGGGCATTTTTGGGCTAAATTAGTGTGCTATAACCCATAGTTTTGGGGGTGGGCCCAGGGTCCAGGCGTGTTGTGGGTCAAAAGTTGTCCAGGGAATTCTAAGGAAGTTGGGGATCGTCCCAGCGCAGTCCGTTTAATTTTCTGTGGCTATTTGGGTGGGAAAAAGGGAGAAATGGCGCGAACGAGGCATTTTTCGGGCCAAATCGATGTGCTATAATCCAAGGTTTTAGGGGTGGGCCCGGGGTCTGAGCGTGTTGTGGTCCAAAAATCTATCGAGGAAAGCCAAGGAGGTTGGGGATCATCCCAGTATGGTCCATTTAATTTTTCATGGCCATTTGAGTTGACAAATGGGCGAAACGACGCAAATGGGGCATTTTTGGGCCAAATCGGTGTGCTATAGCCCACGGTTTTAGGGTGGGCCCGAGGTCCGAGCGTTCTGTGCACTAAAAATCGATTGGAGCATGCTAGGGAGGTTGGGGATCGTCCCAATGAGGTCCATTCAATTTTTTTTGCCATTTGGGATAACAACCGGGCAAATGGCACGGACATGGAATTTTCGGGCCAAATCGGTGTGCTATAGCTCAAGGTTTTGGGTGTGGGATTGAGGTCCGGGCGTGCTGTGGGCCCAAAATCTACCGGGGCATTCCAAGGAAGTTGGGCATCATCCCAGTGTGGTCCATTTAATTTTTCATGGCCAATTAGGTGGACAAACAAGAGATACAGTGTAAACAGGGTGTTTTCGGGCAAAATCGGTGTGTTATAGCCGACGGTTTTGGGGGTGGGCTCGGGGTCCAGGCGTGCTATAGGCAAAAAATCAATCGGGGCGTGCCAGGGAGGTTGGGGATCAACCCAGTGTGGTTCGTTTAATTTTTTATGGCTATTTAGGTGGACAAACAGGCGAAACAACACGAACGGGGCATTTTTGTATCAAATCGATTTACTATAGCCCACGGTTTTGGTGGTGCGCCTGGGGTCAGGGTTACTGTGTGTTGAAAATTAATCGGGGCATGCCAGGGAGGTTGGAAATCATCCCAATATGGTCTGTTTATTTTTCCTGGCTATTTAGGTGGACAAACGGGCAAAATTATGCAAACGGGGGATTTTTGGGCCAAATCAGTGTGCTATAGCCTATGGTTTTGGGGGTGGGAGCGAGGTCCAGGCGTTATGTGGGCCAAAAATTGATCGGGGCATGCCAGGGAGGTTGGGGATCATCTCAGTGAGGTCCGTTCAATTTTTTGTGCCTATTTGGGTGGACAATCGGGCGAAACGGCACAAATAGGGCATTTTCAGGCCAAATCGGTGTGCTATAGCTCAAGTTTTTTGGGATGGGCCTGGGGTATGGGCATCCTATGGGCCAAAAATTGACCGGGGCATTCTAGGGA
This sequence comes from Capsicum pubescens, assembly GCA_030864215.1. NCBI lineage: Eukaryota > Viridiplantae > Streptophyta > Magnoliopsida > Solanales > Solanaceae > Capsicum > Capsicum pubescens. Next base: position 45,382,921 of record CM061543.1, read on the forward strand.
GGTTGCGGATCATCCCAGCGAAGTTCTTTTAATTTTTTCTAGCCATTTGGGTGAACAAACGAGCAAAACAGCGCGAATGAGGCATTTTCGGGCCAAATCGGTGTGCTATAACGCAAGGTTTCAGGCGTGGGCCTGGGGTCTGGGCGTTCTGTGGGCCGAAAATCTACCGAGGAATGCAGGGAGGTTGGAAATCATCCCAGTATAGTCCATTTTATTTTTCATGGTCATTTGGGTGGACAAACGGGTGAAACGGAGTAAACAGGGTGTTTTCGAGCAAAATTAGTGTGCTATAGCCCACGGTTTTAGGGGTGGGCCCAGGGTCCAGGCGTGCTATAGGCCAGAAATCAATCGGGGCGAGCCAGGGAGGTTGAGGATCATCCCAGTATGGTCCGTTTAATGTTTCATGGCTATTTGGGTGGACAAACGAGCAAAATAGCACGAACGGGACATTTTCGGATCAAATTGATTTACTATAGCCCACGATATTGGGGGTGGGCTCGGGGTCAAGGCCTGATGTGGGTCAAAAATCAATCGGGGTGTGACAGGGAGGTTGGAGATTATCCCAGTATGGTTCGTTTATTTTTTCAAGGCCATTTGGGTGGACAAACGGGCGAAACGATGCGAACGGGGAATTTTCAGGCCAAATCGGTGTGCTATAGACCACGATTTTAGGGTGGGCCTGGGGTCCGACATGCTGTGGGCCAAAAATCAATCGGGGCGTGCTAGGGAGGTTGTGGATCATCCCAGCGTGGTTCGTTTAATTTTTCGTACCATTTGGGTGGACAAACAGGAGAAACAATGTGAACGGGGCATTTTCGGGCCAAATCGGTGTGCTATAGACCATGGTTTTGGGGTGGGCCCGGGGTCCGGGCATGCTGTGGGCCAAAAATCGATCGGGGCATGCCAGGGAAGTTGGGGATCATCCCAGCGTGGTCCATTTAATTTTTTGTCCCATTTGGGTGGAAAAGTAGGCGAAATAACGCGAATGGTGCATTTTCGGTCCAAATCAGTGTGCTATAGCCCATGGTTACGGGGGTGGGCGTGGGGTCGTACGGGCGTGCTGTGGGACAAAATCGATCGGGGAGTGACAGGGAGGTTGGGGATCGTCCTAGTGAAGTGTTTAATTTTTTGAGGTCATTTGGGTGTACAAATGGGCGAAACGGCGCGAACAGGGACATTTTGGGCCAAATTAGTGTGCTATAGGCCATGTTTTGGGGGTGGGCCTAGGGTTCGGGAGTGCTGTAGGTCGAAAATTGACATAGGCATTCCAAGGAGGTTGTGGATCGTCCCAGGATGGTCCGTTTAATTTTTTATGGCCATTTGGGTAGACTAACAGGTAAAACGGCGCGAACGGGGTGGGCCCAGGGTCCAGGCGTGCTGTAAGCCAAAAATCTACTGGGGAATGCTAGGGAGGTTGGGGATCATCCCAGTGTAGTCCATTTAATTTTTCGTGGCCATTTGGGTGGATAAACAGGTGAAACAATGTGAACGAGGTATTTTCTGGACAAATAAGTGTGCTATCGCCCACGGTTTTAGGGGTGGACCCAGGGTCCGGGCGTGCTGTGGGTCAAAAATCGACTGGGGCATACCAGGGAGGTTGAGGATCATTCTAGTGTGGTCTGTTTAATTTTTTGTGGCATTTGGATGGATAAACGGGCGAAACGGCGTGAACAGGGCATTTTCGGGCCAAATCGGTGTGCTATAGCCCACGATTTTAGGGGTGGACCTGGGGTTCGGGAGTGACGTAGACCAAAATTGATCAGGGCATTTCAGGGAGGTTGGGGATCATCCCATCATGGTCCGTTTAATTTTTTTTATGGCAATTTGGGCGGACAAATAGGCAAAACAGCGCGAAAAGGCATTTTTGGGCCAAATTAATGTACTATAACCCAAGGTTTCAGGGGGGGGCCTGGGTTCTGGGCGTGCTGTTGGCTGAAAATCGATCGGGGTATGCTATGAAGGTTGGGGATTGTCCTAGTGAGGTTTGTTTAATTTTTTTGGCCATTTGAGTGGACAAACGGGCGAAACGGTATGAATGGGGCATTTTTGGGCCAAATCGGTGTGCTATAGCCCACGGTTTTGGGGGTGGTTCTGGGGTCCGGGCATGCTGTGGGTCAAAAATCAACCGAGGTGTGCTTAGGAGGTTGGGGATCATCCGAGCGTGGTCTGTTTAGTTTTTTATGGCCATTTGGGTGGATAAACGGGCGAAACGGTGCGAATGGGGCATTTTCGTGCCAAATCGGTGTGCTATAGCCCACGGTTTTAGGGTGGGCTCAGGGTATGACATGTTGTGGACAGAAAATCGACTGATGCATTCCAGGGAGGTTGGGGATCATCCCATTATGGTCCGTTTAATTTTTTGTGGCTATTTGGTTGTACAAATAGATGAAGCGGCACAAACGAGGTATTTTCAGGCCAAATCAGTGTGCTATAGCCCACGGTTTTGGGGGTAGGCCCGAGATTCTGGCGTATTGTGGGGCAAAAATTGACCGGGGCATTCTATGGAGGTTGGGGATCATCCCAGTATGGTTCGTTTAAGTTTTCGTGGCTATTTGGGTGGATAAACAGGCAAAACGGCACGAATGGGGCATTTTCGGGCCAAATTGATGCGCTATAGCCCACGATTTTGGGGGTGAACCTGGGTTTCAGGCGTTCTATAGGCCAAATAACAATCGGAGCATGCAAGGGAGGTTGGGCATCATCTCAGTGTGGTCTGTTTAATTTTTTGTGCACATTTGGGTGGACAAACGGGGGAAACAACACGAACAAGGCATTTTTGGGAAAAATTGGTGTGCTATAGCGTAAAATTTTGGGGGTGGGCTCGAGGTTTGGGTGTGTTGTGGGCCGAAATCAACAGGGGCCAGGGAGGTTAGGGATCGTCCAACCATGGTTCATTTTATTTTTTGTGTCCATTTGGGTAGACAAACAAGCGAAATGGCGCGAACAGGGAATTTTCGAGGTCCGTTTAACCCTTCATGGCCATTTGGGTGAACAAACAGGTGAAACGGTGCAAACAGGGCATTTTTGGGCCAAATCAGTATGCTATAACCCACGGTTTTGGGGTGAGCCCGGGGTTCGAGCGTACTGTGGTTCAAAAATTGAACGGGGCATTCTAGGGAGGTTGGGGATCATCCCAGCGAGGTTCGTTTAATTTTTTCTAGACATTTGGGTGGAAAAATAGGTGAAAAGGCACGAACGAGGATATTCGGGCTAAATTGGTGTGCTATAACCCAAGGTTTTAGGGGTGGGCCCAGGATTCGAGTGTGCTGTTTGCCGAAAATCTACCGAGGAATGCCATGGAGGTTGGGATCATCCCAGGGTGGTCCAATTAATTTTTTGTGGCCATTTGGGTAGACAAACGGGTGAAACAACGTGAACGAGGAATTTTTGGGCCAAATCGGTGTGCTATAGCCCACGGTTTTGGGGGTGGGCCCGGGTCCAGGCGTGCTGTGGGTGGAAAATCAATCGAGTCATGGCAGAGAGGTTGGGGATCATCCCAGCGTGGTCTTTTTGATTTTTTTTGGCCTTTTTGTAAGACAAACGGGCGAAACGACTCGAACGGGGCATTTATGGGCCAAATCGGTGTGCCATAGCCCCTGGTTTCATTGGTGGGCCTGGGTTCGAGTGTGTTATGGACCGAAAATCGACCTGGGCATGACAGGAGATTGGGGATCCTCCCAGTGTGGTTCGATTAATTTTTCTTGGCCATTTGGTTGGACAAACGGACGAAACGGCGCGAACGAGGCATTTTTGGGCCAAATCGGTGTTCTATAGCCCACAGTTTCGAGGGTGGGCCCGGGGTCCGGGCGTACTGTGGGACCAAAATTGATCGGCGCATGCCAGGGAGGTTGGTGATCATCCCAGCATAGTTCATTTAATTTTTCTTGGCCATTTGGGTGGTCAAAAGGGTTAAACAACGTGCACGGGGCATTTTCGGACTAATTATAGCCCACGGTTTTGGGGGTGGGCCTGAGGTCCAGGCGTGATGTGGATCAAAAATCATTCTGGGCATGCCAAGGAGGTTGCGGAACATCCCAGTATGGTCCGTTTAATTTTTCATGGCCATTTGTGTGGACAAACGGGCTAAACGAAGTAAATGGGGCAGTTTCGAGCTAAATCAATGTGCTATAGCCCACGGTTTCAGGGGTGGACCCGGGGTTCGGGCTTGCTGTAGGCCAAAAATTTACCAGGGCATGCCAGGGAGGATTGGATTGTCCCAGCATGGTGCGTTTAATTTTTCATGGTCATTTGGGTGGCAAATATGTGAAAACGGTGTGAACAGGGCATTTTCAGGCCTAATCGATGTGCTATAGCCCATGGTTTTGGGGGTGAGCCCAAGGTTCAAGCGTGCTATAGGCTGAAAATCTACCGGGGCATGCCTGGGAGGTTGGGAATCATCCCAATGTGGGCCGTTTAATTTTTCGTGGACATTTGGTTGGACAAACGGGGGAAACAGCACAAATGAGGCATTTTTGGGGCATATCGTTGTGCTATAGCCCACAATTTTGGGGGTGGGCACAGGGTTCGGGCATGCTGTGGGTCAAAAATTGACAGAGGCATGCCAGGGAGGTTAAGGATCATCCAAGCATGGTCTGTTTAATTTTTCGTGGCCATTTGGATAGATAAACGAGCGAAACGGCACGAACAGGGAATTTTTGAGGTCCGTTTAAATTTTTGTGGCCATTTGGGTGAACAAACGACTGAAACGGTACAAATAGGGCATTTTCGGGCCAAATCAATGTGCTATAACCCACGGTTTTGGGGATGGGCCCAGGGTCTGGGCGTGCTGTGGGTCAAAAATCGACTGGGGAATTCTAGGGAAGTTGGGGATCGTCCCAGCGTAGTCCGTTTAATTTTTTGTGGCCATTTGGGTGGAAAAATGGGTGAAACAGCGCGAACGAGTCATTTTTGGGCCAAATCGATGTGCTATAATCCAAGGTTTTAGGGGTGGGCCCGGGGTCTGAGCGTGTTGTGGGCCAAAAATCTACCGAGGAAAGGCAGGGAGGTTGGGGATCATCCCAGTATGGTCCATTTAATTTTTCGTGGCCATTTGAGTGGACAAACGGGCAAAACAACGCAAATGGGGCATTTTTGGGACAAATCAGTGTTCTATAGCCCAGGGTTTTAGGGTGGCCCCGAGGTCCGAGCGTTCTGTGGACGAAAAATTAATCGGGGCATGCTAGGGAGGTTGGGATCGTCCCAATGAGGTTCGTTCAAATTTTTGTGCCATTTGGGATAACAACCGGGCAAATGGCACGGACATGGAATTTTCGGGCCGAATCGGTGTGCTATAGCTCAAGGTTTTGGGCGTGGGATCGAGGTCCGGGCGTGCTGTGGGCATAAAATCTACCGAGGCATTCCATGGAGGTTGGGTATCATCCCAGTGTGGTCTATTTAATTTTTCATGGCCATTTAGATGGATAAATGGGAGATACAGCGTAAACAAGGTGTTTTCGGGCAAAATCGGTGTGTTATAGCCAACGGTTTTGGGGGTGGGCTCGGGGTTTGGGCGTACTATAGGCGAAAAATCAATCGGGATGTGCCAGAAAGGTTGGAGATCAACCCAGTGTGGTTCGTTTAATTTTTGTGGCTATTTTGGTGGACAAACGGGCGAAACAGCATGAACGGGGCATTTTTGGATCAAATCGGTGTACTATAGCCCACGGTTTTGGTGGTGGGCCTGGGGTCGGGGGTTATTGTGTGTTGAAAATCAATCGGGGCATGCTAGGGAGGTTGGGAATCATCCCAATATTGTCTGTTTATTTTTTCCTAGCTATTTGGGTGGACAAACGGGCAAAATTACGCGAATGGGGCGTTTTTGGGCCCAATCAGTGTGCTATAGCCTACGGTTTTGGGGGTGGGAGCGAGGTCCAGGCGTTATGTGGGCCAAAAATTGATTGTGGCATACCAGGGAGGTTGGGGATCATTTCAGTGAGGTTCGTTCAATTTTCTGTGCCTATTTAGGTGGACAAACGGGCGAAACAGTGCGAACAGGGAATTTTCAGGCCAAATGGTGTGCTATAGCTCAAGTTTTTTGGGGTGGGCCCGGGGTATGGGCATGCTATGGGCCAAAAATTGATCGGGGCATTCCAGGGAGGTTGGGGATCATTCCCGCGAAGTCCATTTAATTTTTTGTGGCTATTTGGGTGAACAAACGGTCAAAATAGCGCGAACGAGGCATTTTCGGGCCAAATCGGTGTGCTATAACGCAAGGTTTCAGGCGTGGACCTGGGGTCTGGGCGTGCTGTGGGCCGAAAATCTACCGAGGAATGCAGGGAGGTTGGGCATCATCCCAGTGTAGTCCATTTAATTTTTCATGGTCATTTGGTTGGACAAAAGGGTGAAACGGCGTAAACAGGGTGTTTTCGAGAAAAATTGGTGTGCTATAGCCCACGATTTTGGGGGTGGGCCCGGGGTCCGGGCATGCTATAGGCCAAAAATCAACCGGGGCATGCCAGGGAGGTTGAGGATCATCCCAGTATGGTCCATTTAATTTATCATGGCTATTTGGGTGGACAAACGGGCAAAACAACACGAACGGGGCATTTTCGGATCAAATTAATTTACCATAGCCCACGGTTTTGGGAATGGGCCTGGGGTCAGGTCCTGATGTGGATCGAAAATCAATTGGGGTATGCCAGGGAGGTTGGGGATTATCCTAGTGTGGTTCGTTTAATTTTTCAAGGCCATTTGGGTGGACAAACGGGTGAAACGGTGCGAACTGGGAATTTTTGGTGCGAACGGGGAATTTTTCAAGGCCTATTTGGGTGGACAAACGGGTGAAACGGTGGGCCAAAAATCGACTTGGGCATGTCAGGGAAGTTGGGGATCGTCCCAGCGTGGTCCGTTTAATTTTTCATCCTATTTGGGTTGAAAAACAGGCGAAATGACGCGAATGGGGCATTTTTGGTCAAAATCAGTGTGCTATAGCCCATGGTTACGGGGGTGGGCCTGGGGTCGTACGGGCGTGCTGTGGGCCAAAATTGATCGGGGAGTGACAGGGAGGTTGGGGATCGTCTTAGTGAGGTCTGTTTAATTTTTTGAGGCTATTTGGGTGGACAAATGGGTGAAACAGTGCGAACAGGGACTTTTTAGGCCAAATTAGTGTGCTATAGGCCACGGTTTTGGGGGTGGGCCCTGGGTTCGGGCGTGCTGTATGCCAAAAATTGACCTGGGCATTCCAGGGAGGATTCGGATCGTCCCAGCGTGGTCCGTTTAATATTTGATGGCCATTTGGGTAGACTAACGGGTAAAACAGCGTGAATGAGGCATTTTCGGGCCAAATCAGTGTTCTATAACCCAAGGTTTCAGGGGTGGGCCCAGGGTCCGGGCGTGCTGTAAGCCAAAAATCTACCGGGGAATGCTAGAGAGGTTGGGGATCATCCCAGTGTAGTCCATTTAAATTTTTGTGGCCATTTGGGTGGACAAACAGGTGAAACGATGTGAATGAGGCATTTTCGGGACAAATAAGTGTGCTATCGCCCACGGTTTTAGGGGTGGACCCAGGGTCCGAGCATGTTGTGGGCCAAAAATTGACTGGGGCATATCAGGGAGGTTGGAGATCATTCCCGTGTGGTCGGTTTAATTTTTTGTGGCCATTTGGGTGGATAAAGGGGCAAAACGGCGTGAACAGGGCATTTTCGGGCCAAATCGGTGTGCTATGGCCCACGGTTTTAGGGGTGGACCTAGGGTTCGGGAGTGACGTGGACCAAAATTAACCAGGGCATTTCAGGGAGGTTGGGGATCATCCCAGCATGGTCCATTTAATTTTTTATGGCAATTTGGGCGGACAAACGAGCAAAACAGCGCGAATAAGGCATTTTTGGGCCAAATTAATGTACTATAACCCAAGGTTTCAGGGGTGGGCCTAGGGTTCGGGCGTGCTGTTGGCTAAAAATCAATCGGGGTATGCCAGGGAGGTTGGGGATCGTCTTAGTGAGGTTTTTTTAATTTTTTTGGCCATTTGAGTGGACAAACGAGCGAAACGGTATGAATGGGGAATTTTTGGGCCAAATCGGTGTGCTATAGCCCACGGTTTTGGGGGTGGTCCTGGGGTCCGGGCGTGATGTGGGTCGAAAATCAGCCTAGGTGTTCTTGGGAGGTTGTGGATCATCCGAATGTGGTCTGTTTAGTTTTTCGTGTCCATTTGGGTGGATAAACGGGTGAAACGGTGCAAACGGGGCATTTTCGTGCCAAATTGGTGTGTTATAGCCCACGGTTTTGGGGTGGGCTCAGGGTACGACATGTTGTGGGATAAAAATCGACTGAGGCATGCCAGGAAGGTTGGGGATCATCACATCATGGTCTGTTTAATTTTTCGTGGCTGTTTGGTTGTACAAATAGATGAAATGGCACAAATGGGGTATTTTCAGGCCAAATCAGTGAGCTATAGCCCACGGTTTTAGGGGTAGGCCCGGGATTCTTGCGTACTGTGGGCCAAAAATTGACCGGGTCATGCTATGGAGGTTGGGGATCATCCCATTATGGTTCAATTAAGTTTTCGTGGCTATTTGGTTGGACAAACAGGCGAAACAACGCGAACGGGGCATTTTGGGGCCAAATTGATGTGCTATAGCCCACGATTTTGGAGGTAGGCCTAGGGTCCAAGCATGGTGTTGATGTGTGAGAAACTTCTAACATATTTAAGGCCTTTAACCTAGAATAATTGCGAGGTCTTAAGCAATTTTTGTTGTGTTTTGATGTGTTTATGTTGATTTTACAGTATAAGCTGATGGAATAGAGAACCAACAAGAATAGAGGCAAAGAAATTGAAATCTAGAGAAAGCTGAAGAGAAGTATGGATGACGGCATTTGTGATAAGTTGTCAGACCCATGACACGCTATCACAATTGTCGTCAAAAGTAACCAGAGAGTTGGTATGAATTGAATACTGTGACGATATCTAGTCATAAAACGTCAATAGTATGATAAGCCATCTGTGATATCGTCATCCTTAACTAGAGAATGGGATTTGTTGTAACGTTGTGATGGTTTGTCGTGCTAAGGTGTCATAGTTGTGATAAGGCATCAGGATCATCGTCAACCTTAGGCAGAAATTCTCAAAATGGAAGAGGAGCTGAAGATATTCATGACACGCCATCAAGATGATGATAGGTCATCACCATCGTCTTCAACCTTAGACAAAAGCTGAATTTGCAGAAAAGCTGACGACGTCCGTGACAGGCCATCAAACTCATGATAGGCCGTCACGGGTGCCGTCATCTATTCCAAAGAAAATCTGAAACTTTAATTTTATTTCCTTATCTAGGGTTAACTATTTAAAGCCTTGCTTGAGGGTTTTTCAATTATCTATCAATCAATTAACATATCCTACAAAATACGACTTTTCTCTTTATCTCTCTCTAAGACCAATATTTTGGTGTTTTGCCTTGTGATTCAATTGAAAGAACACCTTTGATTTACTTCATTATTGTAAGTTAATCCTTTCATTTATGAATTCAAGTTGCGTACTTATCTCTTGCATCTTGAGTGGCTAAACATCTTTAACCTGGATTATATGATCTAAGGTTAGGTCATGATAAGGTGTTAATTACTCAAGATATAATAGGTGTTAGGATTTCTTGGTAATTCTGAGATTATAATTTACGCCTGTTGGTTACAAACAGTAGGCGTACCTACTTTGGTTTGCTTGAGAAAGAAATCATAAATAGTTGGAAGTGAATTATCAACAGGGACTCGAAAAGGCTTCGTTTAATAATCAACTTTGTAACAAGGTTGATTAACCTGAGGTAAAATCTGGACAGTGAGTAGCGATTCCCTAAGTCCAAGAGGATTAGGAAATTAGATACTTGAATAGGTCGAGAGATATTTGAGCATATCATCGATAAAGATAGCTTGTGATCCTAACCACTGTGAGAATCTTGAGTAAATTTTATCATTTGTTATGTACTGTAAGCCCTAGTGGACATAATCCTGGTTATTTTATAAAATATTGGTTACAAACATCAAATTCACCATGAAATTCAATTACTTGCTAAACTTAAACCCCCATTTCAGGAAACAGTAAACTACCAGTGAATTAAATCGTAAACAAATTGAGTTCACACCTTATTCCTTGTGGGATTCGACCCCAACCTAGTTGGGTTTTATATTGACAACGATCACTTACACCCATTCAAGAGTGTAATTGAGCGTTATCAAAAATAGCGTCGTTGCCAGGGAATACGATTGTAAACTGAAAGTTTGTGTGCGCTAATTTACTGTCATTTAATTTTTCTAAATTTACGTTTGTTTCTTGTTTTTGGTTTATTTGTAGGATCTTTATAGTGTACGCCAAGCACCACTCAATCTGGAACCCCAACGCATAAGCAGAATGACACAACAACCATTGCAGTATAAGTTTGATGATGATGATGTGGATGGAGCAGGTGCAATGGGTGCAATTATTCCTCCACCGTTGGCACCTGGAGCAAAGTTCAATATTACAAGCACGATGATCCAACTCCTGAATCTGAAGGGGTTGTTTGGAGTCCTTCCTGGGGATGACCCCAACCTACATCTGGTGAATTTTATCACCATTTGCAAGTCTTTTGATAACCCAGGTGTGAGTTAGAACGCTATCCGGTTGAGGCTATTACCGTTGTCTCTGCCTGGGGAGGCAACATTGTGGCTGAATAAGTTGACGCCCAATTTTATAACCAACTGGAGATAGTTGAAAGAAGCTTTCATAGAAAGGTTCTTTCCACCTTCCAGGAGAGTACAGTTGAGGGACGAGATCAAAAACTTTAGACATCTCCCAACTGAAGCCTTGCATGAAACTTGGGAGAGGTTTAAGAAGAAGCTGGTGCAGTGTCTAAACCACAACATAAAGGATATACATTTGATGGAGACTTTATACAAGGCTCTCAACTCTGTAACAAAGTCGATTGTAGATAACACCGCTGGTGGTTTATTTTTTGATCTGTCCTTTCAAGATACCGCAGATATGCTGAATAGGATGACCAAATAAAGTCGGGCTTGGTATACCAGGGTTTCTATGGTGGCAAGCCCTACTATTCCTATGGGAGTAACTGTTGAACAACACAAGAGAGATGAGGAGAGGGATCAAGATATGGCCCATATAAAGACTCAGATGGACTTGCTCACCAAGCACTTATTATCGAGGAAGACTGAAAAAGTAAAGACTGTGATTTTTCAGAACCAAGTTGATGTGGAACCTTAAGAAGAGGCTAGCTATGTTAATAATCAAGGGGGTTTCCGAGGAAATAGCAACGAAAATCAAGGTCGGAACATTTATGAAAAACCTGGTTACAGAGACAGGGAGCAAGGAAACTGGAGAAGCAACAATGACAAGAGTGGGCTATATGTTCCTCCTGGAACCCGGGAAGCTGCTGCATCTAGCTCGGGAAAAATATCGGTGGAGGACATGATGGAAAAAATATTGAAGGGAGTTGAGGCTACCAACTCAGGGGTAACTACTATGAAGAGTGAATTTTTTACTCTGAGTCAGTTGGTTAGCTCACACTTAACTTCTATTAAGAAGTTAGAGCAGCAGATGAGCCAAATTTTCGCAACACTAAACCAGGGGAAAAGTGGCAATCTACCTTGAAAACAATCCAGTGGAGTCTGAGAAGCTGAATAGCTCTATTGATGCGTCAGAGAAGGTGAAGGAGAAGAAAGAGAAAGTGGTGCTGAAAACCATCCCAAGACCACCACCTCCCTTTCCTCAATGATTAAGGAAAAAGGCTGATGATGCCAAATTCAACAAATTTATGGCAATGCTCAAACAATTGACAATAAATCTGCCTTTGATTGAGGCACTTAAGCAAATGCTAGGATATGTGAATTTCATGAAGGACCTTTTGATGAAGAAATGAGCGGTGAGATGTGAATTGGAGACAGATCTCTACGTTTGTAGTGTTATCTCTACAAGAACCTTAATGCAGAAGAAGCCAGACCCAGGTGCAGTCACTATTCCCTGCACAATTGGAACTATGGAATTCACCAAGGCACTGTGTGATCTTGGAGCAAGTGTTAATTTGATGCCATTGACTATTTATAGAAAGTTGGGTCTGGGGAATCCTACACCCAACAACATGAGACTGGTGATGGCGGATAGGTCAGTAAAGCGACTTGTTGGCATTCTGTATGATGTGTTGGTAAATGTTTCCAATTTTATATTCCCTACAGAATTTGTCATTATGGACTATGAGGTGGACGTTGAGGTGCCCATAATATTGGGTCAACCTTTCTTCGCAACTGGAAGTGTGTTGATCGATTTAAGAGCGAATGAGCTCTTATTCAGGATGAACGATGAAGTAGCACGATTTGATGTAGGAAAATAAATGAAACAACAAGAGGAAATGAGTGTGTTCTCAGTAGTTGATGTGTATTTCGAGGATGACCAGGACGTGCCCATAACTGAGCAATTTGTTATTGAACCTTTGGATGTGATCATGATGAATTATAATATTGAAGGCATTAGGGAGTACAAAGAGACAGTTTGTGCCTTGACAGTCATGGGTTCATATCATTATGCTTCCAAAAAGTTGGACCTTGATCTAGCAAATCGACCAACGCCACCAGCCAAGCCATCTATTGAAGAGCCTCCAGTTTTGGAGTTGAAGGAGCTGCCTGGGCATTTACGGTACGTGTTTCTGAGTAAATGGAACACGCTACCTATTATTATTGCAGTTGATTTGGGAGAAAAACAGGTGAATGCACTTATTTCAGTACTTCAGAAGCACAAGAGAGCAATAGGGTGGACCATCATAGATATTATTAGTATTCCTCCAGGCATCTGCACGCATAAAATTCAATTTGAGGAAGATTGTATTCCAACCATAGAACATCAGTGCCATCTTAACCCACAAATGCAAGAGGTGGTTAAGAAGGAGATTATTAAATGGTTGGATGCCAGAGTGATTTAGCCTATTTTTTTACAGCAAGTGGGTGAGCCCAATTCAATGCGTGCCCAAAAAGAAGGTATGACGGTGGTTGCTAATGAAAAAAATAAGTTGATTTCACTCAGGCCAGTAACTGGGTGGAGATTTTGCATGGACTACCGCAATTTAAACTCTTGGACTGCAAAGGACCTCTTCCCAATGTCTTTTATGGACCAAATACTTGACCGATTGGCCGGTAAGGGGTGGTATTGCTTCTTGGATGGTTATTTTGGATATAACAAAATATGTATTGCTCTTGAAGATCAGGATAAGACGACATTCACATACCCATATGGAACCTTTGCATTTAAGAGGATGCCATTTGGGATATGCAATGCACCCGCCACTTTTTAATGGTGCATGATGTCTATCTTCTCTGACATGGTAAAAGACACCATAGAGGTATTCATGGATGATTTATCTGTGGTGGGTGATTTATTTGAACTGTGTTTGGAAAATTTGAATGTGGCCTTGCAAAGATGTGTTGAATTTAACCTAATGCTTAACTGGGAAAAATGCCATTTCATGGTAAAGAAGGGCATCGTTCTTGGCCACAAAATTTTTGAAAAAAAGATAGAAGTTGATCAAGGAAAAGTGGAAGTTATCAAGAAACTACCCCCTCCCATTTCAGTGAAGGGAGTGCGTAGTTTTCTTGGTCATGCAAGATTTTATCGAAAATTCATAGAAGACTTCTCTAAGGTTGCAAATCCACTTTGCAAGATTTTGGAGAAAAAAGTGAAATTTCTCTTCGATGATGAGTGGTTGAATGCATTTGAGTTCTTTGAAAAGAATCTGATTGAGGATCCTATTGTTATTGCACCCAACTGGGCAAAAACATTTGAGATAATATGTTGGGAGATGTATTGGGACAAAAGAGGGATAAATTGTTTCATCCGATATATTACGCCAGCAAAGCACTGAATGGAGCGCAAAAGAATTACACCGTTACTGAACAGGAACTTCTGGCCGTGGTATATCCTTTTGAGAAATTCAGAGCTTATTTTCTTAGAACCAAAGTGGTGGTCCACACCGACCATGCTGCCTTGAGGTATTTGATTGCCAAGAAGGATACAAAACCAAGGCTTATTAGATGGGTGTTTCTGCTGCAAGAATTTGATTTTGAGGTCAAAGATAGAAAAGGTTGTAAAAAACAGGTTGTGAATTATCTATCTAGAATGAAAGCTGAACAGGAAACTAGTGATGAAACAAAGATAAATAATGCATTTCCTGATGAGGAGATCTTGGCGGCTTCGGTGGAAAAATTGCCTTGGTACACGGATTATGCAAACTACTTTGTGAGTGAGTTCATTCCAGAAAATATTTCTTTTTACCAAAGGAAGAAATTCTTGCATGATGTAACACATTACTTCTGGGATGAGCCATACCTTTTTCGGCGATGTGCAGACAATATCATACGGAGATGTGTACTGAAAGTAGATGTATTGTGCATATTGGAAGCATGTCATGCTTCCCCAGTTGGGGTACACCATGCGGGTGACCGAACGGCTAGGAAGGTGTTGCAGAGTGGATATTATTGGCCAACATTATTTAAGGATGCCCACGAATTTGTGCTGAAATGTGACCAATGTGAGAGGAAGGGGTCAATCTCTGATAACGCCCAAACTACAGCTCTCGTAAGAGTGTTAGCGGACGCTGTCAAATATAGAACCCAACTGGGTTGGTTGTCGAATCCCACAGGGAATACTTGGTCACTAAGTGTTGCAACTATTAGTAGACTGTTGGTCGAAAATTCTACGGAAAGGGGGAAATTTGAGTTTGGCGTGAATTAATACTATAGAAGTAAAAACGGAATGCTTGATTTAGTAAGATTTAATCACAGAGAAAAATAAGTTAGGGTTATGTCCACCTTGTGAGTTCTACATATCTATTAACTATGAGTAATGCGGAATTCAGACATGCATGCACTTATAGAGATTCGTATTCTAATGGTAAATCCTAGTGTTTCTCAACCATCAAGGATTATTTCTCTTTAACTCTCTCGAGCCTAAAGTGTATAACTAACGGTACAAATTCTCCAAGAAGTTAACCCAGTTACGGCACTAACGTGTAAATAGGGGTTGGTAGCCCTATTTCCTTGTCACACTCTCTTTTCCAAACACGTAACTTTTCCCTCGAACAAGTTAATGCTATAATGGAGTATTCTATATGTTTGCAACCACAAGAATTTAATTAAAACAAAGAGAGTAATGATATAAGTAGCATACGCATCAAGAATTCACAAACTCATAGTAATAGATAGTATATCAAAAGGCTTCCATAACCCTAACAGAGAAGTTTAGCTACTCATGATTGTAAAGGAAAACAACGAAGACATCATCATCATCATACCAAAACTAGAACAATCTTCGCGAGAGGATGCTTTTAACGTCAAAGAGGGATGGCGTTTTTCCTCTTAGCCATCTTCCCCCAAATATGTAGCGTGTTTCTCTCTGTTTAAAATTACATAATCTGTAAACTCAATAATATTCAAAGTGTCGATCAAATTCTAAAAGCAATCGTGAATGAATGCATGCTGAAAAATTCAGCAAATAGGGTTTTTATAACATCCTTGTCCTAGTCCTATTAAGTTACTGCTGCACCCATAAGTATTTAAAAATACTGCTTTTGCCCGGGACAATTTCTCCATGCGTCACAGTCAGTCCATAAGCTTCCAAAAGCTGCCTTCCCTCTTCTGTGAAGTTTTCCTTTGCTTCCCAAAGGTCCACAAAGTTCTGAAATCTTCATCATTAATACCTGAAAACATGCTAATCACGTAGGTTAGCTCACTTACAGGAAAATGGACTAAAAGTGCAGGAATTATGTATTTTATCCTCAAAACTTAGCTATAACATGGGTAAATTATGGTGTTTAAGCGTGTAAATACACCCAACATTAACACCCCACACTTAAAGCTTTGTTCGTCCTCGAATAAAATATTACGTCCATACAAACATCTAACTACGATTTCACAGCAGTAACACAAAATATTCATCAAGACATGCACGACAATTATTAACAAAGAGTAGTTTTCTGGATCACTACTAGAAACCATTCAACCTCCAACATAGACTCGTGATGATGGCTAATTCGTATCCACAAGTTAAGGCACCAAGAATCATACACAACTACCTAAAACTCATCAACCATGTGTGTCTCACACAAGATATCACCCATAATCACTCAGAAGTTTTGCATTTTTTGGAACATGGGTATTAGATACTCCTTGCTCTCACTCTCACAAAGAATTCATATGTTGCAACTGATGACCATAGGCTTGCCCTTAGTGTAATGCTCCACTAATATCAAAATGCTAAGCTTAGGATCAAGTAGGTCTTTACAGGTTGTAATGTAGGCTAAGGGACAGGTAGGACTATTTTGGCCAGAAATAGTGACTATGTTCCCTAAGCGCTTTAATACACTATGTTATGTCATTAACACTCTCTTTTAAACAACCCTTCTACCTTTCTTTTCATCTAACACCCCTTTTCACCTATTTTGTTATTCAATTATAAACACAAAGATGAGAATATACAACTTATTTTTTTTTATTTTTCTATTTCTGTTTTTTTTTTATAAAACACCTCTGTGATAGCCACTCCTTTTCACAATAATTTCATGTACCAATACACTCTGAGGCATCACTCTCACCCAATTTCCTCTTATTTTGTCACATGACTCTACAATTTAAAGCGCTTAGGAATTTGGATCAAATTATGGTCTTGAAAAAAAAATGGATTAGGCTACATATGAGGCTGTCAAAGAAAATAGCTAAAGGCTCAAAGGGGGTTAACTAGGATAATGTCCACGGGTAGGTAAAAAGAAGGTAAACAATCATAGGCTGCCAAAGAAATGCCTAAATCATCTCCTAAACTCACACTCTTTATTTCACTTTACACACACACCAGGCAAGTTCTAGCATCAGTCACAACACAGAATATACTATAACCTCACACACACAAGGCACATGGTCAACTTTATTGGGAGCAGTATAGACTCTTGACCCAACAGGTGAATGAATTAAACCACACAATTATCACACAGTGAGTCACACTTAGAGCCTACATGTCTCAATAGTAATGATTTTGGCACAAACTCTTGTCATAATACCATGCCACCTATCAGAACAATTTCATGCAAAATCTAAAAAAAATCTAAAATTAAACTAACTAATTACGACTAATTAAAACAAATAAGAACTAGAATAAATGTAGGCAAAGAAGTACAAGAAGCATACACATACCAGCACCCCACACTTAGACGGGACACACTATCCTCAGTGGAAAATAAATAAGGAAAACCTGATTAGTCAGACTCTTCCTCTATGTCTGGGGTCATGCCCCCTGCATCGGAATCATCATCAGAGTCATCGTCATCAGAGTTATCCTCCACATCTGAGTCTGGCTGTCGATGATCATCGTCAGTTGGTACATCATTATCGAGAGGTTCCTCAAAATTTACACCTACTCCACACATAGCCCGCGCATGCTCATTCATTGGGTAGTCATAATCCAACTGCTGGAGCTCTGCATCAGTTGGAACACGTCCCCCACTCATCATGGTAAACCTCGTCATGCCATATAAATGGCGGAAGAAGCTTTCGTCGCAAGCATGTCTTTTTGCAGTGGTCAGGTTGACGCCATGCATAGTTTCAGGATCTTTAACCTTCGTAAGATCAACCTTCTTCGGGTTGTGTGGAAGCTTATGATCTGCAGGTTCCTCTTCAATGTCCTCCTTCCTCAATATTACGGTCAACAAATTGCCAAAGATGAAGTGGGACCTCTTGTACAGCCTAGCCTTACGCATTGACGACCGTATAATCGTACCAACGTGGATGGGAATATTAGTCATCAGAGCGTACACCAAGTATACTCTATCACGTGTGATCTTTGTGTACTGTGACCCTGGAATCAGGCAAGAGTTGACTATCCGTAACCATATCCGAGCTTCTCTGTTCAAGGAAGCATACGGGAAGGTATTGTGCCGACCGGTATCCTTGTGACGACTCCAACGTGCCATTGATCTTGTTCCACACAGTGTGTGTCTGATTGCCCTGTATGGAGGTCTGTGATAAAGCTCCTTGAGCGGTGATGGATCCACAGATGGAAGACCCAGAAAAGAGTTGAAGAACTCCGCGTTCAGTTGCAAGACTTGGCCCCGAATCTTCACTTCACTTCCGGTAGTCTTTGGGGAGCAATTGGCATAGAATTCTCGCGTTAGATCAAGATTGCATTCTCCCATATCTTGGAAGATGAAATCAAGATGTAGCGCCATGATTTTAGCCAAAATGCGAGGTTCTCTCTTCGCTAGACTCTCCTTTTGTATCAACTCCATGTGAACATATTTTTTCACTTTGTTGTTCTTGTACCACTCCTTTCCTTCCTCCTCTAGGACCCATTTTATCCCGAACATGCAGCGAGGTATTTGCAGCAAGGAGGATTCAGCTTGCTCTTTTCTTCCCCTTTTCTGACCTTTCTGTGAGGTGGACGCTTTTTCTTTTCCTGGTCGACCTTTTGGTGCCATTTTACCTGAGATTAAAATAAAGTCATGTTAGCTTATCTTAGAAGATTTGATCGACAATCAAACAATAATGGCACCACCCCACACTTAATTTGTTGGCACCAACTAATTAAGTGGATGTTATCAATTACTCAGACTTCATCGACATACATATAGGCGATATGATCCAACAATATGTTCAGCACAGTCATACTTTCATGGAACCTTTACTAAAATTTTCAGCTCTATGTCATGTAATCTTGACCATACTTTATGGTTTGGATTAATGCAGTTTTTGAACAAGACTACTACGTAGAGATCGAATCAAGTTATGGCATAGAAATAATCACAACATCTCATGCTTGTATTCAGTCATGATCTTTATCTCGATGAACGAATCATTCAAACATTCCAACTTTCAACTTACAAGATTATGTAATTAACTTTACCATTTTGATTCCGCAAAGATGACAGTGTATAACAATCAAATACAAATCGGAACAAAGTCAAGAACACCCATACGTATTCTTTCACTCAACTAGATGTATCATAACAAACCATCCACATTCAAATCACCAACACCACTTCAAGATTTAACAACTCATTATAGGCGTAGTATTGTAATAACTACGGAATATAAAAGAAGAACTTACTTGGTGATGAACTTGGAAGATGATCTTGCAAGGTTAGATGAGCAAAAAGAAATGTTTTGAGAGATTTGGGAAGGTTAGGCGGCGCCTAGGTTGAGCAAACAATGTGATTTTGTCTCAAGGTTGAAGTTCTATTTATAGACCAAGGCTTGGGTCGGGTTTGACCCATGAAAAATCGGGTTAGTAGACCAAAAAACATAAGTAGGCGGCGCCTAATGCTTTGCCTATGCTTAGCATAGGCGGCGCCTATGGTATTGCCTAGTTGGGCATAGGCGGCGCCTATGCTATTACCTAGTTAAGAATAGGCGGCGCCTATGCTATATCATTGTCGATTCAGAGAGCAAAGGCAATAGCATAGGCCTTGCCTTGTCCGTTGCCTAGATTTACATAGGTCTTGCCTTGTCCATTGCCTAGATTTGTATAGGCAATGCCTAACCAAAAGCCTTTTGCTCCTTCATTACTCACTTACCACCTTTAACATTGCTCACTTTCAAATCAAAATTTGAGACCAAGCTCCTCCTTTATACGTCTTCCCCTACACTTAATCAAAAACACAAAAATGATTAGAAAGATGGGTTGCCTCCCACCAAGCGCCTTAGTTTTGGTCGTGGCTCGACTCTTCTTTTTGGATTTTTATTTAACAAAACAAACTCCTAGGAAAACAAAACGACTAAAAACGATGGGTTGCCTCCCATGTAGTGCTTGATTTATTGTCACGGCACAACATAGTTACCTCGATTACTTAGACTTCGTCGAGATAGATAGTGGCCATACATTTTATCGAGTCGAGAGGACCGATATATGGCTTCACACGTTGGTCGTTCACCTTGAAAACACCACCACTTTTTTCTTCTAACTCTACTACTCCAGACGAGTAGACTTGGCTAATTCTGAACGGACCAGACCATTTAGACTTCAACTTACCTAGAAATAGCTTTAGTCTGGAGTTGAAAAGAAGTACCATATCACCCTTCTGAAAGTTTCTTTGGATAATCCGCTGATCATGGTACTTTTTCATCCATTCCTTGTAGAGGTCTGCCCTTTCATACGCATGTAGATAGAATTCATCCATCTCATTCAGCTGTTCCAATCTCAGATTAATAGCATCATCCCAATTCAGGTTAAGTCTCTTCAACGCCCACAATGCTTTATGTTCGAGCTCAATCGGCAAGTGACAAGCCTTCCCATAAACTAGTTGGTACGAGGACATGCCAACTGGTGTCTTGAATGCAATCCTATAAGCCCATAAAGCATCATCCAGCTTTCGGGACCAATCCTTCCTACTAGCATTTACAGTCTTAGCAAGGATCAACTTGATCTCCCTATTAGAAACCTCTACCTGTCCACTAGTTTGTGGGTGGTAAGGTGTAGCTACCTTATGTTTCTTGACCCCATATTTCACCAATACGGCTCTGAACAGCTTGTTACAAAAGTGTGATCCTCCATCGCTTATGATGGTACGTGGTACCCCAAAACGAGAGAAGATATTTCTCTTTAAGAATGCTACAACACGCTTACCTTCATTATCAGCCAACTCTACTGCTTCGACCCATTTGGATGCATAATCCACAACAACTAGGATATATTTCATCCCAAACGAACTCACAAATGGGCCCATGAAATCAATACCCCATACATCAAATAGCTCCACTTTAAGAATTTTAGACATGGGCATCTCATGGTGCTTCGAGATAGAGCCTTGCCTCTAACACTGATCACATATTCTCACAAAATCGTAAGCATCCTTGAATAATGAAGGCCAATAATAGCCGCTTTGCAATACCTTCCTGGCTGTCCGATCACCTGCATGGTGGCCCCCAACTTGGGAAGCATGACTTTCTTCCAAGATGCTAAGCACCTCCACATCAGATATGCATCACCTAATAACACCATCAGCACATCGTCGAAAAAGATACAGTTCATCCCAGTAGTAGTGTTTCACATCATGCATGAACTTTCTCTTTTGATGAAAGGAGAGATTCTCAGGCATCACTTTACTTACCACGTAGTTCGTAAAGTCTGCATACCACGGTAAGTCTTCCACCATAGCGGCTAGGATCTCTTTGTCGGGAAATGCATCATTAATCTCAAGGTCGGGTTGTGCTATGTGCGCACTCTCAAGTCTAGATAGATGATCAGCTACTTGGTTTTCGCAACCTTTTCTATCCTTTACCTCGAAATCAAATTCTTGAAGCAATAACACCCACCGAATTAGCCTTGGCTTAGCATCCTTCTTTGTCATTAAATATCTCAGAGCCGCATGATCTGTATGAACCACCACTTTGGTTCCCAACAAGTAAGCACGGAACTTTTCAAAAGCATAAACAACTACTAGAAGCTCTTGTTCCGTGACGGTATAGTTCTTATGGGCTCCATTCAAGGCCTTGCTCGCATAGTATATTGGATGAAATAGCCTTTCTCTTTTCTGACCAAGTACAGCACCCAAAGCTACCCCACTTGCATCACACATCACTTCAAACGGTAGAGACCAATCGGGTGCTACAATAATAGGAGCTTCAACTAGCTTCCCTTTGAGGCATTCAAATGCCTTCAAGCAATCTTCACCGAAGTCGAACTTTGCATCCTTCTCCAAGAGTTTGCATAATGGACTAGCAATCTTGGAGAAGTCTTTGATAAACCTTCGATAAAAACCTTCATGACCGAGGAAACTATGAACTCCCTTTATAGAAATTGGAGGTGGTAGTTTCTCGATAACTTCAATTTTGGCTCGATCAACCTCAATTCCTCTTTCGGAGACTTTGTGCCCAAGAACAATGCCTTCCTTAACCGTAAAATGGCACTTCTCCCAGTTTAGCACCAAGTTGAACTCAACACATCTCTGTAGCGCCATACTCAGATTCGCCAAGAACAATTCAAAAGATTCACCCACTACTGAAAAATTGTCCATGAACACCTCCAAGGTGTCTTCAACCATATCAGAAAAAATAGACATCATACAACGCTGAAAAGTGGCAGGTGCGTTACATAACCTAAATGGCATACGTTTGAAGGAAAACGTACCATATGGGCAAGTAAAAGTGGTCTTCTCTTGATCATCAGGAGCAATACAAATCTGATCATAACCGAAATAACCATCTAAGAAACAAAACCATCCCTTCCCTGCCAATCGATCAAGCATTTGGTCCATGAATGGCATTGGGAAGTGATCCTTAAGCGTCCACGAATTCAGCTTCCGGTAGTCCATACACACTCTCCACCCTGTGACAGGTCTGAGTGGAATCAGCTCATTCTTTTCATTCGCAACTACTGTCATGCCCCCTTTCTTGGGCACACACTGTACCGGACTTACCCACTTACTGTCGGAGATTGGATATACTACCACAGCATCTAACTACTTAATAATTTCTTTCTTTACCACCTTCTGCATGGGTGGATTCAAACATCGTTGATGCTCAATGGTAGGCACACAATTTTTCTCGAGCTGAATCTTGTGCATACATATCCCAGGAGGGCTACCAATAATATCAGCAATAGTCCAACCGATGGCTCTCTTGTATCTCCTCGGAATAGAAATAAGAGCCACAACCTGCTGCTCTCCTAAATCAGCCGCAACAATAACCGAAAGTGTATCACCACTTCCCAAAAACGTATATTTCAGGTGACTGGGCAGCTCCTTCAATTCTAGCACTGGTGGTTCTTCAATGGATGGCTTTGCTGGTGGTGAAGGGCGATTTTTAAGATCCAGATCCAGCTTCTTAGGAGCATGAGAATAGGAGCCAATTCCTGTTAGAGCACAAATAGTTTCTTCATACTCTTCAACATCCTCACGCTCAAAATTTGTAAGCACAACAACCAATGGATCAACAATAAACTACTTCTCTACAGATAATTCTTTCTCATCATCATAATAAACATCAGCTACAGAGAACACATTCATATCTTTGGGCTGCTTCATTGATTTGCATACATCAAAATGAACCACTTCGTCATTCATCCAAAATAAAAGCTCATTATCTCTTAGATCAATAAGCACACTTCCTGTTGCAAGGAAAGGACGCCCCAAGATTATGGGAACTTTAGAATCCACCTCACAATCCAAAATAACAAAGTCTGCAGGAAAGATGAAGGTGGAAACCTTCACCAATACATCATATAAGATACCAACAGGTCGTTTTATCGACCTATCTGCCATCACGAGCCGCATATTGGTTGGTGTAGGATCACCTAACCCCAACTTTCTGTAAATAGATAGTGGCATCAAATTAATGCTAGCTCCCAAATCGCACAATGCCTTAGCAAAATCCAAAGATCCAACCGTAAAAAGAATAGTGAAAGCACCAGGATCTGCCTTCTTCTAAACTAGCGATCTTGTAGCGATTGCACTGCAATGATGAACATTATCTGCCAGCTCATAGCTTGCTGCCCTCTTCTTTGTCAAAATGTCCTTCATGAATTTAGCGTATCCGGGCATCTGCTCTAGTGCCTCCACTAAAGGAACATTAATAGTCAGTTGCTTCAATATAGTCATGAATTTACTGAACCTGGTGTCATCGGCTTTCTTCTTCAGTCTCTGAGGAAAAGGTGGTGGTGGAAGGGGAATAGTTTTCTCCGCCACTTTTTTTTTATCTTGCTTCTGATTGTCGATCTTTTCAGGCTGCAGACGTCTAGGGGTAACGTCAGGAACACTATCTTCAGCTTCTACTTCATCTTCACATTCTGCATCAACTACATTATCTGCTATATCATCAACCGCCTGCTTGCCTTTGGATGGATTTTCCAACGCTTTACCACTCCTGGTAGTAATAGCCATACATTTCCATCATTCCTTGGGTTTTGCACAGTGTCGCTAGGTAAGGTGCCAGCCTTTCTTTGATTGAATGCCGCTGATAGTTGACTCAATTGTTGCTCCAGTTGTTTTATCGTGGTAGAATGCGAATCAACCAATTGATTTATTGATGACAAATCATTCTTTACCTCAGTAACACCTATATTGGTTGCCTCCACCCCTTTCAACAGCTTAGACATCATATCATCCATGGACATCTTTCCAGAGCCAGACGCCACAGCCTCACGGTTTTCAGGAGGAACATACAAACCACTCCTGTCAGTCTTATTCCTCCAACCACCTTGATCGCGGTCTTTGTATCCAGATTTATCATAATAGATCCGACCTTGGTTTCCTTGGGCATTGCCTCGGAAACCCCCCTGATTATTCAAATAATTTTCTTCCTCCTCAGAATCTGATTCATCTCTTCCCTGTGACACCACAGCGTTGACTTTTTCAGTCTTCCCTGATAATAAATTCTTGGTAAGAAGATCCATCTGCGTTTTCATATGAGCCATATCCTGGTCACGTTCCTCTTGTCTTCGTCTCTGCTCTGCAGTCATGCCAATAGATACAGTAGAGCTTGCTACCTCAGAATCCCTGGTATGCCAAGCTCTACTCTGCTTTGTCATACGATCCAGCATATCACTCGCCTCAATAAAAGTAAGGTCCATGAATGACCCTCCTGCAGCATTATCAATCACTGGCTTTGTCACCGAGTTCAAAGCCCTATATAATATTTCCATCAAGTGGATATTCATCATCTGATGGTTTGGGCACCACATAAGCTTCTTCTTGAACCTCTCCCATGTTTCGTGGAGAGCTTCAGTTGGAAGCTGCTGAAAGTTGCTGATCTCATCCCGTAATTGGGCTATCTTGGATGGCGGAAAGAATCTTTCTAGGAAAGAGTCTTTCAGTTGCCTCCAATTAGTAATAGAATCAGGAGTTAGCCCGTTCAACCATAGAGTTGCCTCCCCAGACAGAGACAATGGAAATAAGCGCAGCCGAATTGCATTTTGCCCAACTCCTGGATTGTCAAACGACTTGCATGTTGAAATAAAGTTGATTAGATACATATTCGGATCATCGCCTGTGAGTCCACCAAATAACCCCTTGAGCTGCAATAACTGAATCATGGTGCTAGTGATATTGAACTTAGCTCCGGGTGCCAAGGGTGGAGGAATAATAGCCCCTGTGGCACCAGCTCCATCAAGATCGTCATCATCATCATCAAAAGGAGCCTGTACAGCTCGGCGTTCTGGTCTCATTCTAGCTTGACGTTCCCTCCTATGCATAGGTGCCGCCACCTCATCAGTACGCCTAGGATTCAGTAACTCATCATCACCCAGGTCCTCATCATCAGGATTTGTTGCTTGCCCTGGGTTATTAATATTCTGTTGATGTACTTGAGCAGCTGCCATTGCAGCTAATCTAGCCTGATCCTGTTGAGCCGCCCTTCTTTCAATGTCACGCTGTGCATCCATTCTGCCAATAAGTTGAGGTTCAGGATTTATGGGTAATAATGGCTGACTAGAACTACGAGTATTTGGCATGCACTCAACAGAACCTGAACAAAACAAAAACAACAACTGAAATTAAAATTTGAGAATCTTTGACCAAAGGGTCTAGTAACTATCACAAACTTAGTTGACAACCATACTCCCCGGCAGCGGCGCCAAAATTTGATAACGCCCAAACTACAGCTCTCATAAAAGTGTAAGCGGTCGCTGTCAAATATAGAACCCAACTGGGTTGGGTGTCGAATTCTACAGGGAATACTTGGTCACTAAGTGTTGCAACTATTAGTAGACTGTTGGTCAAAAATTCTACGGAAAGGGGGAAATTTGAGTTTGGCGTGAATTAATACTATGGAAGTAAAAATGGAATTCTTGATTTAGTAAGATTTAATCACAGAGAAAAATAAGTTAGGGTTATGTCCACCTTGTGAGTTCTACGTATCTATTAACTATGAGTAATGCGGAATTCAGACATGCATGCACTTATAGAGATTCGTATTCTAATGGTAAATCCTAGTGTTTCTCAACCATCAAGGATTTTTCTCTTTAACTCTCTCGAGCTTAAAGTGTATAACTAACGGTACAAATTCTCCAAGAAGTTAACCCAGTTACGGCACTAACGTGTAAATAGGGGTTGGTAGCCCTATTTCCTTGTCACACTCTCTTTTCCAAACACGTAACTTTTCTCTCAAACAAGTTAATGCTATAATGGCGTATTCTATATGTTTGCAACCACAAGAATTTAATTAAAACAAAGAGAGTAATGATATAAGTAGCATACGCATCAAGAATTCACAAACTCATAGTAATAGATAGTATATCAAAAGGCTTCCATAACCCTAACAGAGAAGTTTAGCTACTCATGATTGTAAAGGAAAATAACGAAGACATCATCATCATCATCATACCAAAACTAGAACAATCTTCGCGAGAGGATGCTTTTAACGTCAAAGAGGGATGGCGTTTTTCCTCTTAGCCATCTTCCCCCAAATATGTAGCGTGTTTCTCTCTGTTTAAAATTACAGAATTTGTAAACTCAATAATACTCAAAGTGTCGATCGAATTCTTAAAGAAATCGTGAATGAATGCATGCTGAAAAATTCAGCAAATAGGGTTTTTATAACATCCTTGTCCTAGTCCTATTAAGTTACTGCTGCACCCCTAAGTATTTAAAAATACTGCTTTTTCCCGGGACAATTTCTCCATGCATCATAGTCAGTCCATAAGCTTCCATAAGCTGCCTTCCCTCTTCTGTGAAGTTTTCCTTTGCTGTCCAAAGGTCCACAAAGTGCTGAAATCTTCATCATTAATACCTGAAAACATGCTAATCACGTAGGTTAGCGCACTTACAGGAAAATGGACTAAAAGTGCAGGAATTATATATTTTATCCTCAAAACTTAGCTATAACATGGGTAAATTATGGTGTTTAAGCGTGTAAATACACCCAACATCAATCTCTAAAAGACATGAGATGCCCTTGACTAAGATGCTTGAAGTGGAGTTATTTGATGTCTGGGGCATTGATTTCATGGGTCCATTTGTAAGCTCATATGGGATGAAGTATATTTTGGTTGCTTTTGACTATGTCTCTAAGTGGGTCGAAGCTGTGGCCTTGGCTGATAACGAAGGAAAAAGGGTTGTTGCTTTTATAAAAAAGAACATCTTCTCTCACTTTGGAGTACCACGTACTATCATCAGCGATGGAGGATCTCATTTTTGCAACAAATTATTTCAAGTGGCTTTGGAAAAATATGGAGTGAAACAACACAAAGTGGCTACCCTATACAACCCACAAACCAGTGGGCAAGTGGAGGTGTCAAATCATGAAGTTAAAGCCATCCTAGACAAAATGGTGAATGCAAGATGGAAAAACTGGTCTTGAAAGCTTGATGACACATTGTGGGCTTACTAGACTTCTTTCACGACACCCATTGGCATGTCACCATTTCAACTCGTCTATGGAAAAGCTTGATATTTGCCAATAGAGCTAGAACACAAGGCTTTATAAGCGCTCAAACGATTGAATTTAAATTGGAAAGAAGCAGTAGAGATGAGACTGGGACAACTGAATGAGATGGATGAATTCCATCTCAGGGCATATGAATGAGCAAATCTGTATAAAGAAAAGATTAAAAAGTACCATGATTGGAGAATAGAGAAACGAGAATTCAAAAAAGGGGACTTGGTGCTTCTGTTTAATTCTAAACTCAAATTGTTCCCAGGCAAGCTGAAATCTAAGTGGTCAGGCCCTTTCAAGGTTAGTCAAGTCCACTCGTCGGGAGTAGTTGAACTCAAAAATGAAGACGACAGTACCTTCAAGGTAAATGGGCAACGGGTCAAGCTTTATATTGGTCTAAAGGAATCATTGAAAAGCATCGCTATTATCTGTCTTGATAAAGTCTAAAGTAATCTAGATACCTGATTCATGCCACGATGTTAAATCAGGCGTTGCATGGTAGGAAACCCATGATCTCTGAGATCAATCCAATCCAGGTATACTTTAACCCTTAGTTTAGCTTTTCTTTGATTTTAAGTTGAGTTTCCAGGGTAGTCTATTGTTGTAACGTAGTTATGGTAACTAGGAGAAATACAAGTACAAAAAGCAGCTGACATGTTTTTGATTGACTTTGAAACACCCCTCCAATGTCTTGTTTGATAAACTGTGTGGATTACTTTTACTTGTGACCATTTTAAATTTGGTTGTGGCATTAGTTATAGCTTCTTGATGATCATTGTTGAACAATTGTATGAACTAGATAAGCAGTGGTCTGTGATATACTTGTGTGCCAGGTGTGTGTGAGCTACTACTTGTTTTCCTTTGTATGTTAAAGCCAGAACTTACCTAGTTGGTCTTGCCATGGTCATAGGATAGGAGTTAGGACAGGATCATAGGACATTATTGATTAACCTACTTTTAGCCTAAATAACCGTCCTTGTGTGCATAACACCCCTTGATCCCTGTTTAGAGCCTAAATTGACCATTTCTTTCGCATGAAACCTTTCACCTTCCTATTTATACCACAATGAACTTGTTTGTCCCTGGACTTCCTTGGACACTGAGCACCTTAACCTAGGCAAACAACCTAAGTTGAGGGTGGCTATCATAGGGGTACATGGTGTAGGATGAATATGAAGAAGGGTGGAATAAAGAAGAAAGAATAAAAACTAGGTGATATAAAAAATATATATATAAGAGAAGGGGGAAGAGTATCACCCAACTTGAATATGGATGATCAAGAAAAGAGTAGAAGAGAAAGAGGATAATAAGTGATCCCCAAAAAGTAGTATAGTGTCAAGGAGGCATAGTCACTCTAAATGGCCTTGAATATCATACCATCCCCAAACCACATTACAAGCCTAAAATAAGTCCTATAGTGATTCTTTCTGGCCTATCTGAAGACCTTGGTAACGAAAATAAGGGCAAGCCTATGGTACTTGGGCATATACTGATTGGAAATTCCTTTTGAGAGTGAGAGTCTTTTGATGACCCCCACATTTGCATTATTGGATATCTTATATGAGATGAGGGGGATTTCTTTATTGTGAGGGAACAATGGTATCGTTTCCAGCTACTTTCTTGTTTAGATAGTGTGGCATTGGTATGTGAATGGTTGTTAAGGCTAAGATTGATGCCGTCGCTTGAGTACTTTGTGTTATAGTATTGTTTTTCAATGATATGCACAGTTGGTATTAGTTGGTTTGGCATTGGAGGAATAAATTTGTATTGAGATTAAATGGAAAATTGGTTGTTGAATGTGCTATGTGTTCACTTAGTTGGATTAAGTTGCTTGAGGGAAATTGTTTTAATTTGAGGGTGTTGATGTGTGAGCAATTGCTAACACATTTAAGGCCTTTAACCTAGAATAATTGCGAGGTCTTAAGCAACTTTTTTCATTTTTTGATGTGTTTATGTTGATTTTATAGTATAAGCTGATGGAATAGAAAACCAACAAGAATAGAGGCAAAGAAATTGAAATATGGAGAAAGCTGAAGAGATGTATGGCTGATGACATCTGTGATAAGTCGTCAGACCCATAACAGGCTATCACAGTTGTCGTCAAAAGTAACTAGAGAGTTGGTAGTAATTGAATACTGTGACGACATCTGGTGATAAGACGTCAATAGTGTGATAAGCCGTTAGTGATATCGTTAGCCTTAACCAGAGAATGGGATTTGCTGTAACGTTGTGACGGCATGTCGTGCTAAGGCATCAGAGTTGTGATAAGGCGTCAGGATCTCCGTCAACCTTAGGCAGAAATTCTCAAAATGGAAGAGCAGCTGACAAAATTCATAACACACCGTCAAGATGGTGATAGGGCATCACCGTCGTCGTCAACCTTAGGCAGCAAAAGCTGAATTTGCAAAAAAGCTGACGAAGTCCGTGATAGGCCGTCAAACTCATGATAGGCCGTCACGGGCGCCGTCATCTATTCAGAAGAAAATTTGAAACTTTAATTTTATTTCCTTATTTAGGGTTAACTATATAAAGCCTTACTTAAGGGTTTTTCTATTATCCATCAATCAATTAACATATCCTATAAAATACAACTTTTCTCTCTATCTCTCTCTAAGACCAATATTTTGGTGTGTTGCCTTGTGATTCAATTGAAAGAACACTTTTGATTTTCTTCATTATTGTAAGTTAATCCTTTCATTTATGAATTCAAGTTGCGTACTTATTTCTTGCATCATGAGTGGCTAAACATTTTAACCTGGATTATGTGATCTAGGGCTAGGTCATGATAAGGTGTTACTTACTCAAGATTTAATAGGTGTTAGGATTTCTTGGTAATTCTTAGATTATAATTTACGCCTATTGGTTGCAAACAGTAGGTGTACCTACTTTGGTTTGCTTGAGAATGAAATCATAAATAGTAGGAAGTGAATTATCAACAGGGACTCAGAAAGGCTTCGTTTAATAATTAGCGTTGTAACAAGGTTGATTAACCTGAGGTAAAATCTGGACAGTGAATAGTGATTCCCTAAATCCGAGAGGATTAGGAAATTAGACGTTTGAATAGGTCGAGAGACATTTGAGCATATCATCGATAAAGATAGCTTGTGATCCTAACCACCGTGAGAATTTTGAGTAAATTTTATCATCTGTCATATACTGTAAGCCCTAGTGGACATAATCCTGGTTATTTCATAAAATATTCGTTACAAACATCAAATTCATCGTGAAACTCAATTACTTGCTAAACTTAAACCCCAATTTTAGGAAACAGTAAACTACCAGTGAATTAAATCATAAAAAAATTGACTTCACACCTTATTCCCTGTGGGATTCAACCCTAACCTAGTTGGGTTTTATATTGACAACGATCGCTTACACCCATTCAAGAGTGTAATTTGAGTGTTATCAGGTGTGGGCCAAAAATTGACCGAGGTGTGCCAGGGAGGTTGGGTATCATCCCAGTGTGGTTTTTTTAATTTTCATGGCCATTTGGGTGGACAAACGGGCAAAAAAGCATGAACGGGGAATTTTTGGGCCAAATTAGTGTGCTATAGCCCACGGTTTAAGGGGTGGGCCCAAGGTTCGAGCAAGTTGTGGGCCAAAAATTAACCGGGGCTTGCCAGGGAGTTTGGGGATCATACGAACGTGGTCCGCTTAATTTTTTGTGTCCATTTGGGTAGACAAACGGGCAAAACGGAGTTAATGAGGCATTTTTGGGCAAAATCGGTGTGCTATAGCCCACGGTTTTAAGGGTGGGCCTAGGGTCCGAGCGTGCTGTGGGCTAAAAATCGACTAGGGCATGCCAGGAAGGTTGAGAAACATCTCAGTATGGTACGTTTAATTTTTGTGACCATTTGGGTGGATAAACGGGTGAAACGACGCGAATGGGGTATTTTCAAGACAAATCGGTGTGTAATAGACCACGGTTTTAGGGTGGATCTAGGGTCCGATGTGCTGTGGGCCAAAAACCGACCAGGGTGTGCCACTAAAGTTGGGAATAGTTCTTGCGTGGTTCGTTTAATATTGTATGGCTATTTGGGTGGACAAACGGGCAAAACGACACGAACGGGGCATTTTTTGGGCAAAATTGGTGTGCTATAGCCCAAGGTTTTAGGGGTGGACCCACGATCCAAGCGTGTTGTGGGCAGAAAATCGACCGGGGTGTGGTAGGGAGGTTAGGGATCATCTCAGCATGGTTCATTTAATTTTTTGTGGCTATTTGGGGGGACAAACAGGCGAAATGATCCGAACGGGGCATTTTCAGGCCAAATCGGTGTGCTATAGCCCACCGTTTTGGGGGTGGGCCCGTGGTCCGGGCAAGCTGTGGGCCAAAAATTAACCGGGGCATTTTAAGGAGGTTGGGGATCGTTTAAGTGTGGTTTGATTAATTTTTCATGGCCATTTGGGTGGACAAATGGGTTAAACGGCGCGAACGGGGTATTTTCGGGCAAAATCTATGTGCTATAGCCCATGATTTTGGGGGTGGGACCGGGGTACGGCGTGTTGTGGGCCAAAAATCAATCGGGACATGCCAGGGAGATTGGGAATCGTCCTAGCGTGGTCCGTTTAATTTTTCTTGGTCATTTGGGTGGATAAACGACCAAAACGGCGCGAATAGGGATTTTTCGGGCTAAATCGGTGTGCTATAGCCCACAGTTTCGGGGGTGAGCTCGAGGTTCGGGTGGGCTGTGGGCTGAAAATTGACCGGGGCGAGCTAGGGAGGTTAGGGATCATCCCAGTGTGGTCCATTTAATTTTTCAAAGCTATTTGAGTGGATAAACGGGTAAAACGGCACGAACGAGATATTTTCAGGCCAAATCGGTGTACTATAGTCCATGATTTTGGGGGTGGGCTCGGGGTTCGGGCGTGCTATATTCCAAAAATCGACCGAGGCATACCAGGGAGGTTGGGGATCATCCAAGCGTGGTTTGTTTAATTTTTACGGCCATTTGGGTGGACAAATGGACGAAACGGTACGAACGGGGCATTTTCGGACCAAATTGGTGTGCTATAGCCCATATTTTTTGGGGTGGGCCTGAGGTTCGGGGGTGTTGTGGGCCAAAAATAGATCAAGGTATGCCAGGGAGGTTTGGGTTCATTTTAGTGTGGTCCATTTCATTTTTCATGGCCATTTGGGTGGACAAACGAGCAAAACAGCGCGAATTGGGCATTTTTAGGCTAAATTGGTGTGTTATAGTCCACGGTTTCAAGGGTGGGCCCGGGGTGTGGGATTTTTGTCATTTGAAAATTGACTGGGGTATGCCAGGAAGGTTGGGGATCATCCCAACGTGGTCCGTTTAATTTTTCGTGGCCATTCGGGTGGCAAACGGGCAAAATAGCACGAACGGGGGATTTTTGGGAAAAATCGGTGGGCTATAGCCCACGGTTTTGGGGATAGGCCCGGGTTCCGAGCGTACTGTGGGACAAAAATCGATCGGGCTATGCTAGGGATGTTTAGTATCATCCTAGTGTGATCCGTTTAATTTTTTGTGGCTATTTGGGTGTACTAACCGGCAAAACGGCACTAACGGTGCATTTTCGGGCGAAATCGATGGGCTATAGCCCATAGTTTCGATTGTGGGCCTGGGATCCGGGCGTGCTGTGGGCCAAAAATTGATTGGGGGCATGCCAGGGAATTGGGGATCTTTCCAACATTGTCCGTTTAATTTTTCGTGGCCATTTATGTGGACAAATGGGCAGAACAGCGTGAACGGGGCATTTTCGGGCCAAATCGGTGTGCTTGTAGCCCATGGTTTTAGGGGTGAGCCTAGTGTCTGGGCGTGCTGTGGGACAAAAATCGATAGGGGCATGCCTGGGAGATTGGGGATCGTCCCAATGAGGTCCGTTTAATTTTTTGTGGCCATTTGGATGGACAACCAGGCTAAACGACACTAACAGGGCATTTTCGAGCCAAATCGGTATGCTATAGCCCATGGTTTTGGGAGTGGGCCTGGGGTCCTGGAAGGACGTGGGCCAAAAATTGATCGGGTCATTCCAGGGAGGTTGGGATCGACCCAGTATGGTCCATTTAATTTTTTGTGGCGGGTGGACAAATGGGTGAAATGGTGCAAACAAGACATTTTTGGGCCACATCGGTGTGCTATAACCTAAGGTTTCAGGCGTGGACCTAGGGTCTGGGCTTGTTGTGGGCCGAAAATCAATCGGGGCATGCCAGAGAGGTTGGGGATTTTCCCAGTCAGGTCCGTTTACTTTTTTGTGGCCATTTGGGTGGACAAACATGCGAAACAGCATGATCGGGGCATTTTCGGGCAATATCAGTGTTCTATAGCCCACGGTTTTAGGGGTAGGCCTGAGGTCCGGGAACGTTGTGGGTTGAAAATCGACCGGGGCATGCCAGGGAGGTTGGATCATCCCAGCGTGGTCCATTTTTTTTTCGTTTCCATTTGCATGGACAAAAATGCAAAACAGAGCGAATAGAGCATTTTCAGACAAAATCTGTGTGCTATATATAACCCATGGTTTTGGGGTGGGCTCGATGTCCAGTGAGTTGTGGGCCAAATATCAACTAGGGCGTGTTTGGAAGGTTTGGGATCATCCCAGCAGGGTCTGTTTAATTTTTCTTTCCTATTTGGGTGTACAAACGGGCGAAACAACACAAATGGGGCATTTTCGAGCAAAATCGGAGTGCTATAGGCCACGTTTCAGGGGTGAGACCTGGGTCCAAGTATGTTGTGGGCGAAAAATTGATTGAGGTATGGTAGGGAGGTTGGGGATCATCCCAGCATAGTCCATTTAATTTTTTGTGGCTATTTGGGTGGACAAACGGGTGAAATGGCGCGAACGGGGCATTTTCGAGCCAAATCTGTGTGCTATAGCCCACGTTTTCAGGGGTGGGCCCAAGGTTTGGGCGTGCTGTGGGCGAAAAATTGACGGGGGTATTCTAGGGAGGTTGGGATCTCCCAGTGTGGTCCATTTAAATTTTCGGGGTCATTTGGGTGGACAAATGGGCAAAACGGTGCGAACGAAGCATTTTTTAGCCAAATTGGTGTACTATAGCCCACAGTTCTTGGGGTGGGCTCGAGTTCTTGGCGTGTTTTGGGATGAAAATCCACCAGGGAATCCCAGAGAGGTTGGGGTTCATCCCAGTATGGTACGTTTAATTTTTGTGGCCATTTGGGTGGACAAACGGGTGAAACGTCAAGAATGGGGCATTTTCAAGCTAAATCAGTGTGCTATAGCCCATGGGTTTAGGGGTGAGCCAGGGTTCGGGTGTGCTGTAGGCTGAAAATTGAATGGGGCATGCCTGGGAGGTTGGGGATCATCCCAGTGTGGTCCATTTAATTTTTCGTGTCCATTTGTGTGGACAAATGGGAGAAACGGCGCGAACGGGGCAATTTCGGGCCTAATCAGTGTGCTATAGTTCATAATTTTTGGGGTGGACTCGGGGTTCGGGCGTCCTGTGGACCGAAAATTGACCGGGCCATACCAGGAAGGTTGGGGATCATTCCAGCATGGTCCGTTTAATTTTTTGTGGTAATTTTGGTGGAAAAATAAGCAAAACGGCGCGAACGGGGAATTTTTTGGCCAAATCGGTGGTTTATAGCCCACGGTTTTGGGGATGGGCCTGGGTTTTTGGCATTTCGTGGGCTGAAAATCAATCGAGGCATGCCAAGGAGGTTGGGGATCATCCTAGTATGGTCCGTTTAATTTTTCGTGGCCATTTGGGAGGACAAACAGGCAAAACGGCACGAACGGGGTGTTTTCGGGCAAAAATAGTGTGCTATATCCCACAATTTCGGGAGTGGGCCCGGGTTTTGCAGGTGCAGTGGGCCGAAAATTGACTGAGGCTTGTCAGGCAGGTTGGGGATAGTCCCAGCATGTTCCATTTAATTTTTCATGGCCATTTGTATGGACAAACGGGAGAAACGACGTGAACGGGGAACAACACGAACAGGGCATTTTCGGGCCGAATTTTTTTCTATAGCCCACGGTATTGGGGTGGGCCTGGGTTCGTGCGTAATGTGGGCCAAAAAATGACCGGGGCATGCTAGGGAGGTTAGGGATCATCCCAGTGTGGTTTTTTAAATTTTTTGTAGCCATTTGGGTGGACAAACGGGCAAAACGGCATGAACACGGTGTTTTCGGGCCAAATTGGTGTGCTATAGCCCACGGTTTCTGGGATGGGCTCGGGGTTCGGGCGTGCTGTGGGCCAAAAATCGACTGAGACATGCCAGGAAGGTTTATGATAATCCCAGTATGTTCCGTTTAATATTTTGTGGCCATTTGGGTTGACAAACTTGCAAAATAGCGCGAATGGGGCATTTTCAGGCCAAATCGGTGGGCTATAGCCCACGGTTTTGGGAGTGGGGCCGGGGTCCGGGTATGCTGTGGGCCAAAAATCAATCGAGGCTTGCTAGAGAGGTTAAGAATTATCCCAGTATGGTCCGTTTAATGTTTTATGGCTATTTGGTTGGATAAACGGGTGAAATAGCACGAACGGGACATTTTCAAACCAAATCAGTGTGCTATAGACCATGGTTTTGGGGGTGGGCTCGGGGTCCGGGCATGCTGTGGGCCAAAAATCAATTGGGACATGCCAGGGAGTTTGGGGATCATTCCAGTGTGCTCCATTTAATTTTTCTTGGCCATTCAGGTGGACAAACGGGTAAAATGGCATGAACGGGGCATTTTTGGGCAAAATTGGTGGGCTATAGCCCACGGTTTTGGGGTTGGTCCCGGGGTCCAAGTGTGCTGAGGGCAAAAAATTGATCAGGGTGTGACAGGAAGGTTGGGGATTATCCCAGTTTGGTTCGTTTAATTTTTTGTGGCTATTTGGGTGGACAAATAAGCGAAACGGCGCGATCGAGGCATTTTTCGGCCAAATTGGTGTGCTATAGCCCATAGTTTTAGGGGTGGGACTGGTTTATGGGCGTGCTGTAGGCCAAAAATTTACTGGGGCGTGACAGGGAGGTTGGGGATCATCCCATCATAGTCTGTTTAATTTTTGGTGGTCATTTGGACAAACGGGCAAAACGAGGTATTTTTTGGCCAAATCGATGTGCTATAGCCCACGGTTTTGGGGGTGGGCACGGCGTGTGGGTGTGATGTGGGCCAAAAATTAACTAGGGCGCTCTAGGGAGGTTGAGCATCGTCCCAGGATAGTCTGTTTATTTTTTTATGGCCATTTGGGTAGACAAACGGGAAAAACGGCACGAATAGGAATTTTTTTGGCCAAATCGGTGTGCTATAGCCCATGGTTTTGGGGGTGGGCCTAGGGTCTGGGTGTTCTGTGGGTCAAAAATCTACCGGGGCATACCAGTGAGGTTGGGGATCATCCGAGCATGCTTCGTTTAATTTTTTGTAGCTATTTGGGTAGACAAAAGGGCAAAACGGCGCGAACCAGGCATTTTTGAGATAAATCTGTGTGTTATAACCCACGGTTTTGGGGGTGGGCCAGGGGTCTAGGCGTTCTACGGGCTGAAAATCGATCGAGGCATGCCAGGCAGGTTGGAGATCATTCCAGTATGGTCCGTTTAATATTTCGTGGCCATTTAGGTCGATAATTGGGTGAAATGGTGCGAACGGAGCATTTGCAGCCCAAATCGGTGTGCAATAGCCCACGGTTTTGAGGGTGGGCCCAACTTTTGGGTATGTTGTGGGCACAAAATCAATCGGGGCATGATAGGGAGGTTGCGTATCATCCCAGCGTGGTCCGTTTAATTTTTTGTGTCTATTTGGGTGGACGAACAGTCAAAATGGGGCGTTTTCAGGCTAAATCATGTGCTAAAGCCCACTGTTTTGGGGATGGACCCAGGGTTTGGGCGTGCTGTGGGTCAAAAATTGATCAGTACATGCCAGGGTGGTAGAGGATCATCCCAGTATGGTCTATTTAATTTTTTGTGGCTATTTGGGTGGACAAACGGGAAAAATGATGCGAACGAGGCATTTTTGAGCCAAATTGGTGTGCTATAGCCCACGGTACTGGGGTAGGCCGAGGGACCGAGCGTGTTGTGGGCCACAAATCAACCGAGGCATGCTTGGGAGATTGGTGGTCATGTCAGCGTGGTCCATTTAATTTTTCATGGCAATTTGGGTGGACAAACGGGAGAAATGATGCGAACAGGGCATTTTAGGGCTAACTCGGTGTGCTTAGCCCACAATTTTAGGACTGGGCCTGAGGTTCGAGTGTGTTGTAGTCTGAAAATTTATCGGGGCATGCCAGGGAGGTTGGGGATTGTCCCAGCATAGTCCGTTTAATTTTTTGCGGCCATTTGGGTGGACAAACGGGTGAAACGGTGCGAATGGGGAATTTTTGGGCTAAATCGGTGTGCCATAACCTAAGATTTCGAGGGTGGCCCGGGGTCCGAGCGTTTTGTGGGCCAAAAATCTATCATGGCATGACAGGGAGGTTGGGGATAGTTCCAGTGTGGTCCATTTAATTTTTCGTGGCCATTTAGGTGGAAAAACGGGTGAAAAGGAGCGAACGGGGTATTTTCAAGACAAATCGGTGTGCTATAGCCCACGATTTCGGCGGTAGGCCCGAAGTTCGGGCGTGCTATAGAACAAAACTAGACCTGATATTCTAGGGAGGTTGGGGATCATCCCAGCATGGTCTGTTTAATATTTTGTGGACATTTCGGTGGACAAACGGGCGAAACGGCGAAAACAAGAAATTTTAGGCCAAATCGGTGTGCTATAGCCCACGGTTTTGGGGGTGGGCCCGGGGTCTGGGCGTGCTATAGGCCAAAAATTGACCAGGGTATGCTAGAGAGGTTAGGGATCTTCTCAGTGTGGTTCATTTAATTTTTCGTGGCTATTTGGGTGGATAAACGGGAGAAACGGGGCATTCTCAAGCCAAATTAGTGTGCTATAGCACACGGTTTTCGGGGTAGGCCTGAAGTCCGGGAGTCCTATGGGACAAAAATCGACCTGGAATTCCAGGGAGGTTGGGGATCATCCTAGCATGGTCCCTTTAATTTTTTGTGGCTATATGCGTGGACAAACAGGAAAAACGGCGCTAATAGGGCATTTTTGGGCCAAATCGGTGAGCTATAGCTCACGGTTTTGGGGGTGGACTCGGGGTACAGGTGTACTGTGGGTAAAAAATCGATCGGGGCATGCCAGAGAGGTTGGGGATCATTCTTGTATGGTTCGTTTAATTTTTCATGGCCATTTGGGTGGACAAACGAGCGAAACGGTGCAAACGGGGCATTTTTGGGCCAAATTGGTGTGCTATAGCCCACGGTTTTTTGAGGTGGGCCCGAGATTCGAGCGTGCTGTGGGACAAAAATCAACCGGTGCTTGGCAGGGATGTTGAGGATCGTCCCAGTATGGTCAGTTTAATTTTTTGTGGCTATTTGGGTAGACAAACGGGGGAAACATCGTGAATGGGGCATTTTAGGGCCAAATCGATGTTCTATAGCCCAAAGTTTGGAGGGTGGGCCCGGGGTTCGACGTGTTGTGGGCCAAAAATTGACCGAGGCATGCTAGGGAGGTTGGGGATCGTCCCAGCATAATTCGTTTAATTTTTTGTGGCCATTTAGGTGGACAACGGGTGAAATAGCGCGAACAGGGCATTTTCAGGCCAAATCAGTGTGCTATAGCCCAAGGTTTCGATGGTGGGCCCAGGGTTCGGATGTGCTGTGGGCCAAAAATTGATCAGGGTGTACCATAGAGGTTGGAGATCATCCCAGCATGGTTCGTTTAATTTTTTGTGGCCATTTGGGTGGACAAACAAGCGAAACAGCATGAACGGAGCATTTTTAGGCCAAATTGGTGTGCTCTAGCCCACGCTTTCTGGGGTGGGCCTTGGGTTCGGGCATGATGTGGGCCAAAAATCAATTGGGGCATGCCAGGGAGGTTGGGGATCATCCTTGTATGGTTTGTTTAATTTTTCGTGGCCATTTCGATTGACAAACGGGCAAAATGGCGCAAATGGGGTATTTTGGGCCAAATCGGTGTGCTATAGCCCACGATTTTGGGGGTGGGTCCGGGGTTCAGGCGTACTGTGGGCCAAAAATCAACTGGGGTGTGCCAGAGAGGTTGGGAATCGTCCAAGTGAGGTCCGTTTAATTTTTTGTGGTCATTTGGGTTGACAAACAAGCGAAATGGTGTGAACAAGGCATTTTCAGACTAAATTGGTGTGCTTTAGCCCATGGTTTTGGGGGTGGGCTCGGGGTTCGGGCGTGTTGTGGCCCGAAAATCGACCGAGCCATTCTAGGGAGGTTGGGGATTGTCCCAGCGTGGTCCATTTAATTTTTTGTGGCCATTTAGGTGGACAAACCGGTGAAATAGTGCAAATAAGGAATTTTCGGGCTAAATCGGTGTGCTATACACCACGGTTTTGGGGGTGGGCTCGGGGTCCGTGTGTGCTGTGGGCCGAAAATTGATCGAAGAATGCCAGGGAGGTTGGGGATCATCCTAGTGTGGTCCGTATAATTTTTATGGCCATTTGGGTGGACAAACGTGCGAAACGGGGCGAACAGGGAATTTTTGGGCTAAATCGGTGTGCTAAAAGCCCATGGTTTTGAGGGTGGACCCAGGATCCAGGTGTGCTGTGGGCCAAAAATTGATCGGGTCATGCCAGGGATGTTGTGAATTATCCCAGTATGGTCTTTTTAATTTTTTAAGGCTATTTGGCTGGACAAACGAGCGAAAAGGCACAAACGGGGCATTTTCAGGCCAAATCGGTTGCTATAGCCCACGGTTTCAGAGGTTGGGGATCATCCCAGTATGGTCTGTTTTATTTTTCGTGGACAAATGGGTGAAACGGTGCAAATGGAGCATTTTTGGTTTAAATTGGTGTGCTATAGCCCATGGTTTTGGGGGTGGGCCTGGTGTACGAGCATGCTGTGCGCCAAAAATTGACTGGGGCATTCCAGGGTGGTTGGAGATCGTCCTCGTATGGTCCGTTTAATTTTTTGTGGTCATTTGAGTAGACAAACGGGCAAAACGGGGCATTTTTTGGCTAAACTAGTGTGCTATAGCCCACGGTTTTGGGGTGGACCCGGAGTATGGGCAATCTGTCAGCCAAAAATTGACCGGGGCATTCCAGGGAGGTTGGGATCGTCGTAGTGTGGTCCATTTAATTTTTCATGGCCATTTGGGTGGACAAACGGGTGAAACGGTGTGAATGGGGTATGTTCGGGATTAATCGATGTGCTACAGCCTACAGTTTTGGGGGTAGGTCTGGGGTCTGGGCGCGCTGTGGGCCAAAAATCAATCGTGTCGTGCCAAGGAGGGTGGGGATCATCCCAGCATGGTCCGTTTAATTTTTCATGGCCATTTGGGTGGACAAACAGGCAAAACTGGGCATTTTCAGGCCAAATCGTGCGTTATACCCCACAGTTTCGGGGGTGAGCCCGAGGTTTGAGCGTGTTGTCGGCCAAATATTAATTGGAGCATGCCAGGGAGGTTGGGTATCATCCCAGTATGGTCCGTTTAATTTTTTGTGGCTATTTAGGCTGACAAACGGGTGGAACGATGCGAACGGGGTGGGACCGAGGTCCGGGTGTGATGTGGGCCAAAAATTGACTAGGGAGTACCAAGGAGGTTGGGGATTATCCCAACATGGTCCGTTTAATTTTTTGTGGCTATTTTAGTGGACAAACGAGAGAAACGGTGCGAACGAGGCATTTTAGGGCCAAATCGTTGTGCTATATTCGTCGGTTTTGGGGGTGGGCCCGGGGTCCAAGGGTGATGTGGGCCAAAAATCAATCGGATCGTGCCAGGGATGTTGGGAATCATCCCAGCATGGTCCGTTCAATTATTCGTGGCTATTTGGGTGACAAATGGGCGAAACGGCGTGAACAGGGCATTTTTGGGCCAAATCGATGTGCTATAACCCACGGTTTTAAGGGTGGGCCCGGGGTCCGATCATGCTGTGGGACAAAAATTGACTGGGGCATGCCAGGGGAGTTGGGGATCATCCAGTATGGTCCATTTAATTTTTTGTCTCCATTTTGGTGGACAATTTGGTGAAACGATACGTACAGGGCATTTTTGGGCCTAAATGGTGTGCTATAGCCCACGTTTTTGGGGGTGGGCCTAGGGTATAGGCATGCTTTGGTCCGAAAATCAACCAAAATATACCAGTGAGGTTAGGGATCATCCCAGTGTGGTCAATTTAATTTTTTGTGGATATTTGGGTGGACAAACAGGAGAAACAGTGCGAACGGGGAATTTTCAATCCAAATCGGCGTGCTATAGCCCTTTCAGGGGTAGGTTCAGGGTTTGGGCGTTCTGTGGGTCAAA
This sequence comes from Capsicum pubescens, assembly GCA_030864215.1. Taxonomy (NCBI): domain Eukaryota; kingdom Viridiplantae; phylum Streptophyta; class Magnoliopsida; order Solanales; family Solanaceae; genus Capsicum; species Capsicum pubescens. Next base: position 45,424,447 of record CM061543.1, read on the forward strand.
AATCATCTGAGGAATGCCAGGGAGGTTGGGTATTGGTCCAGTGTTATCCGTTTAAATTTTTGTGGCCATTTGGTTGGACAAACGGGCGAAACGGGGAGAATGGGGCATTTCGGGCCAAATCAGTGTGCTATAGCCCTTGGTTTTAGGGGTGGGCCTGAGTTTCAGGCATATTGTAGGTCAAAAATTGATCGGGACATGCCAGGGAGGTAGGGGACCATCCCAGCATTGTCCTTTTATTTTTTTGTGGAAATTTGGGTGGACAAACGGGCGAAACAGCGTGAATAGGGCATTTTCAAGCTAAATAAATGTGCTATAGCCCACGGTTTTGGGGTGTGCTCAGGTTCCGAGCGTTATGTGGTCTGAAAATCGACTGGGGCATGCCAGGGAGGTTGGGATCATCCCAGTGTGGTTCTTTTAATTTTTCATGGCCATTTGGGTGGACAAACGGGTGAAATGGTGCGAACGGACCATTTTCGGGCCCAATCGATATGCTATAGCCCATGGTTTTAGGGGTGGGCCCAGGGTCCGTGTGTGTTGTGGGTCAAAAATTGATTGGGGCATTCCATGGAGGTTAGGGATCAATTCAGTGTGGTCCGTTTAATTTTTTATGGCTATTTGGGTGGAGAAACGGGCGAAACAGCACGAACGGGGCATTTCGGACCAAATAGGTGTGCTATATCCCACAGTTTTGGGGGTGGGCCCGGGGTTCGGGCGTGTTGTGGGAGAAAAATTGATTGGGGAGTGCCAGGGATGTTGGGGATCATTCCAGCGTGGTTCATTTAATTTTCCGTGGCCATTTCAGTGGGAAAACAGTCAAAACGGCACGAACGGGGCATTTTCGGGCTAAATCGATGTGCTATAGCCCATGGTTTTAGGGGTGGGACCAAGGTTTGGGCGTGTTGTGGGCCGAAAATTGACTAAGGCATGCTAGGGATGTTGGGATATTCCCAGTGTGGTCCGTTTAATTTTTTGTGGCCATTTGGGTGAACAAACGGGTGAAACGACGTGAACGGGGCATTTTCGGGCCAAATCGATGTACTATAGCACACGTTTTTGTGGTGGGCCTAGGTTCCGGGGTGCTGTGGTCCAATAATCAACAGGGGCATGCCAGTTTGGTTGGGGATCGTCAGAGAGTTGTCCGCTTAATTTTTTCTTTCCATTTGAGTGGACAAACGGGCAAAACGGGGTGAACAGGGTATTTTCTGGGGCATGCCAGGGAGGTTATGGATCATCCCAGTGTGGTTATTTTAATTTTTCGAGTCCATTTAGGTGGAAAAATGGGAGAAACGGCGCAAACAGGGCATTTTTGGGCCAAATCGGTGCGCTATGGCTCACGGTTTTGGGGTGGGCCTGGGGTCTAAGCGTGCTGTGGGCCAAAAATTGACCGGGGTGTGCCAGGGAGATTGGGTATCATCCTTGTGTGGTCTGTTTAATTTTTCATGGTCATTTCAGTGGACAAATGGGAAAAATAGCGCAAACGGGGCATTTTTGGGCCCGATCGATGTACTATAGGCCACGGTTTAGGGGGTGGGCCCATGGTCCGGGTGTGTTGTTGGTCGAATATTGACCGGTCCATGCCAAGGAGGTTGGGATCATCCCAGTGTAGTTCGTTTAATTTTTTGTGGCTATTTGGGTGGACAAACGGACGAAATGGTGCAAACGGAGCATTTTCGGGCCAAATCGATGCGCTATGGCTCACGGTTTTGGGGGTGGGCCTGGGGTCTGAGAGTGCTGTAGGCCAAAAATTGACTAGGGTATGCCAGGGAGGTTGGGTATCGTCTTTGTGTGGTTCGTTTAATTTTTCGTGGCTATTTCAGTGGACAAACGGGCAAAACAGCGCAAACGGGGCATTTTCGGGCCTAATCGATGTGCTATAGCCCACGATTTTAGGGGTGGGCTTACAGTTCGGGCGTGTTGTGGGTTAAAAATTGACCGGGGCATGCCAAGGAGGTTGGGGATCATCCCAGTGTGGTTCGTTTAATTTTTTGTGGCTATTTGGGTGGACAAACTGGCGAAATGGTGCGAACAGAGTATTTTTGGGCCCAATCAATGTGCTATAGCCCACGATTTTAGGGGTGGGCCCAGGGTTCGGGCGTGCTGTCGGTTGAAAATTGACTGAGGCATGCCAAGGAGGTTGGGGATCATCCCAGTGTGGTCCGTTTAATTTTTTATGGCTATTTGGGTGGAGAAACGGGCGAAATAGCGCGAACGGGGCATTTTCGGATCAAATAGGTGTGCTATATCCCACGATTTTGGGGTTGGGCTTAGGGTCCGAGCGTGCTGTGGGAGGAAAATTGATCGAGGAGTGCCAGGGATGTTGGGGATCATTCCATCATGGTTTGTTTAATTTTTTGTGGCCATTTGAGTGGGAAAAAAGGCAAAACGATGCAAACGGGGCATTTTTGGGCTAAATCGGTGTGCTATAGCCCACGATTTTAGGGGTGGGACCAAGGTTCGGGCGTGTTGCGGTCCAAAAATTGACTAAGGCATGCTAGGGATGTTGGGGATCTTCCCAGTATGGTCCGTTTAATTTTTCGTGGCTATTTGGGTGGAAAAACGGGCGAAACAGTGTGAACAGGGCATTTTTGGGCCAAATCAGTGTGCTATAGCCCACGGTTTTATGGTAGGCCTTGGGTCCGGGATGTTGTGGGCCAATAATCTACATGGGCATGCCAGTTAGGTTGGGGATCGTTCGAGAGGGGTCCGCTTAATTTTTTGTGGCTATTTGGGTGGATAAACGGGCGAAACGGGGCGAACGGGGTATTTTCGGGCCAAATCGGTGTGCTATAGCCCACGATTTTTGGTGTGGGCCCGGGCTCCCGGCGTGCTATGGGACAAAAATCGACTGGGGCATACCAAGGAGGTTGTGAATCATCCCAATGTGGTTCTTTTAATTTTTTGAGGCCATTTAGGGGGACAAACGGGCGAAACAACGCAAACGGGGCATTTTCGAGCCAAATTGGTGCGCTATGGCTCACGGTTTTCAGGGTGGTCCTGGGTTCTGAGCGTGCTGTGGTCCAAAAATTGGCCAGGGTGTGCCAGGGAGGTTGGGTATCGTCCTTGCATGGTCTATTTAATTTTTTGTGGCCATTTCAGTTGACAAACGGGCAAAACAGCACAAACGGGGCATTTTCGAGCCCAATCGATGTGCTATAACCCACGGACGAAATGGTGCAAATGGAGCATTTTTGGGCCAAATTAGTGTGTTATAGCCCACAGTTTTGGGGGTTAGCCAGATGAAGCGTGTTGTGGGTCAAAAATCAACCGGGGCATGCCAAGGAGGTTGGGATCATCCTAGTGTGGTCCGTTTAATTTTTCGTGTCCATTTGGGTAGACAAATGAGCGAAACGGGGCATTTTTGGGAAAAATCGGTGTGCAATAGCCCACGATTTCAGGGGTGGGCCCTGGATCTAGGCATTCTGTTGGCCAAAAATATTCCAAGGCATGCCATGAAGGTTGCGGATCATCCCAGTATGGTCCGTTTTATTTTTCGTGATTATTTGGGTGGACAAATGGGCAAAACCGCACGAATGGGGCATTTTCAGGCCAAATCGGTGTGCTGAAGCCCAAGATTTTGGAGGTAGACCCGAGTTTTGGGCATGCTGTAAGCTAAAAATCGACCGAGGCATCCCAAGGAGGTTGGGGATTATCCCACCGTGGTTCGTTTAAAATTTCGTGGCTATTTGGGCGGACAAACGGGCAAAATGGGGCATTTTCGAGCCAAATCCTGTGCTATGGACCATGGTTTTGGGGGTGGGCCAGGGATCTGGGCGTGCTATGGCCTAAAAATTGGTCGGTGCATGTCAGGAAGGTTGGGGATCATCCCAGTGAGGTCCATTTAATTTTTTGTGGCCATTAGGGTGGATAAACGGGAGAAATGGGGCATTTTTAGGTCAAATCAGTGTGCTATAGCACGGTTTCCAAGGTGGGCTCGGGGTTCGGGCGTGGTTTGGGCAAAAAATTAATCGGGGTGTGCTAGAGAAGTTGGGGATCACCCTAACTTGGTCCATTTAATTTTTCATGGCCATTTGGGTGGACAAACGGACTAAACAGCGCGAACAGGGTATTTTTGGGCCAAATCAGTGTGCCCCAAGGTTTTGAGGGTAGGCCCGGGGATCGAGTGTGCTGTGGGCCAAAAATCGACTGGGGCATTCCAGGGAGGTTGGGGATCATCTCAGGGTGGTCCGTTTAATTTTTTGTGGCCATTTGGGTGGACAAACGGGAGAAACGGCGCGAACGGGGCATTTTCGAGCGAAATAGTTGTGCTATAGCCCACGTTTTTGGGGGTGGTCCCAGTGTTCGGCAGTTCTATGGGCCGAAAATTGACCGATGCATGCCAGGGGGGTTGGGGATTGTCCATTATGGTCTGTTTAATTTTTTGTTGCTATTTGGATGGACAAACGGGCGAAACGGCGCGAACGGGGCATTTTCAAGCCAAATTTGTGTGATATAGCCCTTTCAAGGGTAGGCCCGGGGTCCGAGCATTCTGTGGGCAAAAAATTGACCAGGGAATACCAGGGAGGTTAGGAATCTTCCCAGTGTGGTCGATTTAATTTTTTGTGGCAATTTTGATAGAAAAATGGGCGAAACAGCGAGAACGGGGCATTTTCGGGCCAAATCGGTGTGCTATAGCCCACGGTTTTAAGGGTGCGCCCAGAGTTTGGGCGTGCTGTGGGACAAAAATTGACTGTGGCGTGCCACGGAAGTTGGGGATCATTCCAGTAGGGTCCGTTTAATTAATTGTGGTCATTTGGGTGGACAAACGGGTGAAACAGCGCAAACGGGGCATTTTTGGATCAAATTGGTGTTCTATAGCCCACGGTTTTGGGGGTGGGCCTGGCGTTCTGGTTTGCTGTCGGCTAAAAATTGAACGACGCATGCCAGGATGGTTGGACATCATTCCAGCATGGCCCGTTTAATTTTTTGTGGCCATCTAGGTGGACAAACGGGCAAAACAGCGTGAATGGGGCATTTTCGGGCCAAATCGGTGCGCTATAGCCCACGGTTTCATGGGTGGGCCCAGGGTTCAGGCGTTATCTGGGTTGAAAATCAACTGGGGCATGCTAGGGAGGTTGGGGATCATCCCATTGTGGTCCGTTTAATTTTTCTTAGCCATTTGGGTGGACAAACGAGCGAAACGATGTAAACGGGGCATTTTTGGGCCAAATATATGTGCTATAGCCCATGATTTTGGGGTGGGCCCAGGTTCCGACGTGCTATGGGCTAAAAATTGATCGGGGCATGCTAGGGAGGTTAGGGATCGTCATATCATGGTCCGTTTAATTTTTTGTGGCCATTTGGGTGGACAAACAGGCAAAACGACGCGAACGGGGCATTATTAGGCCAAATCAGTGTGCTATAGCCCACGGTTTCAGGGGAGGGCTCAGGGTCCTGGCGTGTTGTGGGCCTTAAATCGATCGAGTCATGCTAGGGAAGTCGGGGATTGTCCAAACATGGTCCGTTTAATTTTTCGTTGCCATTTGGGGAGACAATTGGGTAAAACAGCACGTACGGGGAAATTTCGAGCTAAATTGGTGTGCTATAGCCCACTTTTTTGGGGGTGGGCCCGAGGTCTGGGCGTGCTGTGTGCCGAAAATTGGCGAGGCATGCCAGGGAGGTTGGGGATCGTCCAACTGTGGTCTGTTTAATTTTTTGTGGCTATTTGGGTAGATAAACGAGCGAAACAGTGTGAACGAGGCATTTTCGGGCCAAATTGGTGTGCTATAGCCCACAGTTTTGGGGGTGGGCCTGGGTTTCGGGCGTGCTGTGTGTTGAAAATCGGGCGGGGCATGCCAGGGAGGTTGGGGATCATCCCAGTATGGTCTGTTTATTTTTTCATCACTATTTAGGTAGACAAATGGGCGAAATAGTGCAAACGGGGAATTTTTGAGCCAAATCGGTGTGCTTTATCCCACGGTTTTGGGGGTGGGCCCAAGTTTTGGGCTTGCTGTGGGTCTAAAATTGATCGGGGCATGCCAGGGAAGTTGGGGATCATCCCAGTGTAGTCCGTATAATTTTACGTAGCCATTTGGGTGGACAAACAGGCAAAACGGCATGAACGGGATATTTTTGGGACAAATCGATGTGCTATAGACCACAATTTTGGGGGTGGGCCCAGGGTCCGGTCATGTCGTGGGCCAAAAATTAATTGGGGCATTCCAGAGTGGTTAGGGATCGTTTCAATGTGGTTCTTTGAATTTTTTATGCCATTTGGGTGGACAAACTAGAGAAATAATGCGAACGGGTCATTTCGGGCCAAATCGGTGTGCTATAGTACACGATTTCTGGGGTGGGCCCAGGGTCCGGGCATGCAATGGGCCAAAAATTTATTGGGGCGTTCCAGGGATGTTAAGGATCATTCCAGGGATGTTAAGGATCGTTCCAGTGTGGTTCATTAAATTTTTCATGGACATTTGGGTGGATAAACAGGAAAAACGGCTTGAATGGGGCGTTTTGGGGCTAAATCGGTGTGCTATAGCCCACGGTTTTTGGGGTGGGCCAGGGGTCCGGGCGTATAGTGGGTTAAAAATCAACTGGGTATTTCCAAGGAGGTTGAGGATCTTTCGAGCGTGGTCTGTTTAATTTTTCATGGCTATTTGGGTGGACAAACGGGCAAATCAACACGAATGGGGCATTTTCGGGCCAAATTGATGTGCTATAGCCCATGGTTCAGGGATGGACCCAGTTTCAGACGTGCTGTGGGCCAAAAATCGACCTGGGTGTGCCAGGGAGGTTGGGTATCATCCTAGTATGGTCCGTTTAAATTTTTGTAGCCATTTGGGTGGACAAACGTTCAAAACAGCACGAACGGGGTATTTTGAGGTTAAATCAGTGTGCAATAGCCCACCGTTTGGGGGTGGGCCCGGGATCCCAACTTGTTGTGGGTTGAAAATCGATCGGGGCATGCCAGGGAGGTTGGGGATCATCCCAGCGTGGTGCGTTTATTTTTTTGTGGGCATTTGGTTGGACAAACAGGCGAAATGGAACGAATGGGGTATTTTCGGGCGTGCTGTGGGTCAAAAATTGATTGGGTCATGCCAGGGAGGTTATGGATCATCCCATCATCGTCCATTTATTTTTAGTGGCTATTTGGGTGGACAAACAGGTGAAATGGCGCAAACGTGGCATTTTTAGGACAAATTGGTGTGCTATAGCCCACAATTTCGGGGGTGCGCTCGAGGTCCGAGCGTGCTGTGGGATGAAATTCGATTGGGGCATGCCAGGGAGGTTAGAGATCATCCCAGTGTGGTCCGTTTAATTTTTGTGGCTATTTTGGTCGACAAACGGGGAAAACAGCACAAATGGGGCATTTTCGGGCCAAATCGATGTGCTATAGCCCACGGTTTTCGGGTGGGCTCGGGATTCGGTGTGCTGTGGGCCAAAAGTTGATCGAGACGTGCCTGGTAGGTTGGGTATCATCCCAGCGTGGTCAGTTTAATTTTTTGTGGCCATGTGGGTGGACAAACATGCGAAACGGTGCAAATAAGGCATTTTTCAGCCTAATCGATATGCTCTAGCCAACGGTTTTAGGGGTGGGCCCAGGGTTCGGGAACGCTGTGAGCCAAAAATTGACCGGGGTGTGCTAGGGAGGTTGGGGATCATCACTAAGTCGTTCATTTAATTTTTTATGGCTATTTGGGGGGACAAACAGGCAAAACGTTGCAAACAGGACATTTTTAGGGCAAATCGATGAGCTATAGCTCACCGTTTCGGGGGTGGTCCTAGAGTTCGGGCATTCTGTGGGCTGAAAATAGATCAGGGCATGCCAGGGAGGTTGGGGATCGTCCAAGTATGGTTCGTTTAATTTTTCATAGACATTTGGGTGGACAAATAGTCAAAACAACGCGAATGGGGAATTTTTGGGCCAAATCGGTGTGCTATAGCCCTCGGTTTTAGGGGTAGGCTCGGGGTCCAGCGTGTTGTGAGACAAAAATCGATTGGTGCATGCCAGGGAGGTTGGGGATCATCCCAGTGGGTTCCGTTTAATTTTTCAAGGCCATTTGGGTGGAAGAACGAGTGAAACTACGTGAACAGGATATTTTGGGGCCAAATCGGTTTCCTATAGCCCACGGGGGGTGGCCCCAAGGTTTGAGCATGCTGCGGGCCAAAAATCAACCGAGGTATGCTAGGGAGGTTGGGGATCATTCCAGTGTGGTCTGTTTAATTTTTCGTAGCCATTTGGGTGGACAAATAGGCAAAACATAGAGAACGGGAAGTTTTTGTTTTAAGTCGATGTGCTATAGCCCACGGTTTTGAGAGTAGGCCCATGGTCCGGGTGTACTGTGGGCAAAAAATTAATCAGGGCATGTCAGGGAGATTGGGGATCGTCCCAGCATGGTTCGTTTAATTTTTTGTGGAAATTTGGGTTGACAAACGAGGAAAACGGTGGGAACGGGGCATTTTTTAGCCACATCAGTGTGCTATAGCCCACGGTTTTTGGGGTCCGGGCGTGCTGTGGGTCAAAAATCGAGCAGGGCATGTCCGGGAGGTTGAGGATTATCCCAACATGGTCCGTTTAATTTTTTGTGGCTATTTGGGTGGACAAACAAGCAAAACAATGTGAATGGGACATTTTCGGGCCAAATCGGTGTGCTATAACCCACGGTTTTGGGGGTGGGCTCGGATCAGTGAGTGTTGTGGGATAAAAACCGACCGGGGTATACCAGGGAGGTTAAAGATCATCCCAATATGTTTCGTTTAATTATTCGTAGCTATTTGGGTGGACAAACGGGCAAAATAACGCGAACGGGATGTTTTAGGGCCAAATCGATGTGCTATAGCCCACGGTTTTGGGGGTGGGCTAGGGGACCGGGCGTGCTGTGGGCGTAAAATTGATCGAGGCATGCTAGAGAGGTTGGGGATCATCCTAGTATGGTCCGTTTAATTTTTTGTGGCAATTTGGGTGGACAAATGAGTGAAACGATGTGAACAGGGTATTTTTTAGCCTAATCGGTGTGCTATAGCCTACCGTTAAGGGGTGGGCCCAGGGTTCAAGCGTGCTGTGGGCCAAAAATCAATCGAGGCATGCCAGGGAGGTTGGGGATCGTCCAGTGTGGTTCGTTTAATTTTTAGTGTCCATTTGAGAGGAAAAATAGGCTAAACGGCGTGAACGGGGCATTTTCAGGCCAAATCGGTGTGCTATAGCCCACGGTTTTAGGGGTGGGCCCGAGGTACGGGCGTACTGTCGGCTGAAAATCAACCGGGGCATACCACGGATTTTGGGAATCTTCCCAGCGTGGTTCATTTAATTTTTCGTTGCTATTTTGGTGGACAAATGACGAATAAGGCATTTTTAGGGCAAATCGGTGTGCTATCCAACGGTTTTGGGGGTGGTCCCGGGGTTCGAGCATGCTGTGGGCTAAAAATTGACCGAGGAATTCTAGGGAGGTTGGGGATCATCCCAGTATTGTCTTTTTAATTTTTTGTGGCTATTTGGGTAGACAAACAGACAAAATGGGGTGAACAGGGCTTTTTTTGGCCAAATCGGTGTGCTATAGTCCACGTTTTTCGGAGTGGGCCCAGAGTCTGACATTTTGTGGGCCAAAAATCAACTGCAGCATTCCTGGAAGGTTAGGGATCATCCCAATTTTTTTTTTTACTTTTTCATGGACATTTGGGTGGACAAACGGGAAAAACGGCGCGAATGAGGCATTTTCAAGCTAAATTGGTGTGCTATAGCCCACAATTTTGGGGGTGGGCCTGAGTCCGGGCGTGTTTTGGGCCCAAAATTGACCGAGGTGTGTCAGGGAGGTTGGGGTTTCTCCTAACATTGTCCTTTTAATTATTCGTGGCTATTTGGCTGGAAAAACGGGCTAAATGGCATAAACGGGGCATTTTCGGGCTAAATCGATGTGCTATTGCCCACGGTTTTGGGGGGGCTCGGGGTTTGGGCTTGCTATGGGCTGAAAATTAACTGAGGCATGCTAGGGGGGTTGACAATCGTCCCAGTGTTGTTCGTTTAATTTTTTGTGGCTATTTGGGTGAACAAGCGGGCGAAACAGCACGAGCGGAGCATTTTTTAACCAAATCGGTGTGCTATAGCCCATGGTTTGGGGGTAGGCCTGGTGTCCGGGCGTGTTGTGTACCAAAAATTGACGGGGGCATGCTAGGGAGGTTGGGGATCAACCAAGCATGGTCCGTTTAAATTTTTGTGGCCATTTAGGTTGACCAGTGTGAGAAACGGTGCGAACGGGGCATTTTCGAGCCAAATTGGTGTGCTATAGTCCATGGTTTCGGAGGTGGGACCAGGATCTGGGCGTGTTGTAGGCCAAAAATTGATCAAGGCTTGCTAGGGAGGTTGGGGATTATCCCCGTATGGTCCGCTAAATTTTTTGTGGCTATTTGGGGGTACAAACGGGTGAAACAACGTGAACGGGGCATTTTTTGGCAAAATCGATGTGCTATAGCCCACGATTTTTGGGGTAGGCCCGGGGTTCGAACATGCTGTTGGCCAAAAATTGACCACGGTGGGGTAGGGAGATTGGGGAATGTCCCAGCGTGGTCATTTTAATATTTCGTGGACATTTGGGTGGACAAAGGGCGTAACAGCATGATCGGGGCATTTTCGGGCCAAATCGGTGTGCTATAGCCCACGAAGGCCCGGGGTCCGGGCGTGCTGTGGGACAAAAATTAATCGAGGCATGCCTGGGAGGTTGTGGATTATCCCAGTGTGGTCTGTTTACTTTTTCGTGGCCATTTGGGTGGACAAATATGCAAAATAGCGCGAACGAGGCATTTTCGAGCTAAATCGGTGTGCTATAGCACACGGTTTTAGGGATGGGCCCAGGGTCCGGGCGTACTGTGTGTAGAAAATTGATCGGTGCATGCCAGGAGGTTGGGGATCATCCCAGCATGGTCCTTTTAACTTTTCATGTCTATTTGGATTGACAAACGGGCGAAATGATGGAAACGGGGTGTTTTCGGGCCAAATCTGTGTGCTATAGCCCACGGTTTTGGGGGTGGACCCGTGGTCCGAGCGTGCTGTGAGCCAAAAATCAACCAGGGCATGCCAGGGAGGTTGGGGATCTTCCCAGTGTAGTCCGTTTATTTTTTTGTGGCCATTTAGGCGAACAAATGGGCAAATGACGCGAATGGGGCATTTTTGGGCCAAATCGGTGTGCTATAGCCCATGGTTTTGGGGCGTGTTGTGTGCCAAAATCGACCGGGGCATTCGAGGGAGGTTGGGGATCATCCCAACCTGGTCCTTTTATTTTTTGTGGCCATTTGGTGGACAAACGGGCAAAACAGCATGAACGAGCATTTTCGGGCCAAATCGGTGTGCTATAGCCCCCGGTTTTGGGGGTGGGCTCAGGGTCCGAGCGTGCTGTGGGCCAAAAATCGACTGGGGAATGCCAGGGAGGTTGGGGATTGTCCTAGTATGGTCTGTTTAATTTTTTGTGGCAAATTAGGTAGACAAATAGGCAAAACAGCGCGAACGGGGCATTTTTGAGCCAAATTGGTGTGCTATAGCCTACGATTTTGGGGTAGGCCCGGAGTCCAATGTGTTGTGTGCCAAAAATTAACTGAAACATTCCAGGGAGGTTGGGGAACATCCCAACATGGTTCGTTTAATTTTTCGTGGCCATTTGGGTGGACAAAATTCCAAAATGACGTTAATGGGGCATTTTTTGGCGAAATTGGTGTGCTATAGCCTACCAATTCGGGGGTGGGCCAGGGGTCCAGGCGTACTGTGGGTTGAAAATCGATTGGGGCACGCTAAGGAGGTTATGGATCATCCCATCATGGCCTTTTTAATTTTTCGTTGCCATTTGGGTTGACAAACAAGCAAAATAGCGCGAACGGGGCATTTTTCGGCCAAATCGGTGTGCTATAGCCCATGGTTTTGGTGATGGACCCGGGGTTCAGGCGTGATGTAGGCAAAAAATCAATAGGGGTGTGCTAGGGAGGTTGGGGATCGTCCTAGCGTGGTTCGTTCAATTTTTCGTGGCCATTTGGGTTTACAAACGGGCAAAATAGCGCAAACGAGGCATTATCGGGCCAAATCGACGTACTATAGCCCACAGTTTTGGGGGTGGGCCTGGGGTCCAAGTGTTCTATAGGCCAAAAATTGATCGGGGCATGCCAGGTTGGTTGGGGATTATCCCAACGTGGCCCATTTAATTTTTTGTGGCCATTTGGAGGACAACTCTGATGACGACGACTCTGTTGATGATTCCGACGCAGGGGGTATGACCCCAGACATAGAAGAGGAGTTCGACTAATCAGGTTTTCCTTATTTATTTCCACTAAGGATAGTGTGTCCCGTCTAAGTGTGGGGTGCGGGTATATGTCTGCTGTATTGTATTTCTTTGCCTACATTTATTCTTGTTTGTTTGAATTAGTAGTTAGTTAGTTAGTTGTAATTAGTTAGTAGATTTTAGATGTTGCATGAAATTGTTCTGATAGACGGCATGGTATTATAACAAGAGTTTGTGCTAAATCATTGCTATTGAGACGCTTTTGTGATTCACTGTGTGATAAATTATTGTGGTTTAATGCATTCACCTGTTGGGTTAAGAATCTATAATGCCCCCAATGAAGTTGACCATGTGCCTTGTGTGTGTGAGGTTATTGTATATTCTTTGTTGGACTGATGCTAGAACTTGCCTGGTGTGTATGTGAAGCAAAATAAAGATTGTGAGTTTAGGAGATGCTTTAGGCATTTCTTTGGCAGCCTGAAATTGTTTACCTTCTTTTTTTTTACCTACCTTTGTACATTGTCCTAGTGAACCCCCTTTGAGCCTTTAGCTATTTTCTTTGGCAGCCTCATATGTAGCCTATTCTTTTTTTAAGACCATAATTTGATCCAAACTCCTAAGCGCTTTAAATTGTAGAATCATGTGGAAAAATAAGAGGAGAATGGTGAAAGTGATGCCTCAGGGTGTATTGGTACTTGAAAATGTTGTGAAAAAGAGTGGCTATTATAGAGAAGCTTGCTTAATATATATAAAAAAAAAATTAAATTAGAAAAACAAAAAGATAGTTGTGTTGATGATTGAATAACAAAATGGGTGAAAAGGGGTTGGTAGATGAAAGAGAGGTAAAGTGGTTGTTAAAAGATAGTGTAAATGGCATAATGTAGTGTATTAAAGCGCTTAGGGAACATAGTCACTATTTCTGGCCAAAATAGTCCTACCTGTCCCTTAGCCTACATTACAACCTGTAAAGACCTATTTGATCCTAAGCTTAGCATTATGATATTAGTGGAGCATTACACTAAGGCCAAGCCTATGGTCATCAGTTGCAATGTAAGAATTCCTTGTGAGAGTGAGCGCAAGGAAAATCTTATACCCATGTTTCAAAAAATGCAAAAATATGAGTGTTTATGGGTGATATCTTTTGTGAGCACACATGGTTGATGATTGTTGGGTGGTTTTATATGATTCTTTGTGGCTTAACTTGTGTATAACGAATTGAACACCCTAATGAGTCTATGTTGGAGGCTGAGTTGTTTCTAGTAATGATCAAGAAACCTAATCTTTGTTAATAATTGTCGTGCATGTCTTGTTGAAAATTTTGTGTTGCTATTGTGAAATTCTAGTTAGGTGTTTGCATGGATGTAATATTTTGTTCGAGGAAAACCAAAGATTTAAGTGTGGGGTGGGTGATGTTGGGCGTATTTATACATCTAAGCACCATAATTTACCCATGTTTTGGCTAAGTTTTGAGGATAAAATATATAATTCTTGCACTTTTAGTCCATTTTCCTTTAAGTGAGATGACCTATGTGATTAGCATGTTTTTCAGGTACTAATGATGAAGATTTCAGCACTTTGTGGACCTGTGGGAAGCAAAGGAAAACTTCACATAAGAGGGAAGGCAGCTGTTGGACTGAATGTGATGCATGGGAACTTTTTCCGGGCAAACCCAGTATTTTTAAATACTTAAGGATGCAGTAGCAACTTATTAGACAAGGATGCTATTAAAAACCTTATTGCTGAATTTTTCAGCATCATTATCATTCGACATTATTCATTATTCAATTTGGAGATTTTGTACTAGTTTTGAGAACAGAAAACAGCTCACTTGAGCAACGGAGAAAGAAAACACGTTTCATCTCCATAGCCGAGATTTCTCTAAGTTTTGGTATGATGATGATGTCTACTTTGATTTCCGTTGTATTCATGAGTAGCTAAACTTATCTATTAGGGTTATGGAAACCTTGTAAGATACTATCTATTACTATGAGTTTGTGAATTCTTGATGTGTTATGCTACTTATATCATTACTCTCTTCATTTTGATTGAATTCTTATGGTTGCAAACATAGAGAATACGCCATTATAGCATTAACTTGTTCGAGAGAAAAGTTACATGTTTGGAAAAGAGAGTGTGACAAGGAAATAGGGTTTCCAACCTCTATTTACACGTTAATGCCTTAATCGGATTAACTTCTTGGAGAATTTGTACCATTTGTTATACAGTTTAGGCTCGAGAGAGCTAAAGCGAAATAAATCCTTGATGGTTGAGAAACACTTGGATTTAGAATTAGAATACGATTCTCTATAAGTGCATGCATGTCTAAATTTCGCGTTACTCATAGTTAATAGAGAAGTAGAACTTATAAGGTGGACATAACCCTAACTTATCAATCTCTGTGATTAAATCTTACAACGCAAATTGTTCCATTGTTACTTTGATAATATTAGTTCACGCCTAAACCAAACCCCCCTTTTCCTTGGAATTTTTGACCAACAGTCTACTAATAATTGCAACACTTAGTGACCAGAGTATTCCCTGTGGGATTCGACACCCAACCCAGTTGGGTTCTATATTTGACAGCGACCGCTTACACTTTCTAACGAGAGCTGTAATTTGGGCCTATCAAATTTTGGCGCCGTTGCCGGGGAATACAATTGTCAACTAAGTTTGTGATAGTTAATAGACCCTTTGGTCAAAGATTCTCGAATTTTACTTTTTGTTTGTTGTTTTTGTTTTGTTCAGGTTTATTGGAGTGCATGCCAAATACACGAAGTTCTGGTCAACCGTTATTACCTATAAATCCTGAACCACATCTTATTTGCAGAATGGATGCACAACGAATCCTTGAACGGATGGCTGCTCAACAGGAGCAGGAAAGTTTAGCTGCATTGGCAGCTGCTCAAGTGCATCAACAAAATATTGATAACCCAGGTCGGGTAACAAATCTTGATGAAGAGGACCTGGGTGATGATGAGTTATTAAATCCAAGGCGTGCTGGTGAGGTGGCAGCACCTGTGAACAGGAGAGATCGTCAAGCTAGAATGAGACCTGAACGCCGAGTTGTGCAGGCCCCTTTCGATGATGATGATGACGATTTGGATGGGGCTGGTGCCACAGGGACTATTATTCCTCCACCCTTGGCACCCGGAGCCAAGTTCAATATCACCAGCACCATGATCCAGCTATTACAACTCAAAGAGTTATTTGGTGGACTTGCAGGCGATGATCCGAATATACATCTGATTAATTTTATCTCAACATGCAAATCATTTGATAGTCCAGGGGTTGGACAGAATGCGATCCGACTGCGCTTATTTCTATTGTCTCTATCTGTAGAGGCAACTCTATGGTTAAATGGGCTAACTCCTAACTCTATTACCAATTGGAGGCAACTAAAAGACGCTTTCCTAGAAAGATTCTTTCCGCCATCCAAGAGGGCACAATTGAGAGATGAGATAAGCAATTTCAGACAGCTTCCAACTGAAGCGCTCTCCACGAAACATGGGAGAGGTTCAAGAAGAAGCTTACGCGGTGCCCAAATCATCAGATGACCAATGTCCACTTGATGGAAATATTATATAGGGCTTTGAACTCGGTGACTAAGCCAGTGGTTGATAATGCTGCAGGTGGGTCATTCATGGACCTTACTTTTATTGAGGCTGGTGATATGCTGGATCGTATGAAAAAGCAGAGTAGACCTTGGCATACCAGGGATTCTGAGGTAGCAAGCTCTACTGTATCTACTAGCATGACAGCAGAACAGAGGCAAAGAGAATAGGAACGTGACCAAGATATGGCTCACATAAAAACACAGATGGACCTTTTTACCAAGCATTTATTATCAGGGAAGACAGAAAAGGTCAAGGCTGTTGTATCACAGGGTAGAGATAAATCCGATTCTGAGGAGGAAGCGAATTATTTGAATAATCAGGGGGGTTTCCGAGGCAATTCCCAAGGAAACCAAGGTCGGAACTATTATGAAAAATCCGTATTTAAGAATAAGACTGACAGGAGTGGTTTGTATGTCCCTCCTGGAAATTGTGAAGCTGTTGCAACTAGTTCTGGGAAGATGTCCATGGAGGACATGATGGCCAAGCTTTTAAAAGGAGTGGAGGCAACCAACACGGGACTAGCTGAGGTAAAAAATGATTTGTCCTCAATAAATCAATTGGTTGACTCGCATTCCACTGCAATAAAATAGTTGGAACAACAAATGAGTCAACTATCAGTGGCATTCAATCAAAGAAAAGCTGGCACTTTACCTAGTAACACTGTGCAAAATCCACGGAATGATGGATCATGTATGGCTATTACTACCAGGAGTGGTAAGGTGTTGGAAAATCCATCCAAAGGCAAGCAGGTGGTTGATAATATAGAAGAGAATGTTATTGAAGCAGATTGTGATGATTCTGTAGAAGATGAAAATCAGAATGAGAACATTCATGACACTACACCTAGATGTCACCAGCCTGAAAAGATTGATAATCGGAAGAAAAAACAAAAGGAAGTGGTGGAAAACACTCTTCCAAATCCACCACCACCTTTTCCTCAGAGACTGATGACACCAGGTTTAGTAAATTCATGACCATGCTGAAGTAGCTGACTATTAATGTGCCTTTGGTGGAGGCACTGGAGCAGATGCCAGGGTACGTCAAATTCATGAAGGACCTTTTGACAAAGAAAAGGGCAGCAAGTTATGAACTGGCAAATAATGTTCATCATTGCAGTGCAATTGCCACGAGATCTTTAGTACAGAAAAAGGCGGATTCTGGTGCTTTCACTATTCCTTGCATGGTTGGATCCTTGGATTTTGCTAAGGCATTGTGCGATTTGGGGGCTAGCATCAATTTGACGTCTCTATCTATTTATAAACAGTTGGGTTTGGGCGATCCTACACCAACCAATATGCGGCTCATGATGGCAGATAGGTCGGTAAAACGACTTGTTGGTATCTTACATGATGTATTAGTAAAGGTTTCTACCTTCATTTTTCCTACAGACTTTGTTATTTTGGATTGCGAGGTGGATTTTGAGGTACCCATAATCTTGGGTAGACCTTTCCTTGCAACAAGAAGTGTGCTAATTGATTTACGAGCAAATAAGCTTTTATTTTGGATGAATGACGAAGTGGTACGTTTTGATGTAAGCAAATCAATGAAGCAGCCCAAAGATATGAATGTGTTCTCTATAGCTGATGTTCATTATGAGGATGAGAAGGAATTATCTTTAGAGAAACAGCTTACTGTTGAGCCATTGGCTGCTGTGCTTTTGAACTTTGAGCGTGAGGATGTTGAAGAGAATGAAGAAACTATCTGTGCTTTGACAGGAATGGGATCGTATTCATATGACCCCAAGAAGTTGGACCTTGACCTTAAGAATCGACCCTCACCACCAGCGAAGCCACCAGATATCTTGATGAAGTCTGAGTAATCGAGATAACTATGTCATGTCGCGACAATAAATCAAGCGCTACATGGGAGGCAACCCATCATTAGGAGTTTGTTTCGTTAGGATTTTGTTTTTGATAAATAAAAGTTCAAAAAGAATAGTCGAGCCACGACCAAAACTAAGGCGCTCGGTGGGAGGCAACCCATCCTTCTAATCATTTTTGTTGTTTTTGATTAAGTGTAGGTGCAAGATATACAAAGGAGGAGATTAGTCCCAAATTTTGATTTGAAAGTGAGCCATGCTAAAGGTGGTAAGTGAGGAATGATGGAGCAAAGGCTATAGGTTAGGCATTGCCTATGCCAATCTAGGAAACGAACAAGGCAATGCCTATGCCAATCTAGGCAACGAACAAGGAAATGCCTATGCAAATCTAGGCAACAGACAAGGCAATGCCTATGCCATTGCCTATGCTCACTGCCTCACATAGGAAATGGACAAGGCAAGGCCTATACCAATGTAGGCAATGCTATAGGCGCCGCCTATGCCATTTCCTATGCTCACTGCCTCACATAGGCAATGCCATAGGCGCCGCCTATGCCAATCTAGGCGATAGGCAAGGCGCCGCCTATGCCAATCCAGGCGATAGGCAAGACGCCGCCTATGCCTATCTAGGAATTGCAAAAGGCGCCGCCTATGCTAAGCATAGGCAAAGCATTAGGCGCCGCCTACTTATCCTTTTTTGCCTCCTAACCCAATTGTACATGGATCAAACCCAACCCATGGCTTAGCCTTTAAATAGATCCTCAACCTTAGAACATAATTTGGAGGAACCTCTCGATGATGACATGCCGACTGACGATGATCACCGACTGCCAGACTCAGATGTGGAGGACAACTCTGATGAAGACGACTCTGTTGATGATTCCGATGCAGGGGGTATGACCCCAGACATAGAAGAGGACTCCGACTAATCAGGTTTTCCTTATTTATTTCCACTGAGGACAGTGTGTCTCGTCTAAGTGTGGGGTGCGGGTATATGTCTGTTGTATTGTATTTCTTTGCCTACATTTATTCTTGTTTGTTTGAATTAGTAGTTAGTTAGTTAGTTGTAATTAGTTAGTAGATTTTAGATGTTGCATAAAATTGTTCTGATAGACGGCATGGTATTATAACAAGAGTTTGTGCTAAATCATTGCTATTGAGACGCTTAGGCTCTAAGTTGTGATTCACTGTGTGATAAATTATTGTGGTTTAATGCATTCACCTGTTGGGTCAAGAATCTATAATGCCCCCAATGAAGTTGACCATGTGCCTTGTGTGTGTGAGGTTATTGTATATTCTTTGTTGGACTGATGCTAGAACTTGCCTGGTATGTGTGTGAAGCGAAATAAAGAATGTGAGTTTAGGAGATGATTTAGGCATTTCTTTGGCAGCCTGAAATTGTTTACCTTCTTTCTTTTTTTACCTACCTTTGTACATTGTCCTAGTGAACACCCTTTGAGCCTTTAGCTATTTTCTTTGGCAGCCTTATATGTAGCCTATTCTTTTTTTTAAGACCATAATTTGATCCAAACTCCTAAGAGCTTTAAATTGTAGAATCATGTGGAAAAATAAGAGGAGAATGGTGAAAGTGATGCCTCAGGGTGTATTGGTACTTGAAAATGTTGTGAAAAAGAGTGGCTATTATAGAAATGCTTGCTTAATATATAAACAAAAAAAAATTTAAATTAGAAAAACAAAAAGATAGTTGTGTTGATGATTGAATAATAAAATGGGTGAAAAGGGGTTGGTAGATGAAAGAGAGGTAAAGTGGTTGTTAAAAGATAGTGTAAATGGCATAATGTAGTGTATTAAAGAGCTTAGGGAACATAGTCACTATTTCTGGCCAAAATAGTCCTACCTGTCCCTTAGCCTACATTACAACCTATAAAGACCTATTTGATCCTAAGCTTAGCATTATGATATTAGTGGAGCATTACACTAAGGGAAAGCCTATGGTCATCAGTTGCAATATAAAAATTCCTTGTGAGAGTGAGCGCAAGGAAAATCTTATACCCATGTTTCGAAAAATGCAAAAATATGAGTGTTTATGGGTGATATCTTTTGTGAGTACACATGGTTGATGATTGTTGGGTGGTTTTATATGATTCTTTGTGGCTTAACTTGTGTATAACGAATTGAACACCCTAATGAGTCTATGTTGGAGGCTGAGTTGTTTCTAGTAATGATCAAGAAACCTACTCTTTGTTAATAATTATCGTGCATGTCTTGTTGAAAATTTTGTGTTGCTATTGTGAAATTCTAGTTAGGTGTTTGCATGGATGTAATATTTTGTTCGAGGACAAACAAAGCTTTAAGTGTGGGGTGGTGATGTTGGGCATATTTATACGTCTAAGCACCATAATTTACCCATGTTTTGGCTAAGTTTTGAGGATAAAATATATAATTCTTGCACTTTTAGTCCATTTTCCTTTAAGTGAGATGACCTATGTGATTAGCATGTTTTTCAGGTACTAATGATGAAGATTTCAGCACTTTGTGGACCTGTGGACAGCGAAGGAAAACTTCACATAAGAGGGAAGGCAGCTTTTGGACTGAATATGATGCATGGGAACTTTTTCCCGGGCAAACCCAGTATTTTTAAATACTTAAGGATGCAGTAGCAACTTATTAGACAAGGATGCTATTAAAAACCTTATTGCTGAATTTTTCAGCATCATTATCATTCGACATTATTCATTATTCAATTTGGAGATTTTGTACTACTTTTGAGAACAGAAAATGGCTCACTTGAGCAACGGAGAAAGAAAATACATTTCATCTCCATAGCCGAGATTTTTGTAAGTTTTGGTATGATTATGATGTCTACTTTGATTTCCGTTGTATTCATGAGTAGCTAAACTTATCTGTTAGGGTTATGGAAACCTTGTAAGATACTATCTATTACTATGAGTTTGTGAATTCTTTATGTGTTATGCTACTTATGTCATTACTCTCTTCGTTTTGATTGAATTCTTATGGTTGCAAACATAGAGAATACGCCATTATAGCATTAACTTGTTCGAGAGAAAAGTTACATGTTTGGAAAAGAGAGTGTGACAAGAAAATAGGGTTTCCAACCTCTATTTACACGTTAATGCCTTAACCGGATTAACTTCTTGGAGAATTTGTACCATTTGTTATACAGTTTAGGCTCGAGAGAGCTAAAGCGAAATAAATCCTTGATGGTTGAGAAACACTTGGATTTAGAATTAGAATACGATTCTCTATAAGTGCATGCATGTCTAAATTTCGCGTTACTCATAGTTAATAGAGAAGTAGAACTTATAAGGTGGACATAACCCTAACTTATCAATCTCTGTGATTAAATCTTACTACGCAAATCGTTCCATTGTTACTTTGATAATATTAGTTCACGCCTAAACCAAACCCCCATTTTTCCTTGGAATTTTCGACCAACAGTCTACTAATAATTGCAACACTTAGTGACCAGAGTATTCCCTGTGGGATTCGACACCCAACCCAGTTGGGTTCTATATTTGACAGCAACCGCTTACACTTTCTAACGAGAGCTATAATTTGGACGTATCAGTGGGCCCAGGTTTCGAGCGTATTATGGGACGAAAATCAATCGGGACGTGCCAGGGAGGTTGGGAATCATTCCAGCGTGGTCCTTTTAATTTTTCGTGGCCATTTGGGTGGACAAACGGGCGAAACAGCATAAACGGGGTGTTTTCGGGAAAAATCGGTGTGCTATAGCCCACGATTTTG
The DNA here is from genome assembly GCA_030864215.1 of Capsicum pubescens. Lineage (NCBI taxonomy): Eukaryota > Viridiplantae > Streptophyta > Magnoliopsida > Solanales > Solanaceae > Capsicum > Capsicum pubescens. The sequence continues at coordinate 45,445,806 of CM061543.1, forward strand.
GGGTAGGCCCGAGGTCCGGGCGTACTGTGGGCCAAAAATTAACTAGGGCATGCCAGGGAGGTTGGGGATCATCCCAGTATGGTGCGTTTAATTTTTTATGGCTATTTGGGAGGACAAACGGGTAAAACAGCATGAACGGGGCATTTTCGGACCAAATCGGTGTGCTATAGCCCATGGTTTTGGTGGTGGGCCCGGGGTTCAAGCATGTTGTGTGTCAAAAATTAATTTGGGCATGCCAGGGAGGTTGGGAATCATCCCAGCGTGGTCCATTTAATTTTCCATGGCCATTTGGGTAGACAAACGGCGAAACGACATGATCGGGGCATTTTCGGGCAAAATCGGTGTGACATAACCTACGGTTTAGGGGGTAGGCCAGGGGTCTGGGCGTGCTGTGAACCGAATCAACTGGGGCATGCTAGGGATATTGAGAATCATCCGAGTATGATCCGTTTAATATTTTGAGGCCATTTGGATGGACAAACGAGCAAAACGGCGTGAATAGTGCATTTTTGGGCCAAATCGGTGTGCTATAGCCCACGGTTTTGGGGTAGGCTCGAGGTCCGAAGTTCTGTGGGCTAAAAATCGATCAAGGCATGGCATGGAGGTTGGGGATTGTCCGATCATGGTCCGTTTAATTTTTTTAGCCATTTGGGTGGGCAAACAGGCAAAACGGGGCATTTTTGGGCCAAATCGGTATGCTATAGACCAGAGTTTTGGTGGTGGGCTCGGGGTTCGGGTGTGCTGTGGGAAAAAATCAAACGGGCGTGCCAAGGAAGTTAGGGATTATCCCAGCGTGGTCTATTTAATTTTCTGTGGCAATTTTGTTGGCCAAACGGACGAAACGGTACGAACGGGGTATTTTTGGGCCAAATCGGTGTGCTATAGCCCACGGTTTCGGGGGTGGGCTCCGGGTCCTAGCCTTCTGTGGGCCGAAAATCAATTAGAGCTTGCTAGGGAAGTAGGGGGATCATCCAAGCGTGGTTCGTTTATTTTTTGTGGTAATTTGGGTGGACAAACAGGTGAAATGGCACGAACGGGGCATTTTTGGGCCAAATCGGTTTGCTATAGCCAACTATTTTGGGGGTGGGCCTGGGGTTCGGATGTGCTGTGGGCTGAAAATCGACCGGGGCATGCCAGGGAGGTTGGGCATCATCCCTTCATGGTCCATTTATTTTTTTTGGCCATTTGGGTGGATAAACGAGCGAAACGGCGCGAACAGGACATTTTTTAGCCAAATCATTGTGCTATAGGACATGATTTTAAGGGTGGGCTCGATGTCTAAGCTTGTTGTGGGACAAAAATTTTCTGGACTGTGCCATGGAGTTTGGGGATCATCCCGGTGTGGTCTGTATAATTTTTCATGGCTATTTGGGTGGACAAAAAGGCAAAACAGCGCAAACGGGGTATTTTTAGGCCAAATCGGTATGCAATAGACCACGGTTTCAAAGGTTGGCTCAGGGTCCGAGCGTGCTGTGGGCCAAAAATCTACCGGAACGTGCTAGGGAGGTTGGGGATTATCTCATCATGGTTCGTTTAATTTTTACTGGCAATTTGGGTGGCCAAACAGGCAAAACGGCGCGATCGGGGCATTTTTTGGCCAAATCGGTGTGTTATAGCCCACGGTTTTGGGGGTGGGCTTGGGGTCCGATCTTGCTGGAGGTCAAAAATCGATCGGAGCATGCTAGGGAGGTTGGGGATCATCCCAGTGTGGTCCATTTAATTTTTGTGGCCATTTGGGTGGACAAACGGGTCAAATGGCCCGAACGGGGTATTTTTTAGCCGAATCGGTGTGCCATAACCAACTGTTTTGGGGGTGGGCCCGTGGTTCGGGTGTGCTATGGGATGAAAATCGATTGGGGCATGACAGAGAGGCTGAGGATCATCCCAGCGTGGTCCATTTATTTTTTGTTGCTATTTGGGTGGACAAACGGGCAAATGGGCGCAAACGGGGCATTTTTGGCCCAAATTGCTATGCTATAGCACACGATTTTAGGGGTGGGCTTAGTGTCTGAGCTTGTTGTGGGCCAAAAATTGACCGGCGCGTGCCAGGGAGGTTGAGGATCATCCCAGTGTGGTCCGTTTAATTTTTTGTGGCTATTTGGGTGGACAAACGGGCAAAACTGCGCGAACGGGGCATTTTCAGGCCGAATCGGTGTGTTATAGTCCACAATTTCAGAGTGGGCTCGGGGTCTGATGTGCTTTGGGACAAAAATTGAATGGGGCATGTCAGGGAGGTTGGGGATCATTCGAGCATGGTTCTTTTAATTTTTGTGGCCATTTTAGTGGACAGACGGGCAAAACGGCACAAACGGGGCATTTTTGGGCCAAAACGGTGTGCTATAGACCACGGTTTTGAGGGTGGGCCCGGGGTCCGATCATGCTGTGAGCCAAAAATTGACCGGGACGTGCTAGGGAGGTTGGGATCATCCCAACATGGTCCGTTTAAATTTCTATGGCCTTTTGGGTAGACAAACTGGAGAAACGGCATTTACGAGGCATTTTCTGGCCAAATAGGTCTTTTATAGCCCACCATTTTTAGGGTAGGTTCAAGGTCCGGGCTTGCAGTGGGATGAAAATTGATCGTGGCGTTTCAAGAAGGCTGGGGATCTTCCAAGTATGGTCCGTTTAATTTTTTGTGGCCATCTGGGTGACAAACGAGAGAAACAGTGTGAACGAGGCATTTTCGAGCCAAAGCAATGTGCTATAGCCCACTGTTTTGGGGGTGGGCCTGGGGTCTAATGTGTTGTGGGCCTAAAATAGACCGGGGTGTGCTAGGGAGGTTGGGGATCATCTCAGCGTGGTTTGTTTAATTTTTTCCGTCCATTTGGATGGACAAACGGGTGAAACAGTGCGAACGGGGCACTTTCGGGTCAAATCGGAGTCGATAGACCATGGATTCTTGGGTGGGCCTTGGGTTCGGGCGTGCTGTGAGTTGAAATTGACCTAGGAATACCAGGGAGGTTGGTGATCATCCCAGTTTGGTCCGTTTAATTTTTCGTAGCCAATTAGGTAGACAAACGGGCAAAACGACACGAACGGGATGTTTTTGGGCCAAATCGGTGTACTATAGACCACGGTTTTGGGAGTGGCCCCAGGATCCGGGAGTGTTGTGGGCCAAAAATCGATCGGGGTGTGCCAAGGAGGTTGGGGATCATCCCAACGTGGTCCGTTTAATTTTTTGTAGCCAATTGGGTGGACAAACGGGCGAAATGATGTGAACGAGGCATTTTTCTGCCAAATCAGTGTGCTATAGCCCACAGTTTCTGGGGTGGGCATGAGGTATGGGTATGTTGTGGGAAGAAAATTGACCGTGAAGTGTCAGTGAGATTGGGAATTGTCCCAACATAGTTCGTTTAATTTTTTATGTCCATTTAGGTGGACAAACGGGCGAAATTGCGCGAACAGGTCATTTACGGGCCAAATCGGTGTGCTATAGCCCATGGTTTTGGGGGTAGGCCTAGATTTCGAGTGTGCTATGTGCCAAAAATCGACTGGGGTATGCCAGCAAGGTTGGGGATCATACCAGCATGTTCTGTTTATTTTTTCTGGCCATTTGGGTGGACAAACGGGTGAAACAGCGCGAATGGGGCATTTTTGGGCCAAATCGATGTGATATAGCCTACGGTTTCAGGGTTGGGCTCAGAATCTGATCCTGCTATGGTCCAAAAATTGATTGGCGCATTCAAAGGAGGTTGGGGATCGTCCCAGCATGGTCTGTTTATTTTTTATGGCCATTTGGGTGGATAAACAGGAGAAACGACGCGAATGGGGCATTTTCGGGCCAAATCAGTGTGCTATATAGCCAACCATTTTGGAGGTAGGCTCGGGGTTTGGGTATGCTATGGGCCAAAAATCGATCAGGGTGTGACAGGGAGGTTAAGGATCATCCCATCATGATTCGTTTATATTTTGTAGCCATTTGGGTGGACAAACGAGCAAAATGGCGCGAACGGGGCATTTTCGAGCCAAATCGGTGTGCTATAGTGCATAGTTTAAGGGGTGGGCTCGATGTCCGAGCGTGCTATGGGCCAAAAATTGACCGGGGTATGACAGGAAGGTTGGGGATCATTCCAGTATGGTCCGTTTAATTTTTCGTGGCCATTTGGGTGGACAAACGGGTGAAACAGTGCAAACGGAGCATTTTCAACCCAAATTGGTGTGCTATAGCGCACGATTTAGGGTGTGAGCTCAGGTTTTGGGCGTGTTGTGAGCCAAAAATTGACCGAGGCATACCAGGGAGGTTGCAAATTGTCCCAGTGTGGTCCATTTAATTATTTTGTCCATTTGGACGAACAAATGGGTGAAAAGGCGCGAATGGGGTATTTTCGGGCCAAATCAGTATGTTATAGCCCACCTTTCGGTGGTGGGCTCGGGGTTTGAGCCTGTTGGGGGCCAAAAAATGACCGGGGCATGCCAGGGAGGTTGGATATCATCTCAACATGGTATGTTTAATTTTTGTGGCCATTTGGGCCGACAAATGGGTAAAATGGCTTGAACGGGGAATTTTTGGGCCAAATCAGTATGTTATAACCCACGATTTTGGGGGTGGGCTCGGGGTCCGGGCGTGCTGTGTTCCAAAAATTAACTGGGTCACTCCAGAGAAGTTGGGGATCATCCCAGCGTGGTCCATTTATTTTTTGTGGCCAATTGGGTGGACAAACGGGTAAAACGGTGAGAATGAGGCATTTTTGGGCTAAACAGGTGTGCTATAGCCCATTCTTTCGGGGGTGCACTCTGGGTACGAGCGTGCTGTGGGCCGAAAATCAATTGGGTCATGTCAGGGCGGTTGGGGATCATCCCAGTATGGTTCGTTTAATTTTTTGTGTCCATTTGGGTGGAGAAACGGGCAAAACGGCATGAATGGGGCATTTTCGAGCCAAATCGGTGGGCTATAGCTCATGGTTTCGGGGTAGGCCTAGGGTCCGGTGTCCTGTGTGACAAAAATCAACCAAGGCGTTCCAGTGAGGTTGGGGATCATCTGAGCATAGTCCGTTTAATTTTTTGTGGCCACTTGGGTGGGCAAACGGGCAAAATGGCGCGAACAGAGTATTTTTGGGCCAAATTGGTGTGCTATAGCCCACGGTTTTGGGGGTGGGCCTGGGGTCCGGGCGTGATGTGGGTCGAAAATCTATCAAGGCATGCCAAGGAGTTTGGGGATCATCCCTGCGTGGTCCGTTTAATTTTTTGTGGCCATTCGGACAGAAAAACGGGCGAAATGGCGCAAATGGGGCATTTTTAAGGTAAAATTGGCGTGTTATAGCCCACGGTTTTGGGAGTGGGCCCATGGTTCGGGCATGTTGTATGCTGAAAATTGACCGAGGAATGCTGGGAAGGTTGGGGATCATCCCAACGTGGTCCGTTTATTTTTTGTGGCTATTTGGGTGGACAAACGGGCAAAACGGCGCGAATGAGGCATTTTCGGGCTAAATCGGTGTGCTATAGCCCATGATTTTGGGGGTGGACCAAAAATTGATCGGGGTATGCCAGGGAGGTTTGGGATCATCCCAATATGGTCCGTTTATTTTTTGTGGCCATTTGGGTGGACAAACGGGCGAAACGGTGCAAACGGGGCATTTTTGGGCCAAATTAGTATGCTATAGCCCACCGTTTAGGGTTGGGCCTAGGGTTCGGGCATGCTGCTGGCTGAAAATTGACCTGGGTATGATAGGGAGGTTTAGGATCGTCCAAGTGTGGTCCCTTTAATTTTTCGTGGCCATTTGGGTGGACACACAAGCGAAATAGCGTGAACGGATCATTTTTGGACCAAATCGATGTGTTGTAGCTCACTGTTTTGGGGGTGGACCCGAGGTACGGTGTGCTGTGGGCCAAAAATTGATCGAGGCATTCCATGGAGGTTGGGATTATCCCAGCATGGTCTGTTTAATTTTTTATGGCAATTTGGGTGGGCAAAAGGGCAAAACGGTGCGAATAGGGCATTTTTGGGTCAAATCAGTGTGCTATAGACAACGATTTTAGGGTGTGCCCGGGGTCAGCGTGCTGTGTGCCCAAAATTGACCGGGGTGTGCCAGGGAGGTTGGGTATCGTCCCAGCATGGTCCCAAATCGATGTGCTATAGCCCACGGTTTCGGGTGTGGACCTGGGGTCCGGGTGTGCTGTAGGCAAAAAATCAAACGAAACGTGCCAGGAAGGTTACAGATCATCCCAGCGTGGTCCGTTTAATTTTTTGTGGCCATTTAGGTAGAAAAACGGGCGAAATAGCGCGAACGGGGCATTTTGGAGTTAAATCGGTGTGCTATAGCCCATGATTTTGGGGGTGGTCCTGAGGTTCGGGTGTGCTGTTAGCCAAAAATTGACCGTTGCATGCCAAGGGGGTTGGGTATCGTCCCAGTGTGGTCCGTTTAATTTTTTATGGCTAGTTAGGCAGACAAACGGGCGAAATGGCACGAACGGGACATTTTTGGGCCAAATCGGTGTACTATATAGCCCACGATTTCGGGGGCAGGCCCGGGGTCCGAGCGTGTGGTGTGTCAAAAATCGATCGGGGCATGCCAGAGAGGTTGAGGATCAATCTAGCATGGTTCGTTTATTTTTTGTCGCCATTTGGGTGGACAAACGTGCGAAACGGCACGAAAGGGACATTTTCGGGCCAAATCGGTGTGCTAGCCTACATTTTTTAGGGAGGGCTTGGGGTCCGATTGTGCTATGGGCCAAAAATCGACCGGGGCGTGCCAGGGAGGTTGGGGATCATCCCAGTGTGGTCCGTTTAATTTTTCATGGCCATTTGGGTGGATAAACGGATAAAATAGCTCGAACGGGGCATTTTCAGGCCAAATCGGTGTGCTATTGCTCACGATTTTAGGGTACGCCCGGGGTCCGGCGTGCTGTGTGCCAAAAATTGATTGGGGCGTGCCAGAGAGGTTAGGGATCGTCTTATCATGGACCATTTAATTTTTCGTGGCCATTTAGGTGGACAAACGGGCGAAATAGCGTGAACGGGGCATTTTTGGACCAAATCGATGTGCTATAGCCCACAATTTCGGGGGTGGGTTTGTGTTCCGAGCATGTTGTGGGACAAAAATTGATTGGGGCATGTCAGGGAGGTAAGGGATCATCCCAGCGTGGTCAGTTTAATTTTTTGTGGCTATTTGGGGAGTCAAACGGGAGAAATGGCGCGAACGGGGAATTTTTGGGCAAAATCGACGTGCTATAGCCCTCGGTTTTGGGGGTGTGCTCGAGGTCCGGGAATGCTGTGTGCAAAAAATCGATCGGGGTATGCCAGGGATGTTGGGGATCTTCCAAGCATGGTTTGTTTATTTTTATGCCCATTTAGGTGGACAAACGGGCGAAACGGTGTGAATGGGGCATTTTTGGGCAAAATCCGTTTTCTATATCCCACGATTTCGGGGTTGGCTCAGGTTCAAAGCCTGCTGCGGGCCAAAAATTAACAAGTATGCCAGGGAGGTTCGAGATCATCCCAGTGTGGTCCATTTATTTTTTGTGGCCATTTGGGTGGACAAATAGGTGAAACGGCGTGAACAGGGTATTTTTGGGCCAAATCGCTGTTCTAGCCCACAGTTTAGGGGTGGGCCCGAGGTCTGGGTATGCTGTGGGCCAAACATCGATCGGGGCATGCCAGGGAGGTTGGTGATCATCCAAGTGTGGTTCGTTTAATTTTTCATGACCATATGGGTGGACAAACAGGCGAAACGGCTTGAACGAGGCATTTTTGGGCCAAATCGATGTGCTTTAGCTCACTATTTTGGGGGTGGGCTCGGGGTCCGACGTGCTGTGGGCCAAAAATTGACCGTAGCATGCTAGGGAGGTTGGGATTGTCCCAGCGTGGTCTGTTTAATTTTTTGTGGCCATTTGGGTGGACAAACGGGTGAAACGGTGCAAACGGAGCATTTTCGGGCCATATTTGTGTGCTATAGCCTATGATTTTGGGGGTGGGCTCTGGATTCGGGCTTGCTGTGGACCAAAAATCAATTGGGATGTGATAGATAGGTTGGGTATCGTCCCATCATGGTTCATTTAATTTTTCATGGTTATTTCTGGGGACAAACAGGTGAAACATCGCGAATGGAGCATTTTCAGGCCGAATCGGTGTTCTATAGCCCACTGATTCAGAATGGTCTCGGGGTTCGGGCATGCTGTGGGCCGAACATCGATCGGGGCATGCCAGGGAGGTTGGGTATCGTCCAAGTTTGGCGTATTTAATTTTTTGTGGCCATTTGGGCGGACAAACGGGCAAAACGGTGTGAATGGGGTATTTTTCGGGCCAAATCGATGTGTTATAGCCCATTGTTTTGGGGGTGGGCTCGAGGTCCAGCGTGTTGTGGGCCATAAATTGATCAAGGCATGCTAGGGATATTGGGGATCATCCCAGCATGGTCCATTAAGTTTTTTGTTGCCATTTGGGAGGACAAACGGGCAAAACTGCATAAACGAGGTATTTTCGGGCAAAATCGGTGTGTTTTTGCACACAGTTTTGGGGGTGGGCACGGGGTTCGGGCATACTGTGGGCTAAATATTGACCGAGGCATGCCAGGGAGGTTGGGGATCATCCATGTATGGTCCATTTAATTTTTCGTATCCATTTGGGTGGACAAACGGGCAAAACGGTGCGAATGGGATGTTTACGGGCCAAATCGATGTGCTATAGCCCATGGTTTAGGGGGTAGGCCGGGGTCCGGGCGTGCTATGGGCTGAAAATTAATTGAGGCATGCCAGGGAAGTTAGGGATCCTCCCAGCATGATTCGTTTAATTTTTTGTGGCCATTTGGATGGACAAAAGGGTGAAACGGCGCAAATGGGGCTTTTTCGGGCCAAATTGGTATGCTATAGCCCACGGTTTTTGGGGTGTGACCGGGTTCCGGGCATGCTGTGGGACAAAAATCGATCAGGGTATGCCAGGAAGGTTGGGGATCGTTCCAGTATGGTCCATTAAATTTTCCGTGTCCATTTGGGTAGACAAACAGGCGAAACATTGCGAATGGGGAATTTTGGGGCCAAATCGGTGTGCTATAGCCCATGGTTTTTGGGGTGGCCCTGGTCTCTGGGCATTATGTGGGTTGAAAATTGATCGAGATGTGCCAGGGAGGATGGGGATTGTCCCAACGTGATGCATTTAATTTTTTGTGGCCATTTGGGTGGACAAACGGGCAAAACAACGTGAATGGGGCATTTTCAGGCCAAATCTATGTGCTATAGCCCATGGTTTCGTGGGTGGGCTCGGGTCCGAGTGTGATGTGGGTCAAAAATTGATCAGGTCATGCCAGGGAAGTTTGGGATCATCCCAGTATGGTTCGTTAAGTTTTTTAAGCTATTTGGGTGGACAAACGGGAGAAACGATACGAACGGGGTGTCTTTTAGCCAAATAGGTGTGCTATAGACCACGGTTTTGGGGGTGAGCCTAGGGTTCAGGCGTGCTGTGGGCCAAAAATTGACCGGGCATGGCAGGGAGGTTGGGGATCATCCCAGCATGGTCCATTTAATTTTTTTTGGCTATTTGGGTGGAGATATGGGCGAAATGGCGTGAACGGGGCATTTTTGGGCTAAATTAGTGTGCTATATCGCATGATTTCGGGGATGAGCTCGGGGTTCGAGCGTGCTATAGTCCAAAAATTAATCGGGGCATGCCAGGGAGGTCGGGCATCATCCCAACATGGCCTATTTAATGTTTCATGGCTATTTGGGTGGACAAATGAGTGAAATAGCGCGAACAAGCCATTTTCACGCCTAATCGGTGTGCTATAGCCCATGGTTTTAGGGGTGGGCCCAGGGTCCAGGCGTGCTGTGGGCCAAAAATCCACCGGGACATACCAGGTAGGTTGGGGATCATCCAAACGGGGTACGTTTAATTTTTCGTGGCCTTTTGGGTGGACAAACGGGCGAAACGGCGTGAACGGTGCATTTTTAGGGCAAATCAGTGTGCTATAGCCCACAGTTTTGGGGGTGGGACCGGGGTCCTGGTATGCTGTAAGCTGAAAATCAACCAAGGCGTGCCAGGAAGGTTGGGGATTATCCTTTTGTGGTTCGTTTAAATTTTTGACGCCATTTCAGTGGATAAACGGGCAAAACGGCGTAAATGGGGCATTTTCGGGTTAAATCAGTGTACAATAGCCCACGAGTTTGGGGGTGGGCCCGGGGTCCAAGAGAGCCGTGGGTCGAAAATCGATCGGGGCATGCCAGGGAGGTTAGGGATCATCCCTACATAGTCCGTTTAATATTTTGGGTCCATTTAGGTGGACAAATGGGAGAAACGGCGCAAACGGGGCATTTTGAGCTAAAACGATGTGCTATAGCCTACGATTTTGGGGGTGGGCCCGAGTCCGAGCGTGTTGTGGGGCAAAAATTAACTAGAGCATACAAGGGAGGTTGGGGATCATCCTAGTGTGGTTTGTTTAATTTTTTATGGACATTAGGGTGGATAAACGAGCAAAACGACGCGAACAGGGCATTTTTGGGCTAAATCGATGTGTTATAGCCCATGGTTTTTGGTGTGGGCCCGATGTTCGGCATGTTGTGGGCCAAAAATAGACTGGGGTATGCCGAGAGGTTGGGGATCATCCTAGCATTGTTCTTTTAATTTTTCGTGGCCATTTGGGTGGACAAACGGGCAAAACGACATGAATGAGGCATTTTCGTCCAAAATCAGTGTGTTGTAGCCCACAGTTTTTTGGGTGGGCCCCGGTTCCGGGCGTGTTCTGGGCCAAAAAATAATCGGGGAATGTCAGGGAGGTTGGGGATCATCCCAGTGTTATTTGTTTAATTTTTTGTGTCCATTTGGGTGGACAAACGGGCGAATGGGGTATTTTCGGGCCAAATCGGTGTGGTATAGCCCACGATTTCGGTGGTGGGCAAGTGGTCCAGGCGTGCCGTGCGTCGAAAATAGACCAGGGCATGCCAAGGGGGTTGGATATTTTCTCATCGTGGTCAGTTTAACTTTTCATGGCCGTTTGGGTGGACAAACGAGTGAAATGATACAAATGAGGTGTTTATAGGCTAAATCGGTGTGTTATAGCCCACGTAGGCTCAGGGTTTGGGTGTGCCGGGAGCCAAAAATCGACCAGGGTATGCATGGGAGATTGGGGGTCATCCCAGTGTGGTCCGTTTACTTTTTTGTGGCCATTTGGGTGGACAAACGGGAAAAACGGCGCGAACGGGGTATTTTCGAGCTAAATTGGTGTGCTATAGACCACGGTTTCAGGGATGGACCTGGGGTCCAGGTGTGCTGTGGGTTAAAAATTGATCGGGGCGCGCGAGGGAGGTTGGGGTTCATCCCAACATGGTTCTTTTAATTTTTCATGGCAATTTAGGTGGACAAACGAGAAAAATGGTGCAAATGGGGCATTATGGGGCCAAATCGGTGTGCTATTGCCCACCGTCTTGGGGGTGGGCTCGAGGTCAGAGCGTGTTGTGGGGCAAAAATAAACTAGGGCATGCCAGGGAGGTTGAGGATTGTCCCAGTATGGTCCGTTTATTTTTTGTGGCTATTTGGATGAACAAACAGGGAAACAGCGCGAACGGGGCATTTTCAAACCAAATCGGTGTGCTATAGTCCATAGTTTGGGGGTGGGCTCAAGGTACGGGCGTGCTGTGAGTTGAAAATTGACCAAGGCATGTCAGGGAAGTTGGGATCATCCCATTATGGTCCGTTTAATTTTTTGTGGCCATTTGGGTGGACAAACGACCGAAACAGTGCAAACGGGGCATTTTCAGGCCAAATTGGTGTTCTATAACCCACGATTTTGGGGGTGGGGCCGAGATTCAGGCATTCTGTGATCCAAAAATTGACTAGAACATGCTAGGGAGGTTGGGGATCATCCTAGCATGGTACGTTTAATTTTATTTGGCTATTTGGGGGAACAAACGGGCGAAACGGCGCGATCGTGGCATTTTTGGACCAAATCGATGTGCTACAGCCCATGGGGCCCCGTGGTCCGGGCGTGCGTTAGGCCAAAAATTGACCAGGGCATGCCTGGGAGGTTTTGGATCATCCCAGTGTGGCCATTTACTTATTGTGGCCATTTGGGTGGACAAACGGGCGAAACAGTGTGAACGAGGCATTTTTTAGCTAAATCAATGTGCTATAGCCCACGATTTTGGGGGTGGGCCCAGGGTTCGGGCATGCTATTGGTCAAAAATCAACCGGGGCATGATAGGGAGGTTGGGGATTGTCCCAGCGAGTTCCTTTTAATTATTCGTGGCCATTTGGGTGGACAAACAGGCGAAATAGCATAAACAGAGTGTTTTTGGGCCAAATCTGTGAGCTATAGCCCATGGTTTTGGGGGTGGGCCCAGGGTACGGGCGTTCTATGGGCCAAAAATCAATCAGGGCATGCCAGGGAGGTTGGGGATCATCCCAGTATGGTACGTTTAATTTTTCATGGCTATTTCTGTGGATAAACGTGCGAAACCGCTCGAACGGTGTATTTTCGAACCAAATCGGTGTGCTATAGCCCATGGTTTTGGGGGTGGTCCAGGGGTCCAGGTTTTCTGTGAGCCAAAAATTGATCGGGGCATGCTAGGGAGGTTGGGGATCATCCCAACGTGCTTCCCTTAATTTTTTGTGACCATTTTGGGGGATAAATGGGCGAAACAATGTGAACGGGGCATTTGTAAGCCAAATGGGTGCGCGGGTGGGCCTAGGGTCCGGGTTTTCTGTTGGACAAAAATCGACCGGGGCGTGCCAAGGAGTTTGGTTGTCATTCCAGTATGGTCCATTTAAAATTTCGTGGCCATTTGGGTGGACAAACGGGCGAAAAGTCGCGAATGGGGTATTTTTAGGCCAAATCGGTGTGCTATAGCCTAAAGTTTTGGGGGTTGATCGGGGGTTCGGGCGTGTTGTGGGTCAAAATCGACCGAGGCATTCCAGGATGGTTGGGGATCATCTCAGCATGGTTCGTTTAATATTTTGTGGCCATGTGGGTGGTCAAACGAGCGAAATAACCCAAATGGGGGCATTTTTAGGCCAAATCGGTGTGCTTTAGACCACAATTTTGGGGTTGGGACTGGGTCTGGGCGTGCTGTGGGCCAAAAATTGACTGGGGTATGCCATGGTGCTTAGGGATCGTCCTAGTATGGTCATTTTAATTTTTCATAGACATTTGGGTGGACAAACAGGCTAAACGGCGTGAACGGGGTGTTTTTGGGACAAATCAGTGTGCTATAGACCATGGTTTTGGGGGTGGGCTCGGGGTTTGAATATTCTGTGGGCCAAAATTTGACCTGGGCATGTGAGGGAGGTTGGGGATAGTCACAGCATGGTCTTTCTAATTTTTTATGGCCATTTGGGCGGACAAATAGGCGAAACGATGCGAACGGGGAGTTTTGGGGCCAGATTGGTGTACTATAACCCACGGTTTATAGGGTGAGCTCGGGGTCCGGGCGTGCTGTCAGCTGAAAATCGATCGGGGCATGCCAGGGAGGTTGGAGATATCCCAATGTGGTTCTTTTAATATACTGTGGCTATTTGGGTGGACAAACAGGCGAAACGGTGCGAATGGGGCATTTTTTAGCCAAATCATTGTGCTATAGCCCACACTTTTGGGGGTGGGCTCAGGTTCCGGGCGTGCTGTAGGCCAAAAATCGACTGAGGTATGACAGAGAAGTCGGGGATCATCCCAGTATGGTCTGTTTAATTTCTTGTGGCTATTTAGGTGGACAAACTAGCGAAATAGCGCAAACAGAGCATTTTCACGCCAAATCGGTGTGCTATAGCCCACGATTTCAGCGGTGGGCCCGAGGTCCAGGCGTGTTGTGGGCTGAAAATCAACCGGGGCATGCCAGGGAGGTTGGGGATCATCCCAGCGGGGTCCGTTTAAGTTTTCGTGGCCATTTGGGTGGATTAACGGGTGAAACGGCACAAACATGGAAATTTTGGGCCAAATCAGTGTGCTATAACCCACGGTTTTAGGGGTGGGCCCGGGGTCCGGGCATGATGTATGTTGAAAATCAACCAGGGCGTGCCAGGGAGGTTAGGGATCATCCTTTTGTGGTCCGTTTAAATTTTTGTGGCCATTTCAGTGGATAAACAAGCAAAACGACATAAATTGGATATTTTCGGGCCAAATTGGTGTGCTATAGCCCACGGGTTTGGAGGTGGGCCCGGGTCCAGGAGAGCTGTGCACCGAAAATTGACCGAGGCATGCCAGAGAGGTTAGGGATCATCCCAGCATAGTCCATTTTATTTTTTGGGGAAATTTGGGTGGACAATTGGGCAAAACGGCGCGAACGGGGCACTTTCGGGCCAAATCGATGTGCTATAGCCCACAGTTTGGGGGTGGGCCCATGTTCCGAGCTGCTGTGGGCCAAAAATTGACTAGATCATACAAGGGAGGTTGGAGATCGTCCCAGTGTGGTTAGTTTAATTTTTGGTGGCTATTTGGGCAAACAAACAGAGAAACAGCGTGAGCAGGGCTTTTTCGAGCCAAATCGGTGTGCTATAGCCTACGTTTTTGGGCGTGGGCCCTATTTTCGAGCGTTCAATGGACCAAAAATCAATCGGGGTATGCCAGGGAGATTGGGGATCATCCCAGCGTTGTTCGTTTAATTTTTTGTGGCCATTTGGGTGGACAAACGGGCAAAACATCGTGAAGGAGGTATTTTTGGGCTAAATCAGTGTGCTATAGCCCACGGTTTTTGGGGTGGGCCTGGGTTCCAGGTGTGCTGTGGGCTAAAATTCGCTCGGGGAATGTGAGAGAGGTTGGGGATCGCCCTAGTGTTGTTCGTTTAATTTCTTGTGTCCATTTAAGTGGACAAACGGGCGAACGGGGCATTTTCGGGCTAAATCAGTGTGCTATAGCCCATGATTTTGGGGGTGGGCTCTGGGTCCAGGCGTGCTGTGTATCGAAAATCGATCAGGGCATGTCTGGGAGGTTGGTGATCATCCCAACATGATTCATTTAATTTTTCGTGGCCATTTGGGTGGACAAACGAGCGAAACGACGTGAACGAGGCATTTTTAGGCAATATCGATGTGCTATAGCCCACGTGGGATCGGGGTTCGGACGTGCCGTGGGACAAAAATTCAATCGAGGCATGCATGGGTGGTTGGGGATCGTCCCCGTGTGGTCCGTTTACTTTTTCGGGGCCATTTAGGTGACAAACGAGTGAAACAGCGCGAATCGGGCATTTTCGAGCTAAATTGGCGGGCTATGGCCCACAATTTCGGGGGTGGACCTAGGGTCCGGGAGTGTTGTGCGTCAAAAATTGACCGGAGCGCGCCAGGGAGGTTGGGGTTCGTCCCAGCGTGCTCCTTTTAATTTTTCGTGGCCATTTGGGTGGACAAATGGGAAAAATGGCCAAACGGGGCATTTTCGGGCCGAATCGGTGTGCTATTGTCCACTGTTGTAGGGGTGGGCCCGGGGTCCGGGCGTGATGTGGGCTTAAAATCAACCGGGGCATGCAGGGAAGTTAAGGATTGTCCCAGTGTGGTTCGTTTAATTATTCATTACTATTTAGGTGAACAAATGGGGAAAGAGCACGAACGGGGCATTTTTGAACCAAATCAGTGTGTTATAGACCATGGTTTAGGGGTGGGCCCGAGGTACAGGCGTGTTGTGTGATGAAAATCTACCAGGGCATGCCTAGGAGATTGGGGATCATCCCATCATGGTCCGTTTAATTTTTTGTGGCCATTTGGGGGAACAGACGGGCGAAACGGCCCGAACGTGGTATTTTCGAGCTAAATCGATGTGCTATAGCCCACGAAGGCCCGGGGTCCGGGCGTGCTGTAGGTCAAAAATCGACCCGGGCATACTGGGAGGTTATGGATCATCCCAGTGTGGTCCATTTACTTTTTTGTGGCTATTTGGGTGGACAAACGGACGAAACGGTGCGAACGAGGAATTTTTTAGCTAAATCGGTGTGCTATAGCCCATGGTTTTCGGGATGGGCCCGGGGTTTGGGCGTGTTGTTGGTCGAGAATCGACCAGGACATGCCAGGGAGGTTGAGGATTATCCTAGCGTGATCCTTTTAATTTTTCATGGCCATTTGGGTGGAGAAACGGGTGAAACGGCATAAACAGTGTGTTTTCGAGTCAAATCGGTGTGCTATAGCCCATGGTTTTAGGGGTGGCCTCGGGGTACGAGCGTGATGTGGGTCAAAAATCAACTGGGTGGTGCCACGGAGGTTAGGGATCATCCTCGTGTGGTTCCTTTAATTTTTCAGGGCTATTAAGGTGGACAAACGGATGAAATAACTCGAATGGAGAATTTTTGAACCAAATCGGTGTGCTATAGCCCATGATTTTGGGGGTGGTCCCGGAGTCCAGACGCGTTGTGGGATAAAAATTGATCAGGCCATGTAGGGAGATTAGGGATTGTACCAGCGTGGTTCATTTAATTTTTTGTGGCCATTTTGAGGGATAAACAGGCGAAATGGTGCGAATGAGGCATTTTCGGAATAAATCGGTGTGCTATAGCCCACCTTTCGGGGGTGAACCCAGGGTTCGAGTGTGTTATAGGCCTAAAATTGATCGGGGTGTGCCAGGTAGGTTGGGATCATCCCAGCTTTGTCCGTTTAATTTTTGTGTCTATTCGGGTAGACAAATGGGCAAAACGAACCAAATGGAGCATTTTCAGGCCAAATCGGTGTGCTATAGACCATGGTTTTGGGGGTGGCCCTGGGTTCGGACGTGTTGTAGGCGAAAAATAGGTCAGGGCATGACAGGGAGGTTGGGGATCGTCCCAGTGTGGTACGTTTAATTTTTCATAGCCATTTGGGTGGACAAACGAGCAAAACAGCACGAACGGGGTGTTTTCGAGCCAAATCAGTCTGCAATAGCCCACGGTTTCAAGGGTGGGCCCAGGGTCCAGGCATGCTGTGGGCCAAAAATTGACTGGGGCATGCCAGGGAGGTTGGGGATCATCCCAGCATGGTCCATTTAATTTTTTGTGGCTATTTTGGTGGACAAATAGGCGAAACAACTTGAATGAGGCATTTTCGGGACAAATCGGTGTGCTATAGCCCACGATTTTTGGGGTGGGCCCATGGTTCGGACTTTTTGTGGGCCAAAATTCGACCGGGGCATTCCAGGGAGGCTAGGGATCATTCTAGTATAGTCCATTTAAAATTTCGTGGCCATTTGGGTGGACAAACGGGCGAAACATCATGAATGGGGTATTTTTGGGCCAAATCGGTGTTCTATATCCCACAGTTTTGGGGGTGGGCTGGGGGTTAGGGTGTTCTGTGGTTCAAAAATTGATTGAGGCATGGCATAGAGGTTGGGGATCATCCTAGCATGGTACGTTTAATTTTTTGTGGCCATTTGGGTGGTCAAATGAGCGAAACAACACGAATGGGCCATTTTTAGGCCAAATCGGTGTGCTTTAGCCCACGGTTACGGGGTTGGGACCGGGTCTGGGCGTGCTGTGGGACAAACATTGACTGGGGCATACCATGGAGCTTGGGGATCATCCTAGTATGGTCCGTTTAATTTTTTGTAGCCATTTGGGTGGACAAACGGGCGAAACAGCACGAACGGGGTGTTTTCGGGCCAAATCAATGTTCTATAGACCATAGTTTCGAGGGTGGACCCAGGGTTCGGACATGCCATAGGCCGAAAATTTATCGAGCGTGTGAGTGAGGTTGGGGATTATCCCAGCGTGGTGCATTTAATTTTTTGTGACAATTTGGGAGGACAAACGGGTGAAACGATGCGAACGAGGAGTTTTTGGGCTAGATCGGTGTACTATGATCCACGATTTCTAGGGTGGGTTCGGGGTTCGGGCGTGTTGTGTGCTAAAAATCGACTGGGGCATGCCAGGGAGATTGGGGATCATCCCAGTGTGGTCCTTTAATTTATCATGTCTAGTTGGGTGGACTAATGGGCGAAACGACACGAACGGTGCATTTTCGAGCCAAATCGGTGTGCTATAGTCCACAGTTTTTGGGGTGTCCCTAAGGTCCGAGCGTGCTGTGGGCCAAAAATCGACCGGGGCATGCCAGGGAGATCGGGGATCATCCCAGCATGGTCTGTTTAATTTTTTATGGCTATTTGGGTGGACAAAGGAGCGAAATATCATGAACGGGGCATTTTCCCGAAAAATGGATGTGCTATAGCCCACGGTTTTGGGGGTGGGCCCAAGGTCCAGGCATGCTGTGGGCTAAAAATCAATCGGGACATGCTAGGGAGGTTGGGGATCATCTAAGCGGGGTTCGTTTAATTTTTCATGGCTATTTGGGTGGACAAACGGACGAAACAGCACGAACGGGGAAATTTTGGGGCAAATCAGTGTGCTATAGCCCACGGTTTTGGGGGTGGGCTCGGTTTTTTAGCATGCTGTAAGATAAAAATCGACCAGGGCGTGCCAAGGAGATTGGGGATCATCCTTGTCTGGTCCGTTTAAATTTTTATGGCCATTTCAGTGGATAAATAGGCAAAACGATGCAAATGGGGCATTTTTGGGCCAAATTGGTGTGCTATAGCCCACAGGTTTGGGGGTGGGCCCGGGGTCCAGGCGAGCTATGGGCCAAAAATTAATTGGGACATCCAGGGAGGTTAGGGATCATCCCAGTATGATTCGTTTAATCATTCGAGGCGATTTGGGCGGAAAAACAGGCGAAACAATGTGAATGGGATATTTTCGGGCCAAATCAATGTGCTATAACCCACGGTTTTGGGGGTGGGCCCGGGTCCGGGAGTGTTGTGGGATGAAAATTGACTGGGGTATACTAGGGAGGTTAGGTATCGTCCTAATGTGTTTCGTTTAATTATTCGTAGCTATTTGGGTGGACAAACGGGCAAAATAATGCGAACGGGGTGTTTTTGGGCCAAATTGGTGTGTTATAGTCCACGGTTTTGGAGGTGGGCCAGGGGTCCGGGCGTGCTGTGGACCTAAAATTAATTGGGGCATGTCAGAGAGGTTGGGGATCATCCTAGCGGGGTCCGTTTAATTTTTTGTGGCCATTTGGGTTGAAAACGGGCGAAACGATGCGAACAGGGCATTTTTTAGCCTAATTGATGTGCTATAGCCCACCGTTTAGGGGTGGGCCCAGGGTTCGAGCGTGTTGTGGGCCAAAAATCAATCGAGGCATGCCTGGGAGGTTGGGGATCATCCCAATGTGGTTCTTTTAACTTTTAGTGGCCATTTAAGAGGAAAAATAGGCTAAACGGCATGAACGGGGCATTTTCAGGCCAAATCGGTGTGCTATAGACCACGGTTTTGGGGGTGGGCCCGAGGTACGGGCATGCTGTCGGCCAAAAATTGACCAAGGCATACCAGGGATTTTGGGTATCATCCCAGCATGGTTCATTTAATTTTTTGTGGCCATTTGGGTGGACAACCGGCGAATGAGGCATTTTTAGGGAAAATCGGTGTGCTATAACCAACGGTTTCGGGGGTGGGCCCGGGGTCCGGGCTTGCAGTGGGCTAAAAATTGACCGAGGAATTCTAGGGAGGTTGGGGATCATCCCAGTATTGTTTGTTTAATTTTTTGTGGCTATTTGGGTGGACAAACAAGCAAAATGGGGTGAACAGGGCTTTTTTGGGCCAAATCGGTGTGCTATAGCCCACATTTTTGGGGTTGGGCCCGAAATTTGACATTTTGTGGGCCAAAAATCAACCGCGGCATTCCTGGAAGGTTGGGGATCATCCCAAGTTGGTTTGTTTACTTTTTCATGGCCATTTGGGTGGACAAACAGGCAAAACGGCGCGAACGAGGCATTTTCAACCTAAATCGGTGTGCTATAGCCAACGATTTTGGGGGTGGGCCTGAGTTCGGGTGTTTTTTGGGCCCAAAATTGACCGAGGTGCGTCAGGGAGGTTGGGGTTCGTCCCAGCATGGTTCTTTTACTTTTTCGTGGCTATTTGGCTGGAAAAACGGGCAAAATGGCGTAAACAGGGTATTTTCGAGCCAAATCGGTGTGCTATTGCCCACGGTTTTAGGGGGGCTTAGGGTTTGGGCTTGCTGCGGGCTGAAAATCAACTGAGGCATGCTAGGGGGGTTGAGGATCATCCCATTATGGTTCGTTTAATTTTTTGTGTCTATTTGGGTGAACAAGCGGGCAAAAAAGCATGATCGGGGCATTTTCGAACCAAATCGGTGTGTTATAGCCCATGGTTTGGGGGAAGGCTCGGTGTCCGGGTGTGCTGTGTGCCAAAAATCGACTGGGGCATGCTAGGGAGGTTGGGTATTAATCAAGCATGGTCCGTTTAAATTTTTGTGGCCATTTAGGTGGACCAATGGGAGAAACGGTGTGAACGGGGCACTTTCGAGCCAAATTGGTGTGCTATAGCCCACGGTTTTGTAGGTGGGACCAGGATACGGGCGTACTATGGGCTGAAAATCGATCGACGCGTGCTAGGGAGGTTGGGGATCGTCCCAGTATGGTCCGTTAAATTTTTTGTGCCTATTTGGGGGTACAAATGGGAGAAACGACGCGAATGGCGCATTTTTGGGCTAAATCGGTGTGCTATAGCCCACGATTTTGGGGGTTGGCCTGGGGTTCGATCGTGCTGTGGGACAAAAATTAACTACGGCGTGGTAGGGAGATTGGGTATTTTCCCAGCGTGGTCAGTTTAATTTTTCGTGGCCATTTGGGTAGACAAATGGCATAACAACGTGATCGGGGCATTTTTGGGCCAAATTGGTGTGCTATAGCTCACGGAGGCCCGGGGTACGGGCGTGCTGTGGGACGAAAATTAATCGAGGCGTACCTGGGAGGTTGTGGATTATCCCAGTGTAGTCCATTTACTTTTTCGTGGCCACAGCGCGAGCGAGGCATTTTCGAGCTAAATCGGTGTGCTATAGCACACGGTTTTAGGGCTGGGCCCAGGGTCCGGGCGTGCTGTGTGTTGAAAATTGATTGGTGCATGCCAAGAGGTTAGGAATCATCCCATCATGGTCCTTTTAACTTTTCGTGGCCATTTGGGTTGACAAATAGGGGAAACGGTGCAAACGGGGTATTTTCGGGACAAATCTGTGTGCTATAGCCCACAGTTTTGGGGGTGGACCCGGGGTTCGAGCGTGCTGTGAGCCAAAATCGACCGGGGCATGCCAGGGAGATTAGAGATCTCCTCAGTGTGGTCCGTTTAATTTTTTGTGGCCATTTAGGCGGACAAATGGGCAAATGGCGCGAACGGGGCATTTTTGGGCCAAATCGGTGTGCTATAGCCCATGGTTTTGGGGCATGTTGTGTGTCAAAAATTGATCGGGGGATTCCATGGAGGTTGGGGATTATCCCAACGTGGTCCTTTTATTTTTTGTGGCCATTTGGTGGACAAACGGGCAAAACGGCGCGAACGAGCATTTTTGGGCCAAATCGGTGTGCTATTTCCCCCGGTTTTGGGGGTGGGCTCAGGGTCCGGGCGTGCTGTGAGCCAAAAATTGACCGGGGAATGCCAGGTAGGTTGGGATTGTCCCAGTGTGGTCCATTTAATTTTTCGTGGCCAATTTGGTAGACAAACGGGCAAAACAGCACGAACGGGGCATTTTCGAGCCAAATCGGTGTGCTATAGGCCACGATTTCAGGGTGGGCCTAGGGTCCAATGTGTTGTGTGCCAAAAATTAACTGGGGCATGACAGAGAGATTGGGGAACGTCCCAACGTGGTCCGTTTAATTTTTTGTGGCCATTTGGGTGGACAAACGTCCAAAACAACGCTAATGGGGCATTTTTTGGCCAAATTGGTGTGCTATAGCCCACCAATTCGGGGGTGGGTCAGGGGTCCAGGCATACTGTGGGCTAAAAATCAATTGGAGCATGGTAGGGAGACTATGGATTATCCCAGCATGGATTTTTAACTTTTCGTTGCCATTTGGGTGGACAAACAAGCAAAATGGCACGAACGACGCATTTTTCGGCCAAATCGGTGTGCTATAGCCCATAGTTTTGGGGATGGACCCGGGGTTCGGGCGTGCTGTGGGATAAAAATCAATCGGGGCATGCTAGGGAGGTTGGGGATCGTCCTAGCATGGTCCATTTAATTTTTTGTGGACATTTGGGTTGACAAACGGGCAAAACGGCGCGAACGGGGTATTTTCGGGCCAAATCGGCGTTCTATAGCCCATGGTTTTGGGGGTGGGCCCGGGGTCCAAGCATACTGTGGGCCAAAAATTGATCGGGGTATGCCAGGTTAGTTGGGGATTATCCCAACGTGGTTCGTTTAATTTTTTGTGGCCATTTGGGTAGACAAACGGGCAGAACGATGCGAACGGGGCATTTTCAAGGCAAATTGGTGTGTTATAGCCCACGGTTTTAGGGGTAGGCCCGGGGTCTAGGCGTGCTATGGGCTGAAAAATCGATCGTGGAATGCCAGGGTGGTCGGGGATCATTTCAGTATGGTCTGTTTAATTTTTTGTGGCCATTTGGGTGGACAAACGGGCGAAACGGGGCATTTTGGGACTAAATCAGTGTGCTATAGCCCACGATTTTGGGGGTGGGCCAGGATTCCGGGTGTGCTGTGGGTCAAAATTGATCGGAACGTGCCAGAGATCTATGAGATCGTCCAAGCATTATCCTTTTAATTTTTTGTGGCCATTTGGGTGGACAAAAGGGAAAAACGGCGCAAATGGGGCATTTTTGGGCCAAATTGTTGTGCTATAGCCTATGGTGGCCCGGGGTTTGAGCGTTTTGTGGGCCGAAAATCAATCGAGACGTGTCTGGGAGGTTGGGGA
This sequence comes from Capsicum pubescens, assembly GCA_030864215.1. Lineage (NCBI taxonomy): Eukaryota > Viridiplantae > Streptophyta > Magnoliopsida > Solanales > Solanaceae > Capsicum > Capsicum pubescens. The sequence continues at coordinate 45,468,389 of CM061543.1, forward strand.
TCATCCCAGTGTGGTTCATTTAATTTTTAGTGGCAATTTGGGTGGACAAACGGGCAAAACGGTGTGAACGGGGTGTTTTGGGCTAAATCGGTGTGCTATATCCCACAGTTTTGGGGGTGGGCCCAGGTTCCGAATGTATTGTGGGCCAAAAATCGACTGGGGTGTTCCAGGTAGGTTGAGAATCATTTCAGCGTGGTTCTTTTAATTTTTCGTGGCCATTTGGGTGGACAAACGGGCGAAACGGTGCAAACGAGGTGTTTTTGGGCAAAATTGGTGTGCTATAGCCCACGGTTTTTGGGATAGGCCTGAGGGCCGAGTGTAATATGGGCCAAAAATTAGCCGGGGCATGCCAGGGAGGTTGGGATCATCCCAATGTGGTACGTTTATTTTTCATGGCTATTTGGGAGGACAAACAGGTAAAACAGCATGAACGGGGCATTTTCGGACCAAATCGATGTGTTGTAGCACATGGTTTTGGTGGTGGGCTCGGGTTTCGAGCATGTTGTGGGTTAAAAATCAATTCGAGCGTGCCAGAAAGGTTGGGAATCATCCCAGCATGGTCCATTTAATTTTTTGTGGCCATTTGGGTTGATAAACGGCGAAACGGCATGATCGGGGCATTTTCGGGCCAAATCGGTGTGCCATAACCCACAGTTTTAGGGGTAGACCGGGGGTCTGGGCGTGCTGTGGGTCGAAAATTGACTGGGACATGCCAGGGATATTGAGGATCGTCCTAGTGTGATCCGTTTAATTTTTTGAGGCCATTTAGATGGACAAACGGGCGAAACGGTACAAATGGTGCATTTTCGGGCTAAATTGGTGTGCTATAGCCCACGGTTTTGGGGTGGGCTCGGGGTCCGACGTGTTGTGGGCCAAAAAACAATCGAGGCATGCCATGATGTTTTGGATCGTCCAAGCGTGGTCCGTTTAATTTTTTGTGGCCATTTGGGTGGGCAAACAGGCAAAATGGGGCATTTTCGGTCCAAATCAATTTGCTATAGACTAGATTTTTGGTGGTGGTTTTGGGGTTCGGGCGTGCCGTGGGCAAAAAATCAACCGGGCATGCCAAGAAGGTTAGGGATTATCCTAGCGTGGTCCGTTTAATTTTTTGTGGAAATTTTGGTGGCCAAACGGGCGAAACGGCATGAACGGGGCATTTTTGGGACAAATCGGTGTGCTATAGCCCACGATTTCAGGGGTGGGCTCCGAGTCCTAGCCTACTGTGGGCCAAAAATTGATCAGAGCGTGCTAGGGAAGTTGAGGGGTCATCCAAGCGTGGTTCGTTTATTTTTTATGGTCATTTGGGTGGATAAACGGGTGAAACGGCGCAAACATGGCATTTTTGGGCCAAATCGGTTTGCTGTAGCCAACCGTTTTAGGGGTGGGCTCGGGGTTCGGGTGTGCTGTGGGCATAAAATCGACCGAGGCATGCCAGGAAGGTTGGGCATCATCCCAGCATAGTCCATTTATTTTTGTAGCCATTTGGGTGGACAAACGGGCAAAACAGCGCGAAACGGGGCATTTTTTGGCCAAATTATTGTGCTATATGTCACGATTTTAGGGGTGGGCTCGGTGTCTGAGCTTGCTGTGGGCCAAAATTTTTTTGGCGTATTCCATGGAGGTTGGGGATCATCCTGGTATGGTCTGTTTAATTTTTTGTGGCCATTTGGGTGGACAAACGGGTGAAACAACGCGAACGGGGCATTTTTGGGCCAAATTTGTGTGCTATAGCCCACGGTTTTCGAATGGGCTCGGCGTCCGAAGTGCTGCGGGCCAAAAATTGATCGGGGCATGTCAGGGAGGTTGGGAATCATTCGAGCGTGGTTCTTTTAAATTTTTGTGTCCATTTGGGTGGACAAAAGTGCGAAACAGCGTAAACGGGGCATGCTCAGGCCAAATCGGTATGCTATAGACCACGGTTTCGAAGGTGGTCTCAGGGTCCGAGCATGCTGTGGGCCAAAAATCAATTAGGGCATGCTAGGGAGGTTGGGGATTATCCCATGGTGGTCCGTTTAATTTTTTGTGGCAATTTGGGTGGCCAAACGGGCAAAGCGACACGACCGGGGCATTTTTCGGCCAAATCGGTGTGCTATAGCCCACGGTTTCAGGGGTGGGCTCGGGGTCCGATCTTGCTGTGGGCCAAAAATCGATTGGAGCGTGCCAGGGAGGTTGGGTATCATTCTAGTGTGGTCCGTTTAATTTTTGTAGCCATTTGGGTGGACAAACGGGTCAAACGGCGCGAACGGGGCATTTTTTAGCCGAATCGGTGTGCCATAACCAACTGTTTTGGGGGTGGGCCGGGGGTCCAGTTATACTATGGGATAAAAATCGATCGGGGCGTGACAGGGAGGTTGGGGATCATCCCAGCATGGTCCATTTATTTTTTGTTGCCATTAGGGTGGACAAACGGGCGAAGCAGCGCGAACGGGGCATTTTTGGGCTAAATTGCTATTCTATAGCACACGATTTCGACGGTGGGCTTAGTGTCCGAGCTTGATGTCGGCTGAAAATTAACCGACGCATGACAGAGAGGTTGGGGATCATCCCAGTGTGGTCTGTTTATTTTTTTGTGGCCATTTGGGTGTTCAAACGGGCGAAACTGCACGAACAGGGCATTTTTGGGCCGAATCGGTGTGCTATAGTCCACAATTTCGGAGTGGGCCTGGGGTCCGATGTGCTGTGGGCCAAAAATCGATCGGGGCATGTCAGGGAGGTTGGGGATCGTTTGAGCATGGTTCGTTTAATTTTTTGTGGCTATTTGGGTGGACAGACGGGCGAAACGGTGCAAAGGGGCATTTTTAGGCCAAATCAGTGTGCTATAGACCACGGTTTTAAGGGTGGACTCGGGGTCCGACTGTGTTGTGGGCCGAAAATCGACCGGGGCGTGCTAGAGAGGTTGGGGATCATCCCAGAATGGTCCATTTAAATTTTCGTGGCCTTTTGGGGGGGGACAAATGGGAGAAACGGCGTGTACGAGGTATTTTCTGGCCAAATGGGTCTCTTATAGCCCACCGTTTTTAGGGTAGGCTCGAGGTCCGAGCTTGCTGTGTGCAGAAAATCGATCGGTGCATGCCAGGAAGGTTGGGGATCGCCCAAGTGTGGTCCGTTTAATTTTTCATGGCCATCTGGGTGACAAATGAGAGAAACAGTGTGAACGAGGCATTTTTGAGCCAAATTGATGTGCTATAGCCCACTGTTTCGGGGTTGGGCCTGGGGTCCGATGTGCTGTGGGCCTAAAATAAACCGGGGCATGCCAAGGAGGTTGAGGATCATCTCAACATGGTTTGTTTAATTTTTTGCGGCCATTTGGTTGGACAAACGGGCGAAACGGTGCGAATGGGGCATTTTTGGGCCAAATCGGAGTCGATAGACCATGGTTTCTTGGGTGGGCCTGGGGTTCGGGTGTGTAGTGAGTCAAAATTAATCGAGGCATGATAGGGAGGTTGGTGATCGTCCTAGTATGGTTCGTTTAATTTTTCATATCCATTTAGGTGGACAAACGGGCAAAACGGCACAAACGGGATGTTTTCGGGCCAAATCGGTGTACTATAGACCACGGTTTTGGGAGTGGGCCTGGGATCCGGGAGTGCTGTGGGCCAAAAATCGATCGGGGTATGCCAGGGAGGTTGGGATCATCCCAACATTGTCCGTTTAATTTATTGTATCCAATTGGGTGGACAAACGGGCGAAGTGATGTGAACGGGGCATTTTTTGGCCAAATCGGTGTGCTATAGCCCACGGTTTCTGGGGTGGGCATGGGGTCTGGGCATGCTGTGGGCAGAAAATTTACCGTGGAGTGTCAGTGAGATTGGGGATTGTCCCAGGATAGTTCGTTTAATTTTTTCACTCTATTTAGGTGGACAAACGGGCAAAATTGCGCAAACAGGGCATTTACGGGCTAAATCGGTGTGCAATAGCCCATGGTTTCAGGGGTAGGCCCAAAGTTCAGGCGTGTTGTGTGCTGAAAGTCGACTGGGGCATTCCAATGAGGTTGGGGATCATACCACCGTGGTCCGTTTATTTTTTTTGGCCATTTGGATGGACAAATGGGAGAAACAACGCGAACGGGGCATTTTTGGGCCAAATCGATGTGATATAGCCCACGGTTTTGGGGGTGGGCTCCGGATCCGATCCTTCTATTGTCCAAAAATCAACTGGGGCATTTGAAGGAGGTTGGGGATCATCTCAGCGTGGTCCTTTTATTTTTTGTGGCTATTTGGGTGGATAAACGAGAGAAACGACCCAAATAGAGCATTTTCGGGCCAACCATTTTGGGGGTGGGCTCGGGGTCCGGGTGTGCTATGGGCCAAAAATCAACTGGGGTGTTCCAAGGAGGTTAAAGATCATCCCAACATGATCCGTTTATATTTTGTAGCCATTTGGGTGGACAAACGGGCGAAATGGCGCGAATGGGGCATTTTTGAGCCAAATCGATGTGCTATAGCGCACAGTATAAGGGGTGGGCTCGGTGTACGAGCGTGCTGTGGGCCAAAAATTGACCGGGGTATGCCAGGAAGAATGGGGATCATTCCAGTATGGTTCGTTTAATTTTTCGTGGCCATTTGGGTGGACAAACGGGCGAAACAGTGTGAACAGAGCATTTTCAACCCAAATCGGTGTGCTATAGCGCACGATTTAGGGGTGGGCCCGAGTTTTGGGCTTTTTCTGAGCCAAAAATCAACCAGGGCATGCCAAGGAGGTTGGAAATCATTCCAGTGTGGTCCGTTTAATTATTTTGGCCATTTGAGCGGACAAATGGGTGAAATGGCACGAATAGGGCATTTTCAGCCCAAATTATTGTGTTATAGCCCACCTTTCAGTGGTGGGATCGGGAGGTTGGATATCATCCCAACATGGTCCGTTTAATTTTTTGTGGCCATTTGGGTGGACAAACGGGCGAAATGGCTTGAACGGGGAATTTTTGGGCCAAATCAGTGTGCTATAACCCACGATTTTGGGGGTGGGCTTGGGGTCTGGGAGTGCTGTGTTTCGAAAATCGACTGGGGCATTCCAGAGAAGTTGCAGATCATCCCAGCGTGGTCCATTTATTTTTTGTTGCTAACTGGGTAGACAAACGGGCAAAACGATGAGAATGGGGCATTTTCGGGCTAAACAGGTGTGCTATAGCCTATGCTTTTGGGGATGCGCACGAGGTCCGAGTGTGCTGTGGGCCAAAAATCAATTGGGACATGGCAGGAAGGTTGGGGATCATCCCAGTATGGTCCGTTTAATTTTTTGTGGCCATTTGGGTGGAGAAACAGGCATAACGGCACGAATGGGGCATTTTCGAGCCAAATCGGTGGGCTATAGCTCATGGTTTCGGGGTAGGCCTGGGTCCCGCATCCTGTGTATCAAAAATCAATTGGGGCGTGCCAATGAGGTTGGGGATTATCTGAGCATGGTACATTTAATTTTTTGTGGCCATTTGCGTGGGCAAATGGGCAAAATGGCGCGAACGGAGCATTTTTGGGCCAAATCGGTGTGCTATATAGCCTACGGTTTTGGGGGTGGGCCAGGGTTCCGGTCGTGTTGTGGGTCAAAAATTGACTGGGGCATGTCAGGGAGTTTGGGTATCGTCCCTTCATGGTCCGTTTAGTTTTTTATGTCCATTTGGGCAGACAAACGGGAAAAATGGTGCAAACGGGGCATTTTTAGGAAAATTGACGTGCTATAGCCCACGGTTTTGGGGGTGGGCCCATGGTTCGGGCGTACTGTATGTTGAAAATTGACCGAGGAATGCCAGGAAGGTTGGGGATCATCCCATCATGGTCCATTTATTTTTTGTGGCCATTTGGGTGGTTAAACGGGTAAAACGGCGCGAACGGGGCATTTTCAGTCTAAATCGGTGTGCTATAGCCTATGATTTTAGGAGTGGGCTCGGGGTCAGAGCCTGCTGTGTGCCAAAAATTTATCGGGGTGTGCCAGGGAGGTTGGGGATCATCCCAATGTGGTCCGTTTATTTTTTGTGGCCATTTGGGTGGACAAACAGGCGAAACGGTGCGAACGGAGCATTTTTGGGCCAAATAAGTATGCTATAGCCCACCGTTTAGGGGTAGGCCTGGGGTTCGGGCGTGCTGCGGGCTGAAAATTGACCTGGGTATGCCAGGGAGGTTGGGGATCGTCCAAGTGTGGTCCATTTAATTTTTCGTGGCCATTTCAGTGGACAAACGGGTGAAATAGTGTGAACGGGGCATTTTTGGGCCAAATCGATATGTTGTAGCTCACTGATTTAGGGGTGGGCCCGGGGTCCAGTGTGCTGTGGGCCAAAAATTGACCGGGGCATTCCAGGGAGGTTGGGGATCATCCCAACATGGTCTGTTTAATTTTTTGTGGCCATTTGGGTCTACAAACGGGCAAAACGGTGCTAACAGGGCATTTTCAGGTCAAATTGATGTGCTATAGACAACGATTTTAGGGTGGGACCGGGGTCAGCGTGTTGTGTGCCCAAAATTAACTGAGGTATGCTAAGGAGGTTGAGTATCGTCCCAGCATAGTCCATTTAATTTTTATCGCTATTTGGGTGGACAAACGGGCGATACGGCGCAAACGAGGCATTTTTGGGTCAAATTGGTGTGCTATAGCCCATGGTTTCGGGTGTGGACCTGGGGTCCGGGTGTGCTGTGGGCCAAAAATTGATCGGAGCGTGCCAGGAAGGTTATGGATCATCCAGCATGGTCCGTTTAATTTTTTGTGGCCATTTGGGAAGAAAAACGAGTGAAATAGTGCGAACGGGGAATTTTCGAGTCTAATCGGTGTGCTATAGCCCATGGTTTTGGGGGTGGTTCTGAGGTTTGGGTGTGCTGTCAGCCAAAAATTGACTGGGGCATGCCAAGGGGGTTGGGTATCATCCCAGTGTGGTTCGTTTAATTTTTTGTGGCTATTTAGGCGGACAAACGGGCGAAATGGCACGAATGGGTCATTTTTTGTCCAAATCGGTGTACTATTGCCCACGGTTTTGGGGGCGGGCCTGGGGTTCGAGCGTTTTGTGTGCCGAAAATTTATGGAGGCATGCCAGAGAGGTTGGGGATCAACCCAGCGTGGTCCGTTTATTTTTTGTGGCCATTTGGGTGGACAAACAGGCAAAACGGCATGAACGGGGCATTTTTAGGCCAAATTGGTGTACTATAGCCCACAGTTTCGGGGGAGGGCTTGGGGTCCGATTGTGCTGTGGGCCAAAAATTGACCGGGGCATGCCAGGGAGGTTAAGGATCATTCCAGTGTGGTCCGTTTAATTTTTCATGGCTATTTGGGTGGATAAACGGACAAAATAGCTCGAACGGGGCATTTTCAGGCCAAATCGGTGTGCTATAGCTCACGTTTTTGGTGTACGCCCGGGGTCTGGCGTGATGTGTGCCAAAAATCGACTGAGTCATGCCAAAGAGGTTGGGGATTGTCTGAGCATGGTCCATTTAATTTTTCTTGGCCATTTGGGTGGACAAACTGATGAAATGGCGCGAACGGGGCATTTTTGGGCCAAATCGATGTGCTATAGCCCACAATTTTGGGGGTGGGCTTGGGGTCCAAGCATGCAGTGGGCCAAAAATCGATTGGGGCATGCCAGAGAGGTAAGGGAACATCCTAGCGTGGTCAGTTTAATTTTTTGTGGCCATTTGGGCGGTCAAGCGGGCGAAATGGCGCATACGGGGAGTTTTTGGGCAAAATCGGCATGCTATAACCCACGGTTTTGGGGGTGGGCTCGGGGTCCGGGAGTGATGTGTGCCTAAAATCGATCGGGGCATGACAGGGATGTTGGGGATCTTCCAAGAATGGCCCATTTATTTTTTGTGCCCATTTAGGTGGACAAACGGGCGAAACGGTGCAAATGGGGCATTTTTAGGCTAAATCAGTTTGCTATAGCCCACGATTTCGGGGTTGGGCTCAGGGTCAAAGCCTGCTGTGGGCCAAAAATTAGCACAGGTATGCCAGGGAGGTTGGGATCATCCCAGTGTGGTCCATTTATTTTTTGTGGCCATTTGGGTAGACAAACGGGCGAAACAGCGCGAACGGGGTATTTTCGGGCCAAATCAGCGTGCTAGCCTACACTTTAGGGGTGGGCCCGAGGTCCGGGTATGCTGTGGGCCAAAAATTGACCGAGGTATTCCAGGGAGGTTGGTGATCATCCAAGTGTGGTTCATTTAATTTTTCGTGACCATTGGGGTGGACAAACGGGCGAAACAGCTTGAATGGGGCATTTTCGAGCCAAATCGATGTGCTATAGCTCACTATTTCGGGGGTGGGCTCGGGGTACGGCGTGATGTGGGCCATAAATCAATCGGGGCATGCTAGGGAGTTTAGGATTGTCCCAGTATGGCCTGTTCAATTTTTCGTGGCCATTTGGGTGGACAAACGGGTGAAACAGTGCCAACGGACCATTTTTGGGCCAAATTGGTGTGCTATAGTCTACGATTTTGGGGGTGGACTCTACGTTCGGGCGTGCTGTGGGCCAAAAATCAACCGGGATGTGATAGGGAGGTTGGGTATCGTCCCAACGTAGTTTATTTAATTTTTTGTGTCTATTTGGGGGGACAAACGGGAGAAACATCGCGAATGGAGAATTTTCAGGCCAAATCGATGTGCTATAGCCCACCGATTCAGAATGGGCTCAGGGTTCGGGAATGCTGTGGGCCGAACATCGACCGGGGCATGCCAGGGAAATTGGGGATCGTCCAAGTTTGGCCTATTTAATTTTTCATGGCTATTTGGGCAGACAAACGGGTAAAACGGTATGAATGGGGCATTTTCAGGCCAAATCGATGTGTTATAGCCTACTGTTTTGGGGGTGGGCCTGAGGTCCAGTGTGCTGTGGGCCATAAATTAATCAAGGCATGCCATGGATGTTGGGTATCATCCCAGCGTTGTCCGTTTAGTTTTTTGTGTCTATTTGGGTGGACAAAGGGGCAAAACTGCAAAAAGGGGCATTTTTGGGCCAAATTGGTGTGCTTTTGCACACAGTTTTGGGGGTGGGCACGGGGTTCAGGCATAATGTGGACCAAATATCGACCGAGGCATGCCAGGGAGGTTGGGTATCATCCCTATATGGTCCATTTAATTTTTTGTATCCATTTGGGTGGACAAATGGGCAAAACGGTGCGAACGGGATGTTTACGGGCCAAATCAATGTACTATAGCCCACGGTTTAGGGGGTGGGCCGGGTTCCGAGCGTGCTGTAGGGGAAAAATCAATTGAGGCATACCAGGAAAGTTAGGGATCCTTCCAGCATGATCCGTTTAATTTTTTGTGGCCATTTGGATGGACAAACGGGTGAAACGACGCAAATGGGGCTTTTTTGGGCCAAATCGGTATGCTATAGCCCACAGTTTCTGGGGTGTAACCGGGGTCCGGGCATCTTGTGGGCCGAAAATTGATCAGGGCATGCCAGGGAGGTTGGGGATCGTTCCAGTATGGTCCATTAAATTTTTCGTGTCCATTTGGGTGGACAAACGGGTGAAACATTGCGAATGGGGCATTTTTGGGACAAATCGGTGTGCTGTAGCCCATGGTTTTTGGGATGGGCCTGGTCTCTGGGCGTTATGTGGGTCAAAAATCAGTCAAGGTGTGCCAAAGAGGATAAAGATTGTCCCAATGTGGTGCGTTTAATTTTTTGTGGCCATTTGGGTGGACAAACGGGCAAAACAACGTGAATGGGGCATTTTCAGGCCAAATCTTTGTGCTATAGCCCACAGTTTAGTGGGTGGGCCTGGGTCCGAGTGTGCTGTGGGTCGAAAATCGATCGAGGCAAGCCAGTGAAGTTGGGGATCATCCTAGTATGGTTCCTTAAGTATTTTTAAGCTATTTGGGTGGACAAATGGGCAAAACGACACGAACGGGGTGTTTTTTAGCCAAATTGGTGTGCTATATACCATGGTTTTGGGGGTGAGCCTAGGGTTCAGGCATGTTGTGGGAAGAAATTTGACCGAGCATGGCAGGGAGGTTGGGGATCATCCCAGCATGGTCTATTTTATTTTTTATGTCCATTTGGGTGGAGATATGGGCAAAATGGCGTGAACGGGGCATTTTCGGGCCAAATTGGTGTGCTATATCGCATGATTTCGGAGGTGAGCCAAGGGTTCGGGCGTGCTGTAGGCCAAAAATTAATAGGGGCATGCCAGGAGGTCGGGCATCATCCCAGCATGGGCCGTTTAATTTTTCGTGGCTATTTGGGTGGACAAACGAGTGAAATAGCGTGAACAGGCCATTTTCACGCCTAATCAGTGTGCTATAACCCATGGTTTTAGGGGTGGCCCCGGGGTCCAGGTATGTTGTGGGCCAAAAATTGACCGGGGCATGCTAGGGAGGTTGGGGATCGTCCCAGTGGGGTTCGTTTAATTTATCATGGCCATTTGGGTGGACAAACGGGCGAAACGGCGCGAATGGGGCATATTTAGGGCAAATCAAAGTGCTATAGCCCATGTTTTTGGGGGTGGGCCCGGGGTCCGGGTATGCTGTAAGATGAAAATTGACCAAGGCATGCCAGGAAGGTTGGGGATCATTCTTTTATGGTTTGTTTAAATTTTTGTCGCCATTTCAGTGGATAAACGGGCAAAACGGTGTAAATGGGGTATTTTCGAGCTAAATATGTGTGCTATAGCCCACGAGTTTGGGGGTGAGCCCGGTGTCCAAGAGAGATGTGGGATAAAAATCGATCGGGGCATGACAGGGAGGTTAGGGATCATCCCTGCATGGTCCATTTAATTTTTTGGGGCCATTTGGGTGGACAAGTGGGCGAAACGGCATAAACGGGGCATTTTTTAGGCAAAACGATGAGCTATAGCCCACGATTTTGGGGGTGGGCTCAGATTCCGAGCGTGCTGTGGGGAAAAAATTAACTAGAGCATACAAGGGAGGTTAGGGATCATCCTAGTGTGGTTCATTTAATTTTTTATGGCCATTTGAGTGGACAAACGAGCAAAACGATGCGAGCAGGGCATTTTTGGGATAAATCAGTGTGCTATAGCCCATGATTTTGGGTGTGGGCCCGGTGTTCGGCGTGTTGTGGGCCAAAATTCAACCGAGGCATGTCAGGGAGGTTGGGGATCGTCCCAGCATTGTTCTTTTAATTTTTTGTGGCTATTTGGGTGGACAAACGGGCGAAACGGCATGAATGAGGCATTTTCGTCCTAAATCAGTGTGCTATAGCCCACGGTTTTTGGGGTGGGCCCTGGGTCCGGGCGTGTTATGGGATAATAAACTATCAGGGAATGCCAGGGAGGTTTGGGATCATCCCAGTGTTGTTCGTTTAATTTTTTGTGTCCATTTGGGTGGACAAATGGGCGAATAGGGTATTTTCGGGCCAAATGGGTGTGCTATAGCCAACGATTTCGGTGGTGGGCCTGGGTTCCAGGTGTGCTGTGCATCAAAAATAGACCAGGGCATGCCATGGAGGATGGATATTGTCCTAGCGTGGTCAGTTTAATTTTTCGTGGCCGTTTGGGTGGACAAATGACTGAAATGATGTGAACGAGGTGTTTATAGGCCAAATCGATGTGCTATAGCCCACGTGGGCTCGTGGTTCGGGCGTACCGGGAGCCAAAAATCGACCAGGGCATGCATGGGAGGTTGGGGGTTATCCCGGTGTGGTCCGTTTACTTTTTCGTGGCCATTTGGGTGGACAAATGGAAAAAAAGGCGCGAACGGGGCATTTTCGAGCTAAATCGGTGTGCTATAGACCACGGTTTTGGGGATGGACCTGGGGTCCGGGCGTGATGTGGGTCAAAAAGAGATCGGGGCATGCCAGGGAGGTTTGGGTTCATCCCAGCGTGGTTCTTTTAATTTTTCATGGCCATTTGGGTGGACAAACGGGTAAAATGGCGCAAATGGGGCATTTTTGGGCCAAATCGATGTGATATTGCCCACCGTTTTGGGGGTGGACTTGAGGTCAGGGCATGCTGTGGGCCAAAAAATCAACCGGGGCATGCCAGGGAGGTTGAGGATCATCCCAGTGTGGCCCGTTTAATTTTTTGTGGCTATTTGGGTGAACAAATGGGGAAATAGCATGGATGGAGCATTTTCGAACCAAATCGGTGTGCTATAGTCCATGGTTTGGGGGTGGGCTCGAGGTACGGGCGTGCTGTGGGTTGAAAATTGACCAGGGTATGCCAGGGAAGTTGGGATCATCCCAGCATAGTCCGTTTAATTTTTTGTGGCCATTTGGGTGGACAAACAGGCGAAATGGTGCGAACTGGGAATTTTCAGTCCAAATTGGTGTTCTATTGCCCACGGTTTTAGGGGTGGGGCCGAGATCCGGGCATGCTGTGGTCCAAAAATTGACTAGAGCATGCTAGGGAGGTTGGGGATTGTCCTAGCATGGTAAGTTTAATTTTTTGTGGCCATTTGGGGGAACAAACGGGTGAAACGGTGCAATCGTGGCATTTTTGGGCTAAATCGGTGTGCTATAGCCCACGGAGGCTCGGGGTTCGGGCGTGCTGTAGGCTAAAACTCGACCGGGTCATGCCTGGGAGGTTTTGGATCATCCCAGTGTGGCTATGTACTTTTCGTATCCATTTGGGTGGACAAACGGGCTAAACAATGCAAACGAGGCATTTTTTAGCTAAATCGGTGTGCTATAGCCCACGGTTTTGGGGATAGGCCTAGGGTTCGGGCGTGCTGTTGGTCGAAAATTGATCGGGGCATGCCAGGGAGGTTAGGGATTGTCTGAGCGTGTTCTTTTTAGTTTTTCGTGGCCATTTGGGTGGACAAACTAGCAAAACGACGTGAATGATGTATTTTTAGGCCAAATCGATGTGCTATAGCCCATATGGGCTCGGGGTCCAGCCATGTCGTGTGCTGAAAATTGACCGGGGCATGCATAGGAGGTTGGGAATTGTCCTTGTGTGGTCCGTTTACTTTTTCATGGCCATTTGGGTGGACACACGAGCAAAATGACGTGAACGGGGCATTTTCAAACTAAGTTGATGTGCTATAGCCTACGGTTTTGGGGGTGGACTTGGGGTTCGGGAGTGCTGTGGGTCAAAAATTGACCGGGGCACGCCAGGGAGGTTGGGGTTTGTCCCAACGTGCTCCTTTTAATTTTTCGTGGCCATTTGGGTGGACAAATGGGCAAAATGGTAAAAATGGGGCTTTTTCTGGCTAAATCGGTGTGTTATTACCCACCGTTTTAGGGGTGGGACTGGGGTATGGCGTGTTGTGGGAAAAAAATCAATTGGGCATGCCAGGGAGGTTAAGGATCGTCCCATTGTGGTCCGTTTAATTATTCGTGGCTATTTGGGTGAACAGACGGGAAAACAGTGCGAACGGGGCATTTTCAAACCAAATCGGTGTGCTATAGCCCATGGTTGGGGGTGGGCCAAAGGTACGGGCATGTTGTGGGCTAAAAATCAACAAGGGCATGCCATGGAGGTTGGGTATACTCCTAGCATGATCCGTTTAATTTTATGTAGATCTTTGGGTGGACAAACGGGCGAAACGGCGTGAACGGGGCATTTTCGGGCCAAATCGGTGTGCTATAGCCCAAAGTTTTGGGAGTGGGGCTGAGATCCGGGCGTGCTGTGGGACAAAAATTGACTACAGTATGGTAGGGAGGTTGGGTATCATCCTAGCATGGTTCGTTTAATTTTTCATGGCCATTTGGGGGGACAAACGGGCGAAACGGCGCGAACGGGGTATTTTTGGGCTAAATCGGTGTGCTATAGCCCACGGGGGACCGGGCGTGTTGTAGGACAAAAATCAACTGGGGCATGCCTGGGAGTTAGTGGATCATCCCAGTGTGGTCCATTTACTTTTTTTTATGGCCATTATTGTGGACAAACGGGCGAAACAGTGCAAACGAGGCATTTTTGAGCTAAATCGGTGTGCTATAGTCCACGTTTTTGGGGTGGCCCAGGGTTCTGTAGTACTGTTGTTCGAAAATCGATCGGGGCATACCATGGAGGTTGGGGATTATCCCAGCATAGTCCTTTTAATTTTTTGTGGCTATTTGGGTAGACAAACGGGCAAAACGTCATAAACGGTGTGTTTTTGGGCCAAATTGGTGTGCTATAGCCCGTGGTTTTGGGGGTGGGCCCGAGGTCCGAGAATGCTGTGGGCCGAAAATTAACCAGCGGATGTCAGGGAGGTTGGGTATCATCCCAGTGTCGTAAGTTTAATTTTTCATGGCTATTTGGGTGGACAAACGGGCAAAACAGCTCGAATGGGCCATTTTTAAACAAAATCGGTGTGTTATAGCCCATAGTTCTGGGGGTGGTCCTGGGTCCAGGCGTTCCGTGGGCTAAAATTTGATCGAAGCGTGCTAGGGAGGTTGGGGATCTTCCTAGCGTGGTTCAATTAATTTTTCGTAGCCATTTTGGGGGATAAATTCGTAAAACAGCACGAACGGGGAATTTTTGGGCCAAATCAGTGTGCTATAGCCAACCTTTTGGGGGTGGACCCGGGGTCCGAACGTTTTGTAGGCCGAAAATCGATCGGGGAATTCCAGGGAGATTAGGGATCATCCAAGTGTGGTCTGTTTAATTTTTTGTATCCATTTGGGCGGACAAACAGGCGAAATGGTACAAATGGGCATTTTTGGTCCAAATCGCTGTGCTAGAGCCCACGATTTTGGGGGTGGGCTCGAGTTCTGATGTTGGGTGTATTTACACGCCTAAACACCATAATTTACCCATGTTATAGCTAAGTTTTGAGGATAAAATATATAATTCCTGCACTTTTAGTCCATTTTCCTGTAAGTGAGCTAACCTACGTGATTAGCATGTTTTCAGGTATTAATGATGAAGATTTCAGCACTTTGTGGACCTTTGGGCAGCAAAGGAAAACTTCACAGAAGAGGGAAGGCAGCTTTTGGAAGCTTATGGACTGACTGTGACGCATGGAGAAATTGTCCCGGGCAAAAGCAATATTTTTAAATACTTAGGGGTGCAGCAGTAACTTAATAGGACTAGGACAAGGATGTTATAAAAACCCTATTTGCTGAATTTTTCAGCATGCATTCATTCATGATTGCTTTTAGAATTCGATCGACACTTTGAGTATTATTGAGTTTATAGATTCTGAAATTTTAAACAGAGAGAAACACGCTACATATTTGGCGGAAGACGGCTAAGAAGAAAAACGCCATCCCTCTTTGACGTTAAAAGCATCCTCTCGCGAAGATTGTTCTAGTTTTGGTATGACGATGATGATGTCTTCGTTGTTTTCCTTTACAATCATGAGTAGCTAAACTTCTCTGTTAGGGTTATGGAAGCCTTTTGATATACTATCTATTACTATGAGTTTGTGAATTCTTGATGTGTATGCTACTTATATCATTACTCTCTTTGTTTTAATTAAATTCTTGTGGTTGCAAACATATAGAATACGCCATTATAGCATTAACTTGTTCGAGAGAAAAGTTACGTGTTTGGAAAAGAGAGTGTGACAAGGAAATAGGGCTACCAACCCCAATTTACACGTTAGTGCCGTAACTGGGTTAACTTCTTGGAGAATTTGTACCGTTAGTTATACACTTTAAGCTCGAGAGAGTTAAAGAGAAATAATCCTTGATGTTTGAGAAACACTAGGATTTACCATTAGAATACGAATCTCTATAAGTGCATGCATGTCTGAATTTCGCATTACTCATAGTTAATAGATACGTAGAACTCACAAGGTGGACATAACCCTAACTTATTTTTCTCTGTGATTAAATCTTACTAAATCAAGCATTTCATTTTTACTTCCATAGTATTAATTCACGCCAAACTCAAATTTCCCCCTTTCCGTAGAATTTTCAACCAACAGTCTACTAATAGTTGCAACACTTAGTGACCAAGTATTCCCTGTGGGATTCGACACCCAACCCAGTTGGGTTCTATATTTGACAACGACCGCTTACACTCTTACGAGAGCTGTAGTTTGGGCGTTATCAAATTTTGGCGTTGTTGCCGCGGAGTACGGTTGTCAACTAAGTTTGTGATAGTTACTAGACCCTTTGGTCAAATATTCTTGAATTTTACTTTTAGTTGTTTTTTTTTGTTTTATTCAGGTTCTGTTGAGTGTATGCCAAATACTCGTAGTTCTGGTCAGCCATTATTACCCATAAATCCTAAACCTCAACTTATTGGCAGAATGGATGCACAACGTGACATTGACAGAAGGGCGGCTCAACAGGAGCAGGCTAGATTAGCTGCACTGGCAGCTGCTCAAGTACATCAATAGAATATTGATAACCCAGGTCGGGCAACAAATCCTGATGATGAGGACCTGGGTGATGATGAGTTACTTAATCCACGGCGTGCAGATGAGGTGGCAGCGCCTGTGAACAGGAGAGATCGTCAAGCTAGAATGCGACCTGAACGCCGAGCTGTGCAGGCCCCTTTTGATGACGATGATGACGATCTGGATGGAGCTGGTGCCACAGGGGCTATTATTCCTCCACCCTTGGCACCTGGATCCAAGTTCAACATCACTAGCACCATGATTCAGTTATTGCAGCTCAAGGGTTTATTTGGTGGACTCGCAGGCGATGATCCAAATATTTATCTGATCAACTTTATTTCAACATGCAAGTCGTTTGACAATCCAGGAGTTGGGCAGAATGTAATTCGGCTGCTCTTATTTCCATTGTCTCTGTCTGGGGAGGCAACTCTATGGTTGAACGGGCTAACTCCTGATTCTATTACTAATTGGAGGCAACTGAAAGATGCTTTCCTCGAAAGATTCTTTCCGCCATCCAAAAGAGCCTAATTACGGGATGAGATCAACAATTTTCGACAGCTTCCAACTGAAGCTCTCCACGAAACATGGGAAAGGTTCAAGAAGAAGCTTATGCGGTGCCCAAACCATCAGATGGCGAATATCCACTTGATGGAAATATTATATAGGGCTTTGAACTCGGTGACAAAGCCAGTGGTTGATAATGCTGCAGGAGGGTCATTCATGGACCTTAATTTTATTGAGGCGAGTGATATGCTGGATCGTATGACAAAGCAGAGTAGAGCTTGGCATACCAGGGATTTTGAGGTAGCGAGCTCTACTGTATCTATTGGCATGACTGTAGAGCAGAGACGAAGACAAGAGGAACGTGACCAGGATATGGCTCACATGAAAACACAGATGGATCTTCTTACCAAACATTTATTATCAGGGAAGACCGAAAAAGTCAAGGCTGTGGTGTCACAGAGAAGAGATGAATCAGATTCTGAGGAGGAAGCAAATTATTTGAATAATCAGGGGGGTTTCCAAGGCAATGCCCAAGGAAACCAAGGTCGGATCTATTATGATAAATCTGGATACAAGGACCGCGATCAAGGTGGTTGGAAGAATAAGACTGATAGGAGTGGTTTGTATGTTCCTCCTGGAAATCGTGAGGCTGTGGCGTCTGGCTCTGGAAAGATGTCCATGGATGATATGATGGCTAAGATGTTGAAAGGGGTGGAGGCAACCAATATAGGAGTTACTGAGGTAAATAATGATTTGTCATCAATAAATCAATTGGTTGATTCGCATTCTACCGTGATAAAATAGCTGGAGCAACAATTGAGTCAACTATCAGCGGTATTCAATCAAAGAAAGGCTGGCACCTTACCTAGCGACACTGTGCAAAACCCAAGGAATGATGGATCATGTATGGCTATTACTACCAGGAGTGGTAAAGCATTGGAAAATCCATCCAAAGGCAAGCAGGTGGTTGATGATATAACAGATAATGTTATTGATGCAGAATGTGAAGATGCCATAGAAGCTGAAGATAGTGTTCCTGACGTTACCCCTAGACGTCTGTAGCCTGAAAAGATTGACAATCGGAAGTAAGATAAAAAGGAAGTGGCGGAGAAAACTATTCCCCTTACACCACCACCTTTTCTTCAGAGACTGAAGAAGAAAGCTGATGACACCAGGTTCAGTAAATTCATGACTATGTTGAAGCAGCTGACTATTAATATTCCTTTGATGGAGGGGTTAGAGCAGATTCCTGGATACGCTAAATTCATGAAGGACATTTTGACAAAGAAGCGGACAGTAAGCTATGAGCTGGCAGATAATGTTCATCATTGCAGTGCAATCGCTACAAGATCGATAGTTTAGAAGAAGGCAGATCCTGGTGCTTTCACTATTCCTTGCACGGTTGGATCTTTGGATTTTGCTAAGGCATTGTGCGATTTGGGAGCTAGCATTAATTTGATGCCACTGTCTATTTACAGAAATTTGGGGTTAGGTGATCCTACACCAACCAATATGCGGCTCGTGATGGCAGATAGGTCGGTAAAACGACCTGTTGGTATCTTATATGATGTATTGGTGAAGGTTTCCACCTTCATCTTTCCTGCAGACTTTGTTATTTTGGATTGCGAGGTGGATTCTGAAGTTTCTATAATCTTGGGGCGTCCTTTCCTTGCAACAAGAAGTGTGCTTATTGATCTAAGAGCTAATGAGCTTTTATTTTGGATGAATGACGAAGTGGTTCGTTTTGATGTATGCAAATCAATGAAGCAGCCCAAAGATATGAATGTGTTCTCTGTAGCTGATGTTTATTATGATGATGAGAAAGAATTATCTGTAGAGAAGCAGCTTATTGTTGATCTATTGGCTGTTGTGATTATGAATTTTGAGCATGAGGATGTTGAAGAGTATGAAGAAACTATTTATGCTCTAACAAGAATTAGCTCCTATTCTCATGCTCCTAAGAAGCTGGATCTGGATCTTAAAAATCGCCCTTCACCACCAGCAAAGCCATCCATTGAAGAACCACCAGTGCTAGAATTGAAAGAGCTGCCCAGTCACCTGAAATATGCATTTTTGGGAAGTGGTGATATACTTCCGGTTATTGTTGCGGCTGATTTAGGTGAGCAGCAGGTTGCGGCTCTTATTTCTATTCTGAGGAGATATAAGAGAGCCATCGGTTGGACTATTGCTGATATTATTGGTATCCCTCCTGGATATGTATGCACAAGATTCAGCTCGAGGAAAATTGTATGCCTACCATTGAGCATCAACGATGTTTGAATCCACCTATGCAGGAGGTGGTGAAGAAAGAAATTATTAAGTGGTTAGATGCTGGGGTAGTATATCCAATCTCCGACAGTAAGTGGGTAAGTCCAGTACAGTGTGTGCCCAAGAAAGGGGGCATGACGGTAGTTGCGAATGAAAAGAATGAGCTGATTCCACTCAGACCTGTCACAGGGTGGAGAGTGTGTATGGACTACCGGAAGTTGAATTCGTGGACGCTTAAGGATCACTTCCCAATGCCATTCATGGACCAAATGCTTGATCGATTGGCAGGGAAGGGATGGTTTTGTTTCTTAGATGGTTATTCCGGTTATAATCAGATTTGTATTGCTCCTGAGGATCAAGAGAAGACCACTTTTACATGCCCATATGGTACGTTTGCCTTCAAACGTATGCTATTTGGGTTATGTAACGCACCTGCCACTTTTCAGCATTGTATGATGTCCATTTTTTCTGATATGGTTGAAGACACCTTGGAGGTGTTCATGGACGATTTTTCAGTTGTGGGTGAATCGTTTGAATCGTGCTTGGCGAATCTGAGTATGGCGTTACAAAGATGTGTTGAGTTCAACTTGGTGCTAAACTGGGAGAAGTGCCATTTTATGGTTAAGGAAGGCATTGTTCTTGGGCACAAAGTCTCCGAAAGAGGAATTGAGGTTGATCGAGCCAAAATTGAAGTTATCGAGAAACTACCACCTCCAATTTCTGTAAAGGGAGTGCATAGTTTTCTCGGTCATGCAGGTTTTTATCGAAGGTTTATCAAAGACTTCTCCAAGATTGCTAGTCCATTATGCAAACTCTTGGAGAAGGATGCAAAGTTCGACTTCGGTGAAGATTGCTTGAAGGCATTTGAATGCCTCAAAGGGAAGCTAGTTGAAGCTCATATTATCGTAGCACCCAATTGGTCTCTACCGTTTGAAGTGATGTATGATGCAAGTGGGGTAGATTTGGGTGCTGTACTTGGTCAGAAAAGAGAAAGGCTATTTCATCCAATATACTATGTGAGCAAGGCCTTGAATGGTGCCCAGAAGAACTATACCATCACGGAACAAGAGCTTCTAGTAGTAGTTTATGCTTTTGAAAAGTTCCGTGCTTACTTGTTGGGAACCAAAGTGGTGGTTCATACAGATCGTGCGGCTCTGAGATATTTAATGGCAAAGAAGGATGCTAAGCCAAGGCTAATTCGGTGGGTGTTATTTCTTCAAGAATTTGATTTCGAGGTAAAGGATAGAAAAGGTTGCGAAAACCAAGTAGGTGATCATCTATCTAGACTTGAGAGTGCTCACATAGCACAACCCGACCTTGAGATTGATGATGCATTTCCCGACGAAGAGATCCTAGCCGCTATGGTGGAAGACTTACCGTAGTTTGCAGACTTTGCGAACTATGTGGTAAGTAAAGTGATGCCTGAGAATCTCTCCTTTCATCAAAAGAGAAAGTTCATGCATGATGTGAAACACTATTTCTAGGATGAACCGTATCTTTTTTGACGATGTGCTGATGGTGTTATTAGGCGATGCATCTCTGATGTGGAGGTGCCTAGCATCTTGGAAGCAAGTCATGCTTCCCAAGTTGGGGGTCACCATGCAGGTGATCGGACAGCCAGGAAGGTATTGCAAAGCGTCTATTATTGGCCTTCATTATTCAAGGATGCTTACGATTTTGTGAGAAGATGTGATTAGTGTCAGAGGCAAGGCTCTATCTCGAAGCACCATGAGATGCCCATGTCTAAAATTCTTGAAGTGGAGCTATTTTATGTATGGGGTATTGATTTCATGGGCCTATTTGTGAGTTCATTTGGGATGAAATATATCCTAGTTGTTATGGATTATGTATCCAAATGGGTTGAAGCAGTAGCGCTGGCTGATAATGAAGGTAAGCGTGTTGTAGCATTCTTAAAGAGAAATATCTTCTCTCATTTTGGGGTACCACGTACCATCATAAGCGATGGAGGATCACACTTTTGTAACAAGCTGTTCAGAGCTGTATTGGTGAAATATGGGTTCAAGCAACATAAGGTAGCTACACCTTACCACCCACAAACTAGTGGGCAGGTAGAGGTTTCTAATCGGGAGATCAAGCTGATCCTTGCTAAGACTGTAAATGCAAGTAGGAAGGATTGGTCCCGAAAGCTGGATGATGCCTTATGGGCTTATAGGACTGCATTCAAAACACCAGTTGGCATGTCCCCGTACCAACTAGTTTATGGGAAGTCTTGTCACTTGCCGATTAAGCTCGAACATAAAGCGTTGTGGGTGTTGAAGAGGCTTAACCTGAATTGGGATGATGCTATTAATCTGAGATTGGAACAACTAAATGAGATGGATGAATTCCGTCGACATGCATACGAAAGTCAGACCTCTACAAGGAACGGATGAAAAAGTACCATGATCGGCGGATTATCCAAAGAAACTTTCAGAAGGGTGATATGGTACTTCTTTTCAACTCCAGATTGAAGCTATTTCCAGGTAAGTTGAAGTCTAAATGGTCTGGTCCATTCAGAATTAGCCAAGTCTACTCGTCTAGAGTAGTAGAGTTAGAAGACAAAAATGGTGGTGTTTTCAAGGTGAATGGCCAACGTGTGAAGCCATATATCGGTCCTCTTGACTCGATAAATAGCATGGCCACCATTTATCTCGACGATGTCTAAGTAATCGAGGTAACTATGTCGTGCCGCGACAATAAATCAAGCGTTACATGGGAGGCAACCCATCATTTTTAGTTGTTTTGTTTTCCTAGGAGTTTGTTTTGTTAAATAAAAATCCAAAAAGAAGAGTCGAGCCACGACCAAAACTAAGGCGCTTGGTGGGAGGCAACCCATCTTTCTAATCGTTTTTGTTATTTTTGATTAAGTGTAGGGGAGGACGTATAAAGGAGGAGCTTGGTCTCAAATTTTGAGTTGAAAGTGAGCAATGTTAAAGGTGGTAAGTGAGTAATGAAGGAGCAAAAGGCTTTCGGTTAGGCATTGCCTATACAAATCTAGGCAATGGACAAGGCAAGGCCTATGTAAATCTAGGCAACGGACAAGGCAAGGCCTATGCTATTGCCTTTGCTCTCTGAATCGACAATGCTATAGCATAGGCGCCGCCTATTCTCAACTAGGCAAAGCTAAAGGCGTCGCCTATGCCATTGCCTTTGCTCTCTGAATCTACAATGCCATAGCATAGGCGCCGCCTATGCTCAACTAGGCCATAGCATAGGCGCTGCCTATGTTCAACTAGGCAAAGCTAAAGGCGCCGCCTATGCTAAGCATAAGCAAAGCATTAGGCGCCGCCTACTTATGCTTTTTGGTCTCCTAACCCGATTTTTCATGGGTCAAACCCGACCCAAGCCTTGGTCTATAAATAGAACTTCAACCTTGAGACAAAATCACATTGTTTGCTCAACCTAGGCGCCGCCTAACCTTCCCAAATCTCTCAAAACTTTTCATTTTGCTCATCTAACCTTGCAAGATCATCTTCCAAGTTCATCACCAAGTAAGTTCTTCTTTTATATTCCGTAGTTATTACAATACTACGCCTATAATGAGTTGTTAAATCTTGAAGTGGTGTTGGTGATTTGAATGTGGATGGTTTGTTATGATACATCTAGTTAAGTGAAAGAATACGTATGGGTGTTCTTGACTTTGTTCCGATTTGTATTTGATTGTTATACACTGTCATCTTTTTGCGGAATCGAAATGGTAAAGTTAATTACATAATCTTGTAAGTTGAAAGTTGGAATGTTTGAATGACTCGTTCATTGAGATAAAGATCATGACTGAATACAAGCATGATATGTTGTGATTATTTCTATGCCATAACTTGATTCGATCTCTACGTAGTAGTCTTGTTCAAAAAGTGCATTAATCCAAACCATAAAGTATGGTCAAGATTACATGACATAGAGCTGAAAAGGATAGTTAAGGTTCCATGAAAGTGTGACTGTGCTGAACATATTGTTGGAACATATCGCCTACATGTATGTCGATGAAGTCTGAGTAATCGATATCATCCACTTAATTAGTTGGTGCCAACAAATTAAGTGTGGGGTGGTGCCATTATTGTTTGTTTGTCGATCAAATCTTCCGAGATAAGCTAACATGACTTTATTTTAATCTCAGGTAAAATGGCACCAAAAGGTCGACCAGGAAAAGAAAAAACGTCCACCTCACAGAAAGGTCAGAAAAGGGGAAAAAAGAGCAAGCTGAATCCTCCTCGCTGCAAATACCTCACCGCATGTTCGGGATAAAATGGGTCCTAGAGGAGGAAGGAAAGGAGTGGTACAAGAACAACAAAGTGAAAAAATATGTTCACATGGAGTTGATACAAAAGGAGAGTCTAGCGAAGAGAGAACCTCGTATTTTGGCTAAAATCATAGTTCTACATCTTGATTTCATCTTCCAAGATATGGGAGAATGCAATCTTGATCTAACGTGAGAATTCTATGCCAATTGGTCCCCAAAGACTACCGGAAGTGAAGTGAAGATTCAGGGCCAAGTCTTGCAACTGAATGCGGAGTTCTTCAACTCTTTTTTGGGTCTTCCATCTGTGGATCCATCACCGCTCAAGGAGCTTTATCACAGACCTCCATTCAGGGCAATCAGACACACACTGTGCGGAACAAGATCAATGGCACGTTGGAGTCGTCACAAGGATACCGGTCGGCACAATACCTTCCCGTATGCTTCCTTCAACAGAGAAGCTCGGATATGGTTATGGATAGTCAACTCTTGCCTGATTCTAGGGTCACAATACACAAAGATCACACATGATAGAGTATGATTGGTGTACGCTCTGATGACTAATATTCCCATCCACGTTGGTGCGGTTATACGGTCGTCAATGCCTTAAGGCTAGGCTGTACAAGAGGTCCCACTTCAGCTTTGGCAATTTTTTGACCGCAATATTGAGGAAGGAGGATATTGAAGAGGAACCTATAGATCATAAGATTCCACACAACCCGAAGAAGGTTGATCTTATGAAGGATAAAGATCCTGAAACTATGCATGGCGTCAACCTGACCACTGCAGAAAGACATGCTTGCGATGAAAGCTTCTTCCGCCATTTATATGCCATGACGAGGTTTACCATGATGAGTGGGGGACGTGTTCCAACTGATGCAGAGCTCCAGCAGTTGGATTATGACTACCTGATGAAAGAGCATGCGCGGGCTATGTGTGGAGTAGGTGTAAATTTTGAGGAACCCCTCGATGATGACGTACCGACTGACGATGATCACCGACAGCCAGACTCAGACGTGGAGGATAACTCTGATGACGATGACTCTGATGATAATTTTGATGCAGGGGGCATGACCCCAGACATAGAGGAGGAGTCCGACTAATCAGGTTTTCCTTATTTATTTTCCACTGAGGACAGTGTGTCCCGTCTAAGTGTGGGGTGCTGGTATTTGTATGCTTCTTGTACTTCTTTGCCTACATTTATTCTAGTTCTTTTTTGTTTTAATTAGTCGTAACTAGTTAGTTTAATTTTAGAGTTTTTTTAGATTTTGCATGAAATTGTTCTGATAGGCGGCATGGTATTATGACAAGAGTTTGTGCCAAAATCATTACTATTGAGACATGTAGGCTCTAAGTGTGACTCACTGTGTGATAATTGTGTGGTTTAATTCATTCACCTGTTGGGTCAAGAGTCTATACTGCTCCCAATAAAGTTGACCATGTGCCTTGTGTGTGTGAGGTTATAGTATATTCTGTGTTGTGACTAATGCTAGAACTTGCCTGGTGTGTGTGTAAAGCAAAATAAAGAGTGTGAGTTTAGGAGATGATTTAAGCATTTCTTTGGCAGCCTGTGATTGTTTACCTTCTTTTTACCTACCCGTGGACATTATCCTAGTTAACCCCCTTTGAGCCTTTAGCTATTTTCTTTGACAGCCTCATATGTAGCCTAATCCATTTTTTTTCTCAAGACCATAATTTGATCCAAATTCCTAAGCGCTTTAAATTGTAGAGTCATGTGACAAAATAAGAGGAAATTGGGTGAGAGTGATGCCTCACAGTGTATGGGTACTTGAAATTGTTGTGAAAAGGAGTGGCTATCATAGAGGTGTTTTATAAAAAAAAAGAAAAAAAAACAAAAATAGAAAAATAAAAAAAAATAAGTTGTATATTCTCATCTTTGTGTTTATAATTGAATAACAAAATAGGTGAAAAGGGGTGTTAGATGAAAAAAAAAAAGGTAGAAGGGTTGTTTAAAAGAGAGTGTTAATGACATAACGTAGTGTATTAAAGCGCTTAGGGAACATAGTCACTATTTCTTGCCAAAATAGTCCTACCTGTCCCTTAGCCTACATTACAACCTGTAAATACCTACTTGATCCTAAGCTTAGCATTCTGATATTAGTGGAGCATTACACTAAGGGAAAGCCTATGGTCATCAGTTGAAACATATGAATTCTTTGTGAGAGTGAGAGAAAGGAGAATCTAATACCCATGTTCCGAAAAATGCAAAACTTGTGAGTGATTATGGGTGATATCTTGTGTGAGACACACATGGTTGATGGGTTTTGGGTAGTTGTGTATGATTCTTGGTGACTTAACTTGTGGATACGAATTATCCATCATCACGAGTCTATGTTGGAGGTTGAATGGTTTCTAGTAGTGATCCAGAAAACTACTCTTTGTTAATAATTGTCGTGCATGTCTTGATGAATATTTTGTGTTACTGCTGTGAAATCCTAGTTAGATGTTTGCATGGACGTAATATTTTGTTCAAGGACGAACAAAGCTTTAAGTGTGGGGTGTTGATGTTGGGTGTATTTACACGCCTAAACACCATAATTTACCCATGTTATAGCTAAGTTTTGAGGATAAAATATATAATTCCTGCACTTTTAGTCCATTTTCCTGTAAGTGAGCTAACCTACGTGATTAGCATGTTTTCAGGTATTAATGATGAAGATTTCAGCACTTTGTGGACCTTTGTGCAGCAAAGGAAAACTTCACAGAAGAGGAAATGCAACTTTTGGAAGCTTATGGACTGACTGTGACGCATGGAGAAATTGTCTCGGGCAAAAGCAGTATTTTTAAATACTTAGGGGTGCAGCAGTAACTTAATAGGACTAGGACAAGGATGTTATAAAAACCCTATTTGCTGAATTTTTTAGCATGCATTCATTCACGATTGCTTTTAGAATTCGATCGACACTTTGAGTATTATTGAGTTTATAGATTCTGTAATTTTAAACAGAGAGAAACACGCTACATATTTGGGGGAAGACGGCTAAGAGGAAAAACGCCATCCCTCTTTGACGTTAAAAGCATCCTCTCGCGAAGATTGTTCTAGTTTTGGTATGATGATGATGATGTCTTCGTTGTTTTCCTTTACAATCATGAGTAGCTAAACTTCTCTGTTAGGGTTATGGAAGCCTTTTGATATACTAACTATTACTATGAGTTTGTGAATTCTTGATGCGTATGCTACTTATACCATTACTCTCTTTGTTTTAATTAAATTCTTGTGGTTGCAAACATATAGAATACGCCATTATAGCATTAACTTGTTCGAGAGAAAAGTTACGTGTTTGGAAAAGAGAGTGTGACAAGGAAATAGGGCTACCAACCCCTATTTAAACGTTAGTGCCGTAACTGGGTTAACTTCTTGGAGAATTTGTACTGTTAGTTATACACTTTAAGCTCGAGAGAGTTAAAGAGAAATAATCCTTGATGGTTGAGAAACACTAGGATTTACCATTAGAATACGAATCTCTATAAGTGCATGCATGTCTAAATTCTGCATTACTCATAGTTAATAGATACGTAGAACTCACAAGGTGGATATAACCCTAACTTATTTTTCTCTGTGATTAAATCTTACTAAATCAAGCATTCCGTTTTTACTTCCATAGTATTAATTCACGCCAAACTCAAATTTCCCCCTTTCCGTAGAATTTTCGACCAACAGTCTACTAATAGTTGCAACACTTAGTGACCAAGTATTCCCTGTGGGATTCGACACCCAACCCAGTTGGGTTCTATATTTGACAGCGACCGCTTACACTCTTACGAGAGCTGTAGTTTGGGCGTTATCAAGTTCCAGCGTGTTGTGGGCCAAAAATTGATCGAGGCATGCCAGGGAGGTTGGGGATCATCCCAGTGTGGTCCGTTTAAGTTTTTGTGGCTATTAGGGTGGACAAACGGCCGAAACAGCACAAATGGAGCATTTTTCGACCAAATCGGTCTGCTATAGACCATGGTTTCGGGGGTGGGCCTGGGGTTCGGGCGTGCTGTGGGCAAAAATTTGATCGGGGCATGCCAGGGAGGTTGGGGATCGTCCCAGTTTGGTACGTTTCATTTTTCATAGCCATTTGGGTGAACAAATAGGCGAAACGGTGCAAACGGGGTGTTTTCAGGCCAAATCAGTGTACTATAGCCTACAGTTTTAAGGGTGGACCCAGGGTTCGGGCGTGCTGTGGGCCGAAAATTGATCGGGGCATGCCAAGGAGGTTGGGGATCATCCCAACATGGTCTATTTAATTTTTTGTGGCTATTTCGGTGGACAAACGGGTGAAACATTTTGAACGGGGCATTTTTGGGCCAAATCGATGTGCTATAGCCCATGATTTCGGGGGTGCGCCCAGGGTTCGGGCTTGCTGTGGGCCAAAAATTGACAGGGGCATGCCTGGGAGGTTGGGATCATTCCAGTAGGGTCCATTTAAAATTTCAGGGCCATTTGCGTGGACCAATGGGCAAAACTTCAAGAACGGGGTATTTTCGGGCCAAATCGGTGTGCTATAGCCCACATTTTTGGGGGTGGTCCGGGGGTTCGGTCGTGCTGTGGGTCAAAAATCTACTGAGGCATGCCAAGGAAGTTGGCGATCGTTCCAGCATGGTCCGTTTAATTTTTCAAGGCCATTTGGGTGGTCAAATGAGCGAAACAATGTGAATGGGGCATTTTTTGGCCAAATCGGTGTGCTTTAACCCACAATTTTGTGGTTGGTCCCGGGTCTGGGCATGTTGTGGGCCAAAAATTGATTGAGGCATGCCGTGGAGCTTGGGAATCATCTTAGTGTGGTCCGTTTAATTTTTTGTAGCCATTTGGGTGGATAAACGGGCGAAACCGCGCAAATGGGGTGTTTTCTGGCTAAATTGGTGTGATATAGACCATAGTTTCGGGGTTGGGCCCGGGGTTTGGATAAGCTGTTGGCCGAAAATTGACCTGGACATGCGAGGGAGGTTGGGGATCGTCCCAGCATGGTCCGTTTAATTTTTTTGTGGCCATTTGGGTGGACAAACGGGAGAAACGATGCGAACGAGGAGTTTTGTGGCCAGATCGGTGTACTATAGCCCATGTTTTCTAGGGTGGGCCCGAGGTCCGGGTATGCAGTGGGCTGAAAATCAATCGGGGCGTGCCAGGGAGGTTGGGGATCATCCAAGTGTGGTCTTTTTAATTTAGCGTGGCCATTTGGGTGGATAAACGGGTGAAACAGCATGAACAGGGCATTTTCAGGCCAAATCGATGTTCTCTAACCAACGATTTTAAGGGTGGGCCTAGGGTCTGGGCATGCTGTGGGTCGAAAATCAACCGGGGCTTTCCGGGGAGGTTAGGGATCATCCTAGCATGGTCCGTTTAACTTTTTGTGGCCAATTAGCTTGACAAGCAGGCAAAACAACGTGAACGGGGCACTTTGGGGACAAATCGGTGTGCTATAGCCCACGATTTTAGGGGTGGGCCAAGGGTTCAGGCATGCTGTGGGCCGAAAATCAACCGGGGCATTCAAGGGAGGTTGGGGATCATCCCAGTATGGTTCATTTAATTTTTTGTGTCCATTTGGTTGGAAAAATAGGTGAAACGACACGAACAGGGCTTTTTAGGGCCAAATCGATGCGCTATAGCCACCAGTTTCGGGGGTGGGCCCAGGGTCCGGGCGTGTTGTTGGCCAAAAATTAGTCGAGGCATGCCAGGGAGGTTGGGTATTATCCCAGCGTGGTCTGTTTAATTTTTTTTGGACATTTGGGTGGACAAACGGACAAAACGGCACGAACGGGGCATGTTTAGGGTATATCGGTGTGCTATAGCCCACGGATTTGGGGGTGGCCCTAGGGTTCAGGCGTGCTGTGGGTCAAAAATCAACTGGGGCAGGCTAGGGAGGTTGGGGATCGTCCTAGTGTGGTCCATTTATTTTTTCGTGGCCATTTGGGTGGACAAACATGCAAAATGGTGCAAACGGGGTATTTTTGGGCAAAATTGGTGTGCTATAGCCTACGGTTTTGGGGGTGGACCCGGGGTATGGGTGTTCTGTAGCCCAACAATTGATCGGGGCATACCAGGGAGGTTAGGGATCATCCCAGTGTGGTCCGTTTAATTTTTTGTGGACATTTGGGTGAACAAACGAGTGAAACATCGCGAATGGGCCATTTTCGGGCCAAATCGATGTGCTGTAGCCCACAGTTTTAGGAGCGGGCTAGGGGTTCGGGCATGCTGTAGGTCAAAAATTATTCAAGGTGTGCTAGGGAGGTTGGGATCATCCCAGCATGGTTCGACTGGGGAATGCCATGGAGCTTGAGGATCATCCTAGTATGGTCCGTTTAATTTTTTGAAGCCATTTAGGTGGACAAACGGGCGAAACTGCTCAAACGGGGTATTTTTGGACCAAGTTGGTGTGCTATAGACCATGGTTTAGAGTGTGGACCCGGGATCCGGACATGTTGTGGGCCAAAAATGACTTGGGCATGCAAGGGAGGTTGGAGATCGTCCCAGCATGGTCCGTTTAATTTTTTGTGGCCATTTGGTTGGACAAACGGGCGAAACGATGTGAACGGGGAGTTTTGGGGACAGATCGGTGTACTATAGCCCATGGTTTCTGGGGTGGGCCCGGGGTCCGGGCGTGCTATGGGCTAAAAATTGATCGGGGCATGCCAGGAAGGTTGGGGATTATTCTAGGGTAGTCCTTTTAATTTATCGTAGCTATTTTTGTGGACAAACGAATGAAACGACGTAAATGGGGCATTTTCAGGCTAAATCGGTGTGTTATATCCCACGATTTTGGGGGTGGGAACAAGGTCCGAGCGTGCTATGGGTCGAAAATCAATCGAGACATTCCAGGGAGGTTGGGTATCATCCCAGCATGGTCCATTTAACTTTTTGTGGCCATTTGGGTGGACAAACTGGCAAAACGATATGAACGAGGCATTTTGGGGCAAAACTGGTGTGTTATATAGCCCATGGTTTTGGGGGTGGACCCAGGGTCCGGGCATGCTGTGGGTCGAAAATTGACCGACGCATTCCAGGGAGGTTAGGGATTATTCCAGTGTGATCCGTTTAATTTTTTATGGCTATTTGGATGGACAAATGGGTGAAACGGCACGAACAGGGCTTTTTTGGGCCAAATCAGTGTGCTATAGCCCACGGTTTTGGGGGTGGGCCCTGGGTCCAAGCATGCTGAGGGCTAAAAATCAACCGAGGCATGCCAGGGAGGTTGGGGATCATCCCAGCATAGTTCGTTTAATTTTTTGTGGACATTTGGGTGGACAAACGGGCAAAACGACACGAATGGGGCATTTTCGGGCCAAATTGGTGTGCTATATCCTACGATTTTAGGGGTGGGCCCGGGGTTCGGGCATGCTATGGGTCAAAAATCGACCAGGGCATGCCAGGGAGGTTGGGGATCATCTTAGTATGGTCTGTTTAATTTTTTCTGGCAATTTGGGTGGAGAAACATGCAAAACGGCGCGAACAGGGCATTATTGGGCCTAATCGGTGTGCTGTAGCCCACGGTTTTGGGGGTGGACCCAGGGTTCGGGCGTGCTGTGGTCCAAAAATTGATCAGGGAATGCCAGGGAGGTTGGGGATCATCCCAGCGTGGTCCATTAAATTTTTCGTGGCCATTTGGGTGGAGAATCGGGCGAAATGGCATGGACGAGACATTTTTGGGATAAATCGGCGTACTATTGCCCACGGTTTTGGGGCTGGACCAAGGGTTCGGGTGTGCTGTGGGCCAAAAATCCACCGGGGCATGCCAGCCAGGTTGGGGAACATTCCAGTGTGGTCCTTTTAATTTTTTGTGGCCATTTGGGTGGATAGACGGGCAGAACGGCATGAACGGGGAATTTTCGATCCAAATTGGTATGTTATAACCCACAGTTTTAGTGGTGGGCCCAGGGTTTGGGCGTGATGTGGGCAAAAAATTGATCGAGGTATGTCAGGGAGGTTGAGGATCATCCCAGCGTAGTCTGTTTAATTTTTTTTGGCCATTTGGGTGGATAAATTGGCAAAACGATGTGAACGAGGAATTTTCGGGCCCAATCGGTGTGATATAGTCTATGGTTTCGAGGGTGGGCCGATGTTATGGGCGTATTGTGGGCCAAAAATCGACCAGGGCATGCCAAGAAGGTTGGGGATCATCCCAGTGTAGTCCGTTTAATTTTTCGTGGCCATTTGGGTGGACAAATGGGTGAAAGGAGCCAACAGGGCATTTTTAAGCCAAATTGGTGTTCTATTGCCTACGGTTTTTGGGGTGGGCCCGGGATCCGTGCATGCTGTGAGACGAAAATTGACTGGGGCATGCTAGGGAGGTTGGGGATTATCCCAACTTTCTCCATTTAATTTTTCATGGCCGTTTAGGTGGATAAACGGGCGAAACGGCGCGAATAGGGCATTTTCAGGTAAAATCAATGTGCTATAGCCCATAGTTTTAGGGGTGGGCCCAAGGTTCGGGCATGTTGTATGCTTAAAATCGCCCAAGGCATGTCAGGAAGGTTGGGGATCATTCCAGTGTTGTCCGTTTAATTTATCGTGGCTATTTGGGTAGACAAACGGGCGAAACGATGCAAACGGGACTTTTTGGGTCAATTCGGTGTGCTATAGCACATGATTTTAGGGGTAGGCTCAGGGTTCGGGTGTGTATTGGGCCAAAAATCGACCCAAGACATGCCAGGGAGGTTAGGGATCATCCCATCATGGTTCGTTTAACTTTTTGTAGCCATTTGGGTGGACAAACAAGCGAAACGGCAGGAACGAGGCATTTTAGGGCTAAATCAGTGTTCTATAGCCCACGGTCTCGGGGGTGGGCTGATAACGCTCAAACTACAGCTCTCGTAAGAGTGTAAGCAGTCGTTGTCAAATATAGAACCCAACTGGGTTGGGTGTCGAATCCCACAGAGAATACTTGGTCACTAAGTAAGCAAAGATTAATAGACTTTTGGTGAAAGTTTCGTAAAAAGGGGGATTGTAACGTGCAATAATGTAACAAAGTGAAAACAGAAAATAGCAAAGTAAAAAGAAAGAATGTTTAGTAAGATGTTTGACCAATGAGAATTTAGAGTTGGGGTTATATCCACCTTATGAGTTATACGTCTCTATTGGCTATGAGTTATGCGGAATTCAGACATGCATGTGCTTATAGAGAATTGTATTCTATGGTAAATTCAGGCGTCTTTCGACCATCAAGGATTATTTCACTTTAACTCTTTCGAGCTTAAAGCGTATCTAACGGTACAAATTCTCCAAGAGGTTAATCCAGTTACGGCACTAACTTTTTAACAGGGGTTGGTGCCCTATTACCTTGACATTATCTCTTTTCCAGACATATAACTTTTCTTTCGAACAAGTTAATGCTATACTGGCGTATTCTATGTGTTTGCAACCACAAGAATTTAGATTAAGATGAAGAGAGTAATGATATAAGTAGTATACGTGTCAAGAATGCACAAAATCATAGCAATAGATAGTATCTCATAAGGCTTCCATAACCCCAACAGAGAAGTTTAGCTACGCATGAGTGCAACGGAAAACACAATAGACATTATCATCATAAAAATCTCACGTGAATTCCTTGCAAATAGCTTTTATCTTGTTGTAAAAATTAAAAGTCGAATATATGAAAAATAATGTCAACAATGAATTAATGAAGAAAAAGGGGAAGGATAGAATAGGAATGAGGGTGGTGGAGAATTGTTTTGATGGATGGATGGATGGTGGATGGATGGGAATAATCAAAATCTCCAGCAAAATAGGGTATTTATAACACTCATATCCTATTCCTACTAAGCTACTGCATTACTTATCCTAGTCCTACTAGGTTACTGCATCATTATCCTAATCCTACTAAGTTACTGCTGATCCCCAAAGTCTTTAGAAATGTTGTTTTTGCCCGGGACAGGTTTTCCATGCGTCACTTTTAGTCCCTATGCGTCCAAGCTCTCCTTTCCTTCTTTCATGAAGCTTCCTTGGGCGTCAAGTTATCCATAAAATGCTGAAATCTTCATCATTTATACCTGAAAACTTGCTAATCACGTTTGTTAGCTCACTTACAGGAAAAAGGACTAAAAGTGCATGAATTATATATTTTGTCCTCAAAACTTAGCTAAAATATGGGTAAATTATAGTACTTTAGGCGTGTAAATACGCCTATCATCAACACCCCACACTTAAAGCTTTGTTCGTCCTCGAACAAAATATCATGTCCATCTAAACATCTACTTAGGGTTTCACAGTAACAGCACAAAATATTCATCAAGACAGGCACGATAATCATTAACAAAGAGTAGTTTTCTGATCACTACTAGAAACAATTTAACCTCTAACATAGACTCGTGATGATGGATAATTCGTATTCAAAAGTTAAGGCACAAAGAATCATACACAACTACCCAAAACTCATCAACCATGTGTGTCTCACAATATATCACCCATAATCACTCACAAGTATTTTCATCTATCGAAGCATGGGTATATGATTATCCTTGCTCTCTCTCTCACAAAGAATTCATATGCTGCAACTGATGACCATAGGCTTGCCCTTAGTGTAATGCTCCACTAAATATCAGAATACTAATCTTAGGATCAAATAGGTCTTCTACAGGTTTTAATGTAGGCTAAGGGGCGGGTAGGACTATTTTGGCCAGAAATAGTGACTATGTTCCTAAGCGCTTTAATACATCACATTATGCCATTAACACTCTCTTTTAATCAACCCTGCTACCTTTATTTCATCTATCACCCCTTTTCACCTATTTTGCCATTCAAGCATAACTATCTTTTTATTTAATCATAAACACAATTTATCTTTTTGTTTTTCTATTTCTTTTTCTTTTCTTTTTTTTTTTATAACACACCTCCATGATAGCTACTCTTTTTCATAACAAATTCAAGTACCAATACACTCTAAGGCATCACTCTCACCCAATTTCCTCTTATTTTGTCACATGACTTCACAATTTAAAGCACTTAGGAATTTGGATCAAATTATGGTCTTGAAAAAAATGGATTAGGCTTACATATGAGGCTGTCAAAGAAAATAGCTTAAAGGCTCAAAAGGGTTGACTAGGATAATGTCCATGGGTAGGTAAAAAGAAGGTAAACAAGTATCGGTTGCCAAAGAAATGCCTAAATCATCTCCTAGACTCACACTCTTTATTTCGATTTACACACACACCAGGCAAGTTCTAGCATCAGCCACAAACACAGAATATACTATCACCTCACACACACAAGGCACATGGTCGACTTTATTGGGAGCAGTACAGACTCTTGACCCAACAGATGAAGGAATTAAACCACACACTTATCACTTAATTAGTCACATTTAGAGCCTAAATGTCTCAATAGTAATGATTCTAGCACAAACTCTTGTCATAACACCATGCCGCTTATCAGAACAATTTCATGCATCAAAATCTACGACAAACAAAAAAATTTGACCATAAATGTAGGCAAAGAAGTACAGCATACGAATACCAGCACCCCACACTTAGACGGGACACACTACCCTCAGTGGAAAATAAATACGGAAAACCTGATTAGTCGGACTCCTCTTCTATGTCTGGGGTCATTCCCCCTGCGTTGGAATCATCATCAGAGTCATCATCCTCAGAGTTTCCTCAAATTGTACCCACTTGATCCAAAAGTGCGTCGAGGTATTTGCAGCACGGAGGATTCACCTTGTGAAGTGGTTGCTTTTTCTTTTCCTTGTCGTTCTTTTTGTGCCATTCTACCTGAGATCTCAATAAAGTCATGTTAGCTTTATCTCGGAAGATTCAATCGACAAACAGATAATAGTGGCACCACCCCACACTTAATTTGTTGACACAAACTAATTAAGTGAATGATGTCGATTACTCAGACTTCATTAACATGCATTTAGGTGATATGTTCCAACAATATGTTCAGCACAGTCATACTTTCATGTCCTCTTAACGTTATGAAATCTTGACAATGCTTTCGTGTTTGGACTAATGCATCTTTTGAACAAAACTACTACATAGATATCGTATCAATTTATGGAATAGAAATAATCAAAACATCGCATGTTTGTAGTCACCCATGATTTTCATCTCAATGAACAAGTCATTTCAACATGTAAGCTTTCAAGTTACAAGATTATGCAATTATCTTGACCATGTCGATTTCGCAAAAGTATGACAGTGTATCAAAATCAAATACAAGTTGGAAACAAGTCAAGAGTATCCATACATATTCTTTCACTCACATAGTTGTATCAACCACATTCAAATCACCAGCACTACTTCACGATTTAACAACTTATTATAGGCGTAGTATTGTAATACTTACGTAATATAAAAGAAGAGCAAAGAAGTACTTACTTGGTTGATGGCCTCGGAATATGTTCTTGCAAAGTTAAAAGAGCAAAAATAAAAGTTTTGAGAGTTTTGGGAGGCAAAGGCGGCGCCTTTAGATTTGCCTAGTTGAGCAGAAGGCCATAGCATAGGCCATGCCTAATGCTTTGCCTAGTTGAGCAGAAGGCTTTTGCATAGGCGGAGCCTATGCTATGGAATTATTGAGAATAGGCGGCGCCTATGCTATGGCATTGTTGAGCATAGGCGGCGCCTATGCTATGGCACTCTAGAATCCGAGAGCTTATGCCATAGCATAGGCCTTGCCTTGTTCGTGGCCTAGATTTACATAGGCCTTGCCTTGTTCTTTGCTTATATTTTCATAAGCAATGCCTAACCCATAGCCTTTTTCTTCTTCATTCCTAACTTACCACCTTAAACATGGAATACTTCCAAATCAAAATTTGAAACCAATCTCCTCCTTTACACCTCTTGCACCTACATTTACTCAAAAACATCAAAAACGATTAGAACAATGGGTTGCCTCCCATCAAGCGCCTTAGTTTTGGTCGTGGATCGACAAAATCCTAAGAAAACAAAAACAACAAAAACAATTAAAAACGATGGGTTGCCTCCCACCAATATTATCGCGGCACGACATAGTTATCTCGATTACTTAGACTTCACCGAGATATTTGGTGCATCATTTTCTGAATGGATTCAGACGACGCTGATGCTTCATTATGGGCACACAATCTTCTTTGAGATGCATCTTGTGCATACATATCCCAGGTGGGATACCAATTATATCATCAATAGACCAACCAATGGCTCTCTTGTACCTCTTTAGAGCAGAGATGAGCGCCTCTACGTGCTGTTCACTTAAATCATCCGTCACACTCACCGGAAGTGTATTTCTACTTCCCAAGCATGCATACCTTAGATAATTGGGGAGCTCTTTTGATTCTAGCACTGGGGGCTCTTCAATGGAAGTCTTCGCTGTTGGTGACGGTTGATTCTTAAGTTCAAGGTCCGGCTGCTTAGGAGTATGAGAATAGGACCCTATTTCTGTTAGAGCACACATAGTTTCTTCATAATCTTCATCATCCTCATGCTCAACATTCAGCAGCGCAGTAGACAATGGCTCAACAGTAAGTTGTTTCTCTACAGATAATGCTTTCTTATCCTCATAATGAACATCAGCTACAGAGAACACATTCATATCGCTGGGCTGCTTCATTTCTTTGTATATATCAAAGTGGACCACTTTGTCATTCAACCGAAATAAAAGCTCATTAGCTCTCATGTCAATAAGCACATTTTCTGTTGCAACGAAAAGACGTCCCAAGATTATGGGAACTTCAGAATCCACCTCACAATCCAAAATCACAAAGTCTGCAGGAAAGATGAAGGTGGAAACCTTCACCAACACATCATGTAGGATACCAAAAGGTCATTTTACCGACCTATCTGCCATTACAAGCCGCATATTGGTTGGTGTAGGGTCTCTCAACCCCAACTTTCTATAAATAGATAGTGGCATCAAATTGATGCTAGCTCCCAAATCGCACAATGCCTTAGCAAAATCCAACGACCCAATTGTTCAAGGAATAGTGAAAGCACCAGGGTCTGCCTTCTTTTGAACTAACGATCTCGTGGCAATCGCACTGCAATGATGAACCTCATCTGCCAAGTCATAACTTACTGCCCGCTTCTTTATCAAAAGTTCCTTCATGAATTTAGCGTATCCGGGCATCTGCTCTAGCGCTTCTACCAAAGGAACATTAATAGTTAGCTGCTTTAACATAGTCATGAATTTACTGAACCACCTGGTATCATCAGCTTTCTTCTTCAGTCTCTGTGGAAAAGGTGGTGGTGAAAGGGGAATTGTTTTCTCCACCACTTCCTTTTTATCTTGCTTCTAATTATCAACCTTTTCAGGAGTGTCGTCAGCCTTCTTCTTCAGTCTTTGAGGAAAAGGTGGTGGTGGAAGGGGAATAGTTTTCTCCACCACTTTCTTTTTACCTTGCTTCCAACTATCAATCTTTTCAGGCTGCAAACGTCTAGGGGTGATGTCATGAACACACTCCTCAGCTTCTTCGGCCTCTTCACATTCTGCATCAATAACATTATCCGCTATATCATCAACCACCTGCTTGTCCTTGGATGGATTTTCCAACACTTTACCACTCTAGGTAGTAATAGCCATGCATGATCCGTCGTTCCTTGGGTTTTGCACCGTATCGCTGGGTAGTGTTCCAGCCTTTCTTTGGTTGAATGTCACAGATAATTGACTCAATTGTTGCTCCAGCTGTTTTATTGAAGTAGAATGTGAGTCAACCAATTGCTTCATTGAGGACAGATCATTTATTACCTCAGTTACTCCTGTGTTGGTTGCCTCTACTCCTTTCAGCTGCTTAGCCATCATATCTTCCATGGACATATTTCTAGAACCAGATGCAGCGGCGTCACGTCTTCCAGGAGGAACATACAAACCACTCCTGTCGGTATTGTTTTTCCAACTACCTTGATCGCGGTCCTTGTATCTAGATTTAGAATAATAGATCCGACTTTGGTTTCCTTGGGCATTGCCTAGGAAACCCCCCTGATTATTCAAGTAGTTGGCTTCTTTCTCTGAATCGGATTCGTCTCTTCCTTTTGACGCAACTGCTTTGACTTTTTTGGTCTTCCCTGATAATAAATGCTTGGTAAGAAGATCCATTTGTGTTTTCATGTGCGCCATATCTTGATCACGTTCTTCCTCTCTTTGCCTTTGTTCTACTGTCATGCCAATAGATACAGTAGGGCTTTCTACCTCAGAATCTCTGGTATGTCAAGCTCTACTTTGCTTTGTCATACGATCTAGCATATCACTTGCCTGAATAAAAGTGAGGTCCATGAATGATCCACCTGTTGTGTTATCAACCACTGGCTTAGTCACCGAGTTGAAAGATCTGTATAATATCTCCATCAAGTGGACATTGGTCATATGATGGTTTGGGCATCTCATAAGCTTCTTCTTGAATCTCTCCCATGTTTCGTGGAGAGCTTCAGTAGGAAGCTGTCAAAAATTGCTGATCTCATCTCTCAACTGTGCTCTCTTGGATGGTGGAAAGAATCTTTCTAGGAAAGCGTCTTTCAGTTGCCTCCAATTAGTAATAGAATCAGGAGTCAGCCCATTCAACCATAGAGTTGCCTCCCCAGATAGAGACAATGGAAATAAGCGCAGCCGAATTGCATTTTGTCCAACGCCTGGATTGTCGAATGACTTGCATGTTGAGATGAAGTTGATCAGATGCATATTCGGATCATCGCCTGTAAGTCCACCAAATAATCCCTTGAGCTGCAATAGTTGAATCATGGTGCTGGTGATATTGAACTTTGCTCCAGGTGCCAAGGGCGGAGGAATAATAGCTCCTATAGCACCAGCTCCATCCAGATCGTCATCATCATCATCAAAAGGAGCCTGCACAGCTCGGCGGTCAGGTCTCATTCTAGCTTGATGATCTCTACTATGCATAGGTGCCGCCACCTCATCAGTACGCCTAGGATTTAGTAGCTCTTCATCACCCAGGTCCTTATCATCAGGATTTATTTCCCGACCTGGGTTCACAATATTCTGTTGATGCACTTGAGCAGATGCCAGTGCAGCTAGTCTAGCCTGCTCCTGTTGAGCCGCCCTTCTGTCAATGTAACGTTGTGCATCCATCCTGCCAATAAGTTGAGGTTCAGGATTGATAGGTAATAGCGGTTGACCTGAACTTCGAGTGTTTGGCATGCACTCAAGCAAACCAGAATAAAACAAAAACAACAACTAAAAGTAAAATACGAGAATCTTTGGTCAAAGGGTCTAGTAACTATCACAAACTTAGTTGACAACTGTATTCCACGGCAACGGCGCCAATTTTTGATAACGCTCAAACTACATCTCTCGTAAGAGTGTAAGCGGTCGTTGTCAAATATGGAACCCAACTGGGTTGGGTGTCGAATCCCACAGAGAATACTTGGTCACTAAGTAAGCAAAGATTAATAGACTTTTGGTGAAAGTTTCGTAAAAGGGGGGATTGTAACGTGCAATAATGTAACAAAGTGAAAACGGAAAATAGCAAAGTAAAAAAGAAAGAATGTTTAGTAAGATGTTTAACCAATGAGAATTTAGAGTTGGGGTTATATCCACCTTATGAGTTATACGTCTCTATTGGCTATGAGTTATGCGGAATTCAGACATGCATGTGCTTATAGAGAATTGTATTCTATGGTAAATTCAGGCGTCTTTCGACCATCAAGGATTATTTCACTTTAACTCTTTCGAGCTTAAAGCGTATCTAACGGTACAAATTCTCCAAGAGGTTAATCCAGTTACGGCACTAACTTTTTAACAGGGGTTGGTGCTCTATTACCTTGACATTATCTCTTTTCCAGACATATAACTTTTCTTTCGAACAAGTTAATGCTATACTGGCGTATTCTATGTGTTTGCAACCACAAGAATTTAGATTAAGATGAAGAGATTAATGATATAAGCAGCATACGTGTCAAGAATTAACAAAATCATAGCAATAGATAGTATCTCATAAGGCTTCCATAACCCCAACAGAGAAGTTTAGCTACGCATGAGTGCAACGGAAAACACAATAGACATTATCATCATAAAAATCTCACGTGAATTCCTTGCAAACAGCTTTTCTCTTGTTGTAAAAATTAAAAGTCGAATATATGAAAAATAATGTCAACAATGAATTAATGAAGAAAAAGGTGAAGGATAGAATAGGGATGAGGGTGGTGGAGAATTGTTTTGATGGATGGATGGATGGTGGATGGATGGGAATAATCAAAATCTCCAGCAAAATAGGGTATTTATAACACCCATATCCTATTCCTACTAAGCTATTGCATTACGTATCCTAGTCCTACTAGGTTACTGCATCATTATCCTAATCCTACTAAGTTACTGCTGATCCCCAAAGTCTTTAGAAATGCTGTTTTTGCCCGGGACAGGTTTTCCATGCGTCACTTTTAGTCCCTAGGCGTCCAAGCTCTCCTTTCCTTCTTTCGTGAAGCTTCCTTGGGCGTCAAGTTATCCATAAAATGCTGAAATCTTCTTCATTTATACCTGAAAACTTGCTAATCACGTTTGTTAGCTCACTTACAGAAAAAAGGACTAAAAGTGCATGAATTATATATTTTGTCCTCAAAACATAGCTAAAATATGGGTAAATTATAGTACTTTAGGCGTGTAAATACGCCTATCATCATGGGCCCGGGGTCCGGGCGTGTTGTGGGCCAAAAATCGACCGGGGCATGCCAAGGAAGTTGGGGATCATCCTAGTATGGTCTTTTTAATTTTTCATGGCCATTTGGTTGGACAAACGGGTGAAACGACGCAAACGGGGCTTTTTGGGGCTAAATCGGTGTGCTATAGCCCATAATTTCGGGGGTGAATTCGAGGTCCGGGCGTGTTGTAGGCTTAAAGTCGATCGAGGAGTGATAGGGAGGTTGGGGATCATCCCATCATGGTCCTTTTAATTTTTCGTGGACATATGGGTGGACAAACGGGCGAAACGACCTGAACAGGGTATTTTCAGGCCAAATCGATGTGCTATAGCCCGTGGTTTTGGGTGTGCATTCGGGGTTTGGGCGTGTTGTGGGTCGAACATCAATTGGGGCATTCCAGTGAGGTTGGGATCATCCCGGTATGGTCCGTTTAATTTTTCATTGCTATTTGGGTGGACAAACGGGCTAAACGGCGCAAACGGGGCATTTTCGGCTCAAATTGGTGTTCTGTAGCCCACGATTTTGGGGGTGGAACTGGGGTTCAGGCGTGTTGTCGGCCAAAAATTTATAAAAAGCGCGTACGATAATTCCAGCGTGGTCTGTTAAATTTTTTGAGTCCATTTGGATGGACAATCGGGCAAAACGACGCGAATAAGGCATTTTCGGGCCAAATTGGTGTACTATAGCCCACAGTTTTGGGGGTGGACTTGGTGGTCCGGGCGTACTGTGGGCCAAAAATCAATTGTGGCATTCCAGGGAGGTTGGGGATCATTCCAGTGTGGTTCGTTTAATTTTTCGTGGTCATTTGGTGGACAAACGTGCGAAACGACATGAACGGGGTATTTTCTGGCCAAATTAGTGTGCTATAGCCAACGATTTTGGGAGTAGGCCCGAGGTTCGGGCGTGCTGGGAGCCAAAAATTGACCGTGGCATGCCAGAAAGGTTAGGGATCGTACCAGCATAGTACATTTAATTTTTCATGGCCATTTTGGTGGACAAACTGGCAAAACGGTATGAATTGGGCATTTTCGGGCTAAATAGGTGTGCTATAGCCCACGGTTTAGAGGGTGGGCCTATGGTCCGAGCATGTTGTGGGTCAAAAATTGATTGGAACGTGCCAGGGAGGTTGAGTATTTTCCCAGTATGGTTTGTTTAATTTTTCATGGCCATTTGGGTGGACAAACAGGCAAAACGGCGTGAATGGGGCATTTTCAGGACAAATCGGTATGCTATAGCCTACGGTTTTAGGGGTGGGCCCGGGATCCGGGCATGATGTGGGCCTAAAATCGACTAGGGCATACCAGGGATGTTGGGGATCGTCCCAGCATTGTCCGTTTAATTTTTCGTGGCCATTTGCATGAACAAACGGGTAAAATGGCTCAAACGGGGCATTTTCAGGCAAATCGATGTGCTATAGCAAACGGTTTTGGGGGTGGGCCTGGGGTCCAATCATGCTGTGGGCCAAAAATCGACCGGGCATGTCAGGGAGGTTAGGGATCGTTTCATTGTGATTTATTTAATTTTTGGTGGCTATTTGGGTGGACAAACAAGCGAAACGGCGCGAACGGGGCATTTTCGGGCCAAATTAGTGTGCTATAGCCTACGGTTTCGAGGGTGGGCCCGGGGTTCGGGCGTGCTGTGGGTCAAAAATTGACTAGGGCATGCCAGGGAGGTTGGGGATAGTCCT
Source organism: Capsicum pubescens (assembly GCA_030864215.1). Classification (NCBI taxonomy): domain Eukaryota; kingdom Viridiplantae; phylum Streptophyta; class Magnoliopsida; order Solanales; family Solanaceae; genus Capsicum; species Capsicum pubescens. The sequence goes on from CM061543.1 coordinate 45,510,799, forward strand.
AGTGTGGTCCATTTAATTTTTCGTGGCCATTTGGGTGGACAAATAGGTGAAACTGCAAGAACGGGGTATTTTCGGGCACAATCGGTGTTCTATAGCCCACAATTTTTGGGGTGAGCCTGGGGTACGGGTGTACAGTGGGCCAAAAATCAACATGGGCGTGCTAGGGAGGTTGGGGATCATTCCTTTGTGGTCCATTTAATTTTTTGTGGCCATTTGAGTTGACAAACGTGCGCAACAATGCAAACGGGGCATTTTTAGGAAAAATTAGTGTGCTATAGCCCACGATCTTGGGGATGGGCTTTGGGTCCGAGCGTGCTGTGGGACAATAATTGGTCGAGCCATGCCAGGTAGGATGGGGATCATCCCATCTTAGTCTATTTAATTTTTCATTGCCATTTGGTTGGAGAAACGGGTGAAACGGTGCATACAGGGTATTTTTAGGCCAAATCGCTGTGTTATAGCCCACGGTTTTAGGGTTGGGCCCAGGGTCCGGGTGTGCAGTGGGCCAAAAATCAACCTGGGTATGCCAACGTGGTTTCGGATCATCTCAGTATGGTCCGTTTAATTTTTTGTAGCCATTTGGATGGACAAACGGGTAAAACGATGCGAACGAAGAGTTTTTAGGCTAAATCGGTGTGCTATAGCCCACGGTTTTGGGGGTCGGCCTGGGGTTCGGGTGTGTTGTGGGTTAAAAATTGATCGAGGCATGGCAGGGATATTGGGAATCATCCCAGCTTGGTTCGTTTAATTTTTCGTGGCCATTTGAGTGGACAAACGGGTGAAACGACGTGAACGGGGCATTTTTGGCCCAAATTGGTATGTTATAGCCCATGGTTTCTGGGGTAGGCTAGGTTTTGGGAGTTTTGTGAGCTAAAAATTGACCGGGGCATGCTAGGGAGGTTGGGGATCATCCCAGTATGGTCCGTTTAAATATTATTGTCCATTTGGGTGGACAAATGGGTGAAACGGCACAAATAGAGGCATTTTTAGGCCAAATCGATGTGCTATAGCCCCCGATTTAGGGGTGGGCTCGGGGTCCAAGCATGCTGTGGGCCAAAAATCAACTGGGGCATGCCAGGGAGGATGGGATCATCCCAGCAGGATCAATTTAATTTTTTTATGGCCATTTGAGTGGAAAAACGGGTGAAACGGCACTAACGGGGCATTATCGGGCTAGATCGATGTGCTATAGCCCACAATTTCTAGGGTGGGCTCGGGGTCTGGGCGTGATGTAGGCAAAAAATTGATCAGGGCATGCCAGGGAGTTTGGGGATCATCCCAGTATGGTCCGTTTAATTTTTTGTGGTCATTTGGGTGAACAAACGGGCGAAACGACGCGAATGGGGTGTTTTCAGGCAAAATTGGTGTGCTATAGCCCACTATTCTTCGGATGGGCTCGAGGTTTGGGCGTGTTGTGGGCCAAAAGTCAATCAGGGCATGCTAGGGAGGTTGGGGATCATCTCAGCATGGTTCGTTTAATTTTTTGTGGCTATTTGGGTGGACAAACGGGCAAAATGGCGCGAATGAGGCATTTTTAAACTAAATCGGTGTGCTATAGCCAACAATTTTGGGGATGGGCTCGAGGTTCGAGCGTTTTGTAGGCCAAAAATTGACCGGGGCGTGCCAGGGAGGTTGGGGATCATCCCAATATGGTCTATTTAATTTTATGTGGCCATTTGGGTGGACAAATGGGCAAAACAGCGAAAGGGGCATTTTTGAGCCAAATCAGTGTGCTATAGACAACGATTTTAGGAGTGGGCCTGAGGTCCGGGTGTGTTATGTGCCAAAAATAGTCTGAGGAGTGCCAAGGAAGTTGAGGATCGTCCCAATAGGGTATTTTAGTTTTTCATGGCCATTTAGGTGGACAAATGGGCAAAATGGTGCGAACGGTGCATTTTTGGGATAAATCGGTGTGCTAATAGCCCACAATTTTTGGGGTGGGCCCGGGGTTCGAGCGTGTTGTGGGCCAAAAATCGACCAGGGCATGCCAGGGAGATTGAGGATCGTCACAGTATGGTCCGTTTAGTTTTTTGTGGCTATTTGGGTGAACAAATGGGCAAAACGGTGCGAATGAGGCATTTTTAGGCGAAATCAGTGTGTTATATCCCATGGTTTTGGGGGTGGGTCCGAGGTTCGGGTGTGTTATGGGCCTAAAATTGACCAGGGCATGTCAGGGAAGTTGGGGATCATCCCAGAGTGGTCCTTTTAATTTTTCATTGCTATTTGGGTGGAGGAACGGGCGAAACGGCACGAATGGGGCATTTTTGGGCCAAATCGGTGTGTTATAGCCCATGGTTTTGGGGGTGGGCTCCGAGTTTGGGCATGTTGTGGGCTAAAAATCTACCGAGGCATGCCATGGAGCTTGGGGATTATCACAGTGTGCTCCGTTTAAGTTCTTGTGGCAATTTGGGTAGAAAAATGGGCAAAACAGCGCAAATGGGGCATTTTCGGGCCAAATCGGTGAGCTATAGACTTCGATTTTGGGGGTGGTCCCCGGGTCCGGGTGTGCTGTAGGTCAAAAATTGACTGAGGAATGCCAGGGAGGTTGGGGATCATCCCAGCATTGTCTGTTTAATTTTTCGTGGCCATTTGGGTGGATAAACCGGCAAAACAACACAAATGGGGCATTTTTGGGCCAAATTAGTGTGCTATAGCTGTCAATTTTGGGGGTGGGCCCAGGGTCTGGGCATGCTGTGGGCCAAAAATTAACCAGGGCATGCTAGGGAGGTTGGGAATCATCCCAATGTAGTCCATTTAATTTTTTGTGGCCATTTGGGTAGACAAACGAGCGAAACGATGCAAACAAGGCATTTTTAAGCTAAATCGGTGTGCTATAGCCCACGATTTTGGAGGTGGGCCCAGGTCCGAGCATTTCATGGGCCAAAAATTGATCGAGGCATGCTAGGGAGGTTGGGGATCATCCCAGCGCAGTTCGTTTAATTTATCGTGGCCATTTGGAAGAATAAACAGGCAAAACAGCACGCACGAGGCATTTTTGAGCCAACTCGGTATGAGATAGCCCACGGTTTTGAGGTTTGGCTCGGGTTAAATTAGTGTGCTATAGCCCATAGGTTCGAGGGTGGGCTCGAGGTTCGAGCATATTGTGGACAAAAAACCAACCGGGGCGTGCAAAGGAGGTTGGGGAACGTCCCAGTGTGGTCCGTTTATTTTTTGTGGCTATTTGGGTGGAAAAACAAGCGAAATAGTGCAAATGAGGAATTTTGAGGCCAAATCAAAGTGCTATAGCCCACGGTTTTGGGGGTGGGCCTGGGGTTCGTGCGTGCTGTAGGCTGTAAATCAAGCGGGGCATGCCAGGGATGTTGGGGAAAGTCCCAGTGTGGTCCGTTTAATTTTTTGTGGCCATTTGGGTGGACAAAAGGGCGAAACGGCGGAAATGGGGCATTTTCGAGTTAAATCAGTGTGCTATAGCCCACGATTTCAAGGAAGGTCCTGAGGTTCGGGCGTACTGTGGGCCAAAAATTGATCGGGGTATGTTAGGGAGGTTGGGGATCGTCCCATCATGGTCTGTTTAATTTTTTGTGGCTATTTGGGTTGAAAAACGGGCGAAACGATGCGAATGGGGTGTTTCTGGCATAATCGGTATGCTATATCCCATGGTTTTGGGGGTGGGCCCGCAGTATGGGTATGTTTGTGTCGAAAATAGATCGGGGCATACCAGGGGGTCCGTTTAGTTTTTAGTGGCCATTTTGGTGGAAAAACGGGCGAAATGGTGCGAACGGGACATTTTTAGGCAAAATCGATGTGCTATAGCCCACAGTTTTTGGGGTGGGCCCGAGGTTCGGGCGTGTTGTGAGCCAAAAATCAACCGAGGCGTGCCATGGAAGTTGTGGATTGTCCCAGTGTGTTCATTTTAATTTATTGTGGACAATTGGGTGGACAAACGGGCAAAACAACACGAACGGAGCATTTTCAGGCTAAATAGGTGTGCTATTGCCCATGATTTTAGGGGTGGCCCAGGGGTCCGGGCTTGTTGTGCTCCAAAAATCGACCAAGGTGTGCCAGGGAGGTTGGGATCATTCTAGTGTGGTCCGTTAAATTTATCGTGGCCATTTGGGTGGAGAAACGGGCACAACGACGCAAATGGGGTGTTTTTGGGCCAAATTGGTGTGCTATAGCCCACGGTTTTAGGGGTGGGCCTGGTGTCCGGGCGTGCTGTAGCTCAAAAATCAATCGGGGCATGACAGGGAGGTTGGGGATCGTCCCAGCGTGGTCTGTTTAATTTTTTGTGGACATTTGGGTGGACAAACGGGTGAAACAATACCAATAGGGAATTTTTGAGACAAATCGTTGTACTATAGCCCACTGATTCAAGGGTGGGCCCTGTGTACGGGTGTACTGTTGGCCAAAAATTGACCGGGGCATGCCGGAGATGTTGAGGATTGTCCCAGTGTGGTCTGTTTAATTTTTCGTGGCTATTTGGGTGGACAAACAGGCAATACGACACGAACAAAGCCTTTTCGGGCCAAATCAATGTTCTATAGACCAACGTTTTGGGGGTGGACCCGAGGTCCGAGCGTGCTGTGGGCCGAAAATCGACCAGGGCATGCCAGGGAGGTTGGGGATCGTTCCATTATGGTTCGTTTAATTTTTTTTGACCATTTGGGTAGACAAACGGGCGAAACGGCACGAACGAGAATTTTTCGAACCAAATCAATGTGCTATAGCCCATGGTTTCGGGGTTGGGTTCGGGGTCCGGGAGTGCTGTGGGCCTAAAATCGACCGGGGCATGCCCGGGATGTTGGGGATCATCCCAGTGTGGTCCGTTTAATTTTTCGTGGCCATTTGGGTGGACAAATGGGTGAAACAGCGCAAATGGATCATTTTCAGGCCAAATCAGTGTGCTATAGACCACAGTTTAGGAGGTGGGAGTGGGGTCCGAGCGTGCTGTGGGCTGAAAATCAACCGGGGAATGCCAGGGAAGTTGGGGATCATCCCAGCATGGTCCATTTAATTTTTTGTGGCTATTTCGGTAGACAAACGGGCGAAACGACGCGAACAAGGCATTTTTGGGCCAAATCGGTGTGCTATAGACCACGGTTTTGGAGGTGGGCCGGGAGTTCGGGCGTGCTATGGGGGGTAAATCGATCGGGACATGCCAGGGAAGTTGGGAATTATTCCAGTGTCATCCGTTTAATTTTTTGTGGCCATTTGGGTGGACAAACATGCGAAATGGTGCAAACAGGGAATTTTTTGGCCAAATCGGTGTGTTATAGCCCACGGTTTTGGGGGTGGGTCCGGGGTTCGGGCGAGCTGTGGGCCAAAAAATTATTGGGGCATGCCGGGGAGGTTGGGAATTATCTCAGCATTGTCTATCTAATTTTTCGTGGCCATTTGGGTGGACAAACAGGCAAAACGGCGCGAACGGGGCATTTTTATGCCAAATCGGCGTAGTATAGCCCACGATTTCAGGGGTGGGCCCGAGGATCGGGTGTGTTGTGGGTCGTAAATCGACCGGGGTGTGCCAAGGAAGTTGGGGATCATCCCAATATGTTCCATTTAATTTATCATCGCCATTTGGGTAGACAAACGGGCGAAACGACGTGAATGGGGCATTTTCGAACCAAATCGGTGTGCTATAGCCCATGCTCTTGGGGGTGAGCCGGGGTCCGGGTGTGCTGTGGGCTGAAAATAGTCCAAAGCATGCCAGGGAAGTTGGGGATCATCCAAGTATGGTCCGTTTTATTTTTCATGGCCATTTGGGTGGATAAACGGGCAAAGCAGCGCAAACAAGGCATTTTCGGGCCGAATCAGTGTGCTATAGCCCATGGTTTTGGGGGTAGGCTCGGGTTTCAGCCGTTCTATGGGCCGATAATCGACCCGGGCATGCCAGGGAAGTTGGGAATCATCCCAGTGTTGTTCGTTTAATTTTTCGTGGCTATTTGGGTGGACAAACGGGTGAAACAGCACGAAAGGGGCATTTTTGGGAAGAATCAGTGTGCTATAGCCCACGGTTTTGGGGGTAGGCCCTGGGTTCGGCTGGCTGTGGGACAAAAATTGATCGGGGCATGCCTGGGAAGTCCGAGATCTTCCCAGCATTGTCCGTTTAATTTTTTGTGGCCATTTTGGTGGACAAACAGGCGAAATAGTGCGAACGAGGCATTTTGGGCCAAATCGGTGTGGTATATCCCGCGGTTTTGGGGGTAGGCCCAGGGTTCGGACGTGTTGTGGGCTGTAAATCGATCGGGGTGTGCCAGGGAAGTTGGGGATCATCCTAATAAGGTTTGTTTATTTTATCGTGGACATTTAGGGGGGATAAACGGGCAGAACGGTGCGAATGAAACACTTTCGGGCCAACTCAGTGTGCTATAGTCCACAATTTTAGGGGTGGGCCCGGGGTCCGCACATGCAGTGGACCAAAAATCTGTCGTGGCATCCCAGGTAGGTTGGGGATCATCTTGGTATGGTTCGTTTAATTTTTCATGGCTATTTGGGTGGACAAACGGGTTAAACAGTGCGAACGGGGCATTTTCGGGCTGAATCGGTGTGCTATAGCCCATGATTTTGGGGGTGGGCCCAGGTCTGAGCGTACCAAAGGCTAAAAATAAACTGGGGTGTTCTATAGAAGTTGGGGATCATCCCAGTGTGGTCCGTTTAATTTTTTGTGGCCATTTAGGTGGACAAATGGGTGAAACGGCACGAATGGGACATTTTTGGGCCAAATTGGAGTGCTATAGCCCACGGTTTCGGGGGTGGGACCGAGTTTCGAGCGTGCTGTGGGCCAAAAATCAACCGGGGCATGCCAAGAAAGTTTGGGATCATCCTAGGGTGGTCCGTTTAATTTTTCATGGCCATTTGGATGGACAAACGGGCTAAACAACACAAACAGGGCATTTTCAGGCCAAATCAGTGTGTTATAGCCCACAGTTTTGGGGGTGGGCTCAGGGTCCCGACGTACTGTGGGTCAAAAATCAATCGAGGTATGTCATGGAGGTTGGAGATCATTCCAATATGGTCCGTTTAATTTTTCGTGGCCATTTAGGTGGACAAACGGGCGAAACTGGGTGAACGAGGCATTTTGAGGCCAAATTGGTGTGCTATAGCCCAATGTTTCGGGGGTGGGCACGGGGTCCGAGCATGTTTTTGGCTAAAAATTAACCGAGGCATTCCAGGGAGGTTGGGGATCCTCCCAGCATGGTCCATTTATTTTTCCGTGGCTATTTGGGTGGACAAACGGGCGTAATGGCACAAACAGGGCATTTTTGGACCAAATCTGTGTGCTATAGCCTACAGTTTTGGGGGTGGGCCCAAGTTCTGGGAGTGATGTGGGCCAAAAATAGACCGAGGTGTGCCAAGGGGTTGAGGATTGTCCCTGTGTGGTCCGTTTAATTTTTTGTGGCCATATGGGTATAAAAATGAGCGCAACGGTGCGAATGGGTCATTTCGGTGGGCTTTAGCCCACGGTTTCGGGGATAGGCCTAGGGTCCGGGCGTGCTGTAGGTAGAAAATTAACCAGCGCATGCCAGGTAGGTTGGGGATCATCCCAGCATGGTCAGTTTAATTTTTCGTGGCCATTTAGGTTGACAAACCAACAAAATAGCGCGAACTGGGCATTTTCGGGCCAAATCTATGTGCTATAGCACACGGTTTCTGGGGTGGCCCCAGGGACCGGTCCTGCTTTGGGCGAAAAATTGGTCGGGGCATGCTAGGGAGATTGGGGATTGTTTTAGTATGGTCTGTTTAATTTTTCATGGCCATTTGGGTAGACAAATGAGCTAAATGGTTCGAACAGGGCATTTTCGGGCCAAATCGTTGTGCTATAGCCTATGGTTTTAGGGGTGGGCTCGGGGTTCAGGCGTGTTGTGGGATGAAAATTGACCGGGACATGCCAGGGAGGTTGTGGATCATCCCAGCATAGTACATTTAATTTTTTGTGGCCATTTGGGAAGACAAACAGGCGAAACGACTCGAACGGGGCATTTTTGGGCCAAATCGGTGTGCTATAGCCCATAATTTGGGGGTGGGCCTGGGGTTCGGGCATGCTTCTGGCCAAAAATTTACCGGGGCATGCCAGGGAGATTGGGGATCATCTTAGTATGGTCCGTTTAATTTTTCATGGCCATTTGGGTGGACAAATGGGCGAAACGGTACGAATGGGGCATTTTGAGCCAGATCGTTGTGCTATAGCGCATGGTTTCGTGGGTATGCCCAGGGTCCGAGCGTACTGTGGGCTAAAAATCAGTCGGGGCATTCCAGGGAAGTTGGGGATTGTCCCAGCATGGTTCATTTAAATTTTCGTGGCCATTAAGATGGACAAACGGGCAAAACGGCGCGAACGGGAAATTTTCAAGCCAAATTGGTATGCTATAGCCCACGGTTTTGGGGGTGGGCCCGGGTCCAGGTGTGCTATGGGCCAAAAATCAGCCGGAGCGTGCCAGGGAAGTTGGGGAACATCCCAGTGTGGTCCATTTAATTTATTGTGGCCAATTGGGTGGACAAACGGGCAAAACGGCGCGAATGGAGTGTTTTCGAACTAAATAAGTGTACTGTTGCCCATGGTTTCAGGGGTGGACCAGGGGTCCGGGCGTGTTGAGGGCCGAAAATCGACCGGGGTATGTCATGGAGGTTAAGGATTATTCTAGTGTGGTTCGTTAAATTTATCGTTGCCATTTGGGTGGAGAAACGGGCGAAACGGGTGAACGAGGCATTTTTTGGCCAAATCGGCACGCTATAGCCCACGGTTTTGGGGGTGGGCCTAGGGTCCGGGCGTGTTGTAGGTCAAAAATCAATCGATACGTGCCGGGGAGGTTGGGGATTATCCCAACGTGGTCTGTTTAATTTTTCTAGGCCATTTGGGTGGACAAACGGGCGAAACGACGCGAATGGGGGCATTTTTGAGCCAAATCGGTGTGCTATAGCCTACGGTTTCGGGGCAAAAAATTGGCAAAACGACGCAAACGGGGCATTTTCGGGCCAAATCGGTGAGCTATAGACTACAATTCTGTGGGTGGGCCTCGGGTCCAGGTATGCGTTAGATCAAAAATTAATTGAGGTATACCAGGGAGGTTGGGGATATGCCAGGGAGGTTGGAGATCAACCCAGCATTGTCCGTTTAATTTTTCGTGGCCATTTGGGTGGAAAAATGGGCAAACCAGCACAAATGAGGTATTTTCGAGCCAAATCGATGCGCTATAGTCGTTGTTTTTGGGGGTGGGCCTAGGGTTCGGGCGTGCTGTGGGCCAAAAATCGACCAGGGCATGCCAAGGAGGTTGGAAATCATCCCAATATAGTCCGTTTAATTTTTCGTGGCCATTTGGGTAGACAAACGGGCGAAATGATGCGAACGGGGCATTTTCAAGCTAAATCGGTGTGCTATAGCCCACGGTTTTAGGGGTGGGCCCGGTTCCGAGTGTGCCGTGGGTGAGAAATTGATCGGGGCATGCTAAGGAGGTTGGGTATCGTCCTAGCTTGGTTCATTTAATTTATCGTGGCCATTTGGAAGGATAAATGGGCGAAACGGCATAAATGGGGTATTTTCGAGACAACTTGGTATGCGATAGCCCACGGTTTTAAGGGTGGGCTCGGGCTAAATTGGTGTGTTATAGCCCACAGTTTCGAGGGTGTGCTCGGGGTTCGAGTATGTTGTGGATTAAAAATTGACCGGGGCGTGCAAAGGAGGTTGGGGAATGTCCCAGCGTGGTCCGTTTAATTTTTCGGGGCTATTTGGGTGGACAAACGGGCGAAACAGCTCAAACGAGGCATTTTCAGGCCAAATCAAAGTGCTATAGCCCACGATTTTGGGGGTGGGCCTGGGGTTCGTGCATGCTATGGGCTGTAAATCTAATGGAGCATGCCAGGGAGGTTGGGGATCATCCCAGTGTGGTTCGTTTATTTTTTTTTTGGCCATTTGGGTGGACAAACGGGCGAAACAGCGTGAACGGGGAATTTTCGAGCCAAATCAGTGTGCTATAGCCCACGATTTCAGGGGAGATCCCGAGGTTCGAGCGTACTGTGGGCAAAAAATTGATCGAGGCATGCCAGGGAGGTTGGAGATCATCCCATCATGGTCCGTTCAATTTTTTATGGCTATTTGGGTGGATAAAAAGGTGAAACGACTCAAATGGGGTGTTTTTGGGCCAAATCGGTGTGCTATATCCCACAATTTTAGGGGTGGGCCCAGAGTACGGGTGTGCTGAAAATCGATCGGGGCATGCCAGGTGGTTTGTTTAGTTTTTAGTCACCATTTTGGTGGAAAAATAGGCAAAAAGATGCGAACGGGGTATTTTTGGGCCAAATCGATGTGCTATAGCCCACGGTTTTTCGGGTAGGCCTGGGGTTTCGATGTATTGTGGGCCGAAAATGAATCAGGGCATGCCAGGGAGGTTGGGGATTATCCAAGTATGGTCCATTTAATTTTTCATGGCCATTTGTGTGGACAAATCAGCAAAACGATGCGAATGGGGCATTTTTTGGCCAAATCGGTGTGCTATAACACACTATTTTGGTGTTGGGCCCGAGGACCAGGTGTAATGTGGGTCGAAAATCGACTGAGGCATGCCAAAGAGGTTGTATATCATCCCAGTATGGTCTGTTTAATTTTTCATGGTCATTTGGGTGGACAAACAGGCAAAACGGCACGAACGGAGCATTTTCGAGCCAAATCGGTGTTAGCCCACAGTTTTGGGGGAGGGCTTGGGGTTCGTGCGTGCTGTAGGTTGAAAATCTATCGAGGCATACTAGGGAGGTTGGGGATTGTCCCAAAATGGCACGTTTAATTTTTCGTGGCCATTTCGGTGGACAAACAGGCAAAAAGGCGCAAACAGGACATTTTTGGGCCAAATCGGTGTACTATAGCCCACAGTTTTGGGGGTGGACCTGGGATCCGGGTGTGCTATGGGTTGAAAATTAACTGAGGCGTGCCAGAGAGGTTTAATTTCATCCCAAAATTGTCTGTCTAATTTTGTAGTATTTGGGTGGACGAACGGGCAAAACAGTGCGAACAGGGCATTATCGAGCCAAATCGGTGTTCTATAGCCCACGGTTTCAGGGGTGGGCCTGGGGTCCGGGCGTACTGTGGGTCGTATATCGATCGAGGTGTGCCAAGGAGGTTCGGGATCATCCCAGTGTGGTCCGTTTTATTTTTCATGGCCATTTGGGTGGACAAACAGGTGAAACGGCGCGAATGGGGAGTTTTGATGTGCTATAGCCCACGGTTTTGGGGGTGGGCCCGGGGTTCGGGCATGTTGTGGGCAAAAAATCAATCGATAAGTGACAGGGAGGTTGGGGATCATCCCAGCATGGTCATTTTAATTTTTCGTGGCCATTTGGTTGGACAAACGGGTGAAATGACGCGAACGGGGCATTTTGCAAGCCAAATCGGTGTGCTATAGCCCACGGTTTTGGAGGTCGCCCTGGGGATCGGGCGCTCTTTGTGCCAAAAATAGACCAGGGCTTGCCACATAGGTTGGGGATCATTCTAGTGTGGTCCGTTTAATTTTTTATGGCCATTGGGGTAGACAAATGGGCGAAATGGCATGAACGGAGCATTTTTGGGCTAAATCGGTATGTTATAGCCAACGGTTTTGGGGTGGGATCGGGGTTCGAGCATGCTATAGGCCAAAAATTGACCAGGGCATGACAGCGAGGTTGGGGATAATCCCAGTGTGGTTCATTTAATTTTTTTGTGGACATTTGGGGGGACAAACGGGTTAAACTGTGCGAACGAGGCATTTTGGGGTCACATCGATGTGCTATAGCCCACAATTTTGAGGGTGGGTTGGGGGTCGTATGTGTTGTGGGATGAAAATTGACTGAGATATGCCAGGGAGGTTGGGGATCGTTCCAGTATAGTCTGTTTAATTTTTTGTGGCCATTTAGGTATAAAAATGAGCGAAACGGTGCGAATGGGACATTTTTGGGCCAAATCGCTGTGTTATAGCCCACAGTTTTGGGGGTGGTCCCGGGGTCTGGGCATTATTTGGGCCAAAAATTGAACGGGCCATGCCAGGTAGGTTGGGGATCATCCCAACGTGATCCATTTAATTTTTTGTAGCCTTTTGGGTGGACAAATGGGCGAATCGACTCAAACAGGGAGTTTTCGGGGCAAATCGGTGTTCTATAGCCCAAGGTTTTGGGTGTGGGCCAGGGATTCGGGTGTGATGTGGGCCAAAAATTTATTGGGGCATGCCAAAGAGGTTGGGGATCATTGCAAAATGGTCCATTTAATTTTTTGTGGCCAGTTTTGTGGACAAACAAGAGAAATGGTGCTAACGGAGCATTCTCCGACTAAATTGGTGTACTATAGCCTACGATTTTGAGGGTGGGCTCGGGGTCCGGGCGTGCTATGGGCCGAATATCGATTGGGGTATTCTCGGGAGGATGGGTATCATTCCATTGTGGTCTGTTTAATTTTTCGTTGCCATTTGGGTGGACAAACGGGCGAAAAGCGCGAACGTGGCATTTCGATGTGCTATTGCCCACGGTTTTGGGCGTGGGCTCGGGGTTTAGGCGTGCTGTGGGCTGAAAATTGACCGGGGTATGACAGGGAGATTGGGGATCGTCCCAGCATGGTCAGTTTAATATTTTGTGGCCATTTTGGTCAACAAACGGGCAAAACGGTGCGAATGGGGCATTTTTGGGCTAAATCAATGTGCTATAGCCCACGGTTTCAGGGGTGGCCCCGGGGTCCGGGCGTGCTTTGGGCCAAAAATTGATCGAGGAGTGCCAGCGATTTTAGGGATCATTCCAGTATCGTCTTTTTAATTTTTTGTGGTGATTAAGAAAGACAAACGGGTGAAACAGCATGAACGGTGTATTTTAGGTTAAATCGGTGTGCTATAGCCCACGATTTTGGGGGTGGGCCTGAGGTACGAGCGTGTTGTGGGATGAAAATCAACCGGGGCATGCCAGGGAGGTTGGGGATCATCCCAGCATAGTCTGTTTAATTTTTTGTGGCCATTTGGGTGTACAAACGGGCGAAACGGCACAAACAGGGCCTTTTGGGCTAAATCGGTATGCTATATCCCACGGTTTCAGGGCTTGGCCCGGAGTTCGTACGTTCTGTGGGACGAAAATTAACTGAGGAGTACCATGGAGGTTGGGGATTGTCCCAATGTGATCCGTTTAATTTTTTGTGGTCATTTGGGTGGAAAAACGGGCAAAACGGTGCGAACGGGGCATTTTTGGGCCAAATCAGTGTGCTATAGCCTACGGTTTTGGGGGTTGACCTGGGTTTTGGGCGTGCTGTGGGTCAAAAATAGACCGAGGCATCTGAGGGAGGTTAGGGATTGTCCCAGCATGGTTCGTTTAAATTTTCATGGCCATTTGGGTGGACAAACGGGCGAACGGCATGAAATGGGAATTTTCTGGCCAAATCTGTGTGTTATAGCCCACATTTTTGGGGGTGGGCCCGGGGTCCGGACGTATTGTGGGACAAAAATTGACCGGCACATGCCATGGAGGTTGGGGATAATCCCATCATAGTCCTTTTAATTTTTCGTGGCCATTTGGATCGACAAACGGGAAAACGACGCGAATGGGGCATTTTTTGGCCAAATATGTGTGCTATAGCCCACAGTTTTGGGGGTGAGCCTGGGGTCCAGGCATTTTGTAGGCCAAAAATTGGCCGGGGAGTACCAGGGAGGTTTGGGATCCTCCCAGTGTGTCTCGTTTCAGTTTTCGTGGCCATTTGGGTGGCCAAACGGGCAAAACGGCGCGAACGAGACATTTTTGGGCTAAATCAGAGTGTTGTAGCCCACGTTTTTGGGAGTGGGATTGGGTTCCGGGTGTTTTGTTGGCTGAAAATCAATTGAGGCGTGCCTGGAAGGTTGGAGATCATCCCAGCGTGTTACGTTTTATTTTTCATGGAAATTTTGGTTGACAAACAGGTGATACGGCGCGAACGGGGCAATTTTGGGCCAAATTGGTGTGCTATAGCCCATGGTTTCGGGGGTGGGCCAGGGGTTCGGGTGTGCTGTGGACCAAAAATTGATCGGTGCATGCCAGAGAGGTTGGGCCAAATCGTTGTGCTATAACCTATAGTTTTGGGGGGTAGGCCCAGGGTTAGGGAATGCTGTGGGCTGAAAATCGATAAGGGCGTGCTAGGGGGGGTTGAGGATAGTTCCAGCATGGTTCGTTTAATTTTTTGTGGCCACTTGGGAGGATAAATAGGCAAAATGATGCGAACGAAGCATTTTCAAGCTAAATCAGTGTGCAACAGGCCACAGTTTTGGGTGTGGGCCCGGGGTTCGGGCGTGCTGTGGGTGGGAAATCGATTAGGGCATGCTAGAGAGATTGGGGATCATCCTAGCGTGGTCCATTTTATATTTCGTAACCATTTGGGTGGACAAACGGGCGAAATGATGCGAACGAGGTATTTTCGGGCCAAATCGGCAAGCTATAGCCTACGGTTACGGGGGGCCTTGGGGTCCGGGCGTGCTTTGTGCCAAAAATTGACTTGGGCGTGCCAAGAAATTTGGGGATCATTTCAGTGTGGTCTGTTTAATTTGTCATGGCCATTTGGGTGGACAAACGGGCGAAACGGCACAAACGGGGAATTTTCACGCCAAATCAGTGTGCTATAGCTGATGGTTTCCAGGGTGGGCCCGGGGTACGGGTGTGCTGTGGGTCGAAAATTGACTGGGGCATGCCAGGGAGGTTGGGGATCGTCCCACCGTGGTCCATTTAATTTTTCGTGGCCATTAGGGGGGACAAACGGGCGAAATGGCGTGAATAAGGCATTTTTGAGCCAAATTGGTGTTCTATAGCCCACGATTTCGGGGATGGGCTCGGGGTCCGTATGTGCTGTGGGTCAAAAATCGATCGGGGCTTGCCAGGGAAGTTGGGATCATCCCACTATGGTCCGCTTAATTTTTTGTGACCATTTGGGTGGACAAATGGGCGAAACGGCACGAACGTGGCATTTTCGATCCAAATCGATGTGCTATATACTTCTGTTTTAGGTGTGGGCCCGGGATTCGAGAGTGTTGAAGGCCAAAAATCGACCGGGGCATGCCAGGGAGGTTGAGGATCGTCCTAAAGTGGTCCGTTTAATTTTTCGTGGCTATTTGAGTGGACAAATGGGCAAAACAGCATGAATAGGGTATTTTCGGGCCAAATCGGTGTGCTATAGCCCACGGTTTTGGGGGTGGGCCCGGGGTTCAGGCGTGCTGTGGGACAAAAATCGATCGAGGCATGCCAGGGAAGTTTGGAATCGTCCCAGTATCATTCGTTTAATTTTTTGTGGTGCTTTGGGTGGACAAAAGGGCGAAATGGTGCGAACGGGGCATTTTTGGGCCAAATCGATGTGCTATAGCCCACGATTTCGGCGGTGGCCCGAGGGTTCGGGCGTGCTGTGGGATGAAAATTGACTAGGGCATGCCAGGGAAGTTGGGGATCATCCCAGCGTGGTCCATTTAATTTTTCGTGGCTATTTGGGTGGACAAACGGGTGAAACAATGCGAACGGGTTATTTTTGGGCCAAATCGGTGTGTTCTAGCCCAAGGTTTTGGGGGTGGGCCCGGGGTTCAGGCGTGATGTGGGCCAAAAATAGATCGGGGCGTTCCAAGGGAATTGGGGATCATCCTAGTGTCGTTCATTTAATTTTTTATGGCTATTTGGGTGGACAAAAGGGCAAAACGGTGCGAACGGGGCATTTTTGGGCCAAATCTGTGTGCTATATCCCACGATTTTGGGGGTGTTCCCGAGGGTCGGGCATACTATGGGCCAAAAATTTATCGGTGCATGCAAGAGATATTGTGGATCATCCCAGCACTGTCCATTTAATATTTCGTGGCTATTTGGGAGGACAAATGGGTGAAATAGCAAGAACGGGGCATTTTTGGGGCAAAATCAGTGAGGTAAGGCCCACTATATCGGGGGTAGGCCGGGGGTCCGAGCGTGTTGTGGGTCGTAATCGATCGGGGCGTGCCAGGGAAGTAAGGGATCATCCCAGTATAGTTCGTTTAATTTATCGTGGCCATTTAGGGGGATAAGCGGGCGAAACGGTGTGAAAGGGGCACTTTCAAGCCAAATCAGTGTGCCATAACCCTTTATTTTGGGGGGTGGGCCTTGGGTCCGCGCATGCTGTGGGCCAAAAATTGACCGGGGTATGCCAGGGATGTTAGGGATTGTCCTTGCGTGGTCTATTTAATTTTTCGTGGCCATTTGGGTAGAAAAATGGGCGAAACCACACGAACGGGGCATTTTCAGGCCAAATTAGTGTGCTATAGCCCACGGTTTTGAGGGTGGTCCCGGAGTCCCGACGTACAGTGGGTCAAAAATCGATCAAGGCATGCCATGGAGGTTGAGGACAGTTCCAATATGGTTCCTTTAATTTTTCGTGGCCATTTGGGTGGACAAACAGGCGAAATGATGTGAACGAAGCATTTTTGGGCCAAATTGGTGTGCTAAAGCCCACGGTTTGGGGGTAGGAACGGGGTCCGATCGTGATGTGGGTTAAAAATCGACAGGGGCATGCCAAGGAGGTTGGGGATCATCCTACTGTGGTCCTTTTAATTTTTTGTGGCCATTTGGGTGGGAAAATGGGCGAAATGGCATAAACGGGTCATTTTTGGGCCAAAGCAGTATGCTATAGCTGACAGTTTTGGGGGTGGGCCCAGGGTTCGCGTGCTGTAGGCCAAAATTGATCGGGGAATGTCAAGGGGGTTGAGGATTATCCCAGTATGGTCTGCTTATTTTTTTGTGGCCATATGGGTTGAAAAACGGGCGAAACGACAGGAACGAGGCATTTTTGGGCTAAATCGATGTGCTATAGCCCGCGGTTTCAGGGGTGGCCCAGCGTTTGGGCGTGCTGTTGGTCAAAAATTGATCGGGGCATGCTAGGGAGGTTGGGTATCATCCTTGCATGATCCATTTAATTTTTCGTGGCCATTTGGGTATACAAACGGGCGAAACGGCACAAATAGGGCATTTTCGGGCTAAATCGATGTGCTATACCCCACGATTTTGGTGGTGGGCCTAGGGTCTGGGCGTGCCATTGGCCAAAAATCGATCAGGGCATGCTAGGGAGTTAGGGATAATTCCAATATGGTCCGTTTAATTTTTTGTGGCAATTTGGGTGGACAAATGGGCAAAACGGCACAAACGGGGCATTTTTGGGCCAAATCGGTATGATACAATCCATGATTTTAGGGGTGGGCCCATGGTCCAAGCTTTTTGTGGGCAGAAAATTGATCGGTGCATGCCATGAAGGTTGGGGATCTTCCTAGCATCGTCCGTTTAATTTTTTGTGGCTATTTGGGTGGAGAAACGGGTAAAACGCAGCAAACAGGGCATTTTCGGACCAAATTGGTATGCTATAACCCATGGTTTTGGGGGTGGACAAGGGGTCCGGGCGTGCTGTGGGCTGAAAATTGACTGGGGCGTGCTAGGGAGGTTATGGATCATCCCTTTGTGGTCCGTTTAATTTTTCATGGCCATTTGTGTGGACAAACGGGTGAAACGGCGTGAACGGGGCATTTTCAGGACAAATCTATGTGCTATAGCCCACGGTTTCAAGGGTGGGCCCAGGGTTTGGGCGTGCTGTGGGCCAAAAATCAACCGGGGCATGCCAAGGAGGTTGGGGATCATCCCAGTATAGTTATTTGGATGGACAAACAGGCAAAACGGCGCGATCGGGGCATTTTTGGGCCAAATTGGTGTGATATAACCCACGGTTTTGGGGGTGGTCTCGGGTGTACCATGGTCTAAAAATCGACTGAGGTGTGCCAGGGAAGTTGGGGATCGTCCCAGCATGGTCCATTTAATTTTTCTTGGCAATTTAGGTGGATAAATGGGGGAAACGGTGAGAACGGGATATTTTCAGACCAAATCGGTGTGATATTGCCCACGATTTCGGGGGTGAGCCTTGGGTACGGGCCTTCTGTTGGCCAAAAATCAACCGAGGCATGCCAGGGAAGTTGGGGATCATCCCATTATGGTCCTTTTAATTTATTATGGCCAATTGGATTGACAAACAGGCAAAACGGCGCGAACTGAACATTTTCGGGCTAAATATATGTGCTATTGGCCACCGTTTCTGGGGTGGGCAAGGGGTCCGGGCGTTTTATGGGCCAAAAATTGACCGGGGTGTGCCAGGGAGTTTATAGATCATTCTAGTATAGTTCCGCGAACGAGGCATTTTTAGGCCAAATCGGTGTGCTATAGCCCACGGTTTTGGGGGTGGGCCTAGAGTCTGGGCGTGCTGTAGGTTAAAAAATGACCGGGGCATGCCAGGAAGGTTAGGGATCGTTCCAGCGTGGTCCATTTAATTTTTCGTGGACATTTGGATGGACAAACAGGAAAAACGACGCGAATGGGGAGTTTTCGAGCCAAATCAGTGTGCTATAGCCCACGGTTTTGAGGGTGGGCCTTGGGCCCGGGCGTATTCTGGGCCAAAAATCAATCAGAGCATGCCAGGGATGTTGGGGATTGTCCCAGTATGGTCTGTTTAATTTTTTGTTGCTATTTGGGTGGACAAACAGACAAAACAATGCGAACGAGGTATTTTTGGGACAAATCAATGTTCTATAGGCCACGATTTTTGGGGTGGGATCGAGCTCCGGGTGTGCTGTCGGTCGAAAATCGTCCGGGGCATGCCAGGGAGGTTGAGGATCATCCCAGCATGGTCCGTTTAATTTTTCGTGGCCATTTAGGTGGACAAGCGGGTAAAACAACACGAATGAGGCATTTTCGAGCCAAATTGATGTGTTATAGCCTGCGATTTCGGGGGTGGGCCTGGGGTCCGAGAATTTTGTGGCCCGAAAATTGACTTGGGCATGATAGGGAGGTTAGATATCATCCCAGTATGGTTCTTTTAATTTTTTGTGGCCATTTGGGTGGACAAACGGGCGAAACAGCATGAATGGGGCATTTTCGGGCCAAATCGGTGTGCTATAGCCCATGGTTTTGGGGGTGGGCCTGGGTTTCGAGTGTACTGTGGGCTGAATATCAACCGAGGTATACCAGGGAAGTTGGGGATCATCTCAGTGTGGTCCATTGAATTTTTCATGGCCATTTCGGTGGACAAACGGGCGAAACAATGCAAATGGGGCGTTTCAGTGTGCTTTAGCCCACGGTTTCGGAGGTGGGCCTGGGATCCCGAACGTGCTGTGGGATGAAAATTTATCGGGTCGTTCCAGGTAGGTTGTGATAATCCCAACATGATTAGTTTAATTTTTTGTGGCTATTTGGATTGACAAACGGGCGAAACAGTGCGAACGGGGAATTTTTGTGGCCCCTGGGACCAGGCGTACTTTGGGCCAAAAATCAATCGGGACATGCCAGGGAGATTGGGGATCATTTTACTATGGTCTGTTTATATTTTCGTGGCTATTTGGGTAGAAAAATAGATGAAACGGCGCGAACAGGGCATTTTTGGGCCAAATCGGTGTGCTATAGCCTATGGTTTTGGGGGTGTATCCGGGGTTCAGATGTGCTGTGGACCATAAATTGAAAGGGGCATGCTAGGGAGGTTGGGGATCATCCTAACATGGTATATATAATTTTTCATGGCCATTTGGGTAGATAAACGGGTGAAACAGCTCGAACGGGGCATTTTGGAGAAAAATTTGTGTGCTATAGCCCACGATTTCGGGGGTGGGATAGGTGTCGGGCGTGCTGTAGGCCGAAAATTGATTGAGGCATGCCAGGGAGGTTGGGGATTAACCTAGTATGGTCCATTTAATTTTTCATGGCCATTTGGGTGGACAAACGGGCAAAACGGCACAAACAGGGCATTTTTGGCCCAAATCGGTGTGCTATAGCCCACGGTTTTGGGGGTGGGCCCATGGTCCGAGCGTACCGTGGGCTAAAAATCGACCGAGGCATTCCATAGAAGTTGGGGATCATTCCATCATGGTCCGTTTAATTTTTCATGGCCATTTAGGTGGACAAACGGGCAAAACAGCCCGAACGGGACATTTTCAGGCGAAATCGGTGTTCTATAGCCCATTGTTTCGGGGGTAGGCCCAGGGTCCGGGCGTGCTGTGGGCCAAAAATCAACTGAGGCATTCCATGGAAGTTGGGGATTATCCCAATGTGGTCCGTTTAATTTGTTCTGGCCAATTGGGTGGACAAACGAGCAAAACAGCACGAACGGAGCATTTTTGGGCTAAATAGGTGTGCTATTGCCCACGTTTTTGGGGGTGGGCCTGGGGTCCGGGCTTGTTGTTGGCCAAAAATTTACCGGGGTATGCCAGGGAGGTTGGCGATCGTTCTAGTGTGGTCCGTTAAATTTATCGTGGCTATTTGGGTGGAGAAACGGGCGCAACGATGCGAACGGGATGTTTTTGGGCCAAATCGGTGTGCTATAGCCCACGGGTTTGGAGGTGGGCCTAGGGTCCAGGCGTGCTGTAGCTCAAAAATTGACCGGGGCATGCCAGGGAGGTTGGGGATCATCCCAGCGTGGTCCGTTTTATTTTTCATGGCCATTTGGGTGGACAAACGGGTGAAACGACGCCAATAGGGAATTTTCAAGCCAAATCATTGTACTATAGCCCACGATTTTAGGGATGGGCCCTGTGTACGAGCGTACTATGGGCCGAAAATTGATCGGGGCGTGCCAGGGATGTTGGGGATTGTCCCTGCATGGTCCATTTAATTTTTTGTGACCATTTGGGTGGAAAAACAGGCAAAACGACGCGAACGTAGCCTTTTTGGGAAAAATCGATGTCCTATAAACCAGGGTTTTGTGGGTGGGCTCAGGGTCCGAGCGTGCTGTGGGACGAAAATCAACCAGGGAATGCCAGGGAGGTTGGGAATCGTCCCATCATGGTTTTTTAAATTTTTTGTGGCCATTTGGGTGGACAAACGGGCGAAACGACGCGAACGGGAAATTTTCGAACCAAATAGATGTGCTATAGCCCACGGTTTTGGGGGTGGGCCTAGGGTCTGGGAGTGTTGTGGGCCTAAAATCTACCAGGGCATACCAGGGATGTTGGGGATCATCTCAGTGTGGTCTGTTTTATTTTTCGTGGCTATTTGGGTGGACAAACGGGTGTAACATCACTAATAGAGCATTTTCGAGCAAAATCGGTGTGCTATGGACCACGGTTTTGGTGGTGGGCACGGGGTCCGGGCGTGCTGTGGGCTTAAAATTAACCGGGACATGCCAGGGAAGTTGGGGATCATCCCAGCATGGTCCATTTAATTTTTCGAGGCCATTTTGGTGGACAAACGGGCGAAATGGCGAGAACGAGGTATTTTTGGGCCAAATCGATGTGCTATAGACCACGATTTTGGGGGTAGGCTGGGGGTTCGGGTGTTGGCATGCCAGGGAAGTTGGGAATCATTCCAGTATCGTCCGTTTAATTTTTTGTGGCCATTTGGGTGGACAAACATGCAAAACGGCGCGAACAGAGAATTTTTGGGCAAAATTGGTGTGCTATAGCCCACGGTTTTAGGGGGGTCCGGGGTTCGGGCAAGATGTGGGCCAAAAATTTATTGGGGCATGCTAGGGAGGTTGGGGATTATCCCACCATTGTCCGTTTAATTTTTTGTGGCCATATGCGTGGACAAACGGGAAAAACGGCGCGAATGAGGCATCTTTGAGCTAAATCGGGGTGGTATAGCCCACGATTTTGAGGGTGGGCCCGGGGCTCAAGTGTGTTGTGGGTCGTAAATCGATCAGGGCATTCCAGGGAAGTTGGGTATCATCCCAATATGGTCCGTTTAATTTATCATCGCTATTTGGGTAGACAAACAGGCAAAACGGCGTGAATGGTACATTTTCGGGCCAAATCGGTGTGCTATAGCCCATGCTTTTGGGGGTGAGCCGGCGTTTGTGCATTGTGTGGGCTAAAAATTGACCAGGGCATAAAGGAGAAATTGGGGATCTTCCAAACGTGGTCCATTTTATTTTTTTTTTGGCCATTTGGATGGATAAACGGGCAAAACAGCGCAAACGAGGCATTTTTGGGCCAAATAAGTGTTTTATAGCCCATGGTTTTGGGGGTGGGCCCGGGGTTCAGCCGTGCTATGGGCCAATAATCGACTGGGGTGTGCCAGGGAAGTTGGGGATTATCCTAGTATTGTTCGTTTAATTTTTCGTGGCTATTTGGGTGGACAAACGGGTGAAACAGCACGAAAGGGGCATTTTTGGGCCAAATCAGTGTGCTATAGCCCACAATTTTAGGGGTAGGCCCAGGGTTCCGCTGTCTGTGGGCTAAAAATTGATCGGGGTGTGCCTGGGAAATTGGGGATCATCCCAGCATTATCCATTTAATTTTTCGTGGCCATTTGGGTGGACAAACAGGCGAAACGGCGCGAATGGGGCATTTTTGGGCCAAATCGATGTGGTATATCCCACGATTTTAGGGGTGGGATCGGGTTTCGGGCGTGTTGTAGACTGTAAATCTATCGGGGCATGCCAGGGAAGTTGGGTATCATCCCAATATGGTCCGTTTAATTTATCGTGGCCATTTAGGGGGGAAAAACGAGCGAAACGGTGTGAACGAAACATTTTCGGGCCAAATCAGTGTGCTATAGTCCACAATTTTGGGGGTGGGCTTGGGGTCCGGACATGCAGTGGGCCAAAAATCTACCGAGCATCTCGAGGAGGTTGAGTATCATCCTAGTGTGGTCCGTTTAATTTTTTATGGCCATTTGGGTGGACAAACAGGTTAAACGGCTCGAACAGGGCATTTTCGAGCCAAATCGGTGTGCTATAGCCCATGGTTTCGGAGGTGGGCCTGAGTCTGAGCATACCGTGGGCTAAAAATCGACTAGGGTATGCCAGAGAAGTTGGGGATAGTCCAAATGTGGTCCGTTTAATTTTTTGTAGCCATTTAGATGGACAAACGGGCAAAACGGTGCGAATGGGACATTTTTGGGCCAAATCGGTGTGCTATATCCCATGGTTTTGGGGGTGGGACCAAGTTCTGAGCGTGCTGTTGGCCAAAAATCAACCGGGGTGTGCAAGGAAGTGGGGGATCATCCTAGTGTGGTCCATTTAATTTTTCATGGCCATTTGGATGGACAAACGGGCAAAACGGCACAAACGGGGCATTTTTGGGCCAAATCAGTGTGCTATAGCCCATGGTTTTGGGGGTGGGCCCGGGGTCCTGGCGTACTGTGGGTCAAAAATCGATCGGGGTATGTCATAGAGGTTGTAGATCATTTCAGTGTGGTTCATTTAATTTTTTGTGACCATTTGGGTGGACAAACGTGCGAAACAAAGCGAACGGCGCATTTTCGGGTTAAATTGGTGTGCTATAGCCCATGGTTTTGGGGTGGGCACAGGGTTTGGGCATGTTGTAGGCGAAAAATCAATCGAGGCATGCCAGGGAGGTTGGGGATCCTCTCAGCGTGGTCCATTTAATTTTTTGTGGCCATTTGGATGGACAAACGGGCGTAATGGCCCAAACGGGGCATTTTTGGGCCAAATCGGTGTGCTACAGCCCACAGTTTTGGGTGTGGGCCCATGTTTTGGGAGTGATGTGGGCTAAAAATTGATCGAGATGTTGCAGGGGGTTGAGGATTGTCCCTATGTGGTCCGTTTACTTTTTCGTGGCTATATGTGTGAAAAAATGGGCATAACGACGCGAATGGGACATTTTGGTGTGCTTTATCCCACGGTTTTGGGGGTGGGCCTAGCGTCCGGGCGTGCTGTGGGCCAAAAATTGACCAGGTCATGCTAGAGAGGTATGGGATCATCCTAGTGTGAGTCGTTTAGTTTTTCATGGCCATTTGGGTGGACAACCGGGCGAAACGGTGCAAACGGGGCATTTTCGAGCCAGATCGGTGTGCTATAGCGCACGGTTTGGGGGGTATGCCTAGTGTCCGAGCGTACTGTGGGCTAAAAATTGACCGGGGCGTGCCAGGGAAGTTGGAGATCATCCTAGCATGGTTCGTTTAAATTTTTGTGGCCATTAAGATGGACAAACAGACAAAACGGCGCGAACGGGAAATTTTCAGGCCAAATTGGTGTCCTATAGCCCACGGTTTCAGGGATGGGCCCGGGCCCGGGCGTGCTATGAGTCGAAAATCAGCCGGAGCGTGCCAGGGAAGTTGGGGATCATCCCAGTGTGGTCCATTTTATTTATTGTGGCCAATTGGGTGGACAAACGGGCAAAACGATGCGAACTGAGTATTTTCGAACTAAATAGGTGTACCATTTCCCATGGTTTTAGGGGTGGGCCAGGGTTCCGGGCGTGTTGAGGGACAAAAATCGACCGGGGTATGCCATGGAGGTTGGGAATCATTCCAGTATGGTTCGTTAAATTTATCGTTCCCATTTAGGTGGAGAAACGGGTGAATCGATGTGAACGAGGCATTTTTGGTCCAAATCGGCGTGCTATAGCCCACAGTTTTGTGGGTGGGCCTAGGTTTCGGGCGTGTTGTAGGTCCAAAATCAACCGAGACGTGCTAGGGAGGTTGGGGATCATCCCAACATGGTCCGTTTAATTTTTCTAGGCCATTTGGGTGGACAAAAAGGCAAATCGAAGCTAATAGGGCATTTTCCAGCCAAATCGGTGTGCTATAGCCCACGGTTTCGAGGGTGGGCCCTGGGTCTAGGCGTACTTTGAGCCAAAAATCGACCGGGGCATGCCAGGGATGTTGGGGATTGTCTTAGTGTAGTTCATTTAATTTTTTGTGGCCATTTGGGTGGACAAAAAGGTGAAACGACGCTAACGGGGCATTTTTGGGCCAAATCGACATGCTATAGACCATGGTTTTTGGGGTGGCTCGGGGTCCGGGCGTGCTATGGGTCAAAAATCAATCAGGGCATGCTAAGGAGGTTAGGGATTGTCCCAGCGTAGTCCGATTAATTTTTTGTGGCCATTTGGGTGGGCAAACGAGTGAAACGGCACGAATGGGACATTTTTGGGCTAAGTCGATGTGCTATAGCCCACTATTTTGGGGGTGGGCCCGGGCTTCGGGGGTGTTGTGGGTTGAAAATCGACCGGGGCATGCCAGGTAGGTTGGGGATCGTCCCAGTGTGGTTCGTTTAATTTTTTGTGGCCATTAGGGTGGAAAAACGGGAGAAACAGCGTGAATGAGGCATTTTAGGGCCAAATCGGTGTGCCATTGCCAATGGTTTTGGGGGTGGGCCCGGGGTCTGGGAATGCTGTATGCTGAAAATCGACCAGGGCATGCCAGGAAAGTTGGGGATCATCCTAGTATGGTTCTTCTAATTTTTCGTGGCTATTAGGGTGGACAAACGGGCAAAACAACGCGAACGAGGCATTTTTGGGCCAAATCGATTTGCTATAGCCGACAGTTTTAGGGATGTGCCCGGGGTTCGGGCGAACAATTGGCCAAAAATTGATTGAGGCATGTCAGTGAAATTTAGGATCCTCCCAGTGTCATTCGTTTAATTTTTTGTGGCCATTTGGGTGGACAAACGGGCAAAACGGCGTGAACAGGGCATTTTAGGGCCAAATCAATGTTCTATAGCCCACGATTTTAGGGGTAGGCCCGAGGTTCGGGTGAGCTGTGGGCCAAAAATTGATTGGGGCATGTCGGGGAAGTTGAGGATCATCCCAGCATCATCCGTTTAATTTTTCGTGGCCATTTGGGTGGACAAACGGGCGAAACGGCACGAAGGGGGAATTTTGGGCCAAATTAGTGTGGTATAGCCCACGGTTTCGAGAGTGGGCCGGGGGACCGGGAGTGTTGTGGGCCGTAAATCGACCGGGGCATGCCAGGGAAGTTGGGGATCGTCCCAATATGGTCCGTTTAATTTATCATCGCCATTTAGAGGGACAAACGGGAAAAACAGAGCGAACGGGGAACTTTCAGGCCAAATCAATGTATTGTAGCCCACGGTTTTTGGGAGTGGGCCCAGGGTCCGTGCATGTAGTGGGCCAAAAATCGACCGGGGCATTCCAGGGAGGTTGGGTATCATCCCAGCGTGGTCCATTTAATTTTTCATGGCTATTTAGGCGGACAAATGGGCGAAATAACATGAACAGGGCATTTTCGAGCAAAATCAGTGTGCTATAGCCCACAGTTTCGAGGGTGGGCCAGGGGTCCCGACGTATTATGGGTTAAAAATCGATCGGGGCATGCCATAGAGGTTGAAGATCATTCCAGTATGGTCCGTTTAATTTTTTGTGGCCATTTGGGTGGATAAACTGGCGAAATGGCGTGAACGTGGCATTTTCGGGCCAAATTGGTGTGCTATAGCCTACGGTTTCGAGGGTGGGCACGGGGTCCAGGAGTGTTATGGGCTAAAAATTAATCGGGGCATGCCAGGGAGGTTGAGGATTATCCCAGCATGGTACGTTTAATTTTTCGTGGCCATTTGGGTAGAAAAGCGAGCGTAATTGCACAAATGAGGCTTTTTTGGGCCAAATCAGTGAGCTATAACCCACAGTTTTGGGGGTGGGCCAAAGGTCCGAGCTCGCTGTGGGCCAAAAATCGACTGAAGCATTCCATAGTGGTTTAGGATCATCCCAGTGTAGTTTGATTAATTTTTTGTGGCCATATGGGTGAAAGAACAAGCAAAACGACGCGAATGGGGTGTTTCGGTGTGCTTTAGCCTACGATTTCTAGGGTGGGCCTGAGTTCCAGGAGCGCTGTGGGCAAAAAATTGACTGGGCATGCCAGGTAGGTTGGGGATCATCCCAGCATGGTCATTTTAATTTTTTGTGGCTATTTGGGTTGATAAACGGGTGAAACGACGTGAACAGGGCATTTTCGGGCCAAATCGGTGTGCTATAACACACGGTTTTTGGGGTGGATCGGGGCCCGAGCGTCCTTTGGGACAAAAATAGACCGGGACATTTCAGGGAGATTGGGGATCATTTTAGTATGGTCCGTTTAATTTTTCGTGTCCATTTGGGTAGACAAACGAACGAAACGGCGCGGACAGGGCATTTTCGGGCTAAATCAGTTTACTATGGCCTATGGTTTTGGGGGTGGGCCTGGGGTCCGGGTGTGATGTGGGCCAAAAATCGACCGGGGCATGCCTGGAATGTTGGGGATCATCCCAGTGTGATACGTTTAATTTTTTGTGGCCATTTGGGTAGACAAACGGGCGAAATGACTCGAACGGGGCATTTTCAGGCCAAATCGATGTGCTATAGCCCATGATTTTAGGGGTGGGCCCAGGGTCCGACCGTTCTGTTAGACTAAAATCGATAGAGGTATGACAGGGAGGTTGGGGATCATCCTAGTGTGGTTCGTTTAATTTTTCATGGCTATTTTGGTGGACAAACAAGGCAAACGGCGCGATCGGGGCATTTTTGGGCCAAATCGGTGTGCTATAACCCACGGTTTTGGGGGTGGGCCTGGGTGTAACATGGGCTTAAAATCAACCGGGGTGTGCTAGGGAAGTTGGGGATCATCCCAGGTGGTCCGTTTAATTTTTCGTGGCCATTTAAGTGGATAAATGGATGAAACAGAGAGAACCGGACATTTTCAGACCAAATCAGTGTGATATTGCCCACGGTTTTGGGGGTGATCCTTGGGTCCGGGCCTCTAGTTGGCCAAAAATCAACCGAGGCATGCCAGGGAAGTTGGGGATCATCCCAGTGTGGTCCTTTTAATTTATTATGGCCAATTGGGTGGACAAAAAGGCAAAACGGCACGAATGAAGCGTTTTCGGGCTAAATATGTGTGCTATTGCCTACGGTTTCTGGGGTGGGCAAGGCGTCCGGGAGTGTTGTAGGACAAAAATCGACCGGGGTGTGCCAGGGAGGTTGCAAATTGTTCCAGTGTAGTCCATAAAATTTATCGTGGCCATTTGGGTGGCAAAACGGGCGAAACGGCGAGAACGGGGCATTTTTAGGCTAAATTGGTGTGCTATAGCCCACGGTTTTGGAGGTGGGCCTAGAGTCTGGGCGTGTTGTAGGTTAATAATCGACCGGGACGTGCCAGGGAGGTTGGGGATCATTCCAGAGTGGTCCATTTAATTTTTTGTGGATATTTGGATGGACAAACGAGCGAAACGACGCGAATGGGGCATTTTCAAACCAAATCAGTGTGCTATAGCCCATGGTTTTGGGGGTGGGCCCTGGGTCCGAGCGTATTCTGGGCCAAAAATTGATCAAGGCATGCCAGGGATGTTGGGATTGTCCCAGTATGGTCCGTTTAATTTTTTGTTTCTATTTGGGTGGGAAAAAGGAAAAAACAGAAAAACGACGCGAACGGGGCATTTTTGGGCCAAATCTATGTTCTATAGACTACAGTTTTTGGGGTGGATTCGGGGTCCGGGTATGCTGTCGCTCAAAAATCGCCCGGGGCATGCCAGGGAGGTTGAGGATCATCCCAGCATGGTCCGTTTAATTTTTTGTGGCCATTTGGGTGGACAAACGGGCGAAACAGCACGAATGAGGTATTTTCGAGCCAAATTGATGTACTATAGCCTGCGGTTTTGGGGGTGGGCCTGGGGTCCGGGAATTGTGTGGGCCAAAAATTAACTTGGGCGTGCCAGTGAGGTTGGGTATCATCCCAGCATGGTTCGTTTTATTTTTTGTGGCCATTTGGGTGGACAAACGGGCGAAACGACGTGAATGGGGCAATTTTGAGCCAAATCGGTGTGCTATAGCCCATGGTTTTGGGGGTGAGCCGGGGTCCGAGCGTGATTTGGGCTAAAAATCGACCAGGGCAAGCCAGGGAAGTTAGAGATCATCCTAGCGTGGTCCGTTTAATTTTTTGTGGCCATTTGGGTGACAAACTGGTAAAACAGCACGAACAAGGAATTTTTGGGCCAAATCAGTGTGCTATATAGCCCATGGTTTTGGGGATGGGACCGGGGTTTGGGATTTCTATGGGACAAAAATCAACCGAGGCATTCCAGGGAAGTTGGGGATTATCCCAGTGTTCGTTTAATTTTTGTGGCCATTTGGTTGGATAAACGAGCGAAACAGCATGACCGGGGCAATTTCAGGTCAAATCAGTGTGCTATAGCCAACAGGAAGTTGGGGATCGTCCCAGTATTGTTCTTTTAATTTTTCGTGGCCATTTGGGTGGAGAAACAGGCGAAACAACGCGAATGGGGCATTTTTGGGTTAAATCGGTGTGGTATATCCCACAATTTTGGGGATGGGACCGGGGTTCGGGCGTGTTGTGGGCTGTAAATCGACCGGGGCATGACAGGGAAGTTGGGGATCATCCCAATATGGTCCGTTTAATTTATCGTGGCCATTTAGGGGGGACAAACGTGCGAAATAATGCGAATGGGGCACTTTCGGGCCAAATCAGTGTGCTATTATGATTTTGAAGGGTGGGCCTAAGGTCCGCGCATGCAGTGGGCCGAAAATCTACCGAGGCGTACCTGGGAGGTAAGGATCGTCCTAGTATGGTACGTTTAATTTTTAATGGCCATTTGGGTGGACAAACAGGCGAAACGGCGCGAACGAGACATTTTCGAGCCAAATTGGTATGCTAAAACCCATGGTTTTAGGGGTGGGCCTACGGTCCGAGAAAACCGTGGGCTAAAAATCGATTGGGGCGTGCCAGAGAAGTTGGGGATCATCCCAGCATGGTCCTTTTAATTTTTTGTGGCTATTTAGGTGGACAAACGGGCGAAACAGTGCGAATGGGACATTTTTGGGCCAAATCGATGTGCTATAGCCCACGGTTTCGTGGGTTGGCTCGGGGTCCAAGCGTGCTGTGGTCCAAAAATCAACCGGTGCGTGCCAGGGAAGTTGGGGATCATCCCAGTATGGTCCGTTTAATTTTTCTTGGCAATTTGGGTGGACAAACGGGCTAAACGGAATGAACGTAGCATTTTCGGGCCAAATCAGTGTGCTATTGCCCACGGTTTTGGGGGTGGGCCCGGGGTCCCAGTGTACTGTGGGTCAAAAATCGATCGGGGTATGCCATGGAGGTTGGAGATTATTCCAGTGTGGTCCGTTTAATTTTTCATGTCCATTTGGGTGGACAAACGGGCGAAATGGTGCGAACAGGGCATTTTCAGGCCAAATTAGTGTGCTATAGCCCACGGTTTCGGGTATGCGCACGGGGTACGGGTGTTTTGTGGGCCAAAAATTGACTGGGGCATGCCAGGGGGATTGAGGATCACCTCATCATGGTTCATTTAGTTTTTCGTGGTCATTTGGGTGGACAAACGGGCGTAATGGCATAAATGGGGCATTTTTAGGCTAAATCAGTGTGCTATAGCCCACAGTTTTAGGGGTGGGCCCAAGGACCGGGCGTGATGTGGGTCAAAAATCGATCGAGGCATGCCAGAGGAGTTGAGGATCATCCCAATATGGTCCGTTTAATTTTTCATGGCCATATGGGTGAAAGAACGAGTGCAACATCGCAAATGGGATATTTCGGTGTGCTTTAGCCTACGGTTTTGAAGGTGGGCCTGTGGTCCGGGCGTGTTGTGGGTAGAAAATTGACCAGGGCATGCCAGGTAGGTTCGGCATCATCCCAGTATGGTCAGTTTAATTTTTCGTGGCTATTTAGGTTGACAAATAGGCGAAACGGCGCGATCGGGACATTTTTGGGCCAAATCTGTGTGCTATAGCTTACAGTTTCTGGGGTGGCCCTGGGGCCCGGGCGTTCTTTGGACCAAAAATTGACCAGGGCGTGCCATGGAGATTAGGGATCATTTTATTATGGTCCGTTTAATTTTTCGTGGCCATTTGGGTAGACAAATGAGCTAATCGGCATGAACAGGGCATTTTTGGGCAAAATCGCTGTGCTATAGCCTATGGTTTCGGGGGTGGGCCCGGGGTCCAGCGTGCTGTGGGCTGAAAATAGACCGGGTCATGCTAGGGAGGTTGAGGATCATCCTATCGTGGTACATTTAATTTTTTCTGGCTATTTGGGTAGACAAATAGGAGAAACGACTCAAACAGGGCATTTTTGGGCCAAATCGGTGTGCTACAGCTCATAATTTTGGGGGTGGGCCTGGGGTTCGGGCATGCTGTGGGACAAAAGTAGACCGAGGTATGACAGGGAGGTTGGGGATCGTCTTAGTATGGTCCGTTTAATTTTTTATGGCCATTTGGGTGGACAAACGGGCAAAACAACGCGAACGGGGCATTTTCGAGCCAAATCGGTGTGCTATAGCCCACGGTTTTGGGGTGGGCCTGGGGTCCGGGTGTACTATTGGCTAAAAATCGGTTGTGGCGTTCCAGGGAAGTTGGGTATCATCCCAGTATGGTTCGTTTAATTTTTCATGGCCATTTAGATGGACAAACGGACAATACGACGCGAATGGGACATTTTTAGGCCAAATCGGTGTGCTATAGCCCACAGTTTCAGTGGTGGGCCCGAGGTCCGGGTGTGCTGTGGGTCAAAAATTAATCAGAGTGTGCCAGGGAAGTTGGGGATCATCCCAGTGCGGTCTATTTAATTTATTGTGGCCAATTGGGTTGACAAACGGGTAAAACGGCGCGAACGGAGCGTTTTCGAACTAAATAGGTGTGCCATTGCCCATGGTTTTGGTGATGGGCCAAGGGTTCGGGCGTGTTGAGGGCCAAAAATCAATCGGGGTATGTCATGGAGGTTGAGGATCATTTCAGTGTGGTCCTCTAAATTTATTGTTGCCATTTGGGTGGAGAAACGGGCAAAACGGTGTGAACAAGGCATTTTTAGGCCAAATCGGCGTGCTATAACCCACGGTTTTGGGTGTGGGCCTAGGGTCCGGGCATGCTGTAGTTCAAAAATCAACTGAGGCGTGCCAAGGAGGTTGGGGATCATCCCATCATGGTCCGTTTAATTTTTTGTGGCCATTTGGGTGGACAAATGGGTGAAACAACGTGAATGGGGCAATTTCGAGCCAAATCAGTGTGCTATAGCCCACAGTTTTGAGGGTGGGCCCTACTGTGTGCCAAAAATCAACTGAGGCATGCCAGGGAGGTTGGGGATCATCCCAACATGGTTTGTTTAATTTTTCGTGGCCATTTGGGTGGACAAATGGGTGAAACGGTGCGATCAGGGCATTATTGGGCCAATTCGACGTGCTATAGCCCACGATTTCGGGGGTGGACCCGGGGTACGGGAGTGTTGTGGGCTGAAAATCAACCAGGGCATCCCAGGGAGGTTTTGAATCATCCCAGTATGGTTCATTTAATTTTTATGGCCATTTAGGTGGAAAAACGGGCAAAACGACGCGAATGGAGCATTTTTTAGCCAAATTAGTGTGCTATAGACTATGGTTTTGGGGGTGGGCCCGGGGTCCGGGCGTGTTGTGCTCTAAAAATTGACCGGGGCATGATAGAAAGGTGTGGGATCATCCCATCATGGTTCATTTAATTTTTCGTGGACATTTGGGTGGACAAACGGGCAAAACAGAGCGAACGAGGCATTTTTTGGCCAAATCGGTGTGCTATAGCCCATAGTTTTGAGGGTGGGCCTGGCGTCGGGCGTTCTATTGTCCAAAAATAGACTGGGGCATGTCAGGGAAGTTAGGGATCATCCCAGTGTCATTCTTTTAATTTTTTGTAGCTATTTGGGAGAACAAATGGGTGAAACGGCGCGAATGGGGCATTTTTGGGCGAAATCAGTGTGTTGTAGCCCACAGTTTTGGGGGTGGGACCGAGGATTGGGTGATATGTAGGCCAAAAATTGATCGGGATATGCCGGGGAGGTTGGGGATCATTCCAGCATTTTCCGTTTAATTTTTTGTGGCCATTTGAGTGGACAAACGGGCAAAAAAATGCGAACGGGGATTTTTTGGGCATAATCGGTGTGGTATAGTCCACGGTTTCAGGGGTGGGCCTTGGGTCAGGGCATGTTGTGGGATGTAAATCGATCGGGGTGTGCCAGGGAAGTTTGGGATCATCCCAATATGGTCTGTTTAATTTATCGTGGCCATTTAGGGGGACAAACGGGCAAAACGGTGAGAACGGGGCACTTTCGGGCCAAATTAGTGTGCTATAGCCTACGGTTTTAGGGGGTGGGCCCGATGTCCGCATATTCTATGGGCCAAAAATTAACCGTGGCGTGTCAGGGAGGTTGGGGATCGTCCCAGCATGGTCCATTTAATTTTTAATGGCCAAAAGGTGGACAAACGGGCGAAAAGACATAAATGGGGCATTTTCAGGCCAAATCAGTGTGCTATAGCCCATGGCTTCGGGGGTGGGCTCAGGGTCCCGGCGTATTGCGGGTTAAAAATTTGATCGGGGCATACCATGGAGGTTGGAGATCGTTCTTGTATGGTCCATTTAATTTTTCGTGGCAATTTGGGTGGACAAACGGGCAAAACAGCGCGAACGAGGCATTTTCGGGCTAAATTGGTGTGCTATAGCCCACAGTTTTGGGGGTTGGCATGGGGTCCAAACGTGTTGTGGGCAAAAAATCGACCGGGGCATGCCAGGGAGGTTGGGGATCATCCTAGTGAGGTCCTTTTAATTTTTCGTGGGCATTTGGGTGGACAAACAGGCGATATGGCATAAACAGGGCATTTTTGGGCCAAATCGGTGTGCTAAATCCCACAGTTTTGGGGGTGGGCCCAAGGTCTGAGCGTGCTGTGGGCCAAAAATTGACCGAGGCATGCTAGGGGGTTGATGATCGTCCCAGTATGGTCCGTTTAATTTTTCGTGGCCATATAGGTGAAAAAACGAGGAAACGGGGTGAACAGGGCATTTTGGTGCTAAATCGGTGTGCTATAGCCCACGATTTTTGGGGTGGTCCGGGGTTCGGGCATGCTGTGGGTCGAAAATCAATCGTGGCATGCCAGGAAGGTTGGGGATCATACTAGCGTGGTCCATTTAATTTTTCGTGGCCATTTGGGTCGACAAACGGGTGAAACGGCGTGAATGGGGCATTTTAGGGCTAAATTGATGTAATATAGCCCACGGTTTTGATGGTGGGCCTTGGGTCCGAGTGTGACCTGGGCTAAAAATCAATTGGGGCGTGCCAGGAAAGTTGGGGATCATCTCAATGTAGCCTGTTTAATTTTTTGTGGCCATTTGGGTGGACAAACAGGCAAAACGGTGCAAATGGGGCATTTTCGGGCCAAATGGGTGTGCTATAGCCCATGGTTTCGGGGGTGGGCCCGGGGTCCATTCGTGTTGTGGGCTGAAAAACAATCGGGGCATGCCTTGGAGTCTGAGGATCATCCTAGCATGGTCCATTTACTTTTTATGGCTATTTGGGTGGATAAACTGGCAAAACGCCGCAAATGGGGCATTTTCGGGCCAAATCGGTGTGCTATAGGCTACGGTTTTGGGGTGGACCCGGGGTCCGGGCGTGCTGTGGGATGAAAATTGATTGGGGCATGCCAGGGAGGTCTCGGATCATCCCGCTGTGGTCCGTTTAATTTTTTGTAGCCATTTGGGTGGACAAACGGGCGAAACGGCCGAACTAGGCATTTTCGGGCCAAATCGGTGTGCTATAGCCCACGATTTTGGGGGTGGGCCCGGGTCCGGGCATGATGTAGGACAAAAATCGACCGAGATATGCCAGGGAGGTTGGGGATCGTCCTAGTATAGTCTATTTTTATTTTACGTGGCTATTTGGGTGTACAAATGGGCGAAACGGTGCGAATGGGGTATTTTCAGGCCAAATTGGTGTATTCTAATAGCCCACAAATTTGGAAGTGGGGCCGGGTCCAGGCGTGCTGTGGGGCCGGGTCCAGGCGTGCTGTGGGGCAAAAATTCATCGGGGCATGCCAGGAAGGTTGGGGATCGTTCCAACATGGTCCGTTTAATTTTTCGTGGCCATCGTCCACGATTTTGGGTGTTAGCTCGGGGTCCGGGTGTGCTGTGGGCCAAAAATCGACTGGAGAATAATATGGAGGTTGGGGATCATCCCAGTGTGGTCCGTTTAATTTTTATTGTCTATTTGGATAGATAAACGAGCGAAACAGCGCGAACGGGGCATTTTCAGGCCAAATCGGTATGCGATAGCCCATGACTTTGAGGGTGGACCCCAGGGTCTGGGTGTGTTGTGGGTCAAAAATCAACCGAGGAATGCCAGGGAGGTTGGGGATCATCCTAGCATGGTCCATTTAATTTTTCATGGACATTTGGGTGGACAAATCGATGTGCCATTGCCCACAGCTTCAGGGGTGGGCCAAGGGTCCGGGCGTACTGTGGGCAAAAAATCAACCGGGGCATGCCATGGAGGTTAGATATTATCTAGCATGGTTCGTTTAATTTTTTGTGGCCATTTACGTGGAGAAACGAGAGAAATGGCTTGAACGGGGCATTTTTGGGCCAAATCAGCATGCTATAGCCCACGATTTTGGGGGTGGGCTCAGGGTACGGGCGTGTTGTGGGTCAAAAATTGATCGGGGCATTCCAGGGAGGTTGGGGATTGTCCCAGCGTGGTTCATTTACTTTTTGTGGCCATTTGTGTGGACAAACGGGCGAAATGATGCGAACGGGGCATTTTCGGGCTAAATTTGTGTGCTATAGCCCATTGTTTTAGGGGTGGGCCCGGGTCTGGGCATGCTG
Organism: Capsicum pubescens; assembly: GCA_030864215.1. Lineage (NCBI taxonomy): Eukaryota > Viridiplantae > Streptophyta > Magnoliopsida > Solanales > Solanaceae > Capsicum > Capsicum pubescens. The sequence goes on from CM061543.1 coordinate 45,546,063, forward strand.
TGGGCCAAAAATTGACCGGGGCGTACCAGGGAGGTTAGGGATTGTCCCAGTGTGGTCCATTTAATTTTTTATGGACATTTGGGTGGACAAACGGGAAAAACGGCATGAACGGGGCATTTTCGAGCCGAATCAATGAGATGTAGCCCACGGTTTTGGGGGTGGGCCCGGGGTACGGCTGTGTTGTGGGCCAAAAATCAATCGGGATATGCTAGGGAGGTTGGGGATCATCCCAGTGTAGTCCATTTAATTTATCGTGGCCATTTAGGTGGACAAACTGGTGAAACATCAAGAAACAAGACATGGGGGAAATTTCGAGACAAATCGGTAAGCTATAGCCCATGGTTTTGGGGGTGGTCCCTGGGTTCGGGCAGAGAGAGTGCCAAAAATCTATCGGGGCATGCCAGGGAGGTTGGGGATCCTTCCAGCATGGTCTATTTAATTTTTCGTGACCATTTGGGTGGAAAATGGGCGAAACGGCACGAACTGTGCATTTTTAGGCCAAATTGGTGTGCTATAGCCCACGCTTTTGGGGGTGGGTTCGGGGTCCAGCTGTGTTGTGGGATAAAAATCAACCAGGGCATGCCAAGGAGATTGGGGATCGTCCCAGTATGGTCCGTTTAATTTTTTGTGGCCATTTGGATGGACAAACGGGCGAGACAGGACCAATGGGGCATTTTTAGGCTAAATTGATTTGCCATAGCCCATAGTTTTGGAGGTGGGCCCGGTGTATGGGCGTGTTGTTAGCTAAAAATTAACCGAGGCATATCGGGGAGGTTGGGGATCATCCTAGTATGGTCCTTTCAATTTTTTGTGGCCATTTGGGTGGACAAATGGGCAAAACGATGCGACCGGGGTATTTTCGAGCAAAATCGGTGTGCTATAGACCACGGTTTTAGGGGTGTGCCCAGGATTCGGGCGTGCTGTGGGCTAAAAATTGATCGGGGCATTCCATGGAGCTAGGAGATCATGATCATCCCAGCATGGTTCGTCTAATTTTTAATGGCCATTTAGGCGGACAAACGGGCGAAACAATGTGAATGGGGAATTTTCGGGCAAAATCGGGGTGCTATAGCCCACGGTTTTGAGGGTGGGTCGGGGTTCGGGTGTGTTGTGAGCCAAAAATTGACCGGAGCGTGCCAGAAAGGTTGGGGATCATCCCAGTATGGTCCATTTATTTTTTCATTGCCATTTGGATGGACAAACAAGTAAAACAGAACAAACGAGGCATTTTTAGGCCAAATCAATGTGCCATAGCCCACAGTTTTGGGGGTGAACCCGGGGTTGGGCGTGCTATGGGCAGAAAATCGACCGGGGCATGTCAGGAAAGTTGGGGATCATCTCAGTGTCATCCATTTAATTTTTTTTGGCCATTTGGGTGGACAAACGGGAGGAACGGCGCGAACGAGGCATTTTCGGGACAAATCAGTGTGATGTAGCCCACGGTTTTGGGGGTGAGCCCGAGGTTTGGGCGAGCTGTGGTCCGAAAATTGATCGGGGGTATGTCGGGGAGGTTGGGGATCATCCCAGCATTTTCTGTTTAATTTTTTGTGGCCATTTGGGTGGACAAACGGGCAAAAAAATATGAATGGGGCCTTTTTGGGCCAAATCGGTGTGGTATAGCCCACGATTTTGGGGGTGGGCCCTGGGTCCGGGCATGTTGTGGGCTGTAAATCAATCGAGGCGTGCCACGGAAGTTTGGGATCGTCCCAATTATGTCTGTGTAATTTATCTTGGCCATTTAGGGGGACAAACGGGCGAAACAGTGCGAACGGGGCACTTTCAGGCCAAATTAGTGTGCTATAGTCCACGGTTTAAGGGGTGGGCCCAGGGTCCGCACATGCTATTGGCCAAAAATTGAATGGGACGTGCCATGGAGGTTGGCGATCATCCTATCATGGTCTATTTAATTTGTTATGGCCATTAGGTTGACAAACGGGCGAAACGGCACAAACGGGGCATTTTCGGGCCAAATCAGTGTGCTATAACACACGGTTTCGAGGGAAGGCCCAGGATCCCGGTGTATTGTGGGTCAAAAATTTGATTGGGGTATGCCATGGAGGTTGGAGATCATTGCATTATGGTCCGTTTATTTTTTCGTGGCCATTTGGGTGGACAAACGGGCAAAACAGCGCGAACAGGGCATTTTTGGGCCAAATTGGTGTGCTATAGCCCATGGTTTTAGGGGTTGGCACAGGGTCCAGGCATGTTGTGGGCCGAAAATCAACCGGAGCATGCCAGAGAAGTTGGGGATCATCCCAGTAAGGTCCGTTTAATTTTTTGTGGCCATTTGGGTGGACAAACGGGCGATATGGCACAAACGAGGTGTTTTTGGGCCAAAGCCCACAGTTTTAGGGGTGGGCCCAAGGTACGAGCGTGCTGTAGGCTGAAAATTGACCGAGGCATGCTAGGGGGGTTGATGATTGTCCCAGTGTGGTCCGTTTAATTTTTCGTGGCCATATAGGTGAAAAACGAGCTAAACGACGCGAACAGGGTATTTTGGGGATAAATTGGTGTGCTATAACCCACGATTTTGGGGGTGGTCCAGGGTTCGGGCGTGCTGTGGGTCAAAAATCAATTGCGCTATGCCAGGAAGGTTAGGGATCATCCTAGCATTGTCCATTTAATTTTTTGTGGCCATTTGGCTAGACAAACTGGTGAAACGGTGCGAATGGGGCATTTCTGGCTAAATTGATGTGCTATAGCCTACGATTTCGGTGGTGGACCATGGGTCCGGGCATGCCGTGGGCCAAAAATCGACTGGGGCATTCCAGGTAGGTTGGGGATCATCCCAATGTGGTCTGTTTAATTTTTCGTGGTCATTTGGGAGGACAAATAGGCAAAATAGTGCGAACGGGGCATTTTCGGGCCAAATGGTTGTGCTATAGCCCATGGTTTCGGGGGTGGGCCTAGGGTTCGTTCGTATTGTGGGCTAAAAATCTATTGGGGCATGTCTTGGAGGTTGGAGATCGTATTAGCGTGGTCCATTTACCTTTTGTGACTATTTGGGTAGATAAACAGGCGAAACGCCGCAAACGGGATATTTTTGGGCCAAATCGGTGAGCTATAGGCTACGGTTTCGGGGTGGACCCGGGGTCCGGGCGTGCTGTGGGCTGAAAATTGACTGGGGCATGCCAGGAAGGTTGTGGATCATCCCGCTGTGGTCCGTTTAATTTTTCATAGCCATTTGGGTGGACAAACGGGTGAAATGGCGCGAAATGGCCATTTTCGGGCCAAATCGGTGTGCTATAGCCCACGATTTTGGGGGTGGGCCCAAGTCCGGGCATGATGTAGGACAAAAATTGGCTGGGACATGCCATGGAGGTTGGGGATCGTCCTAGTGTAGTCAATTTTTATTTTACGTGGCCATTTGGGTGTACAAATGGGAGAAACGGCGCGATTGGGGCATTTTCGGGCCAAATTGGTGTACTATAGCCCACAGTTTTGGGGGTGGGGCTGGGTTACGGGTGTGCTGTGGGCCGAAAATTGATTGGGGCATGCCAGGGAGGTTGAGGATCATCCCAGAATGGTCCATTTAATTTTTCGTGGCCATTTGGGTGGACAAACAAGAGAAACAGCGCGAACGAGGTATTTTTGGGCCAAATCGGTGTGTTATAGCCCACGGTTTTTTAGTGTGGTCCATTAAATTTTTCGTGGCCATTTGGGTGGACAAACGGGCGAAACTGCACGAATGGGGCATTTCGGTGTGCTTTAACCCACGGTTTTGGGGTGGGCCCGGGTGTGCTGTGGGAAAAAAAATGATCAGGGTATGACAGGTAGGTTGGGGATCATCCTAGAGTGGTCAGTTTAATTTTTTCTGGCCAGTTTTGTTGACAAACGGGCTACACTTCGCGAACGGGGCATTTTCTGGCCAAATCGGTGTGCTATAGCTGATGATTTTGGGAGTGGGCTTGGGTCAGGGCGTGCTATGAGAGAAAAATAGACTGAGGCATGCCAGGGAAGTTAGGGATCATCCCAGCATGGTCTGTTTAATTTTTCATGTCCATTTGGGTGGACAAACGGGCGAAACGGTGTAAATAGGGCATTTTGGGGATAAAACGGTGTTCTATAGCCCACGCTATTAGTGATGGGCCCGGGGTTCGTGCGTTCTGTGGGCTAAAATTCAATCAGGTCATGCCAGGGAGGTTGGGGATCGTCCCAGTATGGTCTATCTAATTTTTAGTGGCCATTTATGTGGACAAACGGGTGAAACGGCGCGAACAGGGCATTTTTGGGAAAAATCAGTATGCTATAGCCCACGATTTCGGGAGTGGTCCTGGGATTCGGGTGTGTTGTGGGTCAAAAATCGATCGAGGCATGACAGGGAGGTTGGGGATCATTCCAGCATGGTCCATTTAATTTTTCGTGGCCATAATCCATGATTTTAGGAGTGGGCCCGGGGTCCGGGTGTGCTGTTGGTCGAAAATCGAACGGGGCATGATAGGGTGGTTGGATCATCCCAGTGTGGTCCGTTTAATTTTTCTTGTCCATTTGGATGGACAAACGAGCGAAACGGTGTGAACGACACATTTTAGGGCCAAATCGGTATGCGATAGCCCATGATTTTGAGGGTGGACCCTAGGGTCTGGGCGTGCTGTGGGTCAAAAATCAACCGAGGCATGCCAGGAAGGTTGAGGATCATCCTAGCATGGTCCATTTAATTTTCCGTGGCCATTTGGGTGGACAAACGGGCGAAACAGAGCGAAAGGGGAATTTTCAGGATAAATCGATGTGCCATTGCCCACAGCTTCAGGGGTGGGCGAAGGGTCCGAGCGTGTCTGAGCATGCTGTGGGCAAAAAATCAATCGATTCATGCCATGGAGGTTAGATATCATCCCAGCATGGTTCGTTTAATTTTTCGTGGCCATTTGCGTGGAGAAATGAGCGAAACGACACGAACTGGGCATTTTTAGGCCAAATCGGTGTGCTATAGCCCACGGTTTTGGGGGTGGCCCCAGGTTTCGGGTGTGTTGTGGGTCAAAAATTGATCGGGGCATGCCAGGGAGGTTGGGGATCATCCCAGTGTGGTTCGTTTACTTTTTCGTGGCCATTTGGGTGGACAAACGGGCGAAACGACGTGAACGGGGCATTTTCATACAAAATTTATGTGTTTTAGCCCACTGTTTTGGGGGTGGGCCCGAGGTCCGAGCATGTTGTGGGCCAAAAATTGACTGGGATATGCCAGGGAGGTTAGGGATTATCCCAGTATGGTCCGTTTAATTTTTCGTGGCCATTTGGGTGGACAAACGGGCAAAACGGCACGAACGGGGCATTTTCGAGCCAAATCGGTGTGCTGTAGCTTACAGTTTTGGGGGTGGGCTCGGGGTCCGGCCGTGTTGTGGGCAAAAAATCAATCGGGGTATGCCAGGGAGGTTGAGGATCATCCCAGTATGGTCCGTTTAATTTATCGTGGCTATTTGGATGGACAAACTAGTGAAACGTCGCGAACGGGGCATTGGGGCAATTTCAGGCCAAATCGGTATGTTCTAGACCATGGTTCTCGGGGTGGGCCTTGGGTCCGGGCGGACAGTGGGCCAAAAATCGATTGGGGCGTGCCAGGGAGGTTGGGGATCATCCCAGCATGGTCTGTTTAATTTTTCGTGGCCATTTGGGTGGATAAATGGGCAAACGGCGTGAACAATACATGTTTAGGCCAAATTGATGTGCTATAGCCCACGTTTTTGGGGGTGGGCCCGGGGTCCAGCCGTGTTGTGGGCCAAAAATTAACCAGGGCATGCCAGGAAGGTTGGAAATCATCCCAGTATGGTCCGTTTAATTTTTTGTGGCCGTTTGGGTGTACAAACGGGAGAGACGGGAAAAATGAGGGGATTTCGGGCTAAATCGATTTTCCATAGCCCATGGTTTTGGGGGTGGGCCTGGGGTCCGGGCGTTTTGTTTCCCAAAAATTGACCGAGGCATGCCAGGGAGGGTGGGGATCGTCCAAGTGTGGTCCATTAATTTTTTCGTGGCCATTTGGGTGGACAAATGAGCAAAACAACGCGACCAAGGTATTTTCAGGAAAAATCGGTGTGCTATATCCCACGGTTTTAGGGGTGGGCCCAAGGTTCGGGTGTGATGTGGGCTAAAAATTGATTGGGACATTCCATGAAGGTAAGGGATAGTCCCAGCGTAGTCCGTCTAATTTTTTGTGGCTATTTGGTCGGACAAACGGGAGAAACGATGTGAACGGGGCATTTTCAGGCCAAATTGGTGTGCTATAGCCCACGGTTTTTAGGGTGGGCTGGGGTTCGGGCGTGCTGTGGGCCAAAAATTGATTGGAGCGTGCTTGAAAGGTTGGAGATCATCCCAGAATGGTCCATTTATTTTTTCGTGGCCATTTGGATGGACAAATGAGTTAAACAGCGCAAACGAGGTATTTTTAGGCCAAATCGATATGGGCTCGGGGTTGGGAATGCTATGGGCCAAAAATTGACTGAATGAGCCATTTGGGTGGACAAACGGGTGTAACATCGCAAATGGGCCATTTTTGGGCCAAATGAGTGTGCTATAGGCCACGGTTTTGGGGGTGGCCTCGGTGTTCGAGCATGCTGTTGTCTGAAAATCGATCGGGGCATACCAGGGAGGTTGGGGATCATCCTAGTGTGGTCTGTTTAATTTTTTGTGGCCATTTAGGTGGACAAACTAGCGAAACAATGTGAAAAGGGCATTTTCGGGCCAAATTGGTGTGCTATAGCCCATGGTTTTTAGGGTGGGCCCAGGGTCCGGGTGTGTTGTGGGCAAAAAATTAACCGGGGCATGCTAAGGAGGTTGGAGATTGTCCCAGCATAGTCCATTAAATTTTTCGTGGCTATTTGGGTGAACAAACGGGTGAAACTACGCGAATGGGGCATTTTTGACATAAATCTGTGTGCTATAGACCACGGTTTTTGGAGTGGGCCTTAGGTTCGATCATGCTGAGGGCCAAAAATCGATCGGCGCGTGCCATGGAGGTTGGGGATCGTCCCAGCGTGGTCTATTTAATTTTTTGTGGCCATTTGGGTGGAAAAACGGGTGAAACTGTGCGAACGGGGCATTTTATGGCTAAATTGGTGTGCTATAGCCCACGATTATGGGGGTGGGTCCAGGGTCTGGGCATGCTGTGGTCCAAAAATTCACCGGGGCATGCCAGGACGGTTGACGGTCATCCTAGTATGTTCCTTTTAATCTATTGTTGCCATTTGGTTGAAAAACAGGTGAAACATCGCGAACGGGGCATTTTCAGGCCAAATTGGTGTGCTATAGCCCACCGTTTTAGGGGTGGGCCCAGGGTCCGTGCCTGTTGTGGGCCAAAAATCGATTGGGGCATGTCAGGGAGGTTGGGGATAGTCCCATCATGTTCCATTTAATTTTTCGTGGCCATTTGGGTGGACAAACGACACGGACAAGGCATTTTAAGGCCAAATCAGTGTGCTATAGCCCACAATTTTGGGGGTGGGCACGGGATCCGGGCGTGTTGTGGGCCAAAAATTAACCGGGGCATGCCAGGGATATTGGGGATCATCCCAGTGTGGTCCGTTTAATTGTTTATGGCAATTTAGGTGGATAAACGGGTGAAACGGTACGAACTGGGCATTTTTTAGCCAAATTAGTGTGCTATAGCCCATGATTTTGGGGGGTAGGCCCGGGGTTCGTGTATGCTGTAGGCCAAAAATTGATTGGGGTGTGCCAGGGTGGTTGGGGATCGTCCAAGCATGGTCCATTTAATTTTTCATGTCCATTTGAGTAGACAAACGGGTGAAACGGCGGGAACGGGGCATTTTCGGGCTAAATTTAATGTGCTATAGCCCACGGTTTCGGGGGTGGGCCCAGGGTCCCGGCAAACTGTGGGCTAAAAATCGATCGGGGCGTGCTAGGGAGGTTGAGGATCATCCTAGTGTGGTCCATTTAATTTTTCATGGCCATTTGGTTGACAAACGGGCATAATGGCACGAACAAGTCATTTTCGAGCCAAATCGGTGTGCTATAGCCCACGATTTCGGGGGTGGGCCCAGGGTCCAGGCATGTTGTGGACTGAAAATCAACCGCGGCGTGCCAGGAGGTTGAGGATCATTTTAGTGTGCGAACGGGGCATTTTGGAGACAAATTGGTGTGCTATAACCCACGGTTTTGGGGGTGGTCCGAGCGTGTTGTGTGTCAAAAATTGATCGGGGTATGCCAAGAATGTTGGGGGTCATCCCAGCATGGTCCGTTTAATTTTTCATCGCTAATTGGGTGGAAAAACCAGGAAAACAACGTAAAAAGGGCATTTTCGGGCTAAATCGATGTGCTATAGCCCACGGTTTTAGGGGTGGGCTCGGGGTCCGAGCATGCTGTGGGCCAAAAATTGATCGAGGCATGCCAAGGAGGTTGGGGATCATCTTAATGTGGTCTATTTAATTTTTTGTGGCTATTTGGGTGGACAAACGGGCGAAACGGCGCAATTGGGGATTTTTTGGGCCAAATCATTGTGTTGTAGCCCAGGGTTCGGGCGTGGTGTGAGCTAAAAATCAATCAAAGCATGCCATGGAGGTTGGGGATCATCCCAGCATATTTTATTTAATTTTTTGTGGCTATTTCATTGGACAAAGGGGTGAAACGATGCGAACGAGGAATTTTCGAGCCTAATAGGTGTGCTATAGCCCTTGGTTTATGGGGTCAACCCAGGGTTCAGGCGTGTTGTGGGTTAACAATTTACCGAATCATGCCAGGCATATTGGGGATCATCCCAGCATGGTCCGTTTAATTTTTCGTGGCCATTTAGGTGGACAAACAGGTGAAACGACATGAAAGACGCATTTTTATGCCAAATGGGTGTGCTATAGCCCACGGTTTCGAAGGTGGTCCTAGGGTCCCAGCGTGCTATGGGCCAAAAATTAACTGGAGCATGCCAGTGAGGTTGAGGATCATCCCATTGTGGTTCGTTTACTTTTTTGTGGCCATTTGGGTGGACAAACGGTCGAAACGGCATGGACGAGGCATTTTTGGGCTAAATTAGTGTGCTATAGCACACAATTTCAGGGGTGGGCCTGGGGTCCGGGCGTGTTTTGTGCCGAAAATCAACCGAGGCATGCCAGGGAGGTTGGGGATCGTCCCAGCGTGGTCTTTTTAATTTTTCGTGGCCATTTGGGTGGACAAACGGGTGAAACTGCAAGAATGGGGCATTTTCAGGCAAAATTGGTATGCTATAGCCCATGTTTTTGGGGGTGGGCCAAGGGTTCGGGCGTGCTGTGGGTTGAAAATCGACCAGAGCATGCTAGGGAGGTCCGTTTAATTTCTTGTGGCTATTTGGGTGGACAAACGGGCAAAACAGTGCGAACGGGGCATTTTCAGGCTAAATTAGTGTGCTCTAGCCTACGATTTTGGGGGTGGGCTCGGGGCCCGGGCGCGCTGTAGGCCTAAAATTGATCGGGACGTGCCAGGAAGGTTGGGGATCATCCCAGTATGGTCTGTTTAATTTATCGTAGCTATTTGGGTGGACCAACTGGCAAAACGGCGTACACGTGTCATTTTTGGGCTAAATCGGTATTCTATAACCCACGATTTTGGGGTTGGCCCCGGTTTCGGGTGTGTTGTGGGCCGAAAATCAACCGAGGCAAGCCAGGGAGGTTGGGGATCATCCCAGTATGGTCCATTCAATTTTTTGTGTTCATTTGGGAAGACAAATGGGAAAAACAATGCGAACGGGGCATTTTCGAGCCAAATCGGTATGTTATAGACCATGTTTCGGGGGTGGGCCCGGGGTTCTGGCGTGTTATCAGCCAAAAATTAATCTAGACGTGCTAGGGAGGTTGGGGATCGTTTTAGTATGGTCTGTTAAATTTTTCGTGGCCATTTGGGTGGACAAACAGGTGAAACAGCGCGAACAGGGCATTTTCGAGCCAAATCAGTGTGCTATAGCCCACGTTTTTTTAGGTGGGCTCTGGTTCTCGATGTGTTGTGGGTTGAAAATCGATCGGGGCGTGCAACGGAGCTTAGGGATCATCGCAGTATTGTCCGTTTAATTTTTTGTGGCCATCTGGGTGGACAAACGGGCAAAACGACGTGAATGGGGCATTTTTTAGCCAAATCGATGTGCTATAGCCCACGGTTTTGGGGGTGGGCCTGAGGTTCGGGTGTGCTGTGGGCCAAAAATCGACTGAGGCATGCTAAGGAGGTTGAGGATCATTCCGTTATGGTCCGTTTAATTTTTCATGGCCATTTGGGAGGACAACCAGGCGAAACAGTACGAACGGGGCATTTTCGGGTCAAATCAGTGTGCTATATCCCACATTTTTGGGGATGGACATGGGGTCCGAGCGTGCTGTTGGCAAAAAATTGATCGGGGTGTGCTAGGGAGAGTGGGGATCGTCCCAGTGTGGTCCATTTAATTTTTTGTAGCTATTTGGGTGGACAAACGGGTAAAATGATGCGAACGGGGCAGTTTTGGGCCAAATCGGTGTGCTATAGCCCATGGTTTTAGGGGTGGGCCCGAAGTTTGGGTGTGCTGTGGGCCAAAAATTGATTGAGGCATGTCAGGGAGTTTAGGGATCGTCCCAGTGTGGTCCGTTTAATTTTTTGTGGCCATTTGGATGGACAAACGAGCGAAACGGCACGAACGGGGCATTTTCAGGCCAAATTAGTGAGCTATAGCCCACGATTTTGGGTGTGCACCAGAGATTGGGGCGTGTTGTGGGCCAAAAATCAATCGGGGCATGCCAGGGAGGTTGGGGATTGTCCCATGGGGTCCGTTTAATTTTTCGTGTCCATTTGTGTGGACAAACGGATGAAATAGCGCGAACAGGACATTTTCGGGCCAAATTGGTGTGATATAGCCCATGGTTCTGGGGGTGGTCTCGGGGTTCAGGTTTGCTGTTGGCTAAAAAACAACCTGGAGTGTGCTAGGAGGGTTGAGGATCGTCCCAGTGTGGTCTGTTTAATTTTTCGTGGCCATTTGGGTGGTCAAACAGACAAAACTGTGCGAACGACACATTTTTGGGCTAAATCGATGTGCTATAGCCCACGGTTTCGGGGGTTCCCTTGGGTTCCGAGCGTGCTGTGGGCCAAAAATCGATTGATGCATGCCAGGGAGTTTGGAGATCTTCCCAGTGTGGTCCATTTAATTTTTTATGGTCATTCGGGTGGACAAACGAGCAAAACGGCGCGAACGGGGCATTTTTGGGCAAAATCGATATGCTATAGCCCACGGTTTCGGGGGTAGACCCGGGGTCCGGGCGTGCTATTGGCCAAAAATTGACCGGTTCATGCCACGGAGGTTGGGGATCATCCCAGTGTGGTCCTTTTTATTTTTATAGACATTCGGTTGGACAAACGTGCAAAGCGGCGCGAACGGAATATTTTTGGGCCAAATCGGTGTGCAATAGACCACGGTTTCGGGGGTGGGCTCAGGCTCCGTGCGTGCTGTGGGCCAAAAATTAACCAGGGTGTGCCATGGAGGCTGGGGATCATCCCAGTATGGTCCGTTTAATTTTTTAGGGACATTGAGTGGACAAACGGGCGAAACGGCGTGGACGGGGAATTTTTGAAGCTAATCAGTGTGTTATGGATCACGGTTTCGTAGGTGAGACTGGGGTCCGGGCGTACTGTCGGCCAAAAATTGACCGGGGAATGCCAGGGAGGTTTGTGATCATCCCAGTGTGGTTCGTTTAATTTTTTGTGGACATTTGGGTGGACAAATAGGAAAAACGGTGCAAATGGGGCATTTTCGAGAAAAATTGATTTGCTATAGCATACGGTTTCGGGGCGAGCCCGGGGTTTTAGTGTTCTATGGGCCAAAGATCAATCGAGGCATGCTAGGAAGGTAGGGGATCATCCCAGTGTAGTACATTTAATTTTTTGTGGCCTATTGGGTGGACAAACGGGCGAATCAGCGTGAACAGGGTATTTTTAGGAAAAAACGGTGTGCTATAGCCCATAGTTTTGGGGGTGGGCCGGGGATTTGGGCTTATTGTAGGGTGAAAATCGATCGAGGCATGCCAGGGAGGTTTGGGATAGTCCCAGTGTGGTCAGTTTAAATTTTCGTGGCCATTTGGGTGGACAAACGGGAGAAACAACACGAACGGGGCATTTTCAAGAAAAATCGGTGTGCTATAGCCCACGGTTTTAGGGGTGGGCCTAGGGTTCGGGCGTGCTGTGGTTTGAAAATCAATTGGGGCATGCCACGGAGGTTGAGGATCATCCTGGCATGGTCCATTTAATATTTCGTGGCTATTTGGGTGGACAAACGGGTGAAAAGTCGCGAACAGGAAATTTTCGAGCCAAATCAGTGTGCAATAGCCTACGACTTTGGGGGTGGGCCTGGGGTCTGGGTGTGCTGTGGGACGAAAATTGATCGAGGTATGCCAGAGAGGTTGAGGATCGTCCCAGTATGTCCTGTTTACTTTTTCGTGGCTATTTGGGTGGACAAATATGCGGAGCAGCACGAATGGGGAATTTTACGGCCAAATCGGTGGGCTATAGCCCACTGTTTTTAGGGTGAGCCCGAGGTCCGGGCATGCCATGGGCCAAAAATTGACTGAGGCATGTCAGGGAGGTTTGGATCGTCCATGTGTGGAGCGTTTAATTTTTTGTGGCCATTTGGGTGTACAAACGGACGATACAGCACGAACGGGGTGTTTTCAGGCTAAATCGATGTGCTATAGCCCACAGTTTCGGGGATTGACTCAGGGTCTGAGTGTGCTGTTGGTCGAAAATCGATCGGGGCATGACAGAGAGGTTGGGTATTGTCCCAGTATGGTTCATTTAATTTTTTGTGGCCATTTAGGTGGACAAACTGGCGAAACAGTGTGAACGGGGAATTTTCAGGTAAAAATAGTGTGCTATAGCCCATGGTTTCGAGGGTGGGCCTGGAGTCCGGGCTTGTTGTGGACCAAAAATCGATTGGGGAATGCAGGGAGGTTGAGGATCATCCAAATATAGTCTATTTTATTTTTCGTGTTCATTTTGGTGGACAAACGGGGGAAACGACACAAATAGGGCATTTTTTAGCCAAATCTGTTTGCTATAGCCTACGATTTTGGGGATGGGCTGGGATTCTGGGCGTGCTGTTGTTAAATATCGATCGGGGCATGCCAGGGAGGTTGGAGATCATCTCAGTATAGTCCATTTAATTTTTCATGGCCATTTGGGTAGGCAAATGGACGAAATGGCACGAACGGGGCATTATTGGGCAAAATCGATGTGCTATAGCCCACAGTTTTGGGGTGGGCCTGGGGTTTGGGCATGTTGTGGGCTAAAAATTCACTGGGGTATGCAGAGATGTTTTGTATCATCCTAATATGATTCATTTAATTTTTCATGGCCATTTGGGTGGACAAATGAGTGAAACGGCGCAAACGGGGTATTTTCGGGCCAAATCGGTGTGCTCTAGCCCACGATTTTATGGGTTGGCCCAGGGTCCAGGCGTGCTGTGGGACAAAAATTGATCGAAGCATGTCAGAGAGGTTTGGGATTGTCCCAGTATGGTCCGTTTAATTTATCGTGGCCATTTGGGTGGACAAACGGGTGAAACGGCACAAACAGGGCATTTTCGGGCCAAATTGGTGTGCTATAGCACATGATATTTGGGATTGGCCTGGGGTACGAGAGTGATTTGGGACAAAATAGACCGAGGTATGCCATGGAGGTTGGGGATCATCCCAGTGTGGTTTATTTAATTTTTTGTGGCAATTTGGGTTGACAAATGGGCAAAACGGTGCGAACAGGGCTTTTTCGGGCCAAATCGGTATGCTATAGCCCATGTTTAGGGGTTGGGCCTGGGGTCCTAGCGTACTATTGGCCAAAAATTAACCAAGACATGCCAGGGAGGTTGGGGACCATCCCATTGTGGTCCATTTAATTTTTTGTGGCTATTTGGGTGGATAAACGGGCAAAACGATGCGAACGGGACATTTTCGGGTCAAATCGGTGTGCTATTGCCCACGATTTTTGGGGTTGGCCCGGGGTTCAGGCGTGCTGTGGGCCAAAAATCGATTGGGGCATACCAGGGAGGTTGGTGATCATCTCAGTGTGGTCCATTTAATTTTTTGTGTCCTTTTGAGTGGACAAATGGGCAAAACGGTGCGAACAGGGCATTTTCGAGACAAATTGGTATGCTATAGACCATATTTCAGGGGTGGACCCGTGGTCCTGGCGTGCTATCGGCCAAAAATTAACTAGGACATGCCAGGGAGGTTGGGATTGTCCCAATGTAGTCCGTATAATATTTTGTGGCCATTTGGGTGGACAAACGGGCGAAACTGCGCGAACGGGGCATTTTCGGGCCAAATCGGTGTGCTATTGCCCATGGTTTCGGGGGTAGGCATTGGATACGGGTATTTTGTGAGCCAAAAATTGACCGGGTCAAGACAGGGAGGTTGAGGATCATCCCAGCATGGTCTGTTTAATTTTTCGTGGACATTTGGGTGGATAAACGGGAGAACCGGTGTGAACGTGGTATTGTCGGGCCAAGTCAACGTGCTATAGCCCACGGTTTCGGGGGTAAGCCTAAGGTCCGGGCGTGTTGTGGGCCAAAAATCGATTAGGCATGCCAGGGAGGTTGGGGATCATCCTAGTGTGGTCCGTTTAAATTTTTGTGGCCATTTGAGTGGACAGACAGGCAAAATGGTGTGAACTAGGCATTTTTCGGCCATATCGGTGTGCTATAGCCCACGGTTTCAGGGTGAGCCTAGGGTCCGGGCGTGCTGTGGGTCAAAAATCGATCGGGAAATGCCAAGGAGATTGGGGATCATCTCTGTGTGGTCCTTTTAATTTTTTGTTGGCATTTGAATGGACAAGAGGGCAAAACGGCGCAAACGGGGCATTTTTGGGCCAAATCGATATTTTATAGCCCACGGTTTTAGGTGTGGGCCCGAGGTTTGGGCATGTTGTTGGCCAAAAATTGGCTGAGGTATGCTAGGGAAGTTGGGGATTATCCTAGTATGGTCTGTTTAATTTTTTGTGGCTATTTGGGTGGACAAACGAGCAAAACGGCGCGAACGGGACATTTTTGGCCCAAATCGGTGTGCTATAGACCACGTTTTCGGGGGTGGGCCTGGGGTTCGAGCGTGCTGTGGGCCAAAAATCGCCTGGGGCATGCCAGGGAGGTTTGGATCATCCCAGTGTGGTCCATTTTATTTTTTGTTGCCATTTAGGTGGACAAATTAGAGAAACGGCACGAATGGAACATTTTCGGGCTAAATCAGTGTGCTATAGCACACGGTTTTGGGGGTAGTCCTGGGGTCCGATCGTTCTGTGGTTTGAATATTGACCGGGACGTGCCTGGGAGGTTGGGGATCGGTCCAGCGTGGTCCATTAAATATTTCGTGGCTATTTGGGTGGACAAACGGACGAAACGGCGCGTACGGGGTATTTTTGGTCAAAATCGGTGTGCTCTAGCCTACAATTTTGGGGGTGGGCCCGGGGTCTGGGCGTGCTGTAGGACAAAAATTTATTGAGGTGTGCCAAGGAGGTTGGGATCATCCCAGTGTGGTCCATTTAATTTTTCGTTCCCATTTAGGTGGACAAACGGGCGAAACGGCGTGAATGGGGCATTTTCGGGCTAAATCGGTGTGCTATAGCCTACGGTTTTGGGGGTGGGCCTGGGTTCTGGGCGTGTTGTGGGCAAAAAATTGACCGGGGCATGCCAAGGAGATTGGGGATCATCCATGTGTTGTACGTTTAATTTTTTGTGGCCATTTGGGTGGACAAACGGGCAAAATGGCTCAAACGGGGTGTTTTCGGGCCAAATTGGTGTGCTATAGCCCACAGTTTTGAGGGTGGACCCGGGGTTCGTGCGTGTTGTGGGCAAAAATTGATCGAGGCATGCTTGGGAAGTTGGGGATCCGCCCAATGTTGTTTATTTAATTTTTTATGGCCATTTGGGTGGATTAACGGGCGAAACAATGCGAATGGGGCATTTTTAGGCCAAATCGGTGTGCAATAGCCCACGATTTCGAGAGTAGGCCCAAATTCGGGGCGTGCTGTGAGCCAAAAATCGACCGAGAAATGCTAGGGAGGTTGGGGATCATCCCAGTATAGTCCATTTAATTTTTGATGGCTATTAGAGTGGTGAAACGGGTGAAATGGCATGAACGGGACATTTTAAAGCCAAATCGATTTGCTATAGCCCACGGTTTTAGGGGTGGGCCTGTGGTCTAGGTATTTTATGGGCCAAAGATAGACCGGGGAATCTCAGGGAGGTTGGAAATCATCTCAGTGTGGTTTGTTTAATTTTTGTAGCCATTTGGGTGGGAAAATGGGCAAAACGGCGCAAAATAGGCATTTTCGAGCAAAATCGGTGTTCAATAGCCCACGATTTTGGGGGTGGGCCCAGGTTCGGGCGTGTTGTGGGCTAAAAATCAATCGGAGTGTGCCAGGTAGGTCGGGGATCATCCCAGTGTGGTCCATTTAATTTTTGGTGGCCATTTGGGTGGACAAACGGGTGAAACGGCGCGAACTGAGCATTTTTGGGTTAAATCGGTGTGCTCTAGCCCAAGGTTTTGGGGGTGGGCCTGGGGTCTGTGCGTTCTCTTAGCCAAAAATTGATCAAGACGTGTTAGGGAGTTTGGGGATTGTCCCAGTATAGTTCGTTTAATTTATCGTGGCCATTTTGGTGGACAAAAGGGCAAAAGGGCGCGAATGGGGCATTTTTGGGGCAAATCGGTGTTCTATAGCCCACAATTTTAGGGGTTGGTCCGGGGTCCGAGCATGCTGTGGGCCAAAAATTGACCGAGTTATGCCAGGGAGGTTGGGGATCATCCAAGTATGGTCCATTTAATTTTTTGTTGCCATTTGGGTAGAAAAACTGGCAAAACGGCGAGAACGAGGCATTTTCGGGCTAAATTGGTATGCTATATCCCATGTTTCGGGGGTAGGCCGAGGGTCCTTACGTGTTATGTGCCAAAAACTGATCAAGATATGCCAGGGAGGTTGGGATCGTCCCAGTGTGATCCGTTTAATTTTTGTGGCCATTTGGATGGACAAATGGATGAAACGGCGTGAATGGGGCATTTTTATGCCAAATCGGTGTGCTATAGGCCATGGTTTCAGGGGTGGGCCTAGGGTCTAGGCGTGTTGTGTGCCGAAAATTGACTGGGGCATGCCAGGAAGGTTGGGTATCATCCCAGTATTGTTCGTTTAATTATTCGTGGCCATTTGGGTGGACAAAAGGGTGAAATGGCACGAACAGGGTATTTTTTGGCAAAATCGGTGTGCTATAGCCCATGATTTTGGGGGTAGGTTGGGGTCCGAGCGTGTTGTTGGCCGATAATTGACCGGGGCATGCCAAAGAGGTTTAGGATCATCCCAGTGCAGTTTCTTTAATTTTTCGTGGACATTGGGGGTGGACAAACTGGTGAAACGGCACGAACGGGACATTTTTGGGCTAAATCGGTGAGCTATAGCCCACGATTTTGAGGGTGGGCCCGGGGTTCGGGCGTGCTATGGGACAAAAATTGATCGGGGCATGCCAGGAAGGTTGGGGATAATCCCAGTATAGTCCGTTTAATTTTTCGTGGCCACTTGAGTGGATTGATGGGCAAAACGGTGCAAACGGGGCATTTTTGGGCTAAATCGGTGCGCTCTAGTCCATGGTTTTAGGGGTGGGCCCGGGGTCCGAGCGTGTTGTGGGACAAAAATTGATTGAGACATTCCAGGGAGGTTGGGGACCATTCCAGCATAGTCCGTTTAATTTATCATGGCCATTTGGGTGGACAAACGTGCAAAACGGCGCGAACGAGGCCTTTTCAATCCAAATTGCTGTTCTATAACCCTTGGTTTCTAGGGTGGGCCCGAGGTCCGGGCGTGCTGTAGGCCAAAATCCAAGCTGGGCATGTCAAGGAGGTTGGGGATCGTCCCAGTATGGTCCATTTAATTTTTAGTAGCCATTTGGGTGG
Source organism: Capsicum pubescens (assembly GCA_030864215.1). Lineage (NCBI taxonomy): Eukaryota > Viridiplantae > Streptophyta > Magnoliopsida > Solanales > Solanaceae > Capsicum > Capsicum pubescens. Next base: position 45,563,909 of record CM061543.1, read on the forward strand.
ACAAACGGGCAAACCGGTGCAAACGGGGCATTTTCGGGCAAAATTTGTGTGGTATAGCCTACGGTTTTGGAGGTGGGCACAGGGTTCGGGTGTGCTGTGGTCCAAAAATTGATTGGAGTATGCCAGGGAGGTTGGAGATCATCCCAGTATGGTCCGTTTAATTTTTCATGGCCATTTGGGTGGACAAAGGGGAGAAACGGCATGAACGGGTCATTTTTGGCCCAAATCGGTGTGATATAGCCCACGGTTTTGGGGGTGGGCCTGGGGTCAGAGCTTTCTGTGATTTGAAAGTTGACTGGGAAGTGCCTGGGAGGTTGGGGATTGTCTCAGCATGGTCCATTTAATTTTTTATGGCCATTTAGGTGGAAAAACAGGCAAAATGGCACGAACAGGGTATTTTCGGGCTAAATCGATGTGCTATAGCCCATGGTTTTGAGGGTGGACCCGGGGTCTGTGCGTGTTGTAGGATGTTAATTTACTGAGGTATGCCAGGGAGGTTGGGGATCATCCCAGTGTGGTTCGTTTAAATTTTCGTGGCCATTTAGGTGGACAAACGGGTGAAACAACGTGAATAGGGTATTTTCGGACCAAATCGGTGTGCTAAAGCCCACAGTTTCGGGGGTGGGCCTAGGGTCCGGGTGTGATGTGGACCGAAAATTGATCGGGATATGCTAGGGAGGTTGGGGAATGTCCTAGTGTGGTCCGATTAATTTTTCTTTGCCATTTAGGTGGACAAACGGGCAAAACGGCGCGAATGGGGCATTTTTAGCACAAATTAGTGAGCTATAGCACATGGTTTTGAGGGTGGGCCTAGGCTTCAGTTGTGATGTAGGCCAAAAATAGACCAGGGGATGCCAGGGAGATTGGGGATCGTCCCAGCGTGGTTCGTTTAATTTTTTATGGTCATTTGGGTAGACAAACGGGCAAAACTGTGCGAACGGGGAATTTTTTAGCCAAATCGGTGTACTATAGCCCACGGTTTTAGGGGTCGGCCTGGGGTTTGGGCGTGCTGTGGGCTAAACATCGATTGGGGCATGCCAGGGAGGTTGGATATCATCTATGTCTGATCCGTTTAATTTTTCGTGGCCATTTGGGTGGACAAATGGGTGAAATAGCGCAAACGGGACATTTTCTAGCCAAATCGGTGGCTATAGACCACAGTTTTGGGGGTGGGCCTGTGGTTCGAGAGTATTGTCGGCCAAAAATCGATCGGGGCATGCTAGGGATTTTGAGGATCTTCCCAGGGTGGTCCGTTTAATTTTTCGTGGCTATTTATGTGGACAAACGAGCGAAAAGGGACGAACGAGGTATTTTCAGGACAAATCAGAGTTCTATAACACACGGTTTTTGGGGTGTGTTCGGGGTCTGGGTGTGCTGTGGGCTGAAAATTGACTAGGGTATGCCAGGGAGGTTGGAGATCATCCCAACATGGTCCATTTAATTTTTCGTGGCCATTTGGGTGGACAAATGAGAGAAACAGCTTGAATGGGGCATTTTCGAGCTAAATTGGTGTGCTATAGCCCACGATTTTGGGGATGGTCCCGAGGTACGGGCGTGCTATGGGCCAAAATTGACCTGGGCATGCCAGTGAGGTTGGGGATCATCCCAGGGTGGTCCATTTATTTTTTTGCAGTCATTTGGGTGGACAAACGGGCAAAACGGTGCGAACGGGGCGCTTTCGGGCCAAATCAGTGTCCTATAGCCCATAATTTTGAGATGGGCCCAGGGTTCAGGCATTTTGTTGGCCAAAAATCGATCGGTATATGTCAGGGAGATTGGGATCATCCCACTGTGGTCCATTTAATTTTTTGTGGCCATTTGGGTGGACAAACAAGCAAAACGGTACGAACGGGGTATTTTCGAGCCAAATTGGTGTGCTATAGCCATAGTTTTGGGGGTGGGCCTAGGGTCCATGCGTGCTGTGGGCCAAAAATTGATTGGGGCATGCCAGGGAGATTGGGGATCATTCCAGTGTGGTCCGTTTAATTTTTCAGGATGATTTGGGTGGACGAACGGGCGAAACGGCCCGAACAGGGAATTTACAGGCCAAATCGGTGTTCTATAGCTTGAGGTTTCGGGGGTGGACCCGGGGTTCAGGCGTGATGTGAGCCAATAATCAACCAGGGCATGCCAGGGAAATTGGGGATCATTTTAGCGTGGTTCGTATAATTTTTTGTGTCCATTTGGGTGGATAAACGGGCGAAACAGCGTGAATGGGGCATTTTCAAGCCTAATCGGTGTGCTATAGCCCACAGTTTTGGGGGTGGAATCGGAGTCCGGGTGTGCTGTGGGCTAAAAATCAACCGGGGCATGGCAGGGATATTGGGGATCGTCCCAGCGTGATTTGTTTAATTTTTTGTGGCTATTTGGGTGGACAGACGGGCTAAACGGTACGAGTAGGGTATTTTCGTCCCAAATCGGTGTGCTATAGCCCACAGTTTTGGGGGTAGTCCCGAAATTCGAGCGTGCTGTGGGCAAAAAATTGATAGGGGCATGCTAGGGAGGTTGGGGATTATCTTAGTATGGTCTGTTTACTTTTTTATGGCCATTTGAGTGGACAAACGGGTGAAACGGCGCGAACGAGGCATTTTCGAGACAAATCAGTGGTCTATAGCCTACGGTTTTGGGGGAGGGCCCGGGTTCGGGCGTGCTGTGGGCCAAAAAATCAACTGGGGCATACCAGGGAGGTTTGGGATCATCCCAGTATGGTCCGTTTAATTTTTCGTGGCCATTTGGGTGGACAAACGGGTGAAACGGCATAATTGGGGCATTTTTGGGCCAAATCAGTGTGCTATATCCCACGGTTTTAGGGGTGGGCTCGGGGTCCGGACATGATGTTGATGTGTGAGCAAAAGCTCACACATTTAATGCTTTTTGGCTCAAAATAATTGTGAAATCTTTAGCAACTTTTGTTATTTTAATGTGTTTTCTAGTGAATTTGCAGAAAAAGGTAAAAAGATGGAAAATAAACAACATTGGAGTAAAAGAGTTGAAAACTGAGCAAAAAAAAGAAAGAAGCATGGCTGAAGACATCACTAATACGTCGTCAGCCTTGTGATAGGCTATCAGAAGCGGCGTCAGCCTTAACCAGAGAGTGGGAGTCTGAGAGAAAGTTCTTACGACATTGGTGACATGGCGTCAAAGATCTGATAAGGAATCACGAAGGGCGTCAGCCTAAACCAGAGAATTGAGCTTGAAGAAGAAATCTGACGACGTTGGTGATACGTCGTCAGATCAGTGACACGACGTCAGCTACATCGTCAGCCTAAGACAGATTTTGAAGGCAACTGGAGCAACTCTGACGCCATCCGTGATAAGGCGTCTTAACCTTGACATGGCGTCAGCGACGTCATCACCTAATCCGAAGAATTTTATGATTTTTGTTATTTTATTTCCATAATTAGACTTAAGTATAAATAGCATCTTTTAGGGTTTATTTGTGGAGATTTGGGAATTATCAAGGAGACTTCTTGATTTTAGTTTTGGGAGATTGTTATTTTCTTCAACACTTATCAACTATTTGTGGATTTCTTTTTCGAGATTCAATTGAATAAATTACTTGTTGTTTTTCACCCGATCGTAAGTTTACCCTTATTATCATGAATTCAACTTTTTGTTTTGATCATCAAATCATGAGCGGCTAATTCCATTATCCAGAGTTATGGGATCCATGGATTAGAGTTTGATAGATTACTAGGTATTTAACGGATTCAAAAAGTAGTAGGACGTCTTGAAATTTTGTTGTTTTAACTGGAATCTATTGGTTGCAAACATTAGTTTATGCCTTAGGTTTTATTTGCTTCTAACGGAGAAATTGACTAGAGGTCGTGAATTATCAACAGGGACTCAGAAGCTACCAACCTTCTGTTTAATTATTAATTCCGTAACTGGATTAATCTACCTGAGATAAAATCCTATTGGAAATAGACAAGTTATCTAAGTTCGAGAGAATTAGATAATAAATTGTCTGGTGAGGTCGAGAGATAAGTCAGATAGTATCGTCGTCAGGGATATTCTGTTGTTTCTACTTACTTCAAGAATCCCAAACATTACCTATTATCTGTCAATTCCCAAAATCCATGGTGAACATAACTCTGATTACCCATTTAGATTGATTACAAACACTATAATATTGAAAGTGACAATTAATTCTCTGTGAAACTTAAACCCCTATTTTCGAAAACATTAAACTACCAGTAAAGTATTTCGTAAGCAAATTGAAGTTCTCACCCTATTCCCTGTGGGATTCGACCCCAACCTAGTTGGGTTTTATATTGACAATGATCGCTTACACCCATTCAAGAGTGTAATTTGAGAGTTATCAAAAATGGCGCCGTTGCTGGGGAATACAGTTGTAGAATAAAAGTTTGTGCGTGAAAATTTGCTGATAGTTAAGTTTCCTTGATTTACGTTTATTTTTTGTTTTTGATTATTTTAGGTACTTTGTTGTTTATGCCAAAAACGAGAAGTTTCTGAGAACTACTATTACCAATCAACCCAGAACCTAAGCTGATAGGGAGAATGGCAGAACAACAGAAAGCAGAATGACTAGATGCTTTGGCCAGGGCTCAGGTGAATGTACAGAATCTAGGTCAACAAGCACGTCACCAGAAACCTGATGATGAAGACTTAGGTGATGAGGAATTGTAGAATCCTCAAAACCCAAAGAGAGCTGAGCAAGTTGTTGTACTAGTGCAGCGAAACGTCAATAGAAATCATCCAGTCCAAGGAAGATATGGTCAACAACCTATTCAATATGAGGATGATGAAGATGATGAAGGAATGGACGAAGCTGGTGCAACGGGTGCTATCATTTCTCCACCGTTGGCACCAAGTACAAAATTCAGCATAACAAGTACAATGATCCAACTCCTGAATCTGAAAGGGTTATTTGGAGGCTTTCCTAGTGATGATCCGAACATGCACTTGGTGAACTTCATCACCATTTACAAATCCTTTGACAATCCGAGAGTGATCTAGAATGCGATCAGGTTGAGGTTGTTTCCGTTGTCTCTGTCTGGAGAGGCAACAATGTGGTTGAATGAACTAGAGCCTAATTCTATAACCAACTGGAGACAGTTGAAAGATGCGTTCCTCAAATGGTTCTTTCCACCCTCCATAAGGGTACAGTTAAGGGATGAAATTAGTAACTTCAGACAGCTCCCAACTGAAGCATTGCACAAAACCTGGGAAAGATTTAAGAAGAAACTTGCACAATGTCCGAACCACAACATGACGGACTTGCACTTGATGGAGACTTTGTACAAAGCTTTCAAATCTGTGACAAAGCCAATTGTTGACAACGCTACAGGTGGTTCGTTCATTGATCTCTCTTTTCTAGTTGCTTCTGACATGCTGAATAGAATGACCAAACAGAGTCGGGCTTGGCACACTAGGGATTCTGTAGTGGCTAGACCAACTGTTGCTGGTGGTATAACTATGGATCATTGTAGAAGGGATGAGGAGCGAGATTAGGACATGGCCCATTTGAAGACGTAGATAGATTTGCTAGCCAAGCACTTGCTATCTGGTAACACTGAAATGGTTAAAGCTGTGGAATCTCAGGGTACCATTTCTGCAAGTACTGATGCTGAGGCAAATTATGTGAGTAATCAGGGGGTTTCTGAGGCAATAGCCAAGGGAACCAAGGTCAGACTTTCTATGACAAGCCTGATTATAAAGACAGGGAGCAGAGACACTGGAGAAATAATAATGACAGGAGTGGTTTGTATGTTCCTCCTGGAAGTCAAGACACTGCAATAACTAATTCTGGAAAGATATCCATGGAGGACATGATGAAAAAGTTGTTGAAGGGAGTTGAGGCAACTAACTCGGGGGTAACTAATATAAAGAGTGAATTTTCTACCCTCAGTCAGTTGGTTAGCTCACACTCTGCTTCTATTAAGCAGCTGGAGCAACAGATGAGCCAACTTTCTGCTACTCTAAACCAGAGAAAAGATGGTACTTTTCCTAGTGATACGGTTCAGAACCTGTGGACTGACGACATTTGTATGGTGATTACCACTCGGAGTGGTAAGATATTATTTGGCCCTTCTATGGGCAAAGTTTTAGAGAATGAGGTAATTGTCGATGAACCAAAAAGAAGTAATCCAGTAGAGTCTGAGAAGCTGGATGGTTTTGTTGTTATTTTGGAGAAAGAAGACGAAAAGGAAGGGGAAGTGGTATTGAAAGAAATGCAAATACCATCACCTCCCTTTCCTCATAGATTGAAGAAGAAAGTGGATAATGAGAAATTTAGCAAATTCATGGAAATACTGAAACAACTGACAGTGAATGTGCCATTGATGGAGGCACTTGAACAAATGCCAAACTATGCTAAATTTATGAAGGAATTGTTAACAAAGAAGCAGAAGGTAACTTGTGATCCGGTGGACAACATCCACCACTGTAGTACTGTTTCTTCACAATCCTTAGTATAGAAAAAGCCTGACCCTGAAGCATTTACTATACCGTGTACAGTTAGGTCCATGAAGTTTACCAAAGCTTTATATGACTTAGGAGCAAGTATTAATATGATGCCGCTTGATATCTACATGAAGATTGGATTGGGGGAACCTACCCCCACAACAATGCATCTTGTGATGGCAGACAGATCGGTGAAGCGACCAGTTGGTATATTGCATGATGTGCCAGTAAAAGTGGATGACTTTATTCTACTTGCAGATTTTGTGATATTGGATTGTGATGTTGATTTTGGGGTCCCCATTATTTTGGGTAGACCATTATTAGCCACAGGAAGAGTATTGGTTGATATGGAGCTCAATGAGCTAAAGTTCAGGTATGGAAAAAAGGAGACCAGATTCAAAATGCATCCTCCTATGAAGCAGTTGGACGAGATGAATATCTTCTCGGTTATGGATGTATTCTAGGAAAATGGTAATGAGGTATCGATACAGTATCTTGATTAAGTCTGAGTATTCAAGACGACCAAGTAGTGCCACGATAGTAAATCAGGCGCTATTGGGAGGCAACCCAAATTTTATTTTCATGATTTTTTTTATTCATTTAGGTAGTAATAGGAAGGAACTAAAGAGGTACAAAAAGGTCAAGGTAAAAACTAAATAAATAAAGCCAAGTGGTCTTGACGACATTCATGATAGGCTATCACAACTGTGACGGCCTATCACCAATGTCGTCAGAAAGACCAGAAGTTGAGACCTTCTCTGTTAAGGCTGGCGACCTCTGTGATAAGCTATCATATTTATGACGGCTTATCACAAGTTGTCGTCAGCCATTATCCTATTTTTGAAAATCTGGGCCCAAATTAGTTAAAATCCGACCCGGCCCAGATACAAAACCCTTCAAGTTCCCGCTTTTTATTTATTTCCTTCTTTAAGATTTATTTTATTTCCCTAGTTAGTTATTTACTTATATCTCTTAAAACACTCCCAAGTATACAAGGAAACGTCCTTCCTGATCATTGTGGGATTGCAAGGAAAAGCAAAGTCCATCTCTCATCTTTTCTTCTCTTTCGTATAATCAAGTAGAGCCAACTCATCAGGTATGCTCATAACTTTTTTTCTTCTTTCATTGAAGTGGTAAATTTGTTGAAAACATGATGCTAAAAAAGGAGAACCTTGAGTTTAAGTTGCAAAAGCATGGAAATCGGAAATTAGAGTTAAGTTGTGCTTAAATTGCAAAAATTTAAAACCCCAAGTACAAGAATAAAAATTCCATGTGGTTCTATGAAGAAATTGGTCCCAAGATTAATAATGCAAACTGAGTTGGGAAAAATTCTAAGTTGACGATGTTGCTGATAGGCTATCACAACCGTGACGCCTTATCAGCTTATGTCGTCAGAAAATTGGCAAAAGAAAGCATTCACTGTTTAAGGCTGACGACTTACCTGATAGTCTATCACAACTGTGATGCCTTATCAGGAAGTCATCACAAATTTGAGAAAAATATGCCAGTTCTGTTTAAGGCTGACGATATAACTGATAGGCTATCACAAATATGATGCCTTATCAGCCATGTGATAACGCCCAAATTACAGCTCTCGTTAGAAAGTGTAAGCGGTCGCTATCAAATATAGAACCCAACTGGGTTGGGTGTCGAATCCCACAGGGAATACTTGGTCACTAAGTGTTGCAATTATTAGTAGACTGTTCGTCGAAAATTCCACGGAAAAAGGGAGGTTTTGATTTAGGCGTGAATTAATAATATCAAAGTAATGAATGAATGATTTGTTTAGTAAAGGTTAATCACAGAGAATAATAAGTTAGGGTTATGTCCACCTTGTAGTTTCTACTTCTCTATTAACTATGAGTAACGCGGAATTTAGACATGCATGCACTTATAGAGAATCGTATTCTAATTCTAAATCCAAGTGTTTCCCAACCATCAAGGATTTATTTCACTTTAGCTCTCCCGAGCCTAAAGTGTATAACAAATGGTACAAATTCTCCAAGAAGTTAATCCGGTTAAGGCATTAACGTGTAAATAGAGGTTAGAAGCCCTATTTCCTTGTCACACTCTTTTTTCCAAACATGTAACTTTTCTCCCGAACAAGTTAATGCTATAATGGCATATTCTCTATGTTTGCAACCATGAGAATTTAATTAAAACGAAGAGAGTAATGATATAAGTAGCATACACATCAAGAATTCACAAACTCATAGCAACAAATAGTATCTTACAAGGTTTCCATAACCCTAACAGAGAAGTTTAGCTACTCATGGATACGACGGAAATCAAAATAGACATAATCATAATACCACAACCTAGAACAATCTTGGCGATGGAAGTGATCTTAGCGTCACAAAGAGAATAACGTTTTTTCTCTAGCAGTTTCCAAGTGTGAGCCATGTTTCTCTGTCCAAAACTTACAGAATCTGTAAACTGAATAATGACTAATGATAATTGATCAATGCTGCTGAAAAATTCAGCAATAGGGTTTTTACAATATCCTTGTCTACTAAGTTACTGCTGCATCCCTAAGTATTTAGAAATACTAATTTTGCCCGGGACAAATTCTCCATGCGTCACATTCAGTCCAACAGCTTCCAAAAGCTGCCTTCCCTCTTATATGAAGTTTTCCTTTGCTGCCCAAAGGTCCACAAAGTGCTGAAATCTTCATCATTAATACCTGAAAACATACTAATCACATAGGTTAGCTCACTTAAAGGAAAATGGACTAAAAGTGCAGGAATTATATATTTTATCCTCAAAACTTAGCTAAAATATGGGTAAATTATGGTTCTTAGGGGTATAAATACGCCCAACATCACCACCCCACAATTAAAGCTTTGTTCGTCCTCGAACAAAATATTACGTCCATGCAAACATCTAACTAGAATTTCACAGTAGCAACACAAAATGTTCAACAAGACATGCACGACAATCATTAACAAAGAGTAGGTTTCTTGATCACTCCTAGAAACAATTCAACCTCCAACATAGACTCGTGAGGATGATTAATTCGTATCCACAAGATAAGCCACAAAGAATCATATAACACTACCCAAATATCATCAACCATGTGTGTCTCACACAAAATATCACCCATAATCACTCAAAAGTTTTGCATTATTCGAAACATGGGTATAAGACTCTCCTTGCTCTCACTCTCATAAAGAATTCTTATATTGCAACTGATGACCATATGCTTACCCTTAGTGTAATGCTCTACTAATATTAGAATGCTAAGCTTAGGATCAAATAGGTCTTTACAGGTTGTAATGTAGGCTAAGGGACAGGTAGGACTATTTTGGCCAGAAATAGTGACTATGTTCCCTAAGCGCTTTAATACACTACAATATGTCATATACACCAACTCTTAACAACCACTCTACCTTCCTTTCATCTACCAACCCCTTTTCACCCAATTTGTTATTCAATCATAAACACAACTATTTATTTTTTTATTTAATTTTTTTTTTAAACATCCCTATGATAGCCACTCTTTTTCACAACATTTTCAAGCACCAATACACTCTGAGACATTATTGTCACCAATTTTCTCTTATTTTATCACATGACTCTACAATTTAAAGCGCTTAGGAATTTGGATCAAATTATGGTCTTGAAAAAAAATGGATTAGGTTACATATGAGGCTGTCAAAGAAAATAGCTAAAGGCTCAAAGGGGGTTCACTAGGATGATGTACAAAGGTAGGTAAAAAGAAGGTAAATAATTACAGGCTGCCAAAGAAATGCCTAAATCATCTCCTAAACTCACACTCTTTATTTCGCTTTACACACACTCCAGGCAAGTTCTATCATCAGTCACAACACAAAATATACTATATCCTCACACACACAAGGCACATGGTCAACTTTATTGGGAGCAGTATAGACTCTTGACCCAACAGATGAATAAATTAAACCACACAATTATCACACAGTGAGTCACACGTAAAGCCTAAATGTCTCAATAGTAATGATTTAGCACAAAATCTTGTTATACTACCATGCCGTCTATCAGAACAATTTCATGCAAAATCTAAAAAAAAATCTAGAATTTAACTAACTAACAAACAAGAACAAGAATAGATTGTAAGAAAAGAAGTACAATACAGCATACAAATACCAGCACACACTGACCTAAGTGGAAAATAAATAAGGAAAACCTGATTAGTCAGACTCCTCCTCTATGTCTGGGGTCATACCCCCTGCGTCGGAATCATCATCAGAGTCGTCGTCATCAGAGTTGTCCTCCACGTCTGAGTCTGGCATTCGGCGATCATCGTCAGTCGGCACGTCATCATCGAGAGTTTTCTCAAAATGTACCCCTACTCCACACATAGCCCGCGTATGCTCATTCATCGGGTAGTCATAGTCCAACTGCTGGAGCTCTGCATCAGTCGGAATACGACCCCCACTCATCATGGTAAACCTCGTCATGCCATATAGATGGCGAAAGAAGCTTTCATCTCGAGCATGTCGCTCTGCAGTGGTAAGGTTGATGCCATGACCAGTTTCAGGCTCTTTAACTTTCGTAAGATCAACCTTCTTCGGGTTGTGTGGAATTTTATGATCTGCAGGTTCCTCTTCAATGTGCTCCTTCCTTAAGATCGCAGTCAACAAATTGCGAAAAATGAAATGGGACCTTTTGTGCAGCCTAGCCTTACGCATTGACGATCGAATAACCGCACCAATGTTGATGGGAATATTCGTCATTAGCGCGTACACCAAGCATACTCTATCACATGTGATCTTTGTGTACTGTGTCCCAGGAATTAGGCAAGAGTTGACTATCCTCAACCATATACGAGCTTCTCTGTTCAAGGAAGCATACGGGAAGGTATTGTGCCGACTGTTATCCTTGTGATGAATCCACCGTGCCATTGACCTTGTTCCGCACAGTGTGTGTCTGATTTCCCTGTAGGGAGGTCTATGATAAATCTCCTTGAGCGGTGATGGATCCACAGATGGAAGACCCAGAAAAGAGTTGAAAAACTTCGCATTCAGTTGCAAGACTTGGCCCCGAATCTTCACTTCACTTCCGGTAGTCTTTGGGGACCAATTGGCATAGAACTCTCGCGTTAGATCAAGATTGCATTCCCCCATATCTCAAAAAATGAAATCAAGATTTAACGCCATGATTTTAGCCAAAATACGGGGCTCTCTCTTTGCTAGACTCTCCCTCTGCATCAAATCCACGTGAGCACATTTTTTCACTTTGTTGTTCTTGTACCACTCCTTTCCTTCCTCCTCTAGGACCCACTTTATCCCGAAAGTGTGTTGAGGTATTTGTAGAGAGGAGGACTCAGCTTGATCTTTTCTTCCCCTTTTCTGACCTTTCTGCGAGGTGGACACTTTTTCTTTTCCTTGTAGTTCTTTCGGTGCCATTCTACCTGAGATCACAATAGAGTCATGTTAGCTTCATCTCAGAAGATTCAATCAAAAGACAAACAGTAATGGCACCACCCCATACTTAATTTGTTTTCCAAGACTAATTAAGTGAGTGATGTCGATTACTCAGACTTCATCGACATATATTTAGGCGATATGTTCCAACAACATGTTTAGCACAGTCATATTCTCATGTAATCTTGACTATCCTTTCCAATGTTATTTCATTGGATTAACTCACTTTTTGAACAAGACTACCACATAGAGATTGTATCAAGTTAATGCATAGAAATAATCACCACGTCTCATGCTTGTGGTCAATCATGATCTTTATCTCGACGAACGAGTCATTCAAACATTCAATCTTTCAACTTACAAGATTATGTATTAACTTCACAATTTTGACTTCATAAAACTATGACAGTGTATAACAATCAAATACAAGTCGAAAAAAAGTCAAGAACACCCACACGTATTCTTTCACTTAACTAGATGTATCATAACAAACCAACCACATTCTAATCACCACACCACTTCAAAATCTTATAAATCATTATAAACATAGCATTTCAACAACTACGGAGTATAAAAGAATAACTTACGTGATGATGGATTCGGAAGATAAGCTTGCAAGATTAGATGAGCAAAAAGAAAATTTTGAGAGAATGGGGAAGCTTGGGCGGCGCCTATATGGAGCAAACAATAGCATTTTGTTCTAAGGGTGAAGATCTATTTATAGCCTAAGCCATGGGTCGGGTTTGATCCATGTAAAATCGGGTTAGGAGATAAAAAGGTATAAGTAGGCGGCGCCTAATGCTTTGCCTATGCTTAGCATAGGAGACGCCTTTGTCAATGCCTAGTTGGGAATAGGCGGTGCCTTTGTCAATGCCTAGTTGGGCATAGGCGGCGCCTTTGTCAATGCCTAGTTGAAACAGTGAGCATAGGCAATGGCATAGGCGGCGCCTATGGTATTGCCTAGATTTGCATAGGCGGCGCCTATGGTATTGCCTAGATTTGCATAGGCAATGCCTTGTCCGTTGCCTATGTGAGGCAGTGAGCATAGGCAATGGTATAGGACTTTCCTTGTCCATTGCCTAGATTAGCATAGGCCTTGCCTTGTCCATTTCCTAGATTAGTATAGGCCTTGCCTTGTCCATTGCCTAGATTAGCAAAAGTAATGCCTAACTAATAGCATTTGCTCCATCATTCCTAGCTTACCACCCTTAGCATGGCTCACTTTCAAATCAAAATTTTAGGACTAATCCCCTCCTTTGTACGTCTTGCACCTACACTTAATCAAAAACAACAAACACGATTAGAAGGATGGGTTGCCTCCCACCAAGCGCCTTAGTTTTGGTCGTGGCTCGACCCTTCTTTTTGTATTTTAATTTAACAAAAACAAACTCCTAGTAAAACAAAACTATTAAAATGATGGGTTGCCTCCCATGTAGTTCTTGATTTATTGTCGTGGCACGACATAGTCATCTCGATTACTTAGACTTCATTGACATATATGGTGCATCATTTTCTGAATGGATTCAAACGACGCTGATGCTTAATTGTGGGCACGCAATCTTCTTTGAGATGAATCTTGTGCATACATATCCCAGGAGGGATACCAATTATATCATCAATAGTCCAATCAATAGCTCTCTTGTACCTCTTCAGAACAGAAATAAGAGCCTCTACTTGTTGTTCACCTAAATCAGCCACAATAATAACCGAAAGTGTATCACCACTTCCCAAAAATGCATACTTTAGGTGACTGGGTAGATCTTCCAATTCTAGCACTGGTGGCTCTTCAACGGATGGTTTTTCTGGTGGTGAGGATCGATTCTTAAGATCTAGGTCCAGCTTCTTAGGAGCATGAGAATAGGACCCTATTCCTGTTAGAGCACAAATAGTTTCTTCATAATCTTCTACATCCTCACGCTCAAAATTCAAACGCTCAGTAGACAATGGTTCAACAGTAGGCTGCTTTTCTAACGATAGTTGCTTCGCATCCTTATGATAAACATCAGCTATAGAAAACACATTCATATCATTTGGATGCTTCATTGATTTGCATACATCAAAACGAACCACTTCGTCATTCATCCAAAACAAAAGCTCATTGGCTCGTAAATCAATAAGCACACTTACTGTTGCAAGGAAAGGACGACCCAAGATTATGGGTACTTCAGAATCTGCCTCGCAATCCAAAATAACAAAGTCTGCAGGAAAAATGAAGGTAGAAACCTTCACCAATACATCATATAAGATATTAACAGGTCATTTTACCGACCTATCAGCCATCACGAGCCGCATATTGGTTGGTGAAGGATCGCCCAACCCCAACTTTCTGTAAATAGATAGCGGCATCAAATTGATGCTAGCACCCAAATCGCACAATGCCTTAGAAAAATCCAAAGATCCAACCGTGCAAGGAATAATGAAAGCACCAGGATCTGCCTTCTTCTGAACTAACAATCTTGTAGCGATTGCACTGCAATGATGAACATTATCTGCCAGCTCATAGCTTACTGCTCACTTCTTTTTCAAAAGGTCCTTCATGAATTTAGCGTACCCAGGCATCTGTTCCAGCGCCTCCACCAAAGGAACATTAATAGTCAGCTGCTTCAACATAGTCATGAATTTACTGAACCTGGTGTCATTAGCTTTCTTCTTCAATCTCTGAGGAAAAGGTGGTGGTAGAAGGGGAATAGTTTTCTCCACCACTTCCTTTTTATCTTGCTTCAGATTATCAATCTTTTCAGGCTGGTGACGTCTAAGTGTAGTGTCATAAACGTTCTGACTTTCAGCTTCTACAGAATCATCATAATCTGCTTCAATCATATTCTCTTCTATATTATCAACCACCTGCTTGCCTTTGGATAGATTTTCCAACACCTTACCACTCCTGGTAGTAATAGCCATCCATGATCCATTATTCCTTAGATTTTGCACGGTGTTGCTAGGTAGGGTGCCAGCTTTTCTTTGATTGAGTGTCGCTGATAGTTGACTTAATTGTTGTTCCAACTATTTTATTGAAGTGGAATGCGAATCGACCAATTGATTTATTGAGGACAAATCATTTTTTACCTCCGTTACTCCCGTGTTGGTTTCCTCCACTCCTTTCAACAGCTTAGCCATCATATCTTCCATGGATATCTTCCCAGAGCCAGATGTCGTGGCCTCACGATTTCCAGGAGGAACATACAAACCACTCCTATCAGTCTTATTCTTGTATCCGAATTTATCATAATAGTTCCGACCTTGGTTTCCTTGGGCATTGCCTCGGAAACCCCCCTGATTATTCAAATAATTTACTTCCTCTTCAGAATCGGATTCATCTCTTCCCTGCGATACAATAGCCTTGACCTTTTCTGTCTTCCCTGATAATAAATGCTTGGTAAGAAGGTCCATCTGAGTTTTCATGTGAGCCATATCTTGGTCATGTTCCTCTTCTCTTCGCCTCTGTTCTACTGTCATGCCAGTAGATACAATAGAGCTTGCTACCTCAGAATCCCTGGTATGCCAAGCTCTACTTTGATTTGTCATACGATCCAGCATATCACCAGCCTCAATAAAAGTAAGGTCCATGAATGACCCACCCGCAGCATTATCAACCACTGGCTTAGTCACTGAGTTCAAAGCCCTGTATAATATTTCCATCAAGTGGATATTGGTCATCTGATGGTTTAGGCATCGCATAAGCTTCTTCTTGAACCTCTCCCATGTTTCGTGGAGAGCTTCAGTTGGAAGCTGTCAAAAATTGCTGATCTCATCTCGTAACTGTGCTCTCTTGGATGGCGGAAAAAATCTTTCTAGAAAAGCGTCTTTCAGTTGCCTCTAATTAGTAATAGAGTCAGGAGTCAGCCCGTTCAACCATAAAGTTGCCTCTCCAGATAGAGACAATAGAAATAACCGCAGCCGGATTACATTCTGTCCAACCCCTGGATTGTCAAACGCCTTGCATGTTGAGATAAAGTTGATCAGATGCATATTCGGATCATCGCCTGCAAGTCCACCAAATAACCCTTTGAGTTGCAATAGCTGGATCATGGTGCTAGTGATATTAAACTTGGCTCTGGGTGCCAAGGGCGGAGGAATAATAACCCCTGTGGCACCAGCTCCATCCAAATCGTCATCATCATCATCAAAAGGAGCCTGCACAGCTCAGCGTTCAGGTCTCATTCTAGCTTGACGATCTCTCCTGTTCACAGGTGCTGCCACCTCATCTGCACGTCGTGGATTAAGTAACTCATCATCACCCAGGTCCTCATCATCAGGATTTGTTTCCCGGACTGGGTTATTAATATTCTGTTGATGCACTTGAGCAGCTGCCAACGTAGCTAACCTAGCCTGCTCCTATTGAGCAACCCTTCTTTCAAAGTCACGTTGTGCATCCATTCTTCCAATAAATTGTGGTTCAGGATTTATGGGTAATAATGGCTGACCAGATCTTCGTGTATTTGGCATGCACTCTACCAAACCTGAACAAAACAAAAACAACAAACAAAAAGTAAAATTCGAGAATCTTTGACCAAAGGGTCTAGTAACTATCACAAACTTAGTTGACAACCGTATTCCCCGGCAACGGCGCCAAAATTTGATAACGCCAAAATTACAGCTCTCGTTAGAAAGTGTAAGCGGTCGCTGTCAAATATAGAACCCAACTGGGTTGGGTGTCGAATCCCACAGGGAATACTTGGTCACTAAGTGTTGCAATTATTAGTAGACTGTTGGTCGAAAATTCCACGAAAAAAGGGGGGTTTTGATTTAGGCGTGAATTAATAATATCAAAGTAACAAATGAATGATTTGTTTAGTAAAGGTTAATCACAGAGAATAATAAGTTAGGGTTATGTCCACCTTGTAGTTTCTACTTCTCTATTAACTATGAGTAACGCGGAATTTAGACATGCATGCACTTATAGAGAATCGTATTCTAATTCTAAATCCAAGTGTTTCCCAACCATCAAGGATTTATTTCACTTTAGCTCTCCCGAGCCTAAAGTGTATAACAAATGGTACAAATTCTCCAAAAAGTTAATCCGGTTAAGGCATTAACGTGTAAATAGAGGTTAGAAGCCCTATTTCCTTGTCACACTCTCTTTTCCAAACATGTAACTTTTCTCCCGAACAAGTTAATGCTATAATTGCATGTTCTCTATGTTTGCAACCATGAGAATTTAATTAAAACGAAGAGAGTAATGATATAAGTAGCATACACATCAAGAATTCACAAACTCATAGCAACAAATAGTATCTTACAAGGTTTCCATAACCCTAACAGAGAAGTTTAGCTACTCATGGATACGACAGAAATCAAAATAGACATAATCATCATACCACAACCTAGAACAATCTTGGCGATGGAAGTGATCTTAGCATCACAAAGAGAATAACGTTTTTTCTCTAGCAGTTTCCAAGTGTGAGCCGTGTTTCTCTGTCCAAAACTTACAGAATCTGTAAACTGAATAATGACTAATGATAATTGATCAATGCTGCTGAAAAATTCAGCAATAGGGTTTTTATAATATCCTTGTCTCCTAAGTTACTGTTGCATCCCTAAGTATTTAGAAATACTATTTTTGCCCGGGACAAATTCTCCATGCGTCACATTCAGTCCAACAGCTTCCAAAAGATGCCTTCCCTCTTATATGAAGTTTTCCTTTGCTGCCCAAAGGTCCACAAAGTGCTGAAATCTTCATTATTAATACCTGAAAACATGCTAATCACATAGGTTAGCTCACTTAAAGGGAAATGGACTAAAAGTGCAGGAATTATATATTTTATCCTCAAAACATAGCTAAAATATGGGTAAATTATGGTTCTTAGGGGTATCAATACGCCCAACATCACCATGTCATCACACCATGATGATAATGCTAAGTTGTTGAACTTGAATAGCATGTTTTGATTATTATACCTTGAATATTATATTATGTTTGTCTTATGGTCCAAGAATATTCTAATGGCACCTAAAAGCAAGAATCCTAACACTCTAAAGAAAGCTGCCAAGCCCAAGGTGGTTCGAAAGCTCATTGATGAAGACTCTGATTATGAAGATGAAGAACCACTGCTCAAGTGGAGAAGAAAGAAACCCAGTCCAAAGGCACCTCCTCCACCTAAACCCATTGAGATGGAGGATAGTGATGATACTGTGACCACCACCCCAACTGAGAGTGAATCTTCTGAGCAAGAGGGTTCTAAGCAAACTGAGTCCGAACAGCCTGAGTCTGAGAAGGCTGAATCTAAAGAACCGAAGGCAGAAAATTCTAAGTCTGACAAATCTAATTCTGAGGAACCATCCTCTGAAACTCCCTCGGCTGAGAATCAAGTTGAGAAGGAACCCCCAGATCGGGGAACTTTGATAAAATGCAAGAATCCTGAGGTTTGAGAGAATGCTAGATAGCAGATCCTTGAAGCAGAGGACATCTTCCTCAAAGGTCTGATTAGAATAAAAAAAAGATCTGCCAGATGTCCAGTGTTTCTAAAAAAGAGAGTCATCACATAGGATTGACGGGGTATCCTGCAGTTGAGAAGAAATTAAGAGATTATGGGCTAGGATGGACTGCCAAGGAAGGTAAATTATTTTGTCCTACGTTAGTCCGGGAGTTTTGCATGAACTACCAGGCTAGGTTAGAGGGCATATACAAGAATGGAGAAACCACAGCAGACCAATCTTTGCTGACCAGAGTTCCAGTACGTGGGATAAATGTAGATATTTCTGACACAACTATCAACAGATTTCTACATGGACCCAACTTCATTCCTCAGGTTACAAATCCTGTATTCTACCATCATCTGAAGAGTAAGGATGACCAGCGTCCTTGGTTAGCTATACTTATAGCTGAGGGAGATCCTTTATGGCTGGCCCGATCCAGTGAGCATATTTACAAGGCTTCTTTGACTCAAGAGGCAAAGTTTTGGTGGGGTGTTGTGCGCACCCATTTGATGCCGATCGATGGAGATAATATTCTGGGTAATGATCGAGCGATATTGGTCGCATGTCTTGTGGCCAACCTTAAGCTGAATTTTGGAGAGATCATTACTGAAGAGATCAAGATTCGGGTAACGAGGTCTGACACCGCTTATACATTTCCTTGTCTGATTACCAGGATATGCACAGAGGAAGGGGTACCACATATTGCTGGGATTGATGATACGTTGTATGCCACTAAAACCCACAACCCTATTCACTATGAGGAAAATTAACCAAGGCTGACACTTGACAGAGGGGTGAGGGGTGAGGTGAACCCATCAGTTGCATGCCCTAGTTTAGTACCTGAAGTGGAGATGCAATCTTCTGAGACTGCACAGACAATCTCAGTTCCTGAGGATGAGCCAGGTCCATCAGTTCCTACAGAACCAGAAAAAGTTGCATCCCAGCCTATTGATATCAGAAAACTGGACAAACAGGCCAGATGGTGTGAGATGCAGCTACGTACCTTTGCTGAGCAGTTTGCTGCTAGTGTAGAAAAGAGAATCAAGGCTGCTCTTGAGCCCTTTACTACTTTGCCTGCACGGGTTGCGGATCTGGAGAACCGTTTTGATGCAAGGGCACAGGAGTTGACTGGAGCAGATCTTGCTGAATTTAAAGTGGCCCTAGAAAAGGTAAAAGCTGATATGGTGGTGGTACAGCAACACCAGTTTATGATGCCTGTAGGGCAGGAAGCTAAAGAATTTGAAGATGAACCCCCAATCCTTGATCTCACTGCGGATCTAGGAAAAAAGAAAAAGAAGAAAAACAAAGAAGCTAAAAAAGGTAAGAGAAAGAGACAAAAAGATGATGAGAATGAGAAATAAGCCAAGAAAAAGTCAAAGAAGAAGAAGAAGGGAGAGAAGACACTATAGGCAGATGATGAGCTAACAGAACAAGAGAAAGCGGATCTGAAAAAGGCAACGTAAGTGTATCTAGAGGACAACTGGAAATGGGAAGAAGCACTGCAAGCGAGGGCTATAGGAGCCTCATCTAGCAGAGTTGCTATAGTGGAGTAGAGAGAAACTCCTGATGAAGATGAGACAGCTGCAGGGTCAAGGATCCATGATTTGAGACTCGATTTACTCCAGGTATACCCTAACCCTTAGTCTAGTTTTGTTTTAATTTTAAGTTGAGGGTGTGGGGTAGCATGTTGCTGTAGAATATTCTATAAAACTAGGAGTGGTGCAAGTTCTGTAGGCAGTTAACTGATTTTGTGATTTTGAACACCTCTCCGAAGGTTTGTTTTGCATGACTATGTGAATTACATCTTAGTGTGACCATTGTGCATCTCATCATGGCATTAGTTGAAGTGCTTGATCATCACTGCTGAACAATTGCATGAACCAGATAGGTAGTAGCCAATGATATTGCTTGTGTTCTATGTGTGTGTGAGACTTACCGAGTTTTCTTTTTGTATTACCGAATCTAAAACTTGCCCGGCTCGTCTTACCATAATTGAAAGATAGGGATTAGGAAAGGATCATAGGCCATTTTTGAATTTCATTCACTGTTAGCCTAAATGACCTTCCTGTAATGAATGATATCCCTTGATCCCTGTTTGAGCCTTAATTGACCATTTTCTTTTTATGATACGTATCACCTTCCCTTTTAGATCATAATGAACCTGTTTTGGCCTTGGTCCTCCTTAGATACTGTGCACTTTGACTTAGGCAAATAGCCTAAGTTGAGGGTGGCTATCATAGGGGCGTGTGATGTAACTTGGGAATGAAGAAGGGCTGAGTAAAAAAAAAGTGAAAAAGAAATAGAAAATTGGGTGTTGATGGAAAAGAGAAAGAAAATAAGTTTGTTTGAATAAAAAGAAAAACCACACCCATTCTGAATGTGTGATAAAGAGAAAAAGAAAAGAAAAGAAAAAGAGAGAAAAAAAGGTTAACAAGTAGACCCCACAAGTTTGGTAGTGCCAAGGAGGATAGTCACTTTAAATGCCATGTAATATCATACCTACGTTACAAGCCGAAGAAAGACCTATAGTGATCCTAGATTACCGGTATGGACACTTAGGTAATGACAATAAGGGAAAGCATATGGTATTTGGCAGACACTGGTTGAACTTCAGTCTGAGAGTGAGTGTTTTTGTGATTGTCCTCGTGTTTATAAATTGAATTTTCATGAGAGAAAAAGGGGAATTTCCTTGTTGTAAGGCACACTAGTATTTTGCTAGGTTACTTACTTGTTTAGGGGTAGTGACATATTGATACATGCATGATTAATGGTGCTTAGCTGATGCCATGACCAGAATCCTTTGTGTTATATTATTGCTTTTAAGATAATCTATAAGTTAGTTTTAAAGTAGTTAACCTTGGAGATGGTAACTAAATTTTAAGCTAAAATGGTTGTTGACTGCTGAATGTGCTGTATACTCTCTTAGTTGTTTTGTTGCTTGAGGACAAGAAATTGTTTTAAGTTGAGGGCGTTGATGTGTGAGCAAAAGCTCACACATTTAATGCTTTTTGGCTCAAAATAATTGTGAAATCTTCAGCAAATTTTGTTGTTTTGATGTGTTTTCTAGTGAATTTGTAGAAAAAGGTAAAAATATGGAAAATAAACAACATTGAAGCAAAAGAGTTGAAAACTGAGCAAAAAGGAGAAAGAAGCATGGCTGACGACATCACTGATAGGTCATCAGCCTTGTGATAGGCTATCAGAAGTGGCATCAGACTTAACCAGAGAGTGGGAGTCTGAGAGAAAGTTCTGACGACATTGGTGACATGTCGTCAAAGAGATAATAAGGCGTCACGAACGGGGTGAGCCTAAACTAGAGAATTGAGCTTGAAGAAGAAATCTGACGATGTTGAGGACATGCCGTCAGATCAGTGACACGGCGTCAGCTACATCATCAGCCTAAGACAAATTTTGAAGGCAACTGGAGCAGCTCTGATGCCATCCATGATAAGGCGTCAGAACCTTGACGTGGCGTCAGCGACGGCGTCACCTAATCCAAAGAATTTTATGATTTTTTTTTATTTTATTTCCATAATTAGACTTAAGTATAAATAGCATCTTTTAGGATTTATTTATGGAGATTTGGGAATTATCAAGGAGACTTCTTGATTTTAGTTTTGGGAGATTGTTATTTTCTTCAACACTTATCAACTATTTGTGGATTTCTTTTTCGTAATTCAATTGAAGAAATTACTTGTTGCTTTTCACCCGATCGTAAGTTTACCCTTATTATCATTAATTCAACTTTGTGTTTCGATCATCAAATCATGAGCGGCTAATTCCATTAGCCAGAGTTATGGGATCCATGGATTAGAGTTTGATAGATTACTAGGTATTTAACGGATTCAAATAGTAGTAGGATGTCTTGAAATTCTGTTGTTTTAACTGGAATCTATTGGTTGCAAACATTAGATTATGCCTTAGTTTTTATTTGCTTCTAACAGAGAAATTGACTAGAGGTCGTGAATTATCAACAGGGACTCAGAAGCTACTAACCTTCTATTTAATGATTAATGCCGTAACTAGATTAATCTACCTGAGATAAAATCCTATTGGAAATAGATAAGTTATCTAAGTTCGAGAGAATTAGATAATAAATTGTCTGGTGAGGTCGAGAGATAAGTCAGATAGTATCGCCGTCAGGGATATTCTGCTGTTTCTACTTACTTCAAGAATCCTAAACATTACCTAGTATCTGTCAATTCCCAAAATCCATGGTGAACATAACTCTGGTTACCTATTTAGACTGATTACAAACACTAAAATATTGAAAGTGACAATTAATTCTCTGTGAAACATAAACCCCCATTTTCGGAAATATTAAACTACCAGTAAAGTATTTTGTAAACAAATTGAAGTTCACATCCTATTACCTATGGGATTCGAACCCAACCTAGTTGGGTTTTATATTGACAACAATCGCTTACACCAATTCAAGAGTGTAATTTGAGTGTTATCAGTTGTAGGCCAAAAATCGACCAGGACATGCCAGAGAGGTTGGGGATCTTTCCATTGTGGTCCATTTAATTTTTTGTGGTCATTTGTATGGAAAAAGGGGCGAAACAGTACGAACGAGGCATTTTTGGGCCAAATCGGTATAGCCCACGATTTTGGGGGTAGGCTCACGGATCGGGCGTGCTGTGGGATGAAAATTAACCGAGGCATTCCAGTATGGTCCTTTAATTTTTTGTGTCCATTTGGGTAGCCAACGGGCGAAACGGTGCGAATGGGGCATTTTTGGGCAAATCGGAGTGCTACAGCCCACGGTTTTAGGGGAGGGCCTGGGGTCCAAGCGTGTTGTGGGCCACAAATTGACTTAAGTGTGCTAGGGAGGTTGTGGATCATTCCAGTGTGGTATGTTTAATTTTTCATGGCCATTTGGGTGGACAAAACAAGCGAAACGGTGCAAATGGGACATTTTTGGGCTAAATCAGTGTGCTATAGCCCACGATTTTGGGGGTGGAGGACCCAAGGTCCGGGCATGCTGAGGGTCAAAAATCGATCAGGGCATGCCAGGGAGGTTGGGTATAGTCTCAGTATTGTCCATTTAATTTTTCGTGGCCATTTGGGTGGACAAATGGGGAAAACGGTGCGAACGTGCCATTTTTGCGCTAAATCGGTGTGCTTAGCCCACGGTTTTGGGGGTGGACCTAACGTCCGGGCGTGCTGTGGGCCAAAAATCGATCGAGGCATGCTAGGAAGGATGGGGATTGTCCCAGTATGGTCCATTAAATTTTTTGTGATTATTTGGGTGGATAAATGGGTAAAATAGCATGAACGGGGCATTTTTGGGCCAAATTGGTGTGCTATAACCCATGGTTTTAGGGGTGGGCCCGGGCTCTGAGCGTGATGTGGGCCAAAAATCAACCTGAGCATGCCAGGGAGGTTGAGAATCGTCTCACTATGGTCCGTTTAATTATTCGTGGCCATTTGGGTGGACAAACGGGCGAAACGGGGCGAACGAGGCATTTTTGGGCCAAATCGGTATGCTATAGCCCATGATTTTGGGGGTGGGCTCGGGGTCTGGACATGTTATGGGATAAAAATTTATCGGGGCATCCCAGGGAGGTTGGGATCTTTCTATTGTGGTCCGTTTAATTTTTCATGGTCATTTGTGTGGAAAAACGGGCGAAACGGCGCGAACGAGGTATTTTTGGGCCAAGTCGGTGTACTAAGCCCACGATTTTAGGGGGTGGGCCTACGAATCGATCGTGTTGTGAGATTAATATCGACCGGGGATTTCCAGGAAGGTTGGGGATCTTCCCAGTATGGTCCTTTAATTTTTCGTGGCCATTTGGGTGGACAAATGGGCAAAATGACACGAACGGGGCATTTTTGGGCAAATCAGTGTGCTATAGCCCACGGTTTTGGGGGAGGGCTTGGGGTCCAGGCGTGCTGCAGGCCATAAATCGACTGAGGTGTTCCAAGGAGGTTGTGGATCATTCCAGTGTGGTCTGTTTAATTTTTTGTGATCATTTGGGTGGACAAACAAGTGAAATGGCGCAAATGGGACGTTTTTTGGCCAAATCGGTGTGCTATAGCCCACGGTTTTGGGGGTGGACCCAGGTTCCGGGCGTTTTGTGGGCCAAAAATCAATCAGGGTGTATCAGGGAAGTTAGGGATCGTCCCAGTGTGGTCCATTTTATTTTTATGGCTATTTTGGTGGACAAATGGGAGAAACGGTGCGAACGTGGCATTTTCATGCTAAATCGGTGTGCTATAGCTCACGGTTTTGGGGTGGACCCAACGTCCGAGCGTGCTATGGGATGAAAATAGATCGGGGCATGCTAGGGAGGATGGGAATCATCCCAGTATAGTCATTTTAATTTTTTGTGATTATTTGGGTGGAAAAATGGGAAAAACAGCACGAATGGGGCATTTTTGGGCTAAATCGGTGTGCTATAGCCCACGGTTTTGGGGGTGGGCCCAGTATCCAGGCGTGATGTGGGTCGACAATCAACTAGAGTGTGTTAGGAAGGTTGCGTATCATCCCAATATGGTCCATTTAATTTTTTGGGGACATTTGGGTGGACAAACGGGTGAAATGGGGCGAATGGGGATTTTCGGGTCAAATCGGTGTGCTATAGCCCATGATTTTAGGGGTGGGCTGGAAGTCTGGTCGTACTGTGCATTAAAAATTGACTGGTAGGTGTCAGGGAGGTTGGGGATTATCCCAGTGTGGTCCGTTTAATTTTTCGTGGCCATTTGGGTGGAGAAACGGGTGAAACTGCACAAACAGAGCATTTTTGGGCCAAATTGGTGTGCTATAGCCCACAGTTTTGGGGGTGGGCCCGAGGTTCGGGCGTGCTGTAGGCAAAAAATCGATCGAGGCGTGCTAGGGAGGTTTGGGATCGTCCCAGTAAGGTCCGTTTAATTTTTCATGGCCATTTAGGTGGACAAACAGACAAAATGGCGCGAACGTTGCATTTTCGGGCAAAATCAGTGTGCTACAGCCCACGATTTTGGGGGTGGGTTCGAGGTTCGGGAGTGCTGTGAATCAAAAATTGACCGAGACATTACAAGGAGGTTGGTTATCATACCAGTGTGGTCCGTTTAATTTTTTGTGGCCATTTGGGTGGATAAACAGGCAAAAACGGCGCGAAAGGGGCTTTTTCGGGCCAAATTGGTGTGCTATAGTCCACAGTTTTGTGGGTGGTCATAGGGTCTGGGCATGCTTTGGGCCAAAAATCGATTGGGGTATGCTAGGGAGGCTGGGGATCATCCGAGTATGGTCCTTTTAATTTTTCATGGCCATTTAGGTGGAAAAACGGGCGAAATTACACGAATAGGGCATTTTTGGGCCAAATCGGTGTGCTAAAGCCCACGGTTTCGAGGGTGGGCTTGGGGTTTAGGCATGCTACAGGCCAAAAATTGACCGAGGCATGTAGGGAGGTTGGGTAAAATCCCAGTGTGGTCCACTTATTATTTCATGGCCATGTGGGTGGACAAATGGGCGATGTGGCACGAACCAAGCATATTGGGCCAAATCGGTGTGCTATAGCCCATGATTTTGGGAGAGGGCCCAACGTTCGTGCGTGCTGTAGGCTAAAAATCAATCGAGGCATGCTAGGGATGTTGGGGATCATCCCAGTATGGTCCATTTAATTTTTTGTGGCCATTTGGGTGGAAAACGGGCAAAACGGCGCGAACGGGGCATTTTCGAGCTAAATCGGTATGCTATAGCCCACAGTTTTGGGTGTGGGCCCGAGGTCCGGGCATGTTGTAGGCCAAAAATTGATCAGGGCATGCCAGGGAGGATGGAGATCTTCCCAGTGTGGTCCGTTTAAATTTTTGTGGTTATTTGGGCGTACAAACGAGCAAAACGGCACGAACGTGGTAATTTTGGACTAAATCGGTGTGCCATAGCCCACAGTTTTGGGGGTGGGCACGAGGTTTGAGCATGTTGTGGGCCAAAAATTGACTGAGGCATACCAGGGAGGTTGGGATCATCCCAGTGTGTTCCGTTTAATTTTTGTGGCCAGTTGGGTGGACAAACGGGCGAAACGTTGCGAAAGGGGCATTTTTGGGCTAAATTGGTGTGCTATTGCACACGATTTTAAGGGTGGGCCCGTGGTTCGGGCATGCTGTGAGCCAAAAATCGACCGTGGCATTCCTGGGAGGTTTGGGATCATCCCATTGTGGTCCGTTTAATTTTTTATGGCCATTTGGGTGGACAAACAGGAAAAACGATGCAAACGGGGTATTTTCGAGCAAAATTGGTGTGCTATAGCCCATGAATTTTGGGGGTGGGCCTGGAGTTCGGGCGTGTTGTGGGCCAAAAATCAACCGGGGCATACCAAGGATATCGGTGATCGTCTGAGTGTGGTTTTTTTAATTTTTCGTGGACATTTGGGAGTACAAACGGGCAAAACTGCGCGAACAAGGCATTTTCAGGACAAATCGATGTGCTATAGCCCACGGTTTTACGGGTGGGCCCGGGGTTTGGGCGTGCTGTTAGCCAAAAATCTACGAGGGCGTGTCGGAGAGGTTGGGGATCATCTTAGTATGGTCCGTTTAATTTTTTGTGGCTATTTGGGTGGACAAACGGGCAATACGGTGCGAATGAGGCATTTTTGGGCCAAATCGGTGTGCTATAGCCCACAATTTTGGGGGTAGGCGCAGGGTTCGGGCGTGCTGTGTGCCTAAAATCAACCGAACTTGCTCGGGAGGTTGGGTATCATCCATGTATGGTCCGTTTAATTTTTTGTGGCCATTTGGGTGGACAAACAGGCAAAACAACAAGAACGAGGCATATTTGGGCCAAACAGATGTACTATAGCCCACGGTTTTGGGGGTGGGCTCGGGGTCCAGGCATGTTGTAGGCCAAAAATCAACCGGGGTATGCCAGGGAGGTTGGGGATCGTATCAATGTGGTTCGTTTAATTTTTAGTGGTTATTTGGTTGGAAAAATAGGCAAAACGGTGTGAACGAGATGTTTTTGGGCCAAATTGGTGTGCTATAGCCCACGAATTCTGGGGTGAGCCCGAGGTTCGGGCGTACTGTCGGTTGAAAATCCACCGGCGCATGCCATGGAGGTTGGTGATCATCCCAGTATAGTCCGTTTAATTTATTGTGGCCATTTGGGTGGACAAATGGGCACAAAAGCGGGAACAAGGCATTTTCGGGCCAAATCACTGTGCTATAGCCCACGGTTTTAGGAGGCCCAGGGTTCGGGCATGTTGTGGGCTGAAAATCGACCGAGGCATGCCAGGGAGGTTGGGGATCATCCCAGTGTGGTCCATTTAATTTTTTGTGTCCATTTGGGTGGACAAACGAGCGAAACGGCACAAACGGGACATTTTCGGATAAAATTGGTGTGCTATAGCCCATGGTTTTGGGGATGGACCCAGGGTACGGACGTACTGTGGGCTGAAAATTTACCGGGGAATGCCAGGTAGGTTGGGGATCATCTCAGTGAGGTCCATTTAATTTTTCGTGGCCGTTTGGGTGGACAAACGGGCAAAACAGCGCGAATGGGGCATTTTCGGGCCAAATCGGTGTGTTATAGCCCACGGTTTTGGGGGTGGACCCGGGGTCTGGGTGTACTGTGAGATGATAATCGACGGGGCATGTCAAGGAGGTAGGGGATCATACCAGTATGGTCCATTTAATTTCGTGGCCATTTGGGTGGAAAAATGGGGAAACGGGGCAAACAAGGCATTTTCAGGCCAAATCGGTGTGCTATAGCCCACAATTTTGGGGGTGGGCTCAGGGACTGGGGTCCGAGCGTCCTGTGGAATGAAAATCGATCGAGGCATGCCAGGGAGGTCGGGGATCATCCCAGTGTGATCCATTTAATTTTTTGTTGCTATGTGGGTGGATAAACGGGCGAAATGACGTGAATAATACAATTTTTGCCCAAATCGGTGTGCTATAGCCCATGATTTTGGGGGTGGACCGAAGGTCCGGGCGTTCTGTGCATCAAAAATCGATTGGGACATGCCAGGAAGGTTGGGGATTATCCCAGTGTGGCCCATTTATTTTTTCGTGGCCATTTGGGTGGACAAACAGATAAAACGGCGTGAACGGGGCATTTTTGAGCCAAATCCACATTCTATAGCCCATGGTTTTGGGGGTGGGCCCAAGGTTTAAGAGTGCTATGGGCCAAAAAATGACCGAGGTGTGCCAGGGAAGTTGGGGATCGTCCCAGTGTGGTCCATTTAATTTTTTGTGGCCATTTGGGTGGACAAACGCATAAAATGGCATAAATGAGGCATTTTCGGACCAAATTAGTGTGCTATAGCCCCCAGTTTTGGGGGTGGGCTCGGGGTTTGGTCGTATTGTGGGCCAAAAATCGACTAGGGCATTCTTGGGAGGTTGGAGATCGTCCCAATAAGGTCCGTTTATGTTTTTGTGGCTATTTGGGTGGACAAACGGGCAAAACAGCAGGAACGAGGCATTTTTGGGCAAAATCAGTGTGCTATAGCCCACAATTTTGGAGGTGGGCCCGTGGTCCGGGCGTGCTGTGGGCCAAAAATTGATCGGGCCATGCCAGGGAGGTTATGGATTGACCCAGTGTAGTCCTTTTAATTTTTTGTGGTTATTTGGGTGTACAAACGGGCAAAATGGCGTGAATGGGGCACTTTTGGACAAAATCAGTGTACTATAGCCCACGGTTTTAGGGGTGGACTCAACATCCGAGCGTGTTGTGGGCCAAAAATTGATCGACGCATATTAGGGTGGATGGGGATCGTCCCAGTATGGTCCTTTTAATTTTTTGTGATTATTTGGGTGGACAAACAGGCAAAACGACTCAAACGAGGCATTTTTGGGCCTAATCGGTGTGTTATAGCGTACATTTTTGGGGGTGGGCCTGGGGTCCGGGCATGCTGTGGGCCAACAATCAACCGGGGCATGCCAGGGAGATTGGGGATCATCCCAGTATAGTCTGTTTAATTTTTTGTGGCCATTTGGGTGGACAGACGGGCGAAATGGGCCAAATGCGGCATTTTTGGGCCAAATCAGTGTGCAATCGCCCACAGTTTTTGGAGTGGGCTCGGGGTTCGGGCGTGCTGTGGGATGAAAATTGATTGAGGCATGCCAGATAGGTTGGGGATCATCCTAGTAAGGTCCACTTAATTTTTCGTGGCCATTTGGGTGGACAAACGGGCGAAACGACGTGAATAAGGTATTTTCTGGCTAAATCGGTGTGCTATAGCCTATGATTTCAGGGGTGGGCTTGAGGTTCGGGTGTACTGTGGGACAAAAATTGATCAGGGTGTGTTAGAGAGGTTGGGGATCATCCCAGTGTGGTCCATTTAATTTTTTGTGGCCGTTTTGGTGGATAAACGGGCGAAATAATGTGAATGAGGCATTTTTGGGCCAAATCGGTGTGCTATAGCCCACGGTTTTGGGGTTGGGCACAGCGTCCGGGAATGCAGGGGCCAAAAATCAACTGTGGCATGCTAGGGAGGTTGGGGATCCTTTTGGTGTGGTCCATTTAATTTTTGAGGCCATTTGGTTGGAGAAATAGGAGAAACAGTGCGAACGGGGCATTTTCGGGCCAAATCGGTATGCTATAGCTCACGGTTTTGGGGTTGGGACCAGGGTCTGGGTGTGTTGTGGGCCAAAAATCAATCAACGTATGCCAGGGAGGTTGGGGATCATCCCAATATGGTCCGTTTAATTTTTCGTGGCCATTTGGGTGGACAAACAGGCAAAATAGCATGAACGGGGCATTTTAAGGCCAAATTGGTGTGCTATAGTCTACGGTTTTGGGGTGGGCATAGGTTCCGAGCGTGCTTTGGGCCAAAAATCGACCGACGCATTCCAGAGAGATGGGGATCATCCCAGTATATTCCGTTTAATTTTTCATGGCCATTTGGGTGGAAAAACTAGCGAAACGGCGCGAACGGGGAATTTTCTAGCCAAATCGGTGTGCTTCAGCCCACAATTTTGGGGGTGGGCCCGGGGTTCAGGCCTGCTGTTGGCTGAAAATTGATCAGTGCATGCCAGGGAGGTTGTGGATCATCCCAAGGTGGTCCGTTTATTTTTTTGTGTCCATTTGGGTAGACCAATGGGCGAAATGTCGGGAACTGGGAATTTTTTAGCCAAATCAGTGTGCTATAGCCCACAGTTTTGGGGGTGGGCCTGGGGTCCGGGCATGCTGTAGTCCAAAAATCGACCGAGGTGTGCCAGGGAGGTTGAGATTTATCCTAGTGTGGTCCATTTAATTTTTCATTGCCATTTGGGTGGACAAAGAGGTGAAATAGTGCGAACGGGGCATTTTTGGGACAAATCAGTGTGTTATAGCCACCGGTTTCGGGGGTGGGCCCGAGGTCTGGGCGTGTTGTGGGATGAAAATCAACCGGGGCATGCCAGGGAGATTGGGAATCGTTCCACTATGGTTCGTTTAATTTTTTTGGGCCATTTGGGTGGACAAACGGGCAAAACGAAGCGAACGGGGCATTTTCGAGCCAAATCGGTGTGCCATAGCCCATGATTTTTGGGGTGAGCTCGGGGTTCGGGCATGCGGTGGGCCAAAAATTGATCGAGGCATGCCAGTGAGGTAAGGGATCATCTAAGTATGGTCCGTTTAATTTTTTGTGGCAAGTTAGGTGGACAAATGGGCTAAACGGCACGAACGGGTCATTTTCAGGATAAATTGGTGTGCTATAGCCCACGATTTTGGGGATGTCTCCGGGATCCGGGCGTACTATGGGCCAAAAATTGATCAGGGCATGTCAGAGAGGTTACGGATCATTTCAGTGTGGTCCGTTTAATTTTTTATGGCCCTTTGGGTTGACAAACAGGCGAAACAGCTTAAACTGGGCATTTTAGGGCCAAATTGGTGTGCTATATCCCACGATTTTGGGGATAGGCCTGGGGTCCGAGCATTTTGTTGGCCGAAAATTGATCGAGGCATGCCTGGGAGGTTGGGGATCATCCCAGTATGGTCCGTTTAATTTTCCATGGACATTTGGGTGGACAAACAGGCAAAATGGCGCGAATGAGGTATTTTGGGGCCAAATTGATGTGCTATAGCCCGCAGTTTTGTGGGTGGGCTCGGGGTCTGGGCGTGTTGTGAGCCAAAAATATATTGGGGCATGTCGGGGAGGTTGGGGATTATCCCAGTGTAGTCCGTTTAATTTTTGGTGGATATTTGGGTAGACAAACGAGCAAAACGGCGCGAACGGGGCATTTTCGGGCCAAATTGGTGTGCTATAGCCAACGGTTTTAGGGGTGGGCTCGGGGTACGGGCGTGCTATATGCCAAAAATCGATTGAGCATTCCAAGTAGGTTGAGGATCATCCCAGTATGGTCCGTTTAATTTTTGTGGCCATTTGGGTAGACTAACGAGCGATATCGCGCGATCCGGACATTTTTGGGCCATATGGATGTACTTTAGCCCATGGTTTTGGGGGTGGGCCTGCGGTTCAGGCATGTTGTAGGCCAAAAATTGACCGGGATGTGGTAGGGAGGTTGGGTATTGTCCTAGTGTGGTCCATTTAATTTTTTATGGCCATTTGAGTGGACAAACGGGAGAAACGGCGCAAACGGGGCATTTTCGGGCTAAATCAGTGTGTTATAGCCCATGGTTTTGGGGGTGGGCCCGTGGTTCGGGCGTGCTGTATGCCAAAAATTGACCAAGGCATGCCAGGGAGGTTGGTTTTCTTCCCAGTATAGTTCGTTTAAATTTTTGTAGCCATTGGGGTGGACAAAAGGGAAAAACAACGCGAACAGGGCATTTTTAGGCCAAAACTGTGTGCTATAGTCCACAGTTTCAAGGGTTGGTTCGGGGTTAGGGCATGTTGTGGGATGAATATCGATCGAGGTATGCCAAGAAGGTTGGGATCATCCCAGTGTGGTCCGTTTAATTTTTTGTGGCAAGTTGGATGGACAAACGGGCAAAACGGCGCGAACAGGGCATTTTCGATCCAAATCAGTGTGCTATATAGACCATGGTTTTGGGGGTGGGCCTGGGGTCCAGGCGTTCTGTGGGCTAAAAATATATCAGAGCATGCTAGGGAGGTTGGGGATCGTTCTAGTATGGTCTGTTTAATTTTTTGTGGCCATTTGGGTGGATAAACAGGCAAAACGGCACGAACGGGGTAATTTTGGGTCAAATTGGTGTGCTATATTCATGATTTTTGTGGTGGGCCCGAGGTCCGGGCGTGTTGTGGGCCAAAGATTGACTGGGGAATGCCAGGGAGGTTAGGGATCATTCCAGTTTGGTCCGTTAAATTTTTTGTGGCTATTTGGGTGGACAAACGAGCGAAACGGCACGAACGAGGCATTTTCGGGCCAAATCGATGTGCTATAGCCCACGGTTTTAGGGGTGGGCTCGGGGTCCGAGCATGCTATGGGCCGAAAATCAATCGGGGCATGCCATGGAGGTTAGGGATTGTCCCAGTATGGTCTGTTTAATTTTTTGTGGCTGTTTGGGTGGACAAACGGGCGAAACGGCACGAACGGGGCATTTTCGGGTTAAATTGGTGAGCTATATCCATGATTTTAGGGGTGGGCTCAGGGTCCGAGCTTGTTGTTGGCCAAAAATTGATCGGGGCATGCTAGGGAGGTTGGGGATCATTCCAGTGTGGTTCGTTTAATTTTTCGTGGCCATTTGGGTGGACAAACAACCAAAACATCGCGAACAACAAATTTTTGGGCCGAATCGGTGTGATATAGCTTACAGTTTTGGGGGTGGGCTTGGGGTCTGGGCGTGTTGTGAATCAAAAATCTTCCACGACATGTCGGGGACATTGGGGATCATCCCATTATGGTTCGTTTAATTTTTTGTGGCTATTTGGGTGGACAAACTGGTGAAACGGTACGAACGGGGCATTTTCAGGACAAATCGATGTGCCATAGACCACGGGTTTGGGGGTGGGCTCCGGTTCCGAGCGTGCTATGTGCCAAAAATTGACCGAGCATTCCAGGGAAGTTGGGTATTATCCCAGTATGGTCCGTTTAATTTTTTGGCCATTTGGATGGACAAACAAGCGAAACAGTGTGAACGGGACATTTTTGGGCCAAATTGGTGTGCTATAGCCCACGTTTTTGGGGGTGGGCCCAGGGCTCGGGCATGCTGTAGGCCAAAAATCAACCGAGGCATGTCAGGGAGGTTGGGGATCATCCCAGTATGGATTGTTTAATTTTTTGTGGCCATTTGGGTGGACAAACGAGCGAAACGGCGCGAACGGGGCATTTTTAGGCCAAATCGGTGTTCTATAGCCCACGATTTTAGGGGTGGGCTCGGGGTCCGTGCGTTCTACGTGCCAAAAATTGACCGAGTATGCCAGGGAGATTGGGGATCATCCCAGTGTGGTCCGTTTAATTTTTCATGGCTATTTGGGTTGACCAACAGGCAATATTGCAGAAATCGGGCATTTTCGGGCCAAATTGGTGTGCTTTACCCCACGGTTTTGGGGGTGGGCCTGGGGTATTGGTCTGCTGTAGGCTAAAAATTGACTGGGGCATGCCAAGGAGGTTGGGGATCGTCCCAGTGTGGTCCATTTAATTTTTTGTGGCCATCTGACTGGACAAACGGGCGAAACGACGCGAACGGGGCATTTTCGGGCCCAAACGGTGTAATATAACCCATGGTTTTGGGGGTGGGCCCATGGTTCCGGCCTGCTGTATTCCAAAAATAGACCGAGGCATCCAGGGTGCTTGGGGTTCTTCCCAGTATGGTCCATTTAATTTTTCGTAGCCATTGGGGTGGACAAAAGGGCAAAACGGCACGAACGGGGCATTTTTGGGCCAAATCAGTTTGCTATAGCCCACAGTTTTGGGGGTGGGCTCGGGGTTAGGGCATGTTGTGGGACAAAAAACAATCGAGTCATGCCAAGGAGTTTGGGGATCATCCCATCGTGGTCCGTTTAATTTTTTGTGGCAAGTTGGAAGGACAAACGGGCGAAACGGCGCGAACGGGACATTTTCGGGCAAAATCGGTGTGCTATAGCTCTTGGTTTTGGGGGTAGGCCTGAGGTCCGGGCGTGCTGTGAGCCAAAAATAGACTGGAGAATTCCAGGGAGGTTGGGATCGTCCCAGTATGGTCCGTTTAATTTTTCATGGCTATTTGGGTGGACAAACAGGCGAAACGGTGCGAACGAGGCATTTTCGGGTCAAATTGGTGTGCTATATCCATGATTTTTGTGGTGGGCTCGGGTTTCGGGCGTGTTGTAGGCAAAAATTGATCGAGGAGTGCTAGGGAGGTTGTGGATCATCCCAGTGTGGTCCGTTTAATTTTTTGTGACTATTTGGGTGGACAAACGGGCGAAACGGCACGAACAAGGCATTTTTGGGCCAAATTGGTGTGCTATAGCCCACGGTTTTAGGGGTGGGCCTAGGGACCGAGCATGCTGTGTATCAAAAATCGACCGGGGCATGGCAGGGAGGTTGGTTATCATCCCAATATAGTTCGTTTAATTTTTTGTGGATATTTAGGTAGACAAACGGGCAAAATAGCATGAACGGGGCATTTTTGGGTCAAATTTGTGTTCCATATCCATGATTTGGGGTGGGCTCGGGGTCCTGTCGTGTTGCTTGCCAAAAATTGACCGGGGCGTGCCAGGGAGGTTTGGAATCATCCCAGTGTGGTTCGTTTAATTTTTCGTGACCATTTGGATGGACAAACGGGCAACACGGCACGAACGAGGCATTTTTGGGCCAAATCGGTGTTCTATAGCTCATGGTTTTAGGGGTGGGCTCAGGGTCAGGGCATATTGTGAGTCGAAAATCTACCAGGGCGTGTCGGGGAGATTGGGGATCATCCCAGTATGGTCCATTTAATTTTTTGTGGCCATTTGGGTGGACAAACGTGCGAAACCGCACGAACGGGGCATTTTCGGGCCAAATCGGTGAGCTATAGCCCACGGGTTTGGGGGTGGGCTCAGGGTTCGGGGCGTGCTATGTGCCGAAAATTGACCGAGCATGCCAGGGAGGTTGGGGATTATCCTAGTATGGTCCGTTTAATTTTTTGTGGCCATTTGGGTGGACAAACGAGCGAAACGGCACAAACGGGGTATTTTTGTGCCAAATCAGTGTGCTATATAGCCCACGGTTTTGGGGTGGGCCCGAGGTTCAGGCATTATGTGGGCCAAAAATCGATCGAGGTATGACAGAGAGGTAAGGGATCATCCCAGTATCTTCCGTTTAATTTTTTGTGGCCATTTGCATGGACAAATTGGTGAAACGGCGCGAACGGGGCATTTTCGCATCAAATTAGTGTGCTATATCCACGATTTTGGGGGTGGGCCTGGGGTCCGGGCTTGTTGTTGGCCAAAAATAGATTGAGGCATGCCAGGGATGTTGGGGATGGTCCTAGTATGGTCTGTTTAATTTTTCGTGGCCATTTGGGTGGACAAACGTGCGAAACAACGAATGAGGTATTTTTCGGCCAAATCAGTGTGCTATAGACTACTGTTTTAGGGGTGGGCTCGGGGTCTTGGTGTGTTGTGAGTTAAAAATCTATCGGGGCGTGTCGGGGAGATTGGGGATAGTCCCAGTGTGGTCCGTTTAATTCTTTGTGGCCATTTTGGTGGACAACGGCGCGAACGGTGCATTTTTGGGCCAAATTGTTGTGCTATAGCCCGCGAATTTGGGGGTGGACCGGGGTCCGGCGTGTTGTGTGACAAAAATTGAACAGCGTGCTTAGGAGTTTGGGGATCATCCCAGTGTGGTCCATTTAATTCTTTGAGGCTATTTGGGTGGACAAACGGGCATTACGACGCAAAATAGGGCATTTTCATGGCCAAAATCGGTATGCTATAGCCTACGATTTAAGGGGTGGGGCCTAGGGTTCGGGCATGCAGTGGGCCAAAAATTGATCGAGACATGCCAAAGAGGTTGGGGATCATCCTAGTGTGGTTCGTTTAATTTTTGTGGCCATTTAGTTGGATAAATGGGCGAAATCGTCGCGAACGGGATGTTTTTCGGGCCAAATCGGTGTGCTATAGCCCACAGATTTTGGGGGTGGGCCCGGGGTCTAGGCGTACTGTATGCTGAAAATACATCGGGGCATACCAGAGAGGTTATGTGTCATCCCAGTATGGTCCGTTTATTTTTCGTGGCCATTTGGGTGGACAAACGGGCAAAACGGCGTAAATGATGCATTTTCAGGAAAAATCAATGTGCTATAGCCGATGGTTTTGGGGTGTGCTGGGGTTCAGGCGTACTGTGGGCCAAAAATCATCTGAGACATGCCAAGGAGGTTGGGGATCATCCCAGTATGGTCCATTTAATTTTTTGTGGACATTTAGGTGGGAAAAACAAGCAAAACGGTACGAACGGGATGTTTTTGGGCCAAATCGATGTGCTCTAGCCCACGGTTTTGGGGGGTGGGCCTGGGGTCCGTGCATGCTGTGGGCCGAAAATCGATCGAGGTATGCCAGGGAGTTTGGGGATCTTCCCATCCCAGTACGTTTAATTTTTTTCGTAGCTATTGGGTTGACAAACGGGCGAAACGATGCGAATGGGGGCATTTTTAGGCCAAATTGGTGTGCTATAGCCCACGGTTTTGGGGGTGGGCTCGGGGTCCGGGCGTGATGTGGGCTAAAAATTGATTGGGGTGTGCCAGGGAGGTTGGGGATAGTCCCCAGTGTAGTCCGTTTAATTTGTCGTGACCATCTGGTGGACAAACGGGCGAAATAACGTGAAAAAGCCTTTTCGGTTTAAATCGGTGTGCAATAGCCCACGGTTTTGGGGGTAGGACAGGGGTCCAGGCGTGTTGTTAGCAAAAAATTTATTGAAGCATTCTAGGGAGGTTGGGTATCATCCCGGTGTCGTCGGTTTAATTTTTATGTCCATTTGGGTGACAAACAGGCAAAATGGCGCGAACGGGGCATTTTTGGGCCAAATTGGTGTGTTATAGCCCACGGTTTTGGGGGTGGGCCTGGGCGTGCTGTTGGCCAAAAATCGATCGAGGCATGCCAGGGAGGTTGGGGATCTTCCCAGTATGGTCCGTTTAATTTTTCATGGAATTTGGGTGACCAAAATGGCAAAACGACACGAACGGGGCATTTTTCGGCCAAATTGGTGTGCTATCGCCTATGGTTTTGGATGTGGGACCGGGGTTACTTTGGGCCAAAAATTGATCGGGCCATTCCAGGTACGTTCGGGATTATCTCAATATGGTCCGTTTAATTTTTTGTGGCCATTTGGGTGGACAAACGGGCAAAACAAGCACGAATAGGGCATTTCGAGCGAAATCGAAGTGCTATAGGCCACGGGTTTTAGGGGTGAGCCCAGGGTTCGAGCGTGCTGTTGGCCGAAAATTGACCGGGGCATGCCAGGGAGGTTGGGATAATCCTAGTGTGGTTTTATTTTTCGTGGCCATTTGGGTGGAAAAACGGGTAAACTACTCGCACTAACGGGGCATTTTTAGACAAAATCGGTGTGCTATATCCCATGGTTTAAGGCGTGGGCCCAAGGTTCGGGCGTGCTATGGGACAAAAATTGATATGGCATGCTAGGGAGTAAGAATTGTCCTAGTGTAGGCCGTTTAATTTTTTGTGACCATTTGGGTGGAAAACAGGCATAACGGCGCGAACAGGGCATTTTCGGGCCAAATTGGTGTGCTATAGCCCACGGTCTTGAGGGGTGGGCCTGGGGGTCCCGGGTGTGCTGTGGGCTGAAAATTGATCAGGGCATGCCCAGGGAGGTTGGCTATCATCCCAGTAAGGTCCATTTAATTTTTTTTGGCCATTTGGTTGGACAAACGGGTGAAACGGCGTGAACGAGGCATTTTTTGGCTAAATTGGTGTGTTACAGCTCACGGTTTGAAGGGTGAACCCGAGTTTCGTGTGTGTTGTGGGCTGCAAATTGACCGGGGAGTGCCAAGGAGGTTGAGGATCATTCCAGTATGGTCCATTTAATTTTTTGTGGCTATTTCGTTGGACAAAGGGGTAAAAACGGCGCGAACGAGGCATTTTCGGGCCAAATTGATGTGCTATAGCCCACGGTTTTAGGGGTGGGCCCGGGGTACGAGTGTGTTGTCGGCTGAAAATCAAATTAATTGTGAAGGGACGTTAGGTATCATCTCAGTGTGGTTTGTTTAACTTTTCATGGCCATTTGGGGTGACAAACGGGCGAAACGGCGCGAACGGGGCATTTTTGGGCTGAATTGGTGTGCTATATCCCACGGTTTTGGGGTGTGGGCATGAGGCCGAGCATGTTGTTGTCTGAAAATTGACCGGGCAATGCCAGGGAGGTTAGGGATCATCCCAGTATGGTCTATTTAATTTTTTATGGTCATTTGTGTGGACAAACCGGCGAAACGGTGCAAACGAGGCATTTTCGGGCCAAACTGGTGTTCCATAGCACACGATTTTGGGGGTGGGCCCGGGCGTACTTTGGCCGACAATTAATTGAGGAGTGCCAGGGAGATTGGGGATCATCCCAGTGTGGACCGTTTAATTTTTTAGGGCCATTTGGGTGGACAAACGAATAAAATGGCACGAACGGGGCATTTTCGAGTCAAATCGGTGTGCTATAGCCCACGGTTTTAGGTGTGGGCCTGAGATTCGGGCGTGCTATTGACCAAAAATCGGTCGGGGCATGACAGGGAGGTTAGGGATTATCCCAGTGTGGTACGTTTAATTTTTCATTGCTATTTGAGTGGACAAACAGACAAAATAGTGCGAACGGGGCATTTTTTGGTTAAATCGATGTGCTTTAGCCACGGTTTAGGGGTGGACCCGAGGTCCGCATGCTGTGGGTCAAAAATTGACCGGGGCATGCTAGGGAGGTTATGAATCATCCCAGTGTGGTCCGTTTGATTTTTTGTGGCCATTTGGGGGGACAAACGGGAAAAACAGCGTGAACAGGGCATTTTCAGGCCAAATCGGTGTGCTTTATCCCATGGTTTTGGGGGTGGGCCCGGGGTCCAGGTGTGCTGTGGGCCAAAATATAACTGGGGCATGCCATGGAGGTTGGGGATCATCCCTGTGTGGTCGGTTTAATTTTTGTGTCCATTTGGTTGGACAGAAGAGAGAAACGGTGCAAATGGAGCATTTTTGGGCTAAATCGGTGTGCTACAGCCCACGATTTTGGGGGTGGGACCGGGGTCCGGGCATACTGTGGGCTGAAAATCAACTAGGGCATGCCAGGAAGGTTGGGGATCCTCCCAGTGTGGTCCGTTTAATTTTTGTGGCCATGTGTGTGGAGAAATAGGCTAAACGGCATGAGCGGGGCATTTTTTAGACAAATTGGTGTGCTATAGACCAGGGTTTCGGGGGTGGACCCTTGGTTCAGGCATTTTGTGGGCTGGAAATCGACCGAGGCATGTCATGTAGTTTAGGGATCATCCCATTATGGTCCGTTTAATTTTTTTGTGGCCATTTGGTTGGACAAACGGGTGAAACGGTGTGAACGAGGTATTTTTGGGCTAAATCGGTGTGTTACAGCTTACGGTTTCGAGGGTGGACCCAGATTTCGGGCGTTCTGTGGGCTGTAAATCGATCGGGGAGTGCCAGGGAGGTTGGGGATCATTCCAGTATGGTCCATTTAATTTTTCGTGGCTATTTGGTTGGACAAAGGGGTAAAACGGCGCGAATGAGGCATTTTCGGGACAAATCGATGAGCTATAGCCCACGGTTTTGGGGATGGGCTCGGGGTACGAGAGTGTTGTCGGTTGAAAATCAAAATGATCAAGCCAGACACATTGGTATCATCCCAGTGTGGTTCATTTAAATTTTCGTGGCCATTTGGATGGACAAACGGGCGAAATGGTGCGAACGGGGCATTTTCGGGCCGAATTGGTGTGCTATAGCCCACGGTTTTGGGTGTGGGCATGGGGACGGGCGTGTTGTTGGCTGAAAATTGATTGGGGTGTGCCACGGAGGTTAGGGATCATCCCAGTATGGTCCATTTAATTGGGGCATGCTAGAGAGGTTGGGGATCGTTCTAGTGTGCTCCATTTAATTTTTTGTGGCCATTTGGGTTGACAAACGGGCGAAACAGTTCGAACGGGGAATTTTCAAGCCAAATTGGTATGCTATATCCCACGGTTTTAGGGGTGGGCCCAGGGTTCAGGCATTCTGTGGGCTAAAAATTGATCGAGGCATGCCAGCGAGGTTGGGGATCATCCCAGTATGGTCTGTTTAATTTTTTGTGGCCATTTGGGTCGACAAATGGACAAAACGGTGCGAACGAGACATTTTTGGACCAAATCGGTGTGCTATAGCCCACGGTTTTGGGGTTGGGCCCGGGGTATAGGCGTGATGTGGGCCAAAAATTGACCGGGGCATGCCGGGCAGGTTGGGGATCATTATGGTTGACAAACAGGTGTAAAGGCGCGAACCGGGCATTTTCAGGCAAAATTGGTGTGCTATCGCTCAACGTTTCGAGGGTGGGCCTGGGGTCCGGGTGTCCTGTGTGCTTAAAACCGAGTTTTCCAGGAGGTTGGGGATCATCTTTGTGTGATCTATGTAATTTTTTGTGTCCATTTCGGTGTACAAAAGGGAAAAACGGCGCGAACGGAGTATTTTAGGGCCAAATCGGTGTGCTATAGCCCACAGTTTTAAGGGTGGGCTCGGGTTCTGGGCATACTATCGGCCGAAAATCAACCGTAGCGTGCTAGGGAGGTTGGGGATCATCCCAGTATGGTTCCTTTAATTTTTCGTGGACATTTGGGTGGACAAACGGGCGAAATGGTGCTAACGGGATATTTTCGAGCCAAATTGGTATGCTATAGCCCAAAGTTTCCAGGGTGGGCTTGGGGTCCGGGTGTGCTGTGGGCTAAAAATCCACTGGGGCATGCCAGGGAGGTTGGGGATCGTCCTAGTATGGATCGTTTAATTTTTCGTGGCCATTTGGGTGGACAAACGGGGAAAACTGCATGAATGAGGCAATTTTGGGCCAAATCGATGTGTTATAGCCCACGATTTTGGGGGTGAACCTGGGATTCGGGCGTGCTGTGGGACGAAAATCTACCGAGGGGT
Organism: Capsicum pubescens; assembly: GCA_030864215.1. Lineage (NCBI taxonomy): Eukaryota > Viridiplantae > Streptophyta > Magnoliopsida > Solanales > Solanaceae > Capsicum > Capsicum pubescens. The sequence continues at coordinate 45,605,040 of CM061543.1, forward strand.
GCCAGGTAGGTTGGGGATCATACCAGTATGGTTCGTTTAATTTTTTGTGGACATTTGGGTGGGAAAACAGGCAAAACGGTGCGAATGGGGCATTTTCGAACTAAATCGATGTGCTATAGCCCATGGTTTTGGGGGTGGGCCCAGGGTTCGGGCTTGCTGTGGGCCGAAAATCGTTCGGGGCATGCCATGGAGGTTGGGGATTATCCCAGTATGGTCTGTTTAATTTTTTGTGCCTATTTGAGTTGGCAAACGGGAAAAATAGCGCGAACGAGGCATTTTCGGGCTAAATCGGTGTGCTATTACCAACGGTTTCAGGGATGGGCCCAGGGTCCGGGCGTACTGTGGGCAAATATTTACTGAGGCGGCCAAGGAGCTTGGGTATCATCCCAGTGTCATCAGTTTAATTTTTGTTTCCATTTGGGTGGACAAACTGACAAAACGGCGCAAATGGGGTATTTTCGGGCCAAATTGGTGTGCTATAGCCCACGGTTTTAGGGGTGGGCCCGGGGTCCAAGAATGCTGTGGGCCAAAAATTTATCGGGGCTTGCCAGGGAGGTTGGGGATAATCCCAGTGAGGTCTTTTTAATTTTTTATGGTCATTTAGTTTGACAAACGAGAATAATTGCGTGAATGGGGCATCTTGCGGCCAAGTCGGTGTGCTATAGCCCACGGTTTTAGGGGTGGGCCCGGGCTCCAGGTGTGCTTTTGTCCGAAAATCGACCGGGGCGTGCCAGGGAGGTTGGGGATCATCCCAGTATGGTCCATTTAATTTTTCATTGCCATTTCTATGGACAAACGGGCGAGACAACGCGAATTGGGCATTTTCGATCCAAATTGATTTGCTATAACCTATGGTTTTGGGGTGGACCCGGGGTTCGGGAGTGCTGTCATCCGAAAATTGATCGGGGTATGCCAGGGAGGTTGGGGATCTTTCCAATGTGGTCCGTTTATTTTTTTGTGGCTATTTGGGTGGTCAAACGAGCAATATAGAGTGAAAGGGGAGTTTTTGGGCTAAATCAATGTGCTATAGCCCACGGTTTTAGGGGTGGGCTCGGGGTCCAGGCGTGCTATGGGCCAAAAATTGACTGGGCATGCCAGGGAGGTTAGGGATCATCCTAGTGTGGTCCATTTAATTTTTTGTGGGCATTTGGGTGGACAAACGGGCAAAACGGCATAAACGGGGCATTTTTGGGCCAAATCGATATGCTATAACCCACGGTTTCGGGGGTGGGCCCGGGGTCCGGGTGTGCTGTGGGCCTAAATTGATCGGGGGCATGCCATGGAGTTGGGGAACGTCCTAGTGTGGACTGTTTAATTTTTCGTAGCCATTTGGGTGGACAAACGGGTGAAACTACACTAACGGGGCATTGTTAGGCATAATCGGTGTGCTATAATCCACGATTTTAGGGGTGGGCCTAGGTTCTGAGCGTGCTGTGGGCCAAAAATCGAATGGGGTGTGTCAGGGAGGTTGGATATTGTCCCAGTATGGTCCATTTAATTTTTTGTGGCCATTTGGGTGGACAAACAGGCGAAACGGCGCTAACAGGGCATTTTCGGGCCAAATCGGTGTGTTATAGCCCACAGATTAAGGGGTGGACCCAAGGTCCAGGCATGCTGTCAGCTGAGAATCGACCGAGGCATGCCAGGGAAGTCAAGGATCATCCCAGTATGGTCCATTTAATTTTTTGTGGCCATTTGGTTGGACAAACGGGAAAAATGATGCGACCGGGGCATTTTCGGGCCAATTCGATGTGCTACAGCCCTCGATTTTTGGGTTGGGCTCGGGGTCCAGGCGTGTTGTGGGCCACAAATTGACCGGGGAGTGCCAGGGAAGTTAGGGATCATCCCAATATGGTCTGTTTAATTTTTTGTGGCCATTTAGGTGTAGAAAAATGGGAAAAACGGCGCGAACGAGGAATTTTTGGGCCAAATCAGTGTGCTTTAGCCCACGATTTTTGGGGTGACCCCAGGGTTTGGGAGTTCTGTGGGTTGAAAATCGACTTGGACGTACTAGGGAAGTCGGGGATCATCCCAGTGTAGTTCGTTTAATTTTTTGTGGCTATTTAGGTGGACAAACGGGAAAAATGGCATGAACGTATATTTTAGGAAAAAATCGGTGTGATATAGCCCATGGTTTCAGGGTGGGCCCAGTGTATGGGCATTCTGTGGGTCAAATATCGACCGAGGCATGCCAGGAAGGTTGAGGATCATCTCAGTGTGATCTATTTAATTTTCAGTTGCCATTTAGGTGGACAAACGGGCGAAACGGCACGAACGGTGCATTTTTTTGCCAAATCAGTGTGCTATAGCCCACAGTTTCGAGGGTGGGCTCGAGTTTCTAGCGTCCTGCTGGCCAAAAATCCACCGGAGCATGACAAGAAGGTTGGGTATCATCCTAGTGTGGTCCATTTAATTTTTCGTGGCCATTTAGGTGGATAAACGGACAAAACGGCACGTATGGAGCATTTTCGGGTCAAATCGATGTGCTATAGCCCACGGTTTTGGGGGTGGGCCCGGGGTCCGGGTGTGCTGTGAGCCAAAAATTGACCAAGGCATGACAGGGAGGTTAGGGATCGTCCCAGTGTAGTTCGTTTAATTTTTCATGGCCATTTGGATGGACAAACGGGCAAAACGGTGCGAACGGGGCATTTTCGGGCTAAATTGGTGTGCTATTTCCCACGATTTTAGGGGTGGGCCTAGGATCCGGGCGTGCTGTGGGCTAAGAATTGATCAGGACATTCCAAGGAGGTTGGGAATCATCCCAGTGTGATCCGTTTAATTTTTTGTGGCCATATGGGTGGACAAACGGGCGAAATGGCGCGAACGGGAATTTTCAGGCTATATCGATGTGCTATAGCCCATAGTTTTAGGGGTGGGTTCGGGCGTGCTGCCGACCAAAAATCTACCTGGGCATGCCAAGAAGGTTGGGGATCATCCCATTGTGGTCCGTTTAATTTTTTCTGGCCATTTGAGTGGACTAACGGGCGAAACGATGCGAACGGGGCATTTACGGGCTAAATTAGTATGCTACAGCCCATGGTTTTGGGGGTGGGCCTAGGGTCCAAGTGTGTTATGGACTAAAATTGACCAGGGCATTACAAGGAGGTTGGGGATATTCCAGTATGGTCCGTTTAATTTTTTGTGTCCATTTGGGTGGACAAACGAGTGAAACAGCATGAATGGGTCATTTTTGGGCCAAATCGATGTGCGATAGCCCACGTTTTAGGGGGTGGGCCTGGGGTCCAAGCATGTTGTGGGCCAAAAATTGATCGGGGCATGCCAGGGAGGTTGGGGATCATCCCAGTAGGGTCTGTTTAATTTTTTGTGGCCATTTGGATTGAGAAATGGGCAAAACGGCATGAGCAGGGCATTTTTGGGCTAAATCGGTGTGCTATAGCCCACAGTTTCGGGGTAGGGCCGAGGTCCAGGCATGCTGTGGGCCAAAAATCGATCAGGGCATGCCATGGAGGTTGGGGAACTTTCCAGTGTGGTTCGTTTAATTTTTGTGGCCATTTAGGTGGACAAACGGGAAAAACGGCGTGAAAGGGGCATTTTCGAGCCAAATTGGTGTGCTATAGCCTATGATTTTGGGGATGGGCCCGGGGTTCGAGCATGCTGTGCAGCGAAAATTGACCGAAGATTGCCAGAGAGGTTGGGGATCATCCCAGTGTAGTCCATTTAATTTTTTGTGGCCATTTAGGTGGATAAACGAGCAAAATGGTGTAAACAGGATATTTTCGAGCCAAATCGGTGTGCTATAGCCCACGGTTTTGGGGGTGGGATCGGGGTCCGGGAGTGTTGTGGGTCAAAAATCAATCGGGGCATACCAAGGAGGTTGGGATCATACCAGTGTTTTTCGTTTAATTTTTCATGGCTATTTGGGTAGACAAAATGACTAAACGGTGCGAACGAGTTGTTTTTTAGCCAAATCGGTGTGCTATAGCCTACGGTTTCGTGGGTGGGCTCAAGGTCCGGGCTTGCTGTGGGCCAAAAATCAATTGGGGTATGCCAGGAAGGTTGGGGATCATCCTGGTGTGGTTCATTTAATTTTTTGTGGCTATTTGGGTGGACAAACGGGTGAAACGGGGAGTTTTCGAGCCAAATCGGTGGGTTATAGCCCTCAGTTTTAGGGGTGGGCTTGGGGTCTGGGCGTGCTGTGGGCTGAAAATTGACTGAGGCATGCCAGGGAGGTTGGGGATCGTCCCAGTGTGGTACATTTAATTTTTTGTGGCTATTTGGGTGGACAATTGGGCAAAACAGAACGAACGAGGAATTTTCGGGACAAATCGGTGTGCTATAGCCCACGGTTTCGGGGGTGGGCCCGGGGTCCGGGCATGCTGTGGGCTGAAAATCATCTAGGGCATGCCAGGGAGGTTGGGAATCCTCCTGGTTTGGTCCATTTATTTTTCGTGGAGATTTAGGTGTACAAACAAGCGAAACGGCACAAACAGGGCATTTTTGGGCCAAATCGGTGTGCTATAGCGCACGGTTTTTGGGGGTGGGCCCGAAGTTCGGGCGTGTTGTGGGTTAAAAATTTACTGGGGCATGCCAAGGAGTTTGGAAATCATCCCAGTGTGGTCCGTTTAATCTTTTATGGCCATTTGGATGGACAAACGGGCAAAGCGGTATGAACGGGGAATTTTTGGGCCAAATCAGTGTGATATAGCCTACGGTTTTGTGGGTAGGCCAAGGGTCCGAGCATTTTTTGGGCCGAAAATCGATCGGGGTGTGCCAGGGAGGTTGGATAACATCCCAGTGTAGTCCGTTTATTTTTTCATGGCTATTTGTGGGACAAACGAGCAAAACAGCGAGAACGGGCATTTTCGGGCCAAATCGGTGTGCTATAGCCCATGGTTTTGGGGGTGGGCCTGGGGTTTGGGCTTTCTATGGTCCAAAAATTGATCGGGGCATTACATGGAGTTTAGGGATCATCCCAGTGTGGTCCGTTTAATTTTTCGTGGCCATTTGGGTGGACAAATAGGTGATATAGCGCAAATCGAGCGTTTTAAGGCCAAATCGGTGTGTTATAGCCCAAGGTTTTGGGGGTGGGCTCGGTTTTCGGGCATGTTGTGGGCTAAAAATTGATTGGGGCGTGCAGGGAGGTTGGGGATCGTCCTAGTGTGGTCCATTTAATTTTTTGTGGCCATTTGTGTGGACAAATGGGCGAAACGACGCAAATGGGGAATTTTTGAGCCAATTTGGTGTGCTATAGCCCACGGTTTAGGGGGTGGGACCGGGCGTGTTGTGGACCAAAAATCTCCATTGCGTGCCAAGGAGGTTTGACATCATCCCAGTGTGGTCCATTTAATTTTTCATTGTCATTTGGGTGGACAAACAGGCAAAATGGCGTGAACAGGGCATTTTTGGGGCAAATCAGTGTGTTATAGCCCACGGTTTCGGGGGTGGGCTCGGGGTAAGGGTGTGCTGTGGGCCAAAAATTGATTGGAATATGTCAGGGAGGTGAAGGATTGTCCCAGTGTGGTTCGTTTAATTTTTTGTGGCCATTTAGGTGGACAAACGGGCCAAATGGTGTGAATAGGGCATTTCCGGGCCAAATCGATGTTCTAGCCCACGGTTTTGGGGTGGGTTCGAGGTCCGGGCATTCTATGGGCCGAAAATCGATCGAAGCAAGACAGGGAGGTTGAGGATTATTCCAGTGTGGTCCGTTTAATTTTTCGTGGCAATTTTGGTGGACAAACAGGTGAAATGGTGCGAACGGAGAATTTTCAGGCCAAATTGGTCTGCTATAGCCCACGGTTTTGGAGGTGCGCCCGGGGTTCAAGCATTTTGTGGGCTAAAAATTGATCGAGGCATGCCAGGGAGATAAGGGATCATCCGAGTATAGTCTGTTTAATATTTTGTGGCCATTTGGGTGGACTAACGGGTGAAACGGTGCGAATGAGGCAATTTTGTGCCAAATCGGTGTGCTATAGCCCACGATTTTATGGTTGGGCCTGGGGTCTGGGTGTGTGTGGGATGAAAATTGACCGGGGAATGTCGGGCAGGTTGGGGATCATCCCAGTGTGGTTTGTTTAATTTTTCGTAGTCATTTGAGTTGACAAACGAGCAAAACGGGGAGGACGGGGACTTTTCGGGAAAAATCGGTGTGCTATAGCCACGGTTTTGGGAGTGGGCTCGGGGTTCGGGCGTTCTGTGAGCCTAAAATCGATCGAGCATGCTAGGGAGGTTGGTAATCATTCGTGTGTGGTTTGTTTAATTTTTTGTGGCCATTTGGGTGGACAAACGAGCAAAATGGCACGAACGGGGCATTTTTGGGCCAAATCGGTGTGCTATAGCCTACAGTTTTGGGGATGGGCCTGGAGTTCGGGAATGCTGTAGGATGAAAATTGATCGGGGCATGCCAGGGGGTTGGGGATCATCGTAGTATGGTTCGTTTAATTTTTCTTGGCTATTTGGGTGGACAAACGGGTGAAATGGTGCGAATGAGACATTTTTGGGCCAAATCAGTGTGCTATAGCCCATAGTTTCGGGGGTGGTCCTGGGGTCCGGGCGTTCTGTTGGATGAAAATCCACCGGGGCCTGCCAGGGAGGTTGGGGATCATCCCAGTATGGTCCGTTTAATTTTTCATGGCAATTTGGGTGGACAAATGGGGGAAACTGTGTGAACGAGGCATTTTCGGGCTAAATTGGTGAGATATAGCCCACGGTTTTGGGGGTGGGACTGGGGTTCAGGTATGCTGTGGGACAAAAATTGACCGATTGGAGTGCCAGGGAGGTTGAGGATCGTCCTAGTATGGTCCGTTTAAATTTTTGTGGCTATTTGGGTGGGCAACCAGGTGAAACGGCATGAACGGGGCATTTTTGGGCTAAATCAATGTTCTATAGCCCACGGTTTTGGTGGTGGGCTGGGGTATGGGCTTTCTGTGGGCCAAAAATCAATCGGGGCATGCCAGGGAAGTAGGGGATCATCCCAATATGGTCCGTTTAATTTTTTGTGGCCATTTGGGTGGACAAACGGGCAAAACGGTGCGAATAAGGCATTTTTAGGATAAATTGGTGTTCTATAGCCTACGGTTTCGGGGGTGGGCCTAGGGTCTGGGCGTGCTATGGGCCAAAAATCGACTAGGGTATGCCAGGGAGGTTGGGATCATCCCAGTATGGTCCATTTAATTTTTTGTGTCCATTTGGGAGGATAAACGAATGAAATGGTGTGAATGAGGCATTTTTTGGGCTAAATCAGTGTGCTAGCCCACGGTTTTGGGGGTGGGCCCAGGGTCCGGGCGTGCTCTGGGCCGAAAATTGACTAGTGTGAGCCAGAGAGGTTTGGTATCTTCTTGGTGTGGTCGATTTAATTTTCGTGGCCATTTGGGTGGACAAAATGGCAAACCAGCGCGAACAGGGCATTTTCAGGCTAAATTGGTGTGCTATAGCCCACGGTTTTGGGGGTGGGCCTAGGGTTTGGGTGTGTTGTGGGCCAAAAATTGATCGAGGCATGTGAAGGAGTTTGGGGATCGTCCCAGTGTGGTCCGTTTAATTTTTTGTGGCCATTTGGGTGGACATACAGGCAAAACGGCACGAACAGGGAATTTTTGGGCTAAATCGATGTGCTATAACCCACGGTTTTGTGGGTAAGCCCAGGGTCCAGGTGTGCTTTGGGATAAAAATCGATCGGGGTGTGCCAGGGAGATTGGGGAACATCCCAGTGTGATTCGTTTAATTTTTCATGGCTATTTGGGTGGACAAACGGGCGAAACGACGCGAACGGGCATTTTCGGGCCAAATCGGTGTGCTATAGCCCATGGTTTTAGGGCGGGGTTTGGGTTTCGGGCTTTTTGTGGTTCGAAAATTGATCGAGGCGTGCCAGGGAGGTTGGGGATCATCCCAGTGTTTTCCGTTCAATATTTTGTAGCAATTTGGGTGGACAAACAGTTGATATGGCGCAAACCGGACATTTTTAGGCCAAATCGGTGTGCTATAGCCCAAGGTTTTGGGGGGGTGCTCGGGATTCGGGCGTACTGTGGGCCAAAAATCAACCGGGGCATGCCAGGGAGGTAAGGGATTATCCTAGTGTGGTCCATTTAATTTTTTGTGGCCATTTATGTGGACAAACGGGCGAAACGGCAAAAATGGGGCATTTTTAGCCAAATCGGTGTGCTATAGCCCACAGTTTTGGGGGTGGGTCTGGGCATACTGTGGGCCAAAAATCTACCAAGGCATGCTAGGGGGGTTGAGGATCATCCCAGTATGGTCCGTTTAATTTTTCATTACTATTTGGGTGGACAAAAGAGCAAAACGGCGCGAACAGGGCATTTTCAAGCCAAATCGATGGTCTATAGCCCACGGTTTCGGGGGTGGCCTCGGGGTACGAGCGTGATGTGGGCCAAAAATTAATCGGGGCATGTCAAGGAGGTTAGTGATTGTCCCGATGTGTTTTTTTTAATTTTTTGTGTCCATTTAGGTGGACAAACGGGCGAGATGGCGCGAACGGGGCATTTTCGGGCCAAATAGGTGTGCTTGCCCACAATTTTGGGGTGGGCCCAGTGTTCGAGAATTTTATGGGCCGAAAATCGATTGGGGCAAGACATAAAGGTTGGGGATCATTCCAGTATGGTCCGTTTAATTTTTTGTGGCCATTTGGGTGGACAAACGAGCGAAATGATGTGAATGGGGCATTTTTGGGCCAAATTGGTCAGCTATAGCCCACGGTTTTGGGGGTAGGCCCGGTTTTCGAGTATTTTATGGGCTAAAAATTGATTGGGGCATGCCAGGAAGGTTGGGGATCGTTCCAGTGTGGTCCATTTAATTTTTTGTGACCATTTGGGTTGACAAAGGGGAGAAACGGCGTGAACGAGGCATTTTTGGGCCAAATCGGTGTGCTATATCCCACAGTTTTGGGGTTGGCCCCGAGTTCTGGGTGTGCTGTGGGCCTAAAATCGACCGAGGCATGCCGACCAGGTTAGGGATCGTCCCAGTATGGTCCTTTTAATTTTTCGTAGTCATTTGGATGGACAAACAGGCGAAACGGCATGAACGGGGCCTTTTTGGGAAAAATCAGTGTGCTATAGCTCATGGTTTCGGGGGTGGGCTCGAGGTTCGGTCATGTTGTGTCCCTAAAATCGATCGAGCATGCCAGGGAGGTTGGGGATCATTCGTGTGTGGTGCATTTGATTTTTCGTGGTCATATAGGTGGACAAATAGGCAAAACGGCGCGAACGGGGCATTTTTTAGCCAAATCGGTGTGCTATAGCCCACAGTTTTAGGGGTGGGACCAGATTTCAGGCATGTTGTAGGCCAAAAATTGACCAGGGCATGTCTGGGAGGTTGGGGATCGTTCTAGTATAGTTCATTTGTTTTTTTGTGGACAATTGGGTGGACAAACGGGAGAAATGGTGTGAACAAGATGTTTTCAGGCTAAATCGGTATGCTATAGCCAATAGTTTTGGGGGTGGACCTGGGGTCTGGGCGTTCTGTGGGCCGAAAATCCACTGGAATCGTCCCAGTATGGTTCGTTTAATTTTTCCTTGCTATATGGGTGTATAAAAGGGGAAAACTGCACGAACGAGGCATTTTCGGGCCAAATCAGTGAGCCATAGCCCACGGTTTCGGGGGTGGGCCTGGGGTTCAGGCGTGCTATGGGCCAAAAATCATCCGAGGAATGCCAGGGAGGTTGGGGATCGTCCCAGTGTGGTCTGTTTTATTATTTTTGGCCATTTGGGTAGGCAAACAGGTGAAACGGCACGAACAGGACATTTTTTAGCTAAATCGATGTGTTATAGCCCACGGTTTTGGCGGTGGGCCCAGGGTCCGGGCGTGCTGTAGGCAAAAAATCATCGGGGCGTACCAGGGAGGTTGGGGATCATCCCAGTTTGGTCCTTTTAATTTTTTGTGGCCATTTGGATGGACAAACAGATGAAATGGCTTGAACGAGGCATTTTTTGGCTAAATTAGTGTGCTATAACCCACAATTTTGGGGGTGGGCCCAGGGTCCGAGCGTTCTATGGGCCGAAAATTGACTAGGGTGTACCAGGGTGGTTGGGTATCATCCTGGTGTGGTCGGTTTAATTTTTGTGGCTCGTTGGGTGGACAAAATGGCAAAACGCCGCGAATGAGGCAGTTTCAGACCAAATTGGTGTGCTATAGCCCACGAATTTAGGGGTGGGCCCGGGGTCCAAGCGTGCTGTGGGCTGTAAATTGATCGGGGCATGACAGGGAGGTTGGGGATCATCCCAGTATGGTACGTTTAATTTGTCGTAGCCATTTGGTTAGACAAATGGCCGAAACGGCGCAAACGGGGCATTTTCGGGCCAAATCGGTATGCTAAAGCCCTTGGTTCGGGGGTAGGCCCGGATTCCTGGTGTGCTATAGGACACAAATCAACCGAGGAGTGCCACGGAGGTTGGGTATTATCCTAGTATAGTCCATTTAATTTTTAATGGCCATTTGGGTGAGCAAACAAGAAAAACAACGGAAACGAGGCATATTCGGGCCGAATCAGTGTGCTTTAGCCCACAGTTTTGGGGGTGGGCTCGGGGTCCAAGAGTTATGTGGGCTGAAAATCGACTCGAGCATGCCAGGGAGGTTGGGAATCATCCCAGTATGGTCCGTTTAATTTTTGGTGGCTATTTGGGTGGACAAACAGGCGAAACGATGCGAACGAGGTATTTTCAAGAAAAATTGGTGTGCTATAGCCCATGGTTTCGGGGGTGGCCCCGGCGTTCGGGAGTACTGTGGGTCGTAAATCGACCGGGGTATGCCAGGGAGGTTGGGGATCATCCCAGTGTGATCTATTTAATTTTTTGTGGCCATTTAGGTGAATAAATGGACGGAACGGCATAAATGGGACATTTTTGGGTCAAATCGGTGTGCAATAGCTCATGGTTTTGAGGGTGGGATCGAGTTTCGGGTGTCCTATGGGCCAAAAATCCATTGGGACATTCCAGGAAGGTTGGGGATCGTCCCAGTATGGTCCCTTTAATTTTTTGTGGCGATTTAGGCGGACAAAAGGACAAAATGGCACGAACGGGGCATTTTTAGGCCAAATAGGTGTACTATAGCCCACGATTTTGGAGGTGGGCCAGGGGTCCGGGCGTGCTGTAGGCCAAAAATTGATGAAGGCGTGCCAGGGAGGTTGGGGATTATCTCAGTGTGGTCCGTTTTATTTTTCGTGGCCATTTGGGTGGACAAACGGGGGAAATGACATGAATAGGGCATTTTCGGACTAAATTGGTGTGCTATAGCCTATGGTTTTGGGGGTGGGCTCGGGGTCCCAGCGTGGTGTGGGCTAAAAATCGACTGGGGTGTACCAGGGAGGTTGGGGATTGTCCGAGTATGGTCCGTTTAATTTTTCGTGGTCATATGGGTGGACAAACGGCGCGAACGAGGCATTTTTGGGCCAAATTAGTGTGCTATAGCCCACGGTTTCGGGGGTGGGTTCGGGCGTGTTGTAGGCCAAAATTCGACCGAGGCGTGCCAGGGAGGTTGGGGATCATCCCAGTGTGGTCCGTTTAATTTTTCGTGGCCATTTGAGTGGAAAAACGGGCAAAATGGTGCGAACGGGGCATTTTTGGGCTAAATTGGTGTACTACAGCCCACGGTTTCGGGGGTGGGCCCGGGCATGTTGTGGGCCAAAAATTGACCAGGGTATGCCAGTGAGGTTAGGGATCATCCCATTGTGGTCTATTTAATTTTTGGTGGTTATTTGGGTGGGAAACGGGCGTAACGGTGCGAATGGGGCATTTTTCGAGCCAAATTAGTGTGCTATAGCCCACGGTTTTGCAGGTGGACCCAGGGTCCGGGCGTGCTGTGGGCCAAAAAATCGACCGGGGTACGCCAGGGATATTGGGGATTGTCTCAGTGTGGACCGTTTAATTTTTTATGGCTATTTGGTTGGACAAACGGGCAAAATGGAGCAAACAAAGCATTTTTGGGCTAAATCGGTGTGCTATAACCCATGGTTTCGGGAGTGAGCCCAGGGTCCGAGGGTGCTGTGGGACTAAAATCAACCGGGGCATTCTAGGGAGGTTGGGGATCATTCCAGTATAGTCCATTTAATTTTTTGTAGCCATTTGGGAGGACAAACGGGCGAAACAGTGCAAACGGGTTATTTTCTGGGCAAATCAGTGTGCGATAGCCCACGGTTTCGAGGGTGGGCTAAGGGTCCAGGCGTGTTGTGGGCCAAAAATCGACCGAGGCATGCCAGTGAGGTTGGGGATCATCCCAATGTGGTTCGTTTAATTTTTCGTGTCCATTTGGATTGACAAACAGGCAAAACGGCGTGAACGGGGCATTTTTGGGCCAAATCGGTGTGCTATAGCCCATGGTTTCGGGGTAGGGCTGAGGTCCGGGAATGTTGTGGGACAAAAATCGATTGGGGCATGTCAGGAAGGATGGGTATCTTTCGAGTGTAGTTCGTTTAATTTTTCGTAGCTATTTGGGTGGACAAACAGGCAAAACGGTGAGAAAGGGGCATTTTCGGGACAAATTGGTGTGCTATAACCTATGATTTTGGGGATGGGCCCGGGGTTTGGGCATGCTGTGTGGTGAAAATTGACCAGGGATTGCCAGGGAGGTTGGGGATCATCATAGTGTAGTCCGTTTAATTTTTTGTGGCTATTTGGGTGGACAAACGAGCAAAACGGCACGAACGGGGCATTTTCGAGCAGAATTGGTGTGCCATAGCCCACGGTTTTGGGGGTGGGACTGTTTTTCGAGCGTTCTGTGGGAAAAATATCAACCAGGGCATGCCAGGAAGGTTGGGGATCATCCCAGTATGGCCCGTTTAATTTTTTTGCGGCCATTTGGGTGGACAAACGGGCAAAACGGCATGAATGGGGAATATTTGGCCAAATCGGTGTGCTATAGCCCACGATTTCAGGGTGGTCCCGGAGTACAGGCGTGCTATGGGCCAAAAATCGACCGAGGCGTGCCAGGGAGGTTGGGGATAGTCCCAGTGTGGTTCGTTTTATTTTTTGTGGCTATTTGGGTGGACAATCGAGTAAAACAGCGTGAACGAGGCATTTTTGGACCAAATCGGTATGCTATAGCCCACGGTTTTGGGGGTGGGCCTTGGGTTCGGGTGTGTTGTGGGCCAAAATCAACCGCGGCGTGCCGAGATTGGGGATCATCCCAGTGTGGTCCGTTTAATTTTCCATGGCCATTTGGGTAGGCAAACAGGCGAAACTGAGTGAATGGGGTATTTTTAGGCTAAATCGATGTGCTATAGCCCACGGTTTTGGAGGTGGGCCTAGGATCCAGGCTTGCTGTGTGCCGAAAATTAATCAAGGCATGACAGGGAGGTTGGTGATCATCTTAGTGTGGTTCGTTTAATTTTTCATGGCCATTTGGGTGGACAAATGGTGCAAACGAGGCATTTTCGGGACAAATTGGTCTGCTATAGCCCACGGTTTTGGGGGTAGGCACGGGGTCCAGGCGTTCTGTGGGCCAAAAATCGATCAGGATGTGCCATGGAGGTTGGGGATCATCCCAGTGTGGTCTGTTTAATTTTTTGTGGCCATTTGGGTGGATAAACGGGCGAAATAGCATGAACGAGGCGTTTTTGGGCTAAATCGGTATGCTATAGCCCATGGTTTTGGGGGTGGGCCTTGGGTTCGGGCGCGCTGTGGGCCAAAAATTGACTGGGGCATGCTAGGGAGGTCGGGGATCATCCCAGTATGGTCGATTTAATTTTCGTAGCCATTTGGGTGGACAAACTGGCGAACGGCGCGTTTTCGGACCAAATTAGTGTGCTATAGCCCATGGTTTTTAGGGGTGGGTTATAACGCTCAAATTACACTCTTGAATGGGTGTAAGCGATCGTTGTCAATATAAAACCCAACTAAGTTGGGGTCGTATCCCATAGGGAATAGGGTGTGAACTTCAATTTGTTTACTAAATACTTTACTGGTAGTTTAATGTTTCCGAAAATGGGGGTTTAAGTTTCACAGAGAATTAATTGTCACTTTCAATATTTTAGTGTTGTAATCAATCTAAATGGGAAACCAGAGTTATGTTCACCATAGATTTTGGGAATTGATAGATACTAGGTAATGCTTGAGATTCTTGAAGCAAGTAGAAACAACAGAATATCTCTGACGACAATACTATCTGACTTATCTCTTGACCTCACCAGACAATTTATTATCTAATTCTCTCGAACTTATATAACTTATCTATTTCCAATAGGATTTTATCTCAGGTAAATTAATCCAGTTACGGCATTAATCATTAAATAGAAGGTTGGTAGCTTCCGAGTCCCTGTTGATAATTCACGACCTCTAGTCTATTTCTCCACTAGAAGCAAATAAAACCTATGGCATAACCTAATGTTTGCAACCAATAGATTTCAGTTAAAACAACAGAATTTCAAGACGTCCTACTACTCTTTGAATCCTTTAAATACCTAGCCTCATATCAAACCCTAATCGATGGATCCCATAACTCCGGCTAATGGAATTAGTCGCTCATGATTTGATGAATGAAATACAAAGTTGAATTCATGATAATAAGGATAAACTTATGAACGGATAAAAAGAAACAACTAGTTTCTTCAATTTAATCCCGAAAATAGGGATCCACAAATAGTTGATAAGTGTTGAAGAAAATAAAACTCTCAAAACTCAAAAGAGAACTCTTGAATAAACCCTAAGAGATGCTATTTATACTAAAGCCTAATTAAGGCAATAAAATAGCAAATTCAATTAATTCTCGGATTAGGTGACGCCCAAGCTGACGCCGCGTCAAGAGTCTGACGCCCTATCATGGATGGTGTCAGAATTTCTCCAGTTTCTTCAACTCTTTGCCTTAGGCTGACGATGACTCTGACGCCGTGTCAAGGATCTGACGGTGTATCACCAACGTCGTCAGATGTCTTCTCCTATTGCTGATTTTTTTCTTAAGGCTAACTCCATTATTGACGTTTTATCACCCACTTGACGCCACATCACAGACGTCGTCAGAACTGCTTCTCAGCTCCAACTCCTTGGTTAAGGCTGACGCTACTTTTGATAGGCTATCACAAGGCTGACGACTTATCACGGATGTCATCAGCCATGTTTTCTTCTCTTTGGCTCATATTTTCAACTCTTTTGCTCTATTGTCATTTATTTTCATTCCTTCAGCCTTTTACTGCAATATCATGAGCAAAGACATCAAAACAATAAGAGTTGCTTCAGAATTCACAATTATTTTGAGCTAAAAAGCATTAGATGTGTTAGCTTTTGCTCACACATCAACACCCTCAACTTAAAACAATTGTTTGTCCTCAAGCAACAAACTAACTAAGAGAATACAAAGAACATTCAGTAGTCAACAACCATTTTAACTCAAAACTCAGTTACCACCTCCAAGGTTAACCAATTTAAACTACTGTGTATCTTATTGAAAAGCAGCAATGTAACACAAAGGATTCCAGCCTTGGTATCAACTAAGTACCAACAATCATGCTTATATCAATATGACACTACCCAAACAAGTAAGTCACCTAGCAACATACTAGTGTGCCCTCACAACAAAAAATTTACCCTTTTTCTCTCATAATAGAAATCAAAGTATCAACATGTGGATCATCACAAAAACACTCACTCTCATAATGAAGTTCAAACCAATGTATGCCAAATACCATATGTTTGCCCTTATCTTCATTACCAGTGTCTAGACAGGTAAGCTAGGATCACTAAAGGTCTTTCTTAGGCTTGTAGCATAGGCTAAGGGCTGGTATGATATTATACGGCATTTAGAGTGACTAACCTCCTTGGAACTACTTTAACTTGTGGGGTCCACTTATTAACTTCTTTTTCTCTCTTTTTCTTTTCTCTTATTTTTCTCTTTTCTTAATCACACATTCAGAATGGGTGGTTCTTTCTTCCTATTCAAACAAATTTCTTTTCTTGCTCTTTTTCACGAACACCCAACTTTCTATTTATTTTTCACTTATTCTTTTTCTTTTACTCTACCCTTCTTCATACCCAATTTACATCACGCACCCCTATGATAGCCACTCTCAACTTAGGCTTTTTTCCTAAGTCAAGGTGCACAGTGTCCAAGGAGGACCAGGGCCAAAACAGGTTCATTATGATCTAAAAGAGAAGGTGAAAGGTATTATAGAAAGAAATGATTAATTTAGGCTCAAAACAGGGATCAAGTGGTAACATGTACACAAGGAAGGTCATTTTAGGTTAAAAAGTGACTCAATTCAAAAACGTCCTATGATCCTTTCCTAACCCCTATCTTTCAACTAAGGTAAGACGGATCGGGCAAGTTCTGGATTTGGCAGTACAAAGGGAACTCAGTAAAGATCTCACACACACAAGGCACACAAGCATATCACTAGCTACTACCTATCTGGTTCATGCAATTGTTCAGCAGTGGTTATTAAGCACTAGAATAATGCCCTAACTGGATGCACAGTGGTCACACCTAGATGCAATTCACACAGTCATGCAAGACAAACCATTGGAGAGATGTTCAAAATCATAAAATAAGTTAACTGCCTACAGTACTTGCACTACTCCTAGTTAGTTATAGAACATGCTACAACAACATGCTACCCTACACCCTCAACTTAAAATTAAAATAAAATGAAACTAAGGGCTAGGGTATCCCAGCATTATATATATGTATATACATGGATATGCATTAGTTTGACTTGGTTTTGAATTGATGGCATTATTTTCTCCTTATCCCTGAGTTACATGCTAGCATTCACCCTGCTAATTATCTTTGAACTTTTTATCCCCACGCGATGCAGAAACTGTCCATACCTCTACTTTTCGTGTATATTGACTAGGATTTGGGATCAACTCGTGAGTCAGATTGAAGTTGTGAGCTTTCATACTTCGAAATACCCCATTTCATGATATGAATTTCTTTATGTCTTTACTATTCCTTTTGTTACTGGTTTTGGCTATGGTTGGAGGCATGTCCTGATAGGATATTCTTTGGTTTCAACTAGAGGCTTTGTCGGACTACTGTGGATACGGTCGGTATTGGTATTGATATTGGTTGGTTGTTTGGTTGGTGGTGGTTAGTTTTGGTTATAAACTTATCATAATGTCTTTAAATTAATATTCTCTTATCTTATTATATATTCAGAATTCATCCGATATGAGATATAAGGAGGTCAATGGTTGGGTATTGGGGGTGATCTCCAATCCTGGTTGGACTTAAGATACCCGACATGACCAGGCCCTGGTTTGGGTCATGTTCGTTTAGTATTAGAGAGCTAGGTTCATGGTCAATTTGGTGTTCACAAATTCATGTCAAGTAGAGTCTCTTTTATGGGTGTGTAGTGCGCCACACTTATAATGGGGAGGCTACAAGACATTTAGGAATGTTTCGCATTCTTGTTGTTCTATTTCAAGATTTAGAGTCTATGATCCTTAATCCCTCTAATTTTTGTTTGTTCATCTTTCAAATCATGCCTCCGAGAAGATCTGATGACCATAGAAATTCTTTTATCCAGTCTGAGAACAATATGGACGGGGCTCGTCCTACTCCAGGAGTTTAGACCCGATATAGGGTCACTATTTTTAATTGCCCCGAGGGAGCTCTACCGGTTCCCTCCATTCCTCCTCAGGTACCTCAAGATGATGTGTCTGATGTTGAGTTTCGCCAGTTGATTCACTTGCTTACCTAATTGGTAGCCTCTCAGACTGAGCATGTTGCTTCAGTTACTCCATCATTCGAGGCTACTAGAGTTGGCCAATTTATGACAATGAGTCCTCCTACTTTCACTGGTTCTAAGGTTAAGGAAAATCCTCAGTATTTCATTAATGAGATGGAAAAGATCTTTCGTGTGATACATGCCACTAATATGAAGGGCGTGGAGTTCATCGATTACCAATTGAAAGATATGTCGTGCCAATGGTAAGAGGAATTGGACCAATCTAGGGGCGATGATGCTGAGTCCACTTTATGGGACAATTTATCTAGTATTTTTCTGGATCGTTTCTTTCCTCAAGAGTTGAGGGAGAAGAAAACGAAAGATCTTGTTAATCTAAAGCAGGGCAAGATGTCAGTCAAGGAATATGCCTTGAAGTTTTACCAGTTATCTCGATATGCTCTGAAGTTAGTTTCTAGAATTAGTTTCTAGAATGAGGAAGTTCGCTTTTGCATTATTCCGAGACTTTATTCTGGTGAGTAAGGTTGCCTTGTTAAACAAGGATATGGATATTTATTGGCTGGTTGTTTAAATGTAACAAGTCGAAGAAGAAGCAAGATGAATTTAGGGAGAGGCAGAGTAAGAAATTCCGTTATTCGAACCAGGGTGGAGGTAATCAGCAAAGTGGTAGAGAAGGTGGAAAGTGTTCTAAGAAGAAGTGGGGAAATTCTGGGTCCTATTCAGTGGCTAGTGCTTCTTATCCAAAGTCATCTAGTGATTGATATTTGTCGGGTGGCAATGTTTTAGGGCACAGGTTGCCCAATCTCAGGCTAGTGGGGCTCAGTCAGCTCCATGATATCCTTCTTCCAGGTTTTGTGGTCAGTTGCATCGTGGATTTTGTAACGAGAGGAGGTATAGGTGTTTCAAATGTGGTCATCCAGGGCATATGCTGAGGAACTTTCCCATTGGTAATGTTTCTTCTGGGCAAACAAGGTTCATGTTGCCTCTTCATAAGCTCCTGCACCAAAGGGTGCCTCTTTTGGCTCCGAAACTGGTCGGAACCGTCTATATGCTCTCATTACCTTTCAGGAGTTCGAGGCATCTCCAGATGTTATTGCTGGTATGTTAAAACTCTTTTTCCATGATGTGTATTGTTTACTTGATCATGGGTCCACTCTTTCTTATGTGACCCCATTTGTGGTTATGAATTTTTGTTTTGGTCCTAAGTGTATTTCGAACCCCTTCTCTGTTTATACCTCGGTAGGAGACCCTGTGGTTTCTAGAAGAGTTTATAGGGGTTGTGTGGTGTCCTTTAGTGGTAGAGAAACTCTGGTAGATTTGATAGAGTAAGACATGGTTGATTTTGTTGTTATAGTTGCATTCATGCAATGCTTGCTTAGACTGTCAGACCCATAAGGTCATTTTTAAATTCCCTAATGAGCCGGTTATAGAATGGGAAGGGAGTTCCCTGTTACCTAAGGGAAGGTTTATATTGTATCTTAGAGCCTATAAATTAATTTTCAAGGGATGTCTCTATCATTTGGTTCAGGTTAAAGATTCTAATTTGGAGGGTCCTTCCTTACAATCTGTTCCCGTGGTAAATGAATCCCCTGAGGTTTTCCTTGATGATCTTCCTGGTTTTCCTCCTGATAAGAAGATCGATTTTGGGATTGATCTTGTTTCAAACACTCGTCCAATCTCTATTCCCCCATATAGGATGACTCCAGGAAGTTAAAGGAGCTTAAGACGCAGTTAAAGAATCTTCTGGACATAGGTTTTATCCATCCTAGTGTGTCCCCATAGGGTGCACCTATTTTGTTCATACGTAAGAAGGGTGGTTCCCTTCAAATATGTATTGATTATCAACAATTGAATAAGGTGATCATAAAGAATAAGTATCTGCTTCTGAGGATTCATGATCTCTTTGATCAGTTACGAGTGTTAAGTTCTTTTCTAAGATAGATCTTTGGACTGGGTACCATCAATTGGAGATTAGGGAGGTGGATATCCCTAAGACTACCTTCTGAACCCGATATAGTCCCTTTGACTTATTGGTGATGTCCTTTGGTTTGACTAATGCCCCAATGACATTTATGGATATCATGAATAGAGTCTTTCGTTAGTTCCTGGATTTGTTCGTCATTATTTTCATTGATGATATTTTAGGTGTACTGTTAGAGTGAAGCAGATCATGTCGATCACCTTCGCCTTATATTGCAGACCTTGAAGGATCAGCGGTTGTATGCTAAGTTCTCTAAGTGTGAGTTCTGGTTGAATATTGTGACTTATCTAGGTCATGTTATATCTAGCAAAGGAATTATGGTGGATCTACAAAAGGTTGTGGTGTTTAAGAAGTATCCTAGACCCACGACTCCAACCGATATTCAAAGCTTCTTGGGTTTATCTAATTATTAAATAAGGTTTGTGGAAAGTTTTTCTTCTATCTTTGTTTCATTAACTAAGTTGACTCAGAAGAAGGTAAAGTTCTTGTGGTCTAATGCTTGTGAAGTTAGTTTCGAGAAGCTGAAGGATAAGTTGACCTCATCTTCGATCCTGACTCTGTCGGAAGACACTGATTGTTTAGTGGTCTATTGTGATGCATTCTGAGTGGTACTAGGTTGTGTTTTGATACAACATGGTAAGGTGGTTACATATGCTTCAAGGCAGTTGAAGGTTCATGAGAAGAATTATCCGACTCACAATTTAGAATTGCTAGTTGTGGTGTTTGCATTAAAGATCTAGCATCACTATTTATATGGGGTTCATGTGGATATCTTTTTTGATTACAAGAGCCTGCAATATATTCTCACTCAAAAAGAGCTTTATATCAGCAAAAAGAGGTGACTTGCATTGCTAAAGGACTACGACATGAGTCTTTATTACCAGCTAGGTAAAACTAAAGTGGTTATTGATGCCCTTAGCAGGTTGTCTATGGGTAGCTTATCGTATGTAGATGAGAAGAAGCAGAACTTGGTGAAGGACATTCATCATCTGGCAAACCTTAGAGTTCGTCTCTTTGACTCTAAGAATGGTGATGTGTTTATCCAACAGGTGGCACAGTCATTTCTTGGTATGGAAGTAAAGGAAAAGCAGGTGTTGGATTCTATATTGATGCAAATAAAGAATGATATGGGAAGGCAGAAAGTGCTGGCTTACAAGATTGGTGGTGATGGTATCTTGAGGTCCAACGAAGGTTGTATATTTTTTATGCCGATCATTTGCGAAGTAGGATCTTAGCCGAGTCCCATGAGTCGCAGTAATAGTTCATACCGATTCCACGAAGATGTATCATGATCTTAAGGAAATATATTGGTAGAATAACATAAAACGGGATGTAGCCAACTTTGTGTCTAAATGCATAGTGTGTAAGAAAGTGAATGTGAAGTACATGAGGCCCGGTGGGTTATTTCAAGATATTGAATTGCTGGTGTGGAAATAGGAAGTAATAGATATGGATTTCATTACCAATTTTCCATGATTGCAGAACCATTTTTATTCCATCTAGGTCATTGTGGATAGGATGACCAAGTCAGCTCATTTCTTATCAATGAGGACAAATTATTCTGCCAAGTATTATACGAGATTGTTCCTCCAGGAGATTGTAAAGTTGCATGGTGTGCCTATTTTTATTATTTTGAATCGTGGTACTCAATTCTCATTGTAATTTTGGCGTTCGTTTCAGAGAGGTTGGGAACTAAGGTTAGCCTTAGTACTGCTTTCCACCAGTAGTCGGATGGGCAAGCAAAAAGAATCATTCAGACATTAGAAGACATGCTTTGAGCTTGTATAATCAATTTTGGTGGTAGTTGGGTCGACTAATTACCTCTTATTGAATTTTCTTATAACAACAGTTACTATTCTAGCATTGGTATACCCCCATTTGAGGCATTGTATGGTAGAAGGTGTAGATAGCCTATTGGGTGGTTTGAAGTTTGTGAGGCTGAGATGTTTAGCCTGAATTTGGATCACCAAGCTATGGAAAAGGTGAAGGTGATTTGAGATAGGCTTAAGACCTCTTAAAGTCTCAAAAAGTCTTAAGAGGTCATGAGGCGAAGGAAGTTGGAATTTGATGTTGGAGAGTGGGTGTTCTTGAAGGTGTCTCCCATGAAGGGAGTGATGCGGTTTGGAAAAAAAGGGAAACTCTGTCCCCGATACGTTGGTCCATATTTGATATTGAAGAGGGTTGGTAATGTTGCATATGAGTTGGATTTGCTCTCTAGTATGGGTTTCATTCACCCGGTGTTTCATATGTCCATGTTATGGAAATACGTGGGTGATCCTTCATTGGTTGTTCCTTGGGATAACATTGGTGTAGCGGATTCCCGTCCTATGAGGAGGTCCCGGTGAGGATCTTGGATCGGCAATTCCGATAGTTGCAGACGAAGGATGTGGCTTCAGTAAAGGTTCTATGGCAGAACCAAAAGTTCGAGGAAGCTACTTGGAAAACTAAAAAAGGACATAAAGTCCAAGTATCCATTCTTATTCCCTATTTCAAAAAATCGTGCTAAAGGTATATGTTGTTCCTAACATCTTTGTTTTCTGACTTTGTTAAAGGAAAGAGTGATTTCCTTGGCACCTTTATTTTCTGAGTTTGTTAAAGGTAAGAGTAGAGGAATATGGAGTCAAATCATGCTAGCAATTTCCTTGTCCCATCACACGTGGACGAATGATCCAAGTAGGGGAGAATTCAAACACCCTGAATTTTTGGCCCTTGGAAATTTCTTGATCCTTGGGCTCACTGCCTTGTTTAATATTGGACCCTCGAAGTCGTAAGGTTCAATTAGAGGCTCTGTCAAACTATTGTGGACACGGGTGGTATCTCCATCGGTATTGGTATTCGTTGGTTGTTTAGTTGTTGGTGGTTGGTTTTGGTTATAAACTTATCATAATGTCTTTAAATTGATATTCTCTTATCTTGTTATATGTTTGAAATTCATCCGACATAAGGAGTAAGGAGGTTAATGGTTGGGTATGGAGGTGGTCTCCGATCCTGGTTGAACTTAAGATACCCGATAATAACTAATGCAAGGCATTATTTATACACTTCATTGTGTATTGAGGTGTGTATTACTAGTACTTTAAAATCCATGGCATTAATAATGCAATGGATCTAATGCATGCATTAGAATTATTAAAGACACAATTATCCGTCGAAAAATTTTCTGCATCCTTTCAACATAAATATAGAGGGTATTTTTGTAATAAAAAATTTAGAAATTATGCACTTCATATTTTTTTAATACATCAAATCAAACACTACATAAAAAAATATAAGCATAACGAATGCAAGCATTATTAATACAAGCAATACTAATACATCATATTTTGGATTATTCTTATACACTCTATCAAATGACTCCTAAGGACAATTATCGACATAGAGAAGCAATAACGCCTATAGGTTATGAGAGAAAATTAAAGGAAAAGTGTCTTTTAAGTCTCGAATTTAGTATTGGTGACATTGACCAACTTAAGAAGGGTCAAACATAATTAGAAAACTTGATTAAGTTAATTACAAATTAATATTTTCAAAACTTTCTAATCTTTTTAAAAATACAAAGCAACCCACACCCCTCTCATCTCCAAATCAACCATCTCCCTCCTCTCTCCCTCTTCTCTCGATAGTTTTTCTCAAACTTCTCCCAACCAAAATTTTTGCAAATTTCCCCCTTTAATCCCTGGCGACTTCAACCTCCGGCGATAAATAGTTGGACTTCGAGTTCTTTTTTGACTTTCAACTGTCAGTCAATGTGACAATATTTCTCTCCGGCAACAACAGCTTCAAGTACTTTATCGTCCCTTTTCTTCTTTCACAGGTAAAATATTAGGGCTTTTTACTTATGAAGAAAAAGAGAAACTTGAGCCAACTTCTCTTTTAGTATTGGTTGACAATTTCAATATTTATTGTCTAAATTTAAAATGGGGACTGAAGAAAATTCTAATTTGTGGTATTTCTTCTCTTTCCGGAGTGAAATATGATTTTTTTTATTTGTTATTGTAGTTCTTATTGTCGAACTGTTGATTTGATTTGTTGGTGTTTGTGATATTTTTTTAAGTTTATTTTTGTTGTTTGAGTTTGTACAAACAAAACAACAATGTTGGTGTTTAGGTCACTATTGATGTTCTTGGGGTGTATGTTGTGTTGGTGTTACTGGGCTGATTTGTTGTTGTTCTTGGTAAAAATGGTGTATTTGACATTAAATGGTGATATTGTTGTTATTCTATTGAGAAAATTTTTGTTACTGGCTTATTTTTCTACAACAGATTAATCATCTAATGGAACAGATTAACCATATGACGGAACAGATTAACCATCTATTACAACATATGAACAATATGATGTAACAGATTAACTATCTGATGCAACAAATGAATCATCTGATGCAACAGATGAACCATTCGTTGGATGAAGTCTTATCAACTATTCCAATAGGATGATATATCCAAGTTGTTTTTTTTCCAACAGATCATTCATCTTTTACGATAGATGACCCTTCTGTTGGTAGAAATCTAAACAATATTGACAGTTGATAACAGTTCCAACAGACCACTCATATGTTACAACAGATGAATGATTTATTGCATAGATCAGTCATTTGTTTCAATAGATGCGTGATCTGTTGGAAGAATTCACAACAATATTGAAAAATATTTTTATTATTTCCAACAGATTACGCATCCGTTGCAACAGGTTAGTTATAGTTGCAATAGATAACTTACTAATTGCAATAAATGAGTGATCTGTTGAAACTATTATTTTACTGTATTGTACTTGTTAGATTTGTTGTTATCTTTTTTTAATGATGTATTAATCAGTTATAATATTTTTTATTTTTCTATTATTTTTTGATAATATGGCTCCCAAAGGAAAAGAAATCAAATCAACTCTAAGTAAAGGAATAAGTGAAGCAGCTAGGATACATCCACCACTCTATGAGCTTTCTTTACAAATGATATCTCAACCAGAAGCAGAAGATAATAAACATGGGGATGAGGAATGTTTCAAAAGAGATGATCCAAATACTAATAGCCCTTCCACTAAAGAGTTGGTCAAAACCTTCAGCATTAATAGTTATCCTATGAGAATGCAGTACGATGGTGCCACAGATTTAAGTGGTGATTTTTCGATTAAGTCAGACATGGGAAAATCTTTTGATACCTTCAGAAAAATACTTTGAGACCAAAAATTGGATGCTTATTTCAGGGATAGCTGCTCTTGGCAATATCTTGATTTATCGGAGGACAACAATGCTCGTTTCCAAATGACAATGATACGTGATCTTCTCAAGTGTAAGTTTATGTATGAAAATAAAGATAAGATGGATGAGGTGTGGATAAATTACTGTGGCATGCCTATTTGTTTTGGTTGGAAGAAGTTTGCCATAGTTACTAGACTAAAATGTTATCCTCCTTCTCAACCTTTACCTATTCTAACCCAAAAAATCACCCCGCACACCAAAAAATGGCAAAGGCAAGTCAAATGATGGTGATGACTTGTTGTCTTTTATTGGTCCAAGCTTCAAAAACAAAAATTTGATAGAAGCGTTGAAAGGTAAAAGACTTTCAAGGAAGAACAAGCAATCATTATGCTTGGTTTGGTTTGTACATAATATTCTTTGGGTGAGAGACGTTAACAACAATATACCACTTGGTTTAATAAAGCTCTCTGAGGATCTTGAGGCATTTAACAACTATCCTTAGGGTTATGAAAGCTTCATAATAACAATCAAATATTTTTTGATTCTGTTAACGCCAAATATAATCAACTTATATGTCTTTTCATGGGCTTTCATGGTAAATATTTCTTTTATTATGACTCATTTATTTTTTATTGAATAGTTCTTTTGATTTATTAACATTATTTTATAGGTTTGTACATTTAAAGTCATTCCTTATTTGAGACAACAAGTAAACTACCAAGACGAAGTTTTATGTCTAAGAATCCTGAGATGGTTGTCGGACAAAACTAATTAAAAAATAAAATTTCTTGATCTCTTCAACCCCCCAAAGAAAGCAGTAAGTCTAATTCTAATTAATCTTTTATTTTAATTAATGATTTTTTAAAATTATTTAATCCTCATTCTAATATATATACTGATTTATTTTAGATTGTGCATCTGTGCCTTATTTCAACCAATCGAGAGTTGAAGATACCATTTTTTCTTAATTTATGGTTTGTACGAACTTTGTCGAACCCTATGGTCATTGATAGAATGAAAAAGAATTTTTTGGAGCAACAACCATCACAAGAAAAATAATTTTAGAGGGTGGGATTGTTACTGTTGATGGTGTTAGTGGTGAGCAACTGTTGGTGGTGGTAGTGGTAGTGGTAGTGTTGTTGTTGTTGGGTCTAACGATTCTCCTCTTGAAGTTTTTAAAACAATAAATCATTATGATTTTGATCATACTGGTTTTAAAGACTTTGCCCCTCCTAGTAATGTTCTGCATGCAAAAGTCAAAGCTATAAGGTGAAATATGGTGGAGTGATTTATGCTATTAATGCATTAACTGCTTCTGTAAAGGAATTAACATCTAAGAGGGGTGTCATTCCTTCAAAGAGGATTTCATATCCATACATTTCATTAGAGATTAAGGCGGCTATGAGCAGAAGGAAAGAAATTTCCAAGTCATTATCAAACATTGAAAAATGCAAAATTGCAACTCTTATGTATTTTCTTGCACTTTTGAGCAATGTACAAGGGCCATAGGAGAGCAGCATAAGCCAAAAAAGGTGAATTATCAAACAGATATAGACATCTATTACAACAGATGACAAACCTATTACATCAGATGCATTATATGTTGCAGCATATGTCTCATTTGTTGAAGGAAATCAAACAGGTTTCCAACTATTTTAATTTGTCCCAAAAAATGATCCATCTACTATAATAGATAGGTCATCTATTGGGACAAATTACATCAAGACTTCCCAACTATTTTAGTTTATTCCAATGGATGAGTCATTGTTTCAATAGATAGGTCATCTGTTGGATATTGTCATTCAGGTCTTTCTCTTGTTTTAATTTATCCCAATAGATGACCTATATGTTGCAACAGATGGGATATCTTTTGGGATATATTACATCAAGGGTTCTTACTTTTTTAGTTTGTTCCAACAAATGAGTCATCTATTTCAATAGATGGGTCATCTGTTGAAAATTATCATACAGGTCTTTCTTCTTCTTAAATTTGTCCCAACAGATGACCTATCTATTACAACAGATAGGTCATCTGTTAGGAAAAATTAAAACTGTAGGAATACCTATTTGATTTCCTCCTATTGATGAGTTATCTTTTTTGTGTTTCTTTGTATCTCTGTGATTAGCACTGACAATTCTGTCTTTCTAGGTGGATGTCACAATAGAAGCTACTGCTGAACAGTATACCACAGTTGATAATCCATCAACTTTTTCCAAAGAGGAAGAAAAAATGAATCTTGTCAGTTTGGAAGAACGGAAGAATTATCCATTTGAAGGATCACCATCTCGAACGAGGCTCCCAAAAAACTAATAGAGTTGATCAATGACTATTCTGAATGGATTGCCGATGGGATATTAAAGAAGTTTCATGCCAACAGGTATATAAATCATTTTTAAAATATTGATTTATACAATTCTTATTGTAAAAATATGAAATTAACTCATATAAATCATGAGAAAAAGAATAACACTACAAAGTGAACCAATCGGGTCTTGGTTTTGATATGTTTGACTTTATTATTGCACATTCTAGAATGAAGAATTAGTTATATTTGATGTCACAGCCCCAAACTTGCTGAAATGATGAGGTTTAAATATCATATATCTTACTATTAACACTATATTTAATTGTGTATGTTTATTAATTTTATTATTACGCAATCTGAAATGTGCAGTACATCGATATCATTTTTTCCTACCTCAGAAAGAAGGCCAAGTTCCAAACACAAGAACAATATAGATACACAA
Source organism: Capsicum pubescens (assembly GCA_030864215.1). Lineage (NCBI taxonomy): Eukaryota > Viridiplantae > Streptophyta > Magnoliopsida > Solanales > Solanaceae > Capsicum > Capsicum pubescens. The sequence goes on from CM061543.1 coordinate 45,632,544, forward strand.
TAGACAACTGTTTGTTCTAAGTTTACATCAATAAGGCCTATGATCTTTGTCAACAACAGTTAGAAGTTCCTCGAAATTAGGAATATTTAATCAACATCATCAAAGGTTTTAGCATTCCAAGGCTTACCTTAGCCCTTGGTCAACAAAGTGTATCATCCCAATCAATTGTGGCGATTAGTTCCATTGGGTGTTGGTTGTCACTGTTCTAAAAGAGAGGCAAATCCGAGTTTATGACTCGATGTCATAAAGGAGACGTTCTGGGCCATTGTCTGAGATACAAAAGTTGGCCAAAATATTGTCTACTTACCTTGATATAAGTGGTTTTTTGAACCAAAAGATTTGTATTGATTGGTCGACGATTAAAGCATACCGGAATAAAATGAGTAATAAATTTGATGTAGAATATGTTCAAGGAATTGATCAATAATCCAGTGGTATCCTGTAAGTATCATGATTTAGTTTCATTTCATAAATTTCATAACTCTTACATTAATTGCAAGATGTGGATTATCTGATTTTTACAAATGCAGAAATTGCGGTCTTTTTGTTGCCGCTTACGCCAAGTATTTGAGCAATGGATTACAAGTACCAAATGATGGATTTAATGTCGGATTACTCCATAAAATATATGCTACTCTTTTATGGAAATATGGAGAAGCGAAGGCTCAGAAACCGTACGCAAACGACATTAAAGATCCACAACGACCAAAGCCAAATTTCATAGCACCAGATAAAGAACAACTTGTCAATATTGAGTAGATCTTTATAGATTGAGTCAGTCAAAGTAATAGCCTCTTCTTTGGAATTATTGGCTTCAAAACTTAAATTGTAAATATCTATCAACTGTAACCATAACAATCTCTTACATTTCATTTATTTATTTATTTATTTATTTAATTTAATGTTATTTTTGAAGGCTTTGATTTATTTTATTTTGTCTATGAATTTTATTTTATCCTTTGATTTGAACTTATTAATTGAAATGGAATAGTAAATTCAAATATTGCAACAGACAATCAATTTATTGCAACAGATGTCACATCCACTGAAAATTATCAAATAGGTCTTCCTATAGGTTTGAATTGTTCTAACAGATAGTTCATCTGTTGGAACTAAGATAACTATTTGTTGCAATAGATGGACTATCTGTTGCAGCAGATGGTCTATCTATTGGAATAATTTAGACACGTACGAAGACCTATTTGATAATTTACAACAGATGTGACATATGTTGCAATAGATCCATCATCTGTTGATTTATTTTTTGTACTAATTCATAAGTTTTTAAATTAATAAAACAATACAATTGTCATCAATCATAAAAAATAAAAAAATTGACATTATTTAAACAATGTACAATTAAGTTAAAAACTGCGAATAAAAATTGTTATCATTTTTTACATTTTATTTTTTAAACACAAGCTTTAAATGTCCATATAAGATCCTAGCATACCAGACCTCTTGCATCCTTTCCATAGTGTTGTCACTCAGAAGGGACCTTGGTAATGAGATTTTGGTGTCGGTTAGCAAATATTCGATACATGCAAGCAAGTATGACCCACACGCAGAACCGATATCGTTTTTGTCAAGGTCCTTTTTTAGACCTTCAAAAGTTTATTTTTTAACACTTCCTCTGGCAATGCTTCATTTATTAAGTTACTTTTCTCCAACAATTTGGAGAGCAACTCCAATAATAGTTGTACCAAGGGGAAAAACTCATGGCCCTCAAAGCATGGTAAGTAGCAGTCATAGGTATTAATATCTCTCTTATAGAGGAGGATCTCAAGAGTCACATAATATTTTTTCAAGTTCATGATTGCAAGCATTCTCTTTTCCCGATCCAAATCATGTCGTATAAAAATAGCCTCTTTTCTCAAACATAAATAATCATATATTGATCCCATTTGAACTAGGAAATTAATGTCGCAAGATCTAGGCCACCGGGAGTGGTCGCTTTTCCACAGATTACGTCGTACCTACTCTTGAAATAATTATAGAAGTTGAGGTCTATTATCCTATCGGAAGGATCATATGCTTCACTGTATGCAAGCCGTCTTACCCTCATGAGGCAGAGAATTTCATCAATATTTTGTTATATAAGAAGATAATTTTTAAATAGATTAATCATTTAAAAAAATTGGAAAGATGAAATGGATTGCCCATCTGTTACAACAGATGGTCCATAAGTTGCAATAGATGGGTAATATGTTGAAAAAAATGGTCGATCTGCTGCATAGGTTCTCTGAATATGTCAACAGTTTTGCCATCTTCTGCGACTTATGCAACAGATCTACCACATGTTGTAATAGATGACTCATCTGTTGCGTAACTTCTCTGAACATATGTTAACAAATTACCCAATCTACTACAACTTATGCAGCAGATGTTGAATATGTTAAAAAAATGAGTTAGAAGGTTAGGTTATTAAAAGTAAAAAATTACCCTATCCTTGTACCATTCATACATATTTGTCATCGTCTTGAAGTCTTCGGAGGAAAGTGGATTTATCATGAAACACTTTGTAGGTTTGTTGGAATTCTTGTGGTTTCTCAAAGTCATCAGTTTGTTGGTGCCGATGGGTGCATAAAATTCTACCTTCCTCAATGGTACCTGAACTTTATCAATATTTGATAGAGGAGGATTTGTAATACTTTTTACTTCTTATTTGAGAGTATATGCCCAATTGATTTTTTCTTCTTTCTAACCTCTTATGTAGGAGTGTATGGCTCTCTCACCTTCCTTGATGGTATGACACCCCTCTTGAATTTCAATTCATTGACAAAACTAGTCAGATCATCTATTTTTTTGAAGAGCTCATTATGTCTGTCCAAGCATTTTTTGCATTTGCAAAGAGAACATGAGCTTGAAGAGGGGTGAGTTAGACCATTGAAAGGGGTGACTAGGAAATCGTCATATTTTAGAAGGTTAATTTTGGTTTAAGATATATTTATTTTTGCTTGAGCATCCGCAACATGATCATTAGTATGGCTACCACTAATATCAACAACTCTACCAGCAAAAACCCCATAAGCAGCAACCAAATCTATTGCAATAGGTTGTCCATGAAGAGCCTCAACATGAGGCTGACCTGCCTAACTTCTCTTCTTATGATTGTTGCTCTAGCCAATTCATTCTTTATTAACTCCATAATTGGGTCAGTTATTGTATGAATGAGACCTAAAGTAATGAAAGAATTCATCTCCAACTCTTGTTGAGTAGGTACAATCCATGGATGCATAACCTATAATAAAAGTAGATACGTTTAAATCAAATAATAATTTATAGAACGTTAGGTAATATATTAACAAAGATAATTTATGCAATAAATGATCTTACTATTGCAACAGATAATTCATTTGTTGCAACAGTCTAACCATCTATTGTATCAGACTATCTATCTGTTACATAAGTTACAATAGATAGGTAATCTGTTAAGTCGGGTTCAGAGAACTAAACCAACAGATGGATAATCTATTGCAAAAGATGACTCATCTGTAGCAATAGATTACCCATCTATTGAACCAGTTGCTATAGATGAGTAACCTGTTAAAACAAATTGCAACAGATGTTTCATTTGTTACAACAGATGGTCCATGTATTTTGATATCTTTCTTTGAGTCAAATTATTTTACTTGAAATAAGACTTACTGCATCATCCGAAGGGTAAAAGAGATCAACCTCCTTATTTTTTATGTTGCTCTTTGTAACCAACCACCTAAGGATCTTTGGATGAGAAACCACATCTGGGTAATCCTTGACCTGCTTTCAAAGGAGCGGAATGGCTTCAAATGCCCAAGCCTAAAAAATGTAATAGGAAGCAAAAAAAAAGTCATAATAATTATTCAATATAACTAATGCAAGAGTAAACAAATAGTGATTAAATTTACCATGAAAGCCCAAGAAAATCCGTATAAGTTGACCATCTTTGGGGATATATTGTAAATAAATATTTGACAGTCAACTTTTAGTTGTCATATCCCTAGGGATAATTGATGAATTTATCAATATCCTGAGTAAGCACCAACAAATCATGTTCTATAACTTTGTAGATGTCTCTTGCTAATACAACGGAATGGGTAAGACAAACCAAGCACAATTGCTCCTTGTACTTCTTTGGTATGGTTTTATCCTTGAGATCTTTTATCAACATTGTGTCTTTTTATCCACATCCATCAATGTCCAACAACCCATCTATTTTTTCCCTGCCTTTGTTGGTTTTGGTGGGTTGTCACTTGGACAATGTCTTGCCTTTATTTGATAGTGGTAGTTTGGATGTCCTGCTTGTCTTGGACTTTTTGAGGGGTGTTTCCTTGAGGAGAGGTTCTTTTGGATGATCGCATCTCAAACCTTTCACTATGGCATACTCTTTTATGCCAGAACAAATCGGCATGTCATAGTAGTTAATCCAAATTTCATACATATTTTTGCCCCCCTCATTCAAATCTTTATCATCACCCATGTACTTGTTCCTGCGCTTGAGAAGACTATATGCCATGCTTATTTAGAAGCGGGCATTATTGTCCTTAGGCAGCTTAAGAAAGTCTCCAAAGAAGCTGGACCTAAAAAATTCCTCTAGTTTTTATTTCTTCATAATATTCCTAAATTCATCAAAAAGATTCCCCATAAGAGATTTAACTACAAAATCACGGTTTAAATCTACAGCTTATCTATTGGCATCTCAACTTGAAATCTTTCAATACTAATAGTTTTGACAGGATCATGTTGGGATTTTGATCTTAATTCACCTCCCATTAATGATGCATTATCATTATATTTCTCATTCTCCTTGAAAGATCCATCTTCTTCCTCACTTTCCACTTTCTCCCGTTCTTCTTTATCTTCATCTTCTTCCTCCTCATTTTTATTTTCCCCACTACCCTCGACAAACCTTCTCCACCTCCTTCAACATCATTTTCCTTAGCTTCACCATCCTCCTCAATTTTATTTTCATACCCTTACTTAGCTTAACTTTTTCCTAAAATAGATTGTTCAAGAAGCTTGTCTGAATCCATTTGTACTCTAGCCTTTTCTGTTAGATTGGCCGAAGTTGATCCACTTTCACTTTATTTTCTTTTGGGAGACATATTTTACCTACAAACAAGAGAAAAACAAAAAAAAACATTATGATTGATGTCTGCATAAATTAAAAAAAAAAAAGATAACACAAAATTCAATAACTACAACACACTACAAAAAATATTCCAATATATGACCCATTTGTTGGAACAGATGACCCATCGTTGCAACAGATTAAAGACATGTTGTAACAAATGGGATTCTATTAGAAGAAATCAAATTAGTATTGCTACTGGTTTGTTTTCTTTAAACAACAGATACATTTGTTGCTATAGATGGTTAATCTGTTGGAAGAGCTATTTTGTTTTATTCCAACAGCTGATACACTTGTTGAAATAGATGGGAATCTATTTGAAGACCTATTTTAATATCTTCCAACAGATGTTCCACCTGTTGCAATAGATGGGTCATCTCTTGAAAGTTTTCAAAACAAGTAGCAGTTCTTGACGCAACCCGCCCTGGGACCTCGTCATAATGGAAGTCCCAAGTCCGACCAGAACTAGAGACCACCCTCGTTACCCAACCCAACCTCCAGCCGCCTGTATTGAGTTGGCTGAATTTCAAGCATGTAAAAAGATAGTGTAACAGCTCACATAAAGACTCTGGGATAAGATCACAACCGTGACCGACCCAATCGAGTCCAACCATCCCATACCAATAATTCAACCATACCAAAACAAGGGACATAAACCAGGACATAACCCAAGGATGTTCCAAAACATAATATAATTAATACCAAAATGAAATAGGATGGAACGACCAACAATTTCGTCCAATAATGTCAACCCTTCAGCTTATTCCAATGCCAAGGCCGACATCAATACCAATACCAATCCCACCCATTCTAACCCATAGAAGTACCATAAATCCTCTAACCAAAAGAGTAATAAAATTCGGTTGGGACATGCCCCCAACCATAGCCAAAACCAATATCCAAAATAAAATTAAAGCGTCTAGAAATATCCATAACATGAAATGGAGCCTTCCAAAAGGATGGAAGCTCACCACTTTAGTACAAATGTTGTTCCTGAGTCAATCACTATATAGGAGGAGTAGAATGGTTGGTTCCTGCATAGCGTGGGTATACAGCCGCTAGTAGACGTGGTTAGCGAGTGACCACTAGCATGATCTCAGGGTAAGGATAAAATAATGCCACTTATAAAACCAAGTAAAACTATCCATATGCACATAAGCATATATATATATAACCATGCCGGGAAAAGGGACCGAATTTACCATGCCTTTAAAACCTTTACCTGGGTTGTGTAGCTTTGCCGTCCTAAATCACCCATAGACTATCTGGGTTCATCTCCCCCTGCTGAAAGGGCCCAGTGTGTGTAGCCGCACGATATGGTAGGAAAACCCTGGGATGACTAGTACATCCCCCAAATATAGTGTGACATCATTCACACGATAACTAAGACCAACCTTATATCGGTAAATATAAGTTTTCAGTTTTGGTCCTCTTTCGGAGCTCCACCCTCCATGGCTTTGCTACACATCCCGCCATTATCGCCCAATTAAAACCAATTTCCAAATAACAAAACCATTTTTCATTTATTAACCAAGGGCATTGATATTGGTATCGTCATACCAACCCTTCCTTGCAAGTATCATCCATAGCCAACCATTTATAGGTTTAAGGGGACTTTCAAGTTCCCTTCCACTTACCATATTAAACCACTTGGGGGATTCCATGTGCCCCTCAAGCATAACCATTAGCCATTTACCATTTCAATCTATTTAAACCATGTATAATTCATTTACCAAGTTTTGAAACATGCAAGAGTTCCATTAAAAGTAGCCAATGCGATTGACATATCTTTATAAGTATTTTGTCAAACACATTAGGGGCATAATATGATCAAAAATAATTTTAATTACCATTAAACCATTCCTATGAAATACAATTATCCAAAACCACCATTAATACATATAAAAGCATAATTAAACCATGGAAAACCATAACCAACCATTTAATATCAAAACCCCCAATTCATATTTGAAAACCAAAATCATACAATCAATAAAATCATGGAAACATTCATAAAACCATGCCTTTACATAAAATTAACAATGAGGGAATAGAACATGCCTTAAACCAAGATGATGATGGAAAGAAATCTCCAAGACAAGCCCAAATCAATCCTCTAGTTGAAACCCTAGCTTTCTTTTCCCAAAAGTTTTTGAGAGATTAAGAGAGTGTTTAGAAGAGTTTCTACGTGTTAATGAATGGAATAATAGGGTAAATGACCTTCCAAGTAGGTTAGAAGTCGTGGGGCCTTATTAGGATAAGCAGGGAAATATCCAGAATGCCCCCACTTAAGTTGCACCAAAATCCCGTCACGGGAATACAACTGACCCACATGATTTGTACCGTCCGATATGATTAGTATCCTTCACTCGTATCCTGGTCTCAACCCTTGGATCTAACACTATCCTACATACAACTCATCCATCAAAGTCGTATTGACAGCATATGATTTGTACCTTTCATCTATAGCCCTGGAAAATTTAAACCCAAGGAAGATTCAGACATTGTCCACCATACGAGTCCTAGGTAAGACTCGTACCCTGGCTTATGGCTCATGGTGATCCACTCATACTCAGATCCAACCTAAGTAACTAAGTCTAAGAGTAAGTTAAGGAATCGAATGATCTGTAACCACCAATATGACTTGTACCCCTAAGTCGTACCCATTACAGTAACCAAAATCTATCCCACCAACCAACACTGGTCAACATACGGCTGGACCATACCATCCATACCCCAATATATGGCTCGTACCCATAAGTCATATTGGGTCCAGAGATTAGAATTCCAGAAAATTTCCTAAGGTCTAGAAACCAAGGTGTTTCAGTTCTATTTTGATAACTTCCAACAGATTACCAATCTTTTGCAATAGATAGATCATTTGTTGGATGAAATTAAATCAGGTCTTCCATATTTCCATTAGATGCACCACCAATACCAATACCAACACCACCAATACTACCAATACCAATACCAACACCACCAACACCAACACTACTAATACCAATGCCAACACCACCAATACCAACACCACCAACACCACTAATACCAACATCACCAATGCCAACACCACCAATACCACCTTCAACACCACCAATACCAACACCACCAACATCACCAATACCAACACCAACACCAATACCACTAACACCACCAATACAAATACCAACACCACTACCAACATCAATATTAACACCACCACCACCAATACCAACACCAACACCAATACCAATAGCACCACCAATACCAACACCAATAATACGAACAACATCAACAATAATATAAATAAACAAAAACAAATAATAAAATCAACAACAAAAAAAACAAACAAACAACACCAATAGTGCCAATAACAACACCAACGCCACCAACAACACCACAAATACCACCCAACGACACCACGATAGTCAATAGAACACTGTGATAAAAACTAGGGTTTTCTCAAGTTCTTTCTACATTTTTTATCATTAAAACTCAAAATTATTAACCCATTATAGAAGATAATACAGCTAAAAGTCTTTTTTCATCATTAACTAAAAAGCCCTAATTTTTAGAAAAAATAATAAATGTAGAACTCATCATTAACTAAAAATCCCTAATTTCTGTGAAGAGAGAATCAAGAAGAAAGTCAAAAATAACAACTATATGGTCAAAAAGGAAAGAAAGTTGATCTATTGTGAAGGGTTGATCAATCTATTGAGTAGTTGTTGCTTGTATTATTGAGAGAGAAAGAGAAGAGAGAGAACTTGAGATTTGGAATGATGAAATATTTTTTCCGCAACTATTGTATGGGTTGATTTGTATTTTGGAAAGGAATGATAAGTTTTGAAAATGTTAAATTGGTCCAAATTGATAACTAATTTTTTAAAAGAGATAAATTTTAACTATTTCATAATAAATAAAATAATTTCACTAAAAATTAGTTTTCAGTTATTAAGTTCAATTGAAACTTTAATGAATTTAATATTAACTTAATAATAATTTAATATGAATTATTCCAACTCAAATTGATCAACTAATGACATTGGTTAGGACGAATACAATAGTTAATCATGTAATACAATGACATCAATTAAAATTGTAGTTGAACTCATGAACTAATCCTTAATTCTAGCTAAATTAATTTAGATATTTCAAATAATGGCTTGATATGAATCATTTCAACTCAAATTGATCAATTGATGACTTTGGTCAGGACAAACACAATAGTTGATTATGTAATTGCAACGACATCAATTGAAATTGTAGTTGAACTTATGAACTAATCCTTAATCATAGCTAAATCAATTTATATATTTCAAATAAGGGCTTAATATGAATTATTTCATCTCAAATTGATCAATTGATGACTCTGATCAGGACGAACATAATAGTTAATCATGTAATTGCAACGGCATCAATTGAAATTGTAATTGAACTTATGAACTCATCCTTAATAATTGAAAAATCAATATATTTAATACAAATAATGGCTTGATATGAATCATTTAAACTCAAATTGATCAATTGATGACTCTGGTCAGGACAAATACAATAGTTGATCATGTAATTGCAATGACATCAATTAAAATTGTAGTTGAACTTATAAAATCATACTTAATCATAGATAAATCAATTTAGATATTTCAAATAATGGCTTGACACAAATCATTTCAACTCGAATTAATTAATTAATGACTCTGATTAGGACAAAAACAATAGTTGATCATATAATTGCAACGACATCAATTGAAATTGTAATTGAACTTATGAAATCATGAACTCATATTTAATTATAGCTAAATAAATATAGTTATTACAAATAATGGATTGATATAAATCATTTCAACTCAAATTAATTAATTGATGACTCTGGTCAGGACGAATACAATAGTTGATCATGTAATTGCAACGACATCAATTGAAATTATAATTGAATCTATAAACTCATCCTCAATTCTAGATAAATCAATTTAGATATTTCAAATAATGGCTTAATATGAATTATTTCAACTCAAATTAATCAACTGATGACTCTGGTCAGGACGAACACAATAGTTGATCATGTAATTGCTATGACATCAATTGAAATGATAATTGAACCCATGAACTCATCCTTAATTCTATATAAATAAATTTAGATATTTCAAATAATGGCTTGATATGAATCATGTCAACTCAAATTGATCAATTGATGACTCTGGTTAGGACGAACACAATAGTTGATCATGTAATTACAATAAGATCAATTGAAATTATAGTTAAACTTATTAAATCATCCTTAATTCTAGATAAATCAATTTAGATATTTCAAATAAAGGCTTGATTTGAATAAATAGAGGACTAACATTTTGTAACAGATGACACATCTATTGAAAATTATCAAATAATTATAGACATCTATTAAAACAAATGTTCAACCTGTTGCACATATCTATTGGAAATTATCAAATAGATGTTGTCATCTATTGCGACAGATGACTGATCTATTAGAAATTATCAAACAAATATTGACATCTATTGTAACAGACGACTTATCTGTTGGAAAAGATTTTCTTTATTTTAAAGAAATTTTCTGTCTGAAATAAAAAAGAAGAAATTACTAAGGAGACCAAACATTTTTTTGGATAACTCAAAAATCTCCTCATTGTGTTGTCTTATCTTGTCTTTTCAATGTCACTGTCACTGTCTCCTCTTTCTCCTCAAAGCGTTCACCACCATAAATTAATAAATATTTAAATGCAACTCTAGAATTTCCTATTTTTCAACCATAAACTAATTCTTATCTCTTCTTTCCTTTTCTCTCTTCTTTAGGGTAATCTCAACTGTCTCCTCTTTTTTCTCCCTTTTCTCTCCTCTTTCGCTTAAGGATACTTTTGAATCTCAACCAATCTATACATTTTCTCTCCAGAAATTGGGGTTTTGAGCCCTTTGCTTTTAAGATTGCAAGTATGGTTCACTATTAGATCTGCGCTCTCTGCTGTTATTCTTGTCTTCTTATCTTCTTATCTTCTTATCTTCTTCTTTGCCCGTTTCATCAAATTTTTTATGTTCTTTTAATGAAAATTGAAATTCTGTATATCATATTTTTACATTGGTTATTTAAATTAGTTATTTACATTTATTTTTTATTTATTACCCATTACCCATATCCTATTTATTGAGAAAATTAAAGGAAAAGTGATTTTAAGTCTTGAATGAATGAACCTTTGTTTTTTTATTAATAATCGAAAAAAGTCTTCCAATAGATGGCCTATATATAGAAACAAATTGGTCATCTGTTGGGAGAACTTAGAAAGGCTTGTTGGCAGTATCGGTGTTATTTGTTTGTTTTTTATTATTGATGTTGGTGGTGGTGGTATTGGTGTTGGTGGTATTGGTGTTGCAATAGGTAGAACATATGGTGGAAGATATTAAAATAGATCTTCCAATAGATTCTCCATCTGTTGCAACTGATGAATTAGCTGTTGGAATAAATCAAAATAGCTTTTCCAATAGATGGCTTATCTGTTGCAACATGTTGGTCATTTGTTGCAATAGATGGGCCATCTGTTGCAATAGATGGGTCATCTGTTGCAATAGTTGGGTCATCTATTGGAATTCTTGTTGTAATGTTTTGTATTTATTGAATTTTATGTTACTTTTTGTTAATTATGCAGACATCAATTGTAATGTTTTTTTTTGTTTTCCTCTTGTTTGTAGATAAAAGATGTCTAAAGAAAGTGAAACAGGATCAACTTTTGCCCGACCAATATAAAAGGCTAGAGTAATGATGGGTTAAGAGGAATAAGTTGCTTGCAGATGGAACCACTTCATATGTGGGAAGTATGTATTACTGATCATATTATTGTGAAAACACACATAGAGTACACTAATTTTGTGAATATTATTTTTTACTAATTAGGCCGTGATCATTCAAACAAGATATTGCATTTTATAGTTAAGTTTGATAGGTTAATATGTCCCCTAAAGGTGTTTTATGTCGTGGGGTCAAAAGGAGTTAAGAGGGGAAATGTCAAGAATACCCCCAACTTAACACTATAGAAAACTCGCAGGTGGGTACGAGTTGACCCTCCAACTCGTCACCACACCATACGACTGGTACCATCCAATCATACCCAGAATAGAAAGTTGGACATCCATACACTGTCCACCATACGACTCCATTTCCCCAACTCGTGACCAGATCATATGACTAGTATGGTCCAGTCATACCCAAGACAGAATCCAAAGGGATTGACACTAACAACATACGAATACTCCTTACGACTCATTTACTATCCTTACAGCTCTTAGTGAGCCACTCGTACTCAGAGCCAAGTCAAGTTATTAAGTTACTGATTTGATTAAGGAACTGACCCAAATAAATCATACCACCCCTAATGACCTGTACCCACCAAACCATAACCATGACGGAAACCTAACCACCATTCTGTGGACTCCTAACGACTAGGATACCTTAACCGTACCCATACCATACGATTCGTATCGTAGGTCATTTCTAGGACAATGAGCTCAAAGCTCAGGAATTTTCCAAAGGCCAAACCCAGGGCATTTCAATTCTCCCTCGCTTGGATCATTCATCCCCGAATGATGGAACAAGGAAATACAAGCATGATTTAGACCCCATAGGACTCTACTCTTACCTTTAACTAAGTTAGAAAACAAAGATACCAAGGAAATCAATCTTTCCTTAACAAAGTTTGAAAACAAAGACTATAAGATCAACACATACCTTACGCACAAATTTCTAGAGCAGAAAATAGGAATGGATACATAGACTTCATATCCTCTTCAGCATCCCATGTATCCTCTTCTACTTGTGGTTCCTCCATAGAACCTTTACCGAAGCTACGTCCTTGGTTGCGCCGATCTAAGATTTTAATCGGGACCTCCTCATAAGATAGAGAATCCAAAATACCAATATCCTTGATGGGTGCAATCTACGATGGATCAGCCATGCACTTTCTCAACATAGAAACATAAAATACCAGGTGAATGCAGCTCAAACTCGAAGGCAAAACCAACTCATATACACCATTGCCAAATATTCTCAAAACCAAGTATGAACCAACATATCGGAGACTGAGCTTCCCTTTCTTCCCAAACCGCATTACTCTCTTCATGGGAGACACCTTCAAGAACACCCTATCCCTAACCCCAAACTCTAACTTTCTAGGCCTCACATCTGCATAGGAATTTTGGCAACTTTGGGAAGCTTTAAGCCTATCCCAAATCACCTTTACCTTCTCTATATCTTGGTGAACCAAATCCAGGCCAAACATCTCTGCCTCTCCAATCTCGAACCACCCGATAGGAGATCTACAACTCCTACCATATAACGCCTTAAAAGGACCATTCCAATGCTAGAGTTGTAGCTATTTTGGTATGCAAACTCTACAAGAGGAAAATGCTCAATCCAACAACAACCATAGTTAATCACACAAGCACGTAGCATATCTTCCAATGTCTGAATAGTCTTTTCTGCTCACCCATTTGACTGTGAGTGGAAAACAGTACTCAGACTCACCTTAGTCGCCAACCCTTCCTGAAATAACCACCAAAAGTGAGATAAAAATGCATACCGCTATTTGAGATGATAGAAACCGGCACCCCATGCAACTTCACAATCTCATAGAGATACAACCTTGCATAGTCCTCAGGTTAGAAATTTGTTCGCACTGGTAAGAAGTGAGCGGACTTGGTGATCCTATCCACGATTACCCAAAATAAATCAAACTGATTCCAAGATTGAGGAAGACCGATAACGAAATCTATATTAATCACCTTTTATTTCCAAACAGGCAACTCAATTTCTTGGTACAATCCTCCGAGCCTCATGTGCTCAACTTTTACTTGTTGGAACACCATGCACTTAGCCACATCCCACTTCATATTATTCTACCAATACATTTCCTTAAGGTCATGCTATATTTTTGTCAAACCAGGATGAACAACATAGTGCGACTTATGTACCTCAGCCAAGATACTCTCTCGCAAACCATCTATACTGTGAACACATAACATCTCCTTGGTACCGCAAGGTACCATTACTATTAATCTTAAAGTCCATCACCTTCTTCCCACCTACATCACCTTTGATCCTCATCAAGACAGGTTCTAACACTTTTTTCTTCTTTAATTCATCACCAAGATACGACTACGCCACTTCTTGTACGATCACACCACCATTCTCAAAGTCCAAGAGACAGACTCTAAGGTTAGCTAAACAGTTAATATCTTTCACCAACTCCCACTTCCCTTCATCCACATGAGCCAGACTTCCCATGGAGAATCTGCTCAGAGCATCATCAACCACATTAGCTTTACCTAGATAGTAGTGAAGACTCATGTTATAATCCTTAAGTAGCTCAAGCAATTTCCTTTGCTTGAGGTTCAGCTCTTTATGAGTAAACACATACTGTAGGCTCTTATGATTAAAAAAGATATTCACATGCACGACATAAAGATAGTGATGCTAGATTTTTAATGCAAACACCACAGCCAATAATTCCAAGTCATGGGTCAGATAATTTTTCTTATGCACCTTCAATTGTCTAGAGGCATAAGTTATCACCTTGCCATGCTGCATCAAAACGTACCCAAGCCCCATACGAGATGCATCATAATATACCACAAATCCATCCGCGCCTTCGGGTAAGGTCAAGACCAGAGTCAAAGTTAGCTTATCATTCAGCTTTTCAAAACTACCCCCACATGCATCAGGCCATAAAAACTTTACCTTCTTCTGAGTCAACTTAGTCAACGGGGCATATATAGAAGAAAAGATCTCCACAAACCTCTTATAGTAACCAACTAAACCCAAGAAGCTCTGAATATCGATTGGAGTCATGGGTGTAGGCCACCTCTTAAGTACCGCAACTTTCTGTGGATCCACCATGATCTCTTCACTAGAAATGACATAATCAAGAAAAGTGATAGCGTTCAACTAGAACTCAAATTTTGAGAATTTGGCATACAACTACTACTCTTTCATGGTCTAAAAATCTATAAGAAGGTGATTAGCATGATCCACCTCACTCTTCGAGTACACCAAACTATCATCTCTTAACACAATGATGAATAAATCCAGAAATTGAAGAAAGACCATATTCATCAAATCCATGAATGTCGCAAGGAATTAGTCAACCCAAAAGACATAACCAAAAACTCAAAATGCCCATACCGGGTCCGAAAAGTCGTCTTAGGGATATCCACCTCCCTAATTATTAGCTAATAATACCCAGACCGAAAATCAATCTTGGAGAAAAATGTAACACTCTGAAGTTGGTCAAACAAATCATCTTTCCTTGGAAAAGGGTACTTATTCTTTACCATCACCTTATTCAAATGTTGGTTATCAATATACATCCAAAGGAAACCATCATTTTTATGCACGAATAACACTGGTGCACCCATGGGGATACACTAGGATGGATGAAACCCTTTTCTAAAAGATCCTTTAATTGCTACTTAAGCTCCTACAACTCAGCAGGAGCTATTTTATACGGGGGAATAGAAATTTGACCAGTATCCGAAACCAAACCAATCCCAAAATCAATCTCCCTATTAGGAGGAACATCAGGAAGGTCATCAGGGACGACCTCAGGAAATTTATTCACCATCGAGATAAAATGCAAAAAAGGACCCTCTGAGTTAGAATCCTTAATCCAGACCAGATGATAAAGACATCCCTTGGAGATCAATCTCTGAGCTCTAAGATACAACATGAACCTTTCCTCAGAAGCTAGGGAACCACTCTTATTCAATAACTGGCTTATTAGGGAATTTCAAGACAACCTTATGGGTTCGACAGTCTAGAGAAGCATAGCACGAGTGCAATAAATCCATCCCTAATGTGACATCAAAATCAACTATGTCTAATTCAAATAGATCCACCAAAGTTTCCCAACTACCCACAGATATAACACAAACCCTATAGACCCTTCTAGCCATCATAGGGTTACCCACCGAGGTAGAAATAGAAAAAGGATCCGAAATATACTCAGGACTAAAACCAAAATACACAACCACAAATGGGGTCACATAAGAAAAGGTAGACCCCGGATCAAGTAAATAGTACACATCATGAGAAAAGAATTTCAACATACCAGTAACGACATCAGGCGATGCCTCAGATTCCTGATGAGTAGTAAGAGTATAGATTTGATTTTGACCAGTGCCGAAACTAGATAGTGCCCCTTTTGGTGTCGGAGCTTATGAAGAGGCAACAGGAACCTTGTTTACCCTAGAAGAAACCCTACCAATAGGAAAATTTCCAATCATGTACCCTGGCTGACCACAGTTAAAGCACTTATCCATCCTTCATCACAGTAACCCCGATGAAATCAACCACAGATACTGCAGGGAGGATATGATGAAGCTGAATGGCCTACACTAATCTAAGAGTGGGCACCCTATGCCCTATAGTTGTTGCCACTCTAGAAATATTGGTCACCCGATGGATTTGGGTAGGGAGTACTAGCCATTGAGTAAGACCCAAAATTGCCCCACTTCTTTTGGGGCCACTTCCCGCTATCCCCGCCTCTTTGCTTAGAAAAACTGAACTTCTTGCTATGCATCTCCTCAATATCTGTATGTTTCTTCTTCTGTTCCTCTACCTGTTGCATGTACACAACCAACCTGGAAATATCCCTATCCTTGTTCAGCAAGGCAGCACTCTCTTGAATCAAATCTCAGGACAACCCAAAAGTGAACTTCCTCATTCTACACTTCATGCTAGAAACCAACTCTGGAGAATACCAGATAACTGGTGAAACTTCAAGGCATACTCCTTCACTGACATCTTTCCTTGCTTTAGATTAACAAACTCTTTTGTCTTTGCTTCCCTTAACTCCTGAGGAAAAAAATAATCCAAAAAAGCACTAGAGAAATTATCCCACAGGGCTGACTCGGCATCGTTACCCCTAGTCTGCTCCCATTCCTTATATCATTGGTATACTATATCTTTCAGTTGATAGGCAGCAAATTCTATACCCTTCACATTGGTATCATGCATAATACCGAAGATCTTTTCCATCTCATCCACAAAATCTTAGGAATCCTCCCCAACCTTAAACTAGTGAATACAATAGGGTAAAACCTCATAAATTAGCTAACCTTTGCGACCTCAAAAGATGGAGTAACGGAAGTA
The DNA here is from genome assembly GCA_030864215.1 of Capsicum pubescens. Lineage (NCBI taxonomy): Eukaryota > Viridiplantae > Streptophyta > Magnoliopsida > Solanales > Solanaceae > Capsicum > Capsicum pubescens. The sequence continues at coordinate 45,649,787 of CM061543.1, forward strand.
CCACGCTCATCCTGAGAAGCTACCAACTCAACCAATATATGGATAGACTGAAAAAACTTAACATTTGTCACATCATCTTGAGGAGCTCGAGAAGGGCTAGAGGGAATCGATAGAACTCCAGGAGGACAATCAGGAACTTGACCCCTAGACCAGGTATGGACCCCATAAGTAGAATGGGTCCCATCAATATTATCCCGAGAAGGACAAAAAAAATTCTGTGAGCTTCGAATCATTGAGGAGACATGATCTAAAATAGCGAACAAATAGGGATTAGAGAAGGTTTCAGGACCATAGACTTTACAACTTGAAAATAGAACACAAGAAAGAGAAATATTCCTAAATGAACTTATAACCTCTTTCTTATAAGTATGATGGGCTACACAGCCTTAAAAGAGACTCTACTCAACACGGCTTTGTCGGACACCCAATTGACCATGAACCTAGGGCTCTGATATAAATCTGACATCACCCAAACTAGGGCATAGTCTTATCGAGCATCTCATGTCCGACCCAGACCGGAGACCGCCTCCAAGACCCAACCATAACCACCCTACACCCTATGTCGGATAAATTTTAAACATATAATAGGATATAACAAAATCAATTGAAAGATATTTAAAGGAGTACATAACCATAGCCAACTAGTGTCAACCTCAAATGCTAATACCAATACCAAGGCTTACACCAATACCTACACCACCCATGACCATAGTTGTCTGACAAAGCCTCTATTTAGAATCACTAATATCCGGCCAGGATATTCCCCCGACCATAGCCAAAAGCAAACCAAAGAAATAACAAAAACAAAAGAGTCCATAGCATGAAATAGTGCCTTCTAGAGTATGGAAGATCACCACTTCAATCTGACTCAAAGTTGTCCCCGAATCCAAGTCACTAATTAGGAGAAATGGTAGTATGGTTGGTTACTACATCGCATGGAGATACAGTGCTCGAAGATGGTTAGTGAAGTGAACGCTAGCATGTACTCAGGGATAAGATAAAATAGTGCCAGTAATTCAAAACCAAAGTAAATAACCATATACAATCACATAAATATATATATATTATTCCGGGAAAGGGAACCGATTTAGCATGCATTTAAAACCTTAACCTGGGTTGTGTAGCTTGGCCATCCTAAAACCACCCACGGTCTATATAGGTTTATCTCCCCCTGCTGAAAGGGATCTAGGGCGTGTTAGCCACACGATTGGAGAATAGAAACTTGGGATGACTAGTACATCCCTCAAAATATAAAGTGTGACATAATTCACATGGTCACCAAGACCACTCTCACATCGACAAATATAAGTTTCCAATGGCGATCCCCTCGGGACCCTCACCTTCCACGTATTTGCTACTAAACCCCCTTTAATCCTAATTAAACCTTTTTCACATAACCAAACTATTTACCAAGGAGTCTTTTCATTAGGAATTAGTTGTTGGTATCGTCATACCAAAATTAGAGCTTGCAAGTGTATCCTTTTATGCCATACCCATTAAACTAATTTGACTTTAAAGTTTCAAACTAAGCCAAAATCATGGCCATTAAGTCCTTCCCAAATCATTTAAAAGAAACCAAGAAAATTTAGGTTCCATTACTATAGCAATACAAAGGTTTCAGGGAAAGTCGTACTATATGACATAATCATTCTCATTGGCATTTTAACAAACATGTTAAGGGCATATAGTTTCCAAATCAAAAACCAAGCATCAATTGACCATTCCCATGTAACCACATGTTCAAACAATAATTATAACATGAAAACCATAGAAAAGCATGGGAAAACATTATCCAACCATAAACAACAAAAAACCCCAACATCTATTTCAAAACAAAAATAGTACCACAATAATACCATGAAAACCATTCATTGAAACATGCTTTTAGTTGAACTAACAATGAGGGAGGAGTATCATGCCTTAGACACTAAGAAGATGGAGAGATTCACCCTTGAAATCCCCTAATTAATTGCCTTGTAGAAACCCTAGACTTTTCTTAAAACAAGAGTTTGAGAGAGATTTTAAGAGATTTGAAGAGTGTTTGAATAAGAATAATAGGTTAATGTATCCACTAAAGGTGTTTTATATTATAGAGTCAAAAGGAGTTAAGAGAGGAAATGTCCAGAATACCCCCAACTTAATACTGTAAAAATCCTGTAGGTGGGTATGAGTTGACCCTCCAACTCATCCCCACATCATATGACTGGTACCATCTAGTCGTACCCAGAACAAAAAGATGGACATCCACACACTGTCCACTATACGACGCTATTGTCCCAACTCATGACCAGACCATACGACTGGTATAGTCTAGTCGTACCTAAGACAGAATCCAAAAAGATTTGACACTAGACAAAATACTACTATACCTTACCACTCGTACTCTATCCTTATGGATCTTAGTGAGCCACTCATACTTAGATCTAAGTCACGTCACTAAGTTTCAGATTAAGTAAAGGATCAACCCAACCCGTCACCAACCCTATGATCTGTACCGAGAAAACTGTAACCATAACAGAAACCCAACCACCCTTCTCTGGACCCCTAACAACTAGGGTACCTTGATCGTACCCACACCATACGAATCATATGATGAGTCATTGATAACACTCAAATTACACTCTTGAATAGGTGTAAGCGATCGTTGTCAATATAAAACCCAACTAGGTTGGGGTCGAATCCCACAGGGAATAGGGTATGAACTTCAATTTGTTTACGAAATACTTTACTAGTAGTTTAATGTTTCCGAAAATGGGGGTTTAAATTTCATAGAGAAGTAATTGTCACTTTCAATATTTTATTGTTTGTAATCAATCTAAATAGGAAACCAGAGTTATGTTCACCATGGATTTTGGGAATTGACAGATACTAGGTAATGCTTGAGACTCTTGAAGTAAGTAGAAATAGCAGAATATTCCTAACGATGATACTATCTGACTTATCTCCCGACCTCACCAGATAATTTATTATCTAATTCTCTCAAACTTAGATAACTTATCTATTTCCAATAGGATTTTATCTCAGAAAGATTAATCCAGTTACGGCATTGATCATTAAATAGAAGGTTGGTAGCTTCTGAGTCCCTGTTGATAATTCGCAACCTCTAGTCTATTTCTCAGTTAGAAGCAAATAAAACCTAAGGAATAACCTAATATTTGCAACCATTAGATTTCAGTTAAAACAACAGAATTTCAAGATGTCCTACTACTATTTGAATCCATTAAATACCTAGTAACCTATCAAACCCTAATCCATGGATCCCATAACTCCGGCTAATGGAATTATCCGCTCATGATTTGATGATCAAAATACAAATTTGAATTCATGATAACAAGGATAAACTTACGATCGGGTGAAAAGCAACAAGTAGTTTCTTCAATTGAATCATGAAAATAGGAATCCACACATAGTTGATAAGTGTTGAAGAAAAATAAGAATCTCCAGACTTAAAAAAAAAAACTCCCCTCGATAATTCCGAATAATCCCCTTTAAATAAACCCTCAAAGATGTTATTTATACTTAAGTCTAATTATGGAAATAAAATAACAAAAATCATAAAATTCTTCGAATTAGGTGACGCCCTAGCTGACCCCACGTCAAGGATCTGACGCCTTATCATGGATGGCGTCAGAGTTGCTCTAGTTGTCTTCAAAATCTGTCTTAGGCTGATGATGTAGTTGACGTCGTGTCACTGATCTGACGGCGTATCACCAACGTCGTCAGATTTTTTTTTTCAAGCTCTAATTCTCTGGCTAAGGCTGACAACATTTGTGACGCCTTATCACCATCTTGACGCCTTATCACCAACGTCGTTAGAACTTTCTCTCAGACTCAAGTCCCTGGTTAAGGCTTACGCTGCTTCTGATGGGCTATCACAAGGCTGACAACTTATCACGGATGTCGTCAGCCATGTTTTCTTCTCTTTTGCTCAGATTTTCAAATTTTTTGCTCCATTGTCGTTTATTTTCATTCCTTCAGCCTTTTACTACAATATCATGAGCAAGCACATCAAAACAACAAGATTTGCTTCAGAATTCACAATTATTTTGAGCTAAAAAGAATTAAATGTGTTAGCTTTTTCTCACACACCACCGAGAAGATATTCATCTCTTCCAACTGCTTCATAGGAGGATGCATTTTGAATATGGCCTCCTTTTTCCCTACCTGAACTTTAGCTCATTGACCTCCATATCAACCAACACTCTTCCGGTGGCTAATAGTGGTCTACCCAAAATGATGGGTACCTCAAAATCAATATCACAATACAATATCACAAAAACTGCAGGCAGAATAAAGTCATCCACTTTTACTGGCACATCATGCAATATACCAACCGGTCGCTTCATCGATCTGTCTGCCATCACAAGATGCATCATTGTGGGGGTAGGTTCCCCCAATCCAATCTTCTTGTGGATATCAAGTGGCATCAGATTAATACTTTTTCCTAAGTCACATAAAGCTTTGGTAAACATCATGGACCCAACTGTGCACGGTCTAGTAAATGCTCCAGGGTCAGGTTTTTTCTACACTAAGGATTGTGAAGAAACAGCACTACAGTGGTGGATGTTGTCCACCGGCTCACAGCTTACCTTCCGCTTCTTTGTTAACAATTCCTTCATAAATTTAGCATAGTTTGGCATTTGATCAAGTTCCTCCATCAATGGCACATTCACTGTCAGTTGTTTCAGTATTGCCATAAATTTGCTAAATTTCTTGTTATCCGCTTTCTTCTTCAATCTCTGAGGAAAGGGAGGTGGTGGTCTTGGAATTTCTTTCAATACCACTTCCCCTTCCTTTTTGTCTTCTTTCTCCAAAATATCAAAAAAACCATCCAGCTTCTCAGGCTCCACTGGATTGCTTCCTTCTGATTCACCAACACTTACCTTATTCTCCATAGTTTTGCCCATAGAAGGGCCAGATAACATCTTACCACTCCGAGTGGTAATCGCCATACAAGATCCATTAGTCCGCGGGTTCTGAACCGTATTACTAGGTAAAGTACCATCTTTTCTCTAGTTCAAAGTAGCAGAAAGATGGCTCATCTGTTGCTCCAACTGCTTAATAGAAGCATAGTGTGAGCTAACCAACTGACTGAGGGTAGAAAACTCACTCTTCATAGTAGTTACCCCCGAGTTGGTAGCTTCAACTCCCTTTAACAGCTTTTCCATCATGTCCTCCATGGACATCTTTCCAGAACTAGTTATTGCAGTATCCCGACTTCCAGGAGGAACATACAAACCACTCCTCTTATTATTGTTTCTCCAGTGTCCCTTCTCCCTATCTTTATAATCAGTCTTATCATAGAAATTCCGACCTTGGTTCCTTTGGCTATTGCCTCAGAAACCCCCCTGATTACTCACCTAGTTTGCCTCAGCATCAGTACCTGCAGAAATAGTACCCTGAGATTCCATAGCTTTAACCATTTCAGTCTTGCCGGATAGCAAGTGCTTGGCCTGCAAATCCATCTGTGTCTTCAAATGGGCCATGTCCTAATCTCGCTCCCATCCCTTTTACGTTGCTCCACAGTTATACCTCCAGCAACAGTTGGGATAGCCACTACAGAATCCCTAGTGTGCCAAGCCTGACTCTGTTTGGTCATTCTATTCAGCATGTCAGAAGCATCCAGAAAAGAGAGATCAATGAATGAAACACTTGTAGTGTTGTCAACAATTGGCTTTGTCACAGAGTTGAAAGCCCTGTACAAAGTCTCCATAAAGTGCAAGTACGTCATGTTGTGGTTCGAACATTGTGAAAGTTTCTTCTTAAATCTTTTCCAGGTTTCGTGCAATGCTTCGGTCGGGAGCTGTCTGAAGTTACTAATTTCATCCCTCAACTGTACCCTTCTGGAGGGTGGAAAGAACCGTTCTAGGAATGCATCTTTCAACTGTCTCCAGTTGGTTATAGAATCAGGCTCTAGTTCATTCAACAACATTGTTCCCTCTCTAGACAGAGACAACGGAAACAACCTCAACCTGATCGCATTCTAGCTCACTCCCGGATTGTCAAAGTATTTGCAAATGGTGATAAAGTTCACCAAGTGCATGTTCGGATCATCACCAGGCAAGCCTCCAAATAACCCCTTCAGATTCAGGAGTTGGATCATGGTACTTGTTATGCTGAATTTTGCACCTGGTGCCAACGGTGGAGAAATGATAGCACTCGTTGCACCAGCTCCGTCCATTCCTTCATCATCTTCATCCATCTCATATTGAATTGGGTGTTGACCATATCTTCCTCGGACAGGATGGTTTCTATTGACATTTCACTGCACTGGTGCAATAACTTGCTCAGCTTTCCTTGGGTTTTGAGGATTCAGAAATTCCTCATCACCCAAGTCTTCATCATCAGGGTTCTGGTGACGTTTTTGTTGACCTATATTATGCACATTCACCTAAGCCTTGGCCAAAGTAGCTAGTATTTCTGCTTTCTGTTGTTCCGTCCTTCTCCCTATCAGCTGAGGTTCCGGGTTGATTGGTAATAGTAGTTCTCTAGAACTTCTTATTTTTGGCAAAAACAACAGAGTACCTAAAATAGTCAAAAACAACAAATAAATGTAAATCAAGGAAACTTAACTATCAGCAAATTTTCACGCACAAACTTTTAGTCTACAACTGTATTCCCCGGCAACGACGCTATTTTTGATAACGCTCAAATTACACTCTTGAATGGGTGTAAGCGATCGTTGTCAATATAAAACTCAATGAGGTTGGGGTCTAATCCCACAGGGAATAGAGTGTGAACTTTAATTTGTTTACAAAATACTTTACTGGTAGTTTAATGTTTCCAAAAATGGGGGTTTAAGTTTCACATAGAGAATTAATTCACATTCAATATTTTAGTGTTTGTAATCAATCTAAATGGGAAACCAAAGTTATGTTCACCATGGATTTTGGGAATTGACAGATACTAGGTAATGCTTGAGACTCTTGAAGTAAGTAGAAATAGCAGAATATTCCTAACGATGATACTATCTGACTTATCTCCCGACCTCACCAGATAATTTATTATCTAATTCTCTCAAACTTAGATAACTTATCTATTTCCAATAGGATTTTATCTCAGAAAGATTAATCCAGTTACGGCATTGATCATTAAATAGAAGGTTGGTAGCTTCTGAGTCCCTGTTGATAATTCGCAACCTCTAGTCTATTTCTCAGTTAGAAGCAAATAAAACCTAAGGAATAACCTAATATTTGCAACCATTAGATTTCAGTTAAAACAACAGAATTTCAAGATGTCCTACTACTATTTGAATCCATTAAATACCTAGTAACCTATCAAACCCTAATCCATGGATCCCATAACTCCGGCTAATGGAATTATCCGCTCATGATTTGATGATCGAAATACAAATTTGAATTCATGATAACAAGGATAAACTTACGATCGGGTGAAAAGCAACAAGTAGTTTCTTCAATTGAATCACGAAAATAGGAATCCACACATAGTTGATAAGTGTTGAAGAAAAATAAGAATCTCCAGACTTAAAAAAAAGAACTCCCCTCGATAATTCTGAATAATCCCCTTTAAATAAACCCTAAAAGATGCTATTTATACTTAAGTCTAATTATGAAAATAAAATAACAAAAATCATAAAATTCTTCGGATTAGATGATACCCTAGCTGACGCCACGTCAAGGATCTGACGCCTTATCACAGATGGAGTCAGAGTTGCTCTAGTTGTCTTCAAAATCTGTCTTAGGCTAACGATGTAGTTGACATCGTGTCACTGATCTGATGGCGTATCACCAACGTCGTCAGATTTCTTCTTCGAGCTTTTGTTCTCTGGATAAGGCTGACGACATTTGTGATGCCTTATCACCATCTTGACGCCTTATAACCAATGTCTTCAAAACTTTCTCTCAGACTCAAGTCCCTGGTTAAGGCTGACGCCGCTTCTGATAGGCTATCACAAGGCTGACGACTTATCTCGAATATCGCCAGTCATGTTTTTTTCTCTTTTGCTCAGATTTTCAACGCTTTTGCTCCATTGTCTTTTTTTTCATTCCTTCAGCCTTTTACTGCAATATCATGAGCAAACACATCAAAACAACAAGAGTTGCTTCAGAATTCATAATTATTTAGAGCTAAAAAGGCATTAAATGTGTTAGCTTTTGCTCACACATCAGTCGTTACAAGGATAGTAAGTCTAAAATACAGGAACTTTCCAAGGGCCAGAATCGAGGGTGTTTCATAAACCCAAGAAGCTTCGAATATTGATTGGGGTTGTGGTCTAGGCTACCTATTAACCACTACAATTTTTTGCGAATCTATTATGATCCCTTCACTAGATTCAACCAGAACTCACATTTTAAGAATTAGGCATATAACCGCAGCTTTTTTAAAGGCTGCAATATAATGCAAAGATGATTGGCATGATCCACCTCACTCTTCTAGTACACTAGAATATCATATATGAACATAATAATGAACATATCCAAAAACTGATGGATACGTTATTCATCAAATTCACAAATGTCGTCGGGGCATTAGTCAACCCAAAAGACATAACCAAAAACTCAAAATGCACATACCAGGTCCTAAAAACAACCTTAGATCTATCCACCTCTCTAATCTTTAATTGATTATACCCGAATCAAATATTAATCTTGGAGAAAAAATTAGCACCCTGAAGCTGATCAAACAAATTATCTATCCTCAAAAAAGGGTACAAATTATTTACCGTCACCTTATTCAACTATTGGTAATCAATACACATCCAAGTGGAATGATCCTTTTTATGCATGAATAACATTGGTGCACCCCATGGGGACACACTAGGATGGATGGAACCCTTGTCTAAGAGATCCTTTAGTTGCTACTTAAGCTCTTTCAACTCAGCTAAAGCCATTCTATATGGGGGAATAGAAATTGGACGAGTGTCAAAAACTAGATCAATCCCAAAATCAATCTCCTTATCGCGAGTGTCAGGAACCAGATCAATCCTAAAATCAATCTCCCTATCGAGAGGGACACCAGAAAGGTCATCAGGGAAGACCTTAGGAAATTCATTCACCACCAGGATGAAATGCAAAGAAGGACCCTCCGAGTTAGAATTTTTAACTCAGACCAGATGATAGAGACACCTCTTGGTGATCAATCTCCAAGCTCTAGGATATGATATGAACCTTTTCGTAGATAGGGAACCACCCTCCCATTCAATAATTGGATCATTAGGGAATTTAAAAATGACCTTATAGGTTCGACAGTCTAAAGAAGCATCGCATAAGTGTAACCAATCTATCCCCAATATGACATCGAAATTAACCATGTCTAATTCAAACAGATCCACCAAAGTCTCCCGACCACCCATAGACATCACACAATTTCTATAGACCTTTCTAGCCACCATAGAGTCACCCACCAAGGTAGAAACAGAGAAGAGGGCTAAAACATACTCGGGACCAAAACCAAAATGCACACCCATAAATGGGGTCACATAAGAAATAGTGGACCCTGGATCAAGTAAATAGTACACATCATGAGAAAAGAGGTTTATCATACCAGTCACGACATCAGGCGATACATCAAACTCCTGACGAGTAGGGAGAGCATAAAGACGGTTCCGACTAATGTTGGAACTAGACGGTGCAACCTTTGGTGTTGGAGATGTATAAGAGGAAACTGGAACCTTGTTTGCCCCAGATGTAACCTTATTAACAAGATAACTTCTAACCATGTTCCCTGGCTAATCACAGTTGAAGCACTTATCCTTTCCCTCATCCTAGTAACCCCGATGCAACCAACTATAGGATCTACAAGAAGGATATAATGGATCTGAATGGGCACCACTAGACTAGGACTGGGAACCTTGTGACCTATGATTGTCGCCACTCTACAAAATACGATCACCCAATGGCTTCGGGTAAGGAGGAATAGCTATCGGGTAAGACCCAAAATTTCCCCACTTTTTTTGGCCACTTTCCACCATCCCTGTCTCCCTACTATTGGCCACCACCCTACTTGGAAATTCTAAACTTCTTGTTCTGCCTCTCCTCAATCTCTGCCTATTTCTTCTTCTCTTTCTCTACCAGCTGTATATACACAACCAACCTGGAAATATCTATGTATTTGTTCAACAAGGAAGCCTTACTCTCTAGAATCAAGTCTCGGGACAACTTGGGAGTGAACTTTCTTATTTTATCCCTTATGCTAGAAACCAACTTCGAAGCATACCAAGATAACTGGAGAAACTTCAAGGCATACTACTTGACTGATATTTTTTCTTGCTTCAAATTAACAAACTCTTCCGCCTTTTGTTCTCTCAACTCCTGAGGAAAAAATGGTCCCGAAAACCACTAAAGAAATCATTTCATAAGGCTGACTCAGCATCTTCACCCCTAGTCTGCTCTCATTCCTCATACCATTGGTATGCTGCATCTTTTAGGTGGTAGGTAGAAAATTCCACACCTCCTATGGGAAGCATGCATAACACAGAAGATTTTTTTCCATCTCATCTGCAAAAACTTAAGGATCATTCTCAACCTTAACACTAGTGAACACAGGAGGGTTCAATCTCATAAATTGGCCAACCCTTATAGCCTCAAAATTTAGAGTAACAGAAGCACCACACTCATTCTGAGAAGCTACCAACTGAGACAACATATGGATAAACTGATAAAACTCAGCATTTATCACATCAGCTTGAGGAGCTCGAGGGGGATGGAGGGAACCATGGAACTCTAGGAGAATAATTAGGAACTTGACACGTAGACCGGGTCTGGACCCTATAAGTAGAATAGGTCCCATTAACATTGTCCTTAGGTAGGACAAATGAGTTTCTTTGAGCTTCAGATCATCGAGGATTCATGAGCTAAAAAGTGAGCAAATAGGGATTAGAGAAGGTTTCAGGACCTTAAACTCTACAGCTTGAAAATAGAACGCAAGTAAGAGAAAAAATTCCTAAATGCCTTGTAGCCTCTCCCTTATGAGTGTGTCATGCTACACACCCTTAAAATAGACTCTACTCAGCATAGCTTTTTCGGACACCCAATTGACCATGAACCTAGGGCTCTGATACCAATCTGACATAACCTAAACTAGGGCCTAGTTGTGTTGGGCATCTCAAGTTTGACTCGGACAGGAGAGCGCCCCCAAGACCCATCCATAACCACCCTACACCCTATGTTGGATAAATTTGGAACATATAACAATATATAAAAAAATCAATTGGAAGATATTTAAAGGAGTACATAACCATAACCATCCAAATATCTAATCGGTGTCAACCCCAATGCCAATGCCAATACCACTACCAAGGCTGACATCAATACTGACACTTCCCATGCCTATAGTTTTTTAACAAAGCCTCTATCTAGAATCAATATGATCCGATTGGTACATGTCCCCGACCATATCCAAAACCAAACCAAAGAAATAACAAAAAATAAAAAAATTCCATAGCATGCAATGGAGCCTTTCGGAGTATGGATGCTTATCACTTCAATCTGACTCAAAGTTGTCCCTGAATCCAAGTCACTGAGCAGAAGGAATAGTAGTATGGTCGGTTTCTACATCATGTAGGGATACAGCACCCAAAGATGATTAGCAAAGTGAATGCTAAAATATACTCAAGGATAAAGATACAATAATGTCATTATTCAAAACCAAGTCGAATAACCCTATGCAATCACATATATACATATATATCATGTTAAGAAAGGGAACCAGGTTTATCATGTATTTAAAACCTTAACTTGGGTTATGTAGCTTAGCCGTTCTAAAACCATGCAAGGGTTGTATGTGTTCAGCTCCCCCTATTGAAAGGGCCCCAGTATGTGTTAGCTGTACGATTAGAGAATAAAAACTTGGGATAACTAGTACATCCCCCAAAATTTAAAGTGTGAAGTAATGAACATGGTCACCAAGACCACCCTCACATCGGCAAACGTGAGTTTCCAATGGCGTTCCTCCCAGGACCTCTACCTTCTACGACATTGCTAGTCAACCCTCTTTAAGCCTAATTAAACCTTTTTCACATCACCAAACTATTTAACAAGGAGTCTTTTCACTAGTCATTAGTCGTTGGTAGCGTCATACCAAAATTAGGCCTGGAAGTCTATCCTTTTATGCCATACCAAAACCGTTAAACCAAGTTGACTCCCAAGTTTCCAATCAGACCAAAACCATGGCCATCAAGGACTTTCCAAACTATTTAAAACCAAGAAAACCAATTTAAGTTCCATTATAATACTATGCAATGCAAGGATTTCAATAATAGTCAAACTATATGACAAAATCATTCTCATTGGAATTTTATCAAACATGTTGAGGGCATATAGTTTCCAAAATCAAAAACTAAACATCAATTGACCATTACTATGTAACCACATGTTCAAACTATAATATAACATGAAAACCATAAGAAAAAACATGGGAAAACATTATCCAACCATAAACAACCAAAACCCCTAACATCTATTTCAAAAAAAAAATAACACCACATTAATACCATAAAAAACATTCATTGAATCATGATTTTAGTTAAAATAAAAATGAAGGAGGAGTAACATGCCTTATACACCAAGGAAGTCGGAGAGATTCACCATTGAAATCCCCTAATTGATTGCCTTGAAGAAACCCTAGACTTTTCTTAAACCAGGAGCTTGAGAGATATTTTATGAGATTTTTAAGAGTGTTTGAATAAGAATGATAGGTTGTGTAGCCCCCAAAGGTGTTTTATGTCATGGGGTCAAAAGGAGTTAAGAGGGGAAATGTCCAGAATACCCCCAACATAAAACTGTAGAAAACTCGTTGGTGGGTACAAGTTGACCCTCTAACTCGTTACCATACCATACGGCTGGTACCATCCAGTCATACTCAGAATAGAAAGTTGGACATCTACTCACTGGCCACCATATGACTCCATTGACCCAACTCATGATCATAACATATGAATAGTATGGTCCAGTCGTACCCAAGACAAAATCCAAAAAGATTGACACTGGAAAACATACGACTACACCTTACCACTAGTATCCTATCCTCATGGATCTTACTTAGACACTCATACTTAGAGCCAAGTCAAGTTATTGAGTTTCTAATTTGATTAAGAAACCGACCCAAATGAATCGTACCACCCCTAATGATCCATACTCACCAAATTGTAACCACAACAAAAATCCAACCACCATTATCTAGACTCCTAACAACTAGGATCCCTTGATCGTACCCACACCATATGACTTATATGGTGGATCATTTCTAGGACTGTTAGCTCAATACTAAGGAATTTTCCAAGGGCTAAAATCCAGGGTGTTTCAATTTAATCTTCAGATCCCATCATAAAATGATGTACAAAATTACGAAGGCTAAAAGGGTAACTATCTTTAAAACCTTTCTTCTTAATCTTCTGGGAAGGGTAATAGTAATCTCAAAAACTAAAAAACTAATTGAGAGAAACCCTTGTTGCTACTGGATTGAGTTCTTCCAATAGATAACCCATCTATTGCAACAAATAGGAAATATGTTGGACTACATGCTCATTAAGAAAAAAACAAGTGCTCTGTATGTAATGCACCATGATCGTTGTAATAGTAAACTTATGTTGTTATTTGTTATGGACTTTAATAATTTTAAATCATTATTGGGGATGTAAAATTTATAATTTATTATATAAAATATATTTTTATTAACTTGTGCATCAATAAGAAGATGTAACAGGAACTAAATACAACAGACTATAAAAAATATTTTTAGCAGATTATCGATCTGTTGCAATAGATGGACATTTATTGGAAAAACACAATATAGTTCATTAATCTGGATTGTGTTCAACCAAAAGATGACCAATACATTGCAACAGGTAGGTAATATGTTGGAAAAACTCAAGACCCTTTGAAACACCCTGGGTTTCTGCACCTTAGAAAATTTCCTAGATTTTTGGACTCTGGACAAGATACGACTAGGGGAACAACTCATACACTAGGATAAGAGTGGTATGGGTTAGTCGTATTCTAACTAGTGTTGGTTGGTGGGTTGGATTTGGTTTTTAGAATAGGTACGATTTGTTTACTAGGAGTCGTATGGATAGACATGAGTCATTTGGTTTGAGTCTTTCCTTTACTTAATCTTAGACTTAGTAGACTAAATTGGATCAGAGTATGAATAGCTCACCATAAGTTGTAAGGCAGGGTACAATTCCTACCATGGACTCGTATAGTAGGCAGTATTCAATCCTCTTTAGATTCTATTCATCCAGGGGTACGGATTATGGGTACTAGTTGTATTTATGGATACAACAAGGTTTGGGGTGATTCGTACCTTGAATAGTGTTAGGTCCAAGGAAGATGGCCTTGGGTATGAGTAGTGGGTACCACTCGTATTGGAAGGTATGACTGGTATGGATAGTCGTATCCCTCTGACGGGATTTTGGTGCAGTTTAAGTGAGGGCAACCTGGATATTTCCCCACTTAACCTAGTAATTCCCCACGACTTTTAACCCACTTAGGAGGTTATTTGCCCTATTATTATATTTTTTAATAATTAGAAAACACTCTCTAATCCTCTTTAAAGTTCTTAGACAAAGAAAGCTAAGGTTTTATCTTAAGGATTATTTTGGGGATTATGTTGGTGATTTTGTTCCATCACTTACTCAATTTAAGGCATGTCCTCTTCCATCATTGTTAGTTCCAACTAAATGCATGGTTTTATACAATGTTTTCATGGTTTGATTATTGTATGGTTTAGGGTTTTCAAATATAATTTAGGGGTTTTGGTTATAAATGTTTGGTTATGGTTTTCTCATATTTTAATTATTATTTTATATGCTTTAATGGTGGTTTTGGATTATTGGTTGCAAGGGAATGGGTAGTTGGTAATTGGTTTTGGCTTTGGAAATACTATGCCCCCATTGTGTTTGATAAAATGCCTATGAGAATGTTTTCTCTACATTATTGGTTTTTAATGGAACTTATGCACACTTTAAAATTGGTAATGGAACCCTAAATGGTTAAAAGGTTTGGAATGGTCAAAAAGGAATAGTTTTGGGTTTTACAATCATTCTTGTGGGGTACAATGGAATCCCCCAAGTAATCATGATAATAGAACACTTGTGGGGTACATGGGACTCCCCCAAGTTAATTGGATAATATGATCTATGGGTACATGGGAATCCCTTGATCTCAAAAAGGTTTTGTTGTGGATAATAATTGCAAGTTATAGTCGGTATGACGATACCAATATGTATAGCCTCGGTTAATAACAACGATTTGGTTAATTAGAAATGGTTTTAATTGGGTAATAAAGTTGGGGTGTGATAGATAACCGTGAAGGTTGGAGTCCAACGGATAAACTCTAGAAACTCATGTTTCCCGACATAAGGGATAGGTCATGGTGACCTTATATGATAATACGATATACACAGGAATCATCTAAGTATACTGTACATAAGTATCATGGGGGGTGAAGGGTACTTAAGAATCCCTTACTCTTATGGTATCTTCAATGCGTGCGGCTACAACATTAGGGCTCGTTCAGGGGGTTACACTGGACCCATATAGCTCATGGGAATTTAAGGATGGTTAAGCTACACATACCCAGGTTAATGGTTTTAAATGTATGCTAAACTCAGTTTTCTTTCCCCATAAGGTTACATATATATATATATGTGTGTGTGTGTGTGTGTGTATGTATGTATGTATGATTTGTATGAATATGGATGGTTTACTTGGTTTTGATAAATGGAATTACTCTATTCTTATCCTGAGTTTATGCTAGAGTTCACCCTCTAAACCATTTTTAAGCGACTGCATCCCCATGCGATGCAGGAACTAGTCATTCTAATCCTCCTGCTTAGCAATCGGACTTTGGGATCAACTATTGGACTGAAGTGGTGAGCTTCCATCTTTTTGGAAGGCTCCATTGCATGGATGTTATTTCATACTTTGGTTTATTTATGGATATTGGTTTTGGATATGGTTAGGGGCATGCCCTAATCAGATTTTGGTATTTTTTTTGTTAGAGTCTTTTATGGAACTACTATAGGTTGGTATAGATGGGATCAGCATTAGTGTCAGCCTTGGTATTGGAATTGGTATTAGGGCTAATATCATCGAACTAAATTTCTCACTGTTCCATCCTCTTTTATTTTGGGATTATATATAATTATTATAGAACTCATATGGTTATAGTTTGGATTATGGTTTGGTTGGTATTGGTTATCAGTTGGGTATCGAATGGTTGGACTCATTTGGGTGGTCACGGATATAGACCTATCCCAGAGTCTTGGATTATGCAATAATGCTATCTTGTTATATGTTCAAAATTCATCCAACTCAGGACATGCGTAGGCTGGTTGGGTTGGGTAACATGGGTAGTCCCTGGTCCGGGTTGGACTTGGGATGCTCAATACAACAAGGCCCTAGTTTGGGTCGTGTCAAATTGGTATCAAAGATTTAGGTTCATAGTCAATTGGGAGTCCACAAAGCTGTGTCTAATAGAGTATCTTTTAAGGAAATATAGCGCGCCACACTCATAAGAGAGAGGCTACAAGGCATTTAGGAATATTTTACTTTTTTGATATTCTATTTTCAAGTTGGAGTCTAAGTCTTGGAATATCCTATAATCCTTATTTGTTTGATTTTCAGATCATGCCTCGATGATCTGAAACACAAGATAATTCTTCTATCCCATCTGGAAACAATGTCGATGGGGTACTCCCTACACTTGGAGTTCGTACTTGACCCCAGGTTCCTATCCCTGATTGTACTGGAGTTCCCTCAGTTGCTACTAGTCCTTCTCAAGGTGAGGTAACTAATGCAGAATTTCACCAATCAATTCATATTATTACTCAGTTGGTTACTGCTCAGGCTAAGTTAGATACATCTGGTATTTTATCTTCTAAGTCCACAAAGGTTGGATAGTTTATAAAGATGAATCCTCCTACTTTTACTGGAGTAAAGAAGGAGGAGCATCCCCAGTATTTCTTGGATAAAATAGAGAAAATCTTTATGGTGATGCAGGCCACTAATGTGGAAGGGGTAAACTTTGCAACTTATCAGCTTAAGGATATTGTGTAACAGTGGTACGAGGAGTGGAATAGGTATAGAGGTAATGTTGAGGAGTTGTCCTTATGAGAGGCCTTTTCTAATACTTTTATGGATCGCTTCTTTTCTCAAGAGCTGAGAGAAGTAAAAATAGAGGAGTTTGTGAATCTTAAGCGAGGAAGAATGTATATCAAGGAATATGCCTTGAAGTTACATCAGCTGTAAAGGTATGCTCCAGATTTGGTGGATGATATGAGAGTGGGGATGAGAAAGTTCACTTCTGGGCTATCTCGGGATTTGATCCTTGAAAGCAAGACTTTTTTGCTGATTAAGGATATGGATATTTTAAGGTTGGTTGTCCACATCCAGTAGATGAAGGATGAAAAGAGAAAATAGGCAGAGTTTGGTGAAAGGCAAAGTAAGAGAAACAGGTTCTCTAAGCAGGGTGTTCGGGATGGTAGCAAATGGCCGACAAAGAAGTGGGGAGTTCTGGTCCCTTCTCTACTACATGTACTCCTTACCCGAAGCAGTCGGGTGATAAGCATTCACAAATCTCAGGCAAGTGGGGATCAGTCGGCTTCTTTATTTCCTCTTTTCCAGTTCTGTGGTTGTCTTTATCAGGGCTTTTGCGATGAAGAAAAGGGATAGGTATTTTAAATATGGTCAGCCAGACTAAATACTCAAAAATTATCAGGTTAGTACAGGTGCTTCGGGAGAGGTCAAAGCTCTGGTTGCTTTATCTTTAACCCCTATGCCTGGTGGTGATGCTTTGGCGTCTGATCCTGTTTCTGATACTGGCACTGGATGGAATAAGTTATATTCTCTTGCATCTCGATAGAAATCTGATGCATCGCCTAATGTCATGACTGGTACGTTACAACTCTTTTCTCATAACGTGTATTGTCTGCTTGATCTAGGGTCCACTCTTTCCTATGTGACCCCATATATAGTTATATGTTTTGGATTTGATCTTGAGGTTGTTTTAGATCCTTTTTTTATTTCTACCCAGATAGGTGACTTGGCTATTGCTAATAGAGTCTAAAGGGGATGTGTGGTATCTGTTGGTAGCAATCAAACCTTGGTAGATTTGTTTGAGCTGGATATTATGGATTTTGATGTTATTCTAGGGATGGATTGGTTACACTCTTATTACGCGTCCTTAGATTATCAGACTCGTAAGGTTATCTTTAGGTTCCTTGGTGGACCGATTATAGAGTGGGAGGGTGGTTTCCTAGCTCCTAGGGAAAGGTTTATTTCTTATCTTAGAGCTCAAAGATTAATCTCCAAAGGGTGTCTTTATCACTTGGTCCAGGTTAAATATTCTAACTCAGAAGATCCTTCTTTTCATTCGGTTCCAGTAGTAAGTGAGTTTCCTGAAGTCTTTCTGTATGATCTTCCTGGTGTTCCTACGGATAGGGAGATTGAATTTGGTATTGATTTGGTTCCAAACACTCATCCAATATCTATTTCTCCTTATAGAATGGCTTTGGCTGAGTTGAGGGATATCAAGAAGCAACTTAAGGACCTTCTGGATAAGGGGTTTATTCATCCTAGTGTATCCCCTTGGGGTTCACCAATATTGTTCATCCACAAAAAGGATGGTTACCTTTGGATGTGCATTGATTATCGATGGTTGAATAAGGTAACGATCAAGAACAAGTATCCTCTTCTAAGGACAGGTGATTTGTTTGATCAGTTGCCAGGTGCCAAGTTCTTTTCTAAGATATATCTTTGGTCTAGGTATCATCAACTTAAGATTAGTGAGGAGGATATCCCTAAGATGGTTTTTTGTACTCGATGTGGGCACTTTGAGTTCTTGGTTATGTCATTTGGTTTAAATAATGCCCTGGCGGCATTAATAGATTTGATGAACAGGGTTTTCGAGAAGTTCTTGGATCTTTTTGTCATTATGTTTATTGATGAAATCTTGGTGTATACTAAAAGTTAGGCAGATTATGCCAATCACCTCTGTGTGGTATTGTAGACCTTACAAAAGCAGTAGTTGTATGCCTAATTCTCCAAGTGTGAGTTTTGGTTGAATACTTTGAATTTTCTTGGTCATATTATTTCTAGTGAGGGTATCATGGTGGATCCTCAAAAGGTTGTAGTGGCTAAAAGGTGGCCTAGACCCATGACTCCAACCAATTTTCGGAGCTTCTTGGGTTTGGTTGGGTATTATAGGAGGTTTGTGCAGGGGTTTTCATTAATAGTTGCTCCATTGACAAAGTTAACTCAGAAAAAGGTAAAGTTTTCTTGGTCAAAAACGTGTGAAGGGAGTTTTAAGAAGCTTAAGGATAAGCTTACTTTGGCTCTAATTCTGACCTTCCCAGAAGGTACGGAGGGGTTTGTGGTTTATTGTGATGTATCCCGAGCGTGACTTGGCTGTGTTTTAATTCAGCATAAGAAGGTGATTGCTTATGCTTCATGGACGTTGAAGGTGCATGAGAGAAATTATCCTACTCATGATTTAGAGTTGTTGGCGGTGGTTTTTGCTTTGAAAATCTGGCGGCATTATTTGTATGGGGTGCATGTAGACATCTTTTCTGATCATAAGAGTCTACAGTATGTTTTCACTTAGAAGAATCTAAATCTTAGGCAAATAAAATGGCTTGAGTTTCTCAAGGACTATGATATAAGTCTTTACTACCACCCAAGTAAAGCTAATATGGTTGCTAATACTCTTAACAGGTTGTCCATGGGAAGTTTGACTCAAGGGGAGAAAGGAAAGCGAGAATTAGTGAAGGATATTCACCGTTTGGCCAATCTTGGAGTTTGTCTCTTGGACTCCAAAGATGGTGGGGTGATAGAACAGGAAGTGGTTAGGTCATCTCTTTGTACAGAGATCAAAGAGAAGCAAGTGCTAGATCCAGTCTTGATGAAAATCAAGAGTGATGTTGGTGGGTAAAAGGTAATGATATTTGAGATTAGTGGTGATGGTACTTTAATGTACCAAGGGAGGTTGTGTGTTCCTGATGTCGATGTTTCGCGATAAAGGGTTTTGGCTGAGGTGTATAAATTATGTTATGTTGTTCATCTTGGTTCGACAAAAATGTATCATGATCTCAAGGAGATATATTAGTGGAATGGTATGAAAAGAGATATGGCTGAATTCGTAGCCAAGTGCATTGTGTGTCAATAAGTTAAAGTTGAGCAAATGAGGCCAGGTGGGTTGTATCAAGAAATTGATTTTCCTGAATGGAAATGGGAGGTAATCAATATGGATTTTATTACCGATCTTCCTTGATCTTATAACTAATTTGATTTGATTTGGGTTATCATGGATAGGAAGATAAAGTCTTCTCATTTCTTACCAGTGAGGACTACCTTTTCAGCGGAGGACTATGTGAAGTTGTATCTTTATGAGATGGTAAAGCTGCATGGGATACCTATTTCGATTATCTCTGATCGTGGTACACAATTATCATCTCATTTCTGGTGGTCTTTTCAGAAAGGGTTGGGGACTAAGGTTAGTTTGAGTACTACTTTTCATCCACAAATAGATGGGCAAACGGAAAAGACTATTCAGACATCGGAGGATATGCTTCAGGCATGTGTGATTTACTATGGTGGAAGTTGGGTTGAGCATCTACCTTTTGTAGAGTTTACTTACAACAATAGCTATCATTCTAGTATTGAGATAGATCCTTTTGAGGCATTGTATGGTAGGAGGTATAGATCTCTTATTAGTTGGCTCAAGCTTGGTGAAGTGGATATGTTCGGTTTGGATTTGGTTTATCAGGCTATGGAAAAGGTGAAGATGATTTGGGATATGCTTAAGGCTGCCCAAAGTCACCAAAAGTCCTATGCGGATGTAAGGCGTAGAGACTTAGAGTTTGAGGCTGGGGATAAGGTATTCCTAAAGGTATCTCCCATGAAGGGAGTAATGCAGTTTGGTAAAAAGGGGAAGCTCAGTCCCCGATTTATTGGTCCTTATGCAATTTTGCGGAGGGTTGGTAATGTGTCTTATGAATTGGAGTTGCCTTCTAATTTGAGATCCATTCATTCGATATTTCATATATCTATGTTGAGGAAGTGCCTTGGTGATCCTTCTTTGGTGGTTCCTTTGGAGGTCTTGGGTATCTCGGATTCTCTGTCTTATGAAGAGGTCCCGATTGAGACTTCGATAGGCAGGTTTATCGGTTATAGACCAAAGATGTGGCCTCAATTAAGGTTCTATGGAGGAACCACAAGGTGTAAGAGGCTACATTGGATGCGAAGAAGGATATGGAGTCCAAGTATCTGCATCTATTTTTTTCTCCAAGGATTTGTACGAAAGGTATGTGTTTTCAACATACTTTTGTTTTCAAACTTTGTTAAAGAAAAGATTAATATCTTTGCATATTTTTTTTCTAACTTGGTTAAAGGTTGGATTGATATTTGATAATGCAAATGAATCGTGCTTGTGGTTACCCTACCTTGTCCTTCATTTGAGGACGAATGTTCCTGGTGGGGGGAACTGAAATACCCTGGGTTTCTGGCCCTTGGAAAATTTCCTGGATTTTTGGTCCCTGGATAGGATACGACTAGGGGAAACGACTCGTACACTAAGATACGAGTGGTATGGGTTAGTCGTATGTTGACCAGTGTTGGTTGGTGGGTTAGATTTGGTTTTTTGGAATGGAAACGATTTGTTTGGTACGAGTCATATGGATGGACACAAGTCGTTTGGCTTTGGTCATTCCTTTACTTAATCTTAGGCTTGATAGACTAACTTGTATCTTAGTACGAGTGGCTCACCATGAGCCATAAGTCAGGGTACGAGTCGTACCATGAACTCGTATAGTGGGTGTAAACACGAAGTATTTTCAGAAAAAAAGTAGACAGCGAGACCAAATTTTGACCCGACCATTATTCAAAGAAAGAAACAGAAGAAGAAGGACAACCGGGTCTTGACTTAAGACATCCTTCCTACCCAAATTATGAGAGAATCAAGTCACGGGTATTTCAAAGGATTGGAAGAGAAGTGGACTATACCGAGTTGGAGAGTCGAGTGAGGTTCCATCGAGGTTTCGGTTCGCGGCTCTGTCATTACATCAAAAAATGAAAATTACAAGTTAAAACATAAATGAAATTACAAAAATCCTATCTATACAACTTCTGTTGGCTCTTGAACCAACTTTTATCACCCTATTCTTCAGGCGGACTCCTGATTTGCAATTTCTTTCAACCTGTTGCTTGCCTTTCAATTTCTTCACCCTGTTCTCCAGGCGGGTTCCTGACTTGCTATTTCATCAACTTGTTGCCATGCTTTCAACTTCTGCACCCTGTTCTGCAGGCGGGCTCCTGACTTGCTATTTTTCAATCTGTTTAACTTTCAATTTCTTCACCTTGTTGCTTGGTTTTCCATTTATTCGCCCTGTGCTTCGGGCATGCTCCTGAAATCACATCAAAATTGAAAAGAAAATTATCCCAAATAAAGAAATGCAATTTCTATGAGTTAATTGGAATGACTCGACTAAAAGGTACGTCTTTTAGGAATCAAGGGGGATGACTCAACTAAAAGGTACGTCTTATAGGAATCAAAGGGGATGACTCGGCTAAAAGGTACGTCTTATAGGAATCAAAAGGGATGACTCGACTAAAAGGTACATCTTATAGGAATCAAAGGGGATGACTCGACTAAAAGGTACGTCTTATAGGAATCCAAGGGGATGAATCAACTAAAAGGTACGTCTTCTAGGAATGAAGACTTAAGTTAGGAAGTGCATTACCTAAGAAGAAAAATTCGAATTACCCAATCAAAGAAGTGTATTTCCTTATCAATGTTGTTTGAATTATCAAAACAATGAAGTGCGTCTCCTTACCAAAGCTGCTTGAATTACCAAAACAAGGAAATGTGTCTCCTAGAGATCTTGAATTATGAATTTTACCATGGTTTTGATTACCAAACCTGTGCAGCAACCTTGCCTCTTGCATTTGTTGAGGTGAGAAATTATGGCCTTTGATGTTTAGGCTCTGAAATCCTTGATATGAATGCAACATGTATTCCTATTACATACAAAGAAAACTTGTGAGTTTAAAAACATGGTGGCTAGTTTGTGGCTTTGGCTTTTGAGGCAATTGCTCCTGCCCCCATCACATTTAGCTTTGCTTCCAACCATTAGCATATGTCATTGACTTGCTGTATCATTGACTCAAACTCAGCTTATTAAGAGTGACTCTGAAACAAACACAGTATTTCTGTTTTGTCGTGTTTCTCAAATAAACCCTTTGAACCTTGGTATTTTCATGAGTTCCCCGACTTCTCTGTTGACAAAACTTCCTGCATGCCTTTTTTTTGGGCTCACAATCATGTCTCTTTCATGTGCTAGCTTTTTTCTTGCTTTGTGCAATTAAAGAAGATGGTAGCCAGTTTTGAAATCTTTTCTCACTTGTTTTTACACGGACTTGACTCAAAGACAAGAAACAACTAAAACAACAAACAAAAAGATTTTTTTTATATATAATTGGTGGTGTCAGTCTTAGTTGAAATATCTAGTTGAAAATCCAAAAAAGTTTTCACTCGTTTGTTTTTGGTTGTCTCTTAAGTTAGGGTCAATTTATTAGTTAATCACTAAGTGTCCAATCTGGACGAACTACGCACCCCTGATTCTCCTCTCTCAGGAGTGAGATACGTAGGCAACCTATTTTAGGTTCGGGGATCTTATTTCAAAAATTCAAAAAAGATTTTCTTCACTCTTCATTTAGAGTAGGTTTCTCATGTACATCTTTAAAAGAAAGCAAAAAAATATATTTTCCTTTAATAGGTTCAAGTTTCATTTTCGTATGAAATTTAAAATCGAAAATCCAAAAATATTTTCTTCGGTAACCATAGATTTCATGTTGTACAGGAATCTGAAAAATTCAAAAAGATTTTCTTCACTCTTCACTTAGAGTAGGTGTTTCATATACATCTCTAAAAGAAAACTACAAAAAGATTTTTCTTTTATAGTTTCAAGTTTCATTTTCCTATGAAATTCTAAATCAAAAACCCAAAAAGATTCTTCTTTGGTAATCATAGATTTCATTTTTGTATAGGGAGTTTAAACCTAAAAAATGCAAAAAGATTTTCGTCAATTCTTTTGATAATTTGTTATTTTCTTTTCTTTTTAAAGTTTCAACAAAAAGAAAAAAAAAATTAATTGGCCATTTTGGCAAAACTTCACGAACTATGCACACCTGATTCTCCCCTTTCGGGGGTGAGATATGTAGGCGTCCTTCTAGGGTTCGGTGATTTTTCTTCAAGAAAAAAAAAAGAAGAGGTTTTGAAAAAAAAAATGTTGAACTCTAACATATTTGTTACCTCTTGTTCAGTTAGTTTAAGGTGGTTGGTTTGTGGTTTCCTGGCTGGTCCTCCATATCACACCAAATCCAATGAAGGGTTAGTTGTGTCCAATAAGGATATAGAGAGTGGCATCATGGATGAAACAAAGAGTCGGGAAATTGAGAGTTTAAAGGAAGAGAATTTGAGACTGAGACAACAAATGATGGGAATGTACCAAGCTTGGGCCAGTGGGTTGCCTCCACCTCCGTTCCCCACTTTTGACCCTGCAAATACCTTGAGTCTTCCACCAAAATCGTAAAGTCAGTTTCCTACTGTTGTTGATGCACCACAGCATGCCTCAGAATCCATTCCATGTCAAATGCACCTCAATACTTCCACCACTCTTTCTTTATCTCCTCAGTATAAGTCTACCATATTCACAGCACCACATACCGTCTGTGTTGTTGTTGCTCAACCTTCTACTAAGGCTTCCACTTTGTCTATCAATCCAACGATTGTGCTTTCCCAGTCCACTAGTGACTCCACGTTCAATAATGTTGATGATCATTGGTATACTCTTGAGCCTACAGTTAAGTTAAGTGAACCGCCAAAATTTCTTACTAAGAAGCCTAGCATGCCAAAAAAGCCAGAGAAAATGGTTGGGAAAGTGAAGAGTGTAGAAAATGATATGAAAAATTCCCCTGAACTTATGGGCTATGAAGATGTTTCATATAAAAACTGGGGCATGTCTTCAAGTGTTAACCTTCCTCCCAGCTTTGAGACATCAAAATTTGGGGAGCCTGATGGACAGAAGGATTCTATGAAACATTCGGGACGACATTGCAATCAACCAAGGGAAACTGAAGGAAAGAAGAAGGGAAACGCACCTATTGTCATGACAGGGCCAAAGCAGAGTTTGAGAGGTTCAACCCACCAATATTGTCAGCCTCAATACCGATCTTACATATCAGATCCACATAACCACTTGCAACAAGGTTTCTTTCTCCGAAATCCAAGAAATCCCATTCCACTTCCTCGATATCCTATGAACAATGCACAATTGTATGCTCATCCATCTTCTTATCCACAATGGCATGCCCCTGTCCCTCAACATCGTCCTCGACCCCCACAAATTTACCAAGGGACCTCTAAATCCAAATTTCATCCGAGGCCAGAGTTCGCAAAGAGGAGGAAGGAAAAATATAAGTTCACTCCTATTGGGGAACCCTATGCCAGTTTATTCTAGAGATTGGTACAGCAAGCCATGATCACTCCTCTCCTTGGGTATACTCCTGACCCGCATTCAAGAAGCTTTGATCTTAATGTGTGATGTGCATATCATTCTGATGTTTAGGGTCATAGTACTGAAGATTGTCACACTTTGAAAAGAGAAATAGAAAAGATAATTCAAGATAAATTGATTATGGTGCAAAACATTGGCCCTTCGACCATCCCACATAATTCTTCACCAGCACGTGGTACTGCACAATCTGTGGGAGGCAATGAGTTAAGCATGGGGATCCAGAGCTTATTTGTTGAAGGAAATGTGTTTGACAGTGGTGGAAGATCCAGTCATGTTGTTATGCAAGCCAGTGGCTAAGATGTCAGGCTGAGCAATGGAGAAGTCACCCCTCTCCTTACCATGAAGGGGTTTGGTAGTTTGTTTTGTTTTATTTTCTGTTCTCCAAATTATTTCAGGGTTGTAGTTCGGGATTTATCTTGTTTTGTCCCTTTGTCGTTTATGTTCAAACCCTTCTATCTTTTATTTTTATTCAATGGAGTGTCCCCTTTTTCTTTGTGTTTTAAATATGTGTTTTTTTTTTGTTTTTTTTTACATAGTACATTTTATGTTGACTCTAGTGATATGATATGCTAGTGAAATTTACAGCTAGATCTTAACATCCAGTTTAAGAATGAACATTGAATCAGGGGGTTAAAGTTAGAAAAAAAGAGCATCTGAGGAAATAGATAGAGTCTGGGGCATTTGGTGATCAAGTTGAAACCTTCTTTGAAAATTAAGGCTATTATTTTGAAAATCGTGAGAATAACTTGGTCATCAATTGAAAGACATGTCTTAATTAGGTCAAACAGTGTCTACGTGATCCTATCAAGAGGAACAGAAAGAAAATCAGCTTCCCAAAATCATGAGTCATTCAATGTGAGGAATGTGCAACAAAAGTGGAGTTGTATACCATATAAACGCAGAAGAAATAGTGATGCACAGACTGAGTCAAAGTTAATGCTGTAAAAGATGTCAAAAGATCTTCATCTTTCACTTTCATATTGCATGATATGTACTTGCATTTTCAAAGATTGATAAGATGAAGGCATTTCATTCTGTCATCCAAACATCGTGTCATCCTTTGTATACCCTATTTGAGCTTTAGTCTTATTTTCTTTCATACACCTCTTTTGGAATCAATATAGTCAGCAAAGCTCAAAAGAACAATGTCGAGCAAAATAATAGTCAGAAAAGTTCAAAAAAAAAAAAGAGAAAAAATATGTCAAAAAAAAGAGAAAAAAAAGTGAAGAAAAATAGAATCAGAAAAATCCCCAAAAGAAAAAAAAAGAAATCAGAATCAAGCAAAATAAGCTGCCAGAACTACGCATGACCTGATTCTCCTCTCTCGAGGGTGAGATACGTAGGCTGCCCTACTTAGGGCTCGGTCCAACCAAATAAACAATTTAGAGTCACCCAGTCAAAAGAAACTGGGGCATGAGTTAATCCTCATTGTTTGAGTCGATTCCAAAAGTTGTAAGTCCTAACCCACTTTAAGTGTCGTTTGGTCCTCATGCCATCCTTTCTTTCCAACCCTATCCAAAAGCCAAGTTACAACCAAAGAAAGACCTTCAGATCAATCTTTGAGGATGTTAAGGCTAAGTATGCAAAGGATATGATGATGCATTTGGGAACTACTTGTCTTCCTCAGCATAAGAAATCAAGACAGAAATAGAATGAGAGAGTCTTATTGGTGAAAACCCTTACGGGCACCATAAGGCGATGGTAAGTTGAGAGAAATAAAAATGAGAGAGTCTTATTGGTGAAAATCCTCACGGGCACCATCAGGCGATAGTGAGCCGAGAGAAAATGAAAGAAGCTTGTTGGAGAAAACCCTTCAAGGCGCCACTAGCCGAATGGGGTCTTAAATGCAATTGACCTAAGAAAGCAACTCAGTTTCAAGGTCATTAACTCAACAACAATGGGTAGAAAGTTTGGATGAAAAGATCAAGCTGCTTAATCCAAAATGCATGGCATAATTATTAGTGTTGACTGTCATTTTTAGATGAATTTTTCATTTTGTTATTTTAAAAGGGGATATTCATTGTCTTTTCTTTCTTCTCTTTATTTTAATTTTATCTTTCTTAAGTCAGTTATCAAAACAAAAATTGTCATTTTTTTTATTTTTTTTTGTTTTTTTTTATGATCACCGAATTATTTCAGGGTTGTAGTTCGGGATTTATCTTGTTTTGTCCCTTTGTCGTTTATGTTCAAACCTTTCTATCTTTCATTTTTATTAACTCAATGTTCAAAAATTTGAAGCTTTCAAACTCAATGTTATTCGAATAAAGAGAGTCCGCACCCGGAAACCTCGAGCCGAACCTTAACACCAACAATCTAACTCGACAAATAATGACCCGTTTACCATCACTTTTCACGCCGTCACTGTTCACCGGTTACTGTTCACCGATTACTGTTCACCGGTTACTTTTTTTTTTTTCGTTGTTCTTGTGAGGAAAGATTATTTGGTGACTCTTGTTATTGTGGAGAAAATGATGATCAAAGAATGAGCCCCTTTTTCTCTTAGAATTTTTCTTTTATAATAGGCATGGATTTGTTATGATGTGGGAATTTTGGTGGGTCCCCCATATATTCTTTCTTTGTGGACAAGAAAAAGGAGGGGGGAATCACATGGGTAGTTAGGGTAGGTGGAAGCTTTTGATTGGGTAGGTTGTTAGGATAAGATAAATTAGTTAGAGGTATTTTTTGTTTATTTTTATATTTTTGTGGGATATAATTACATGGGGTTGGACACATGGTAAGGTGAACTAAAAATGAATAAAATTAGACTTCGGTAGGGACAAAATTAGGTGTCTACAGTGGGCAATGTTCAATCCTCTTTATATTTTATTTTGTCAGGGGTACGTATCATGGGTACCATTCGTATACATAGATACGATATGGTTTGTAGTAAGTCTTACCTTGGACAGTGTTGGGTCCAAGAGAGATAGCCTTGGGTACGAGTGGTGGGTACCACTCATATTGGAGGGTACGATGGTATGGATAGTCGTATCCGTCTAATAGGATTTTGGTGCAGTATAAGTGAAGGAAATCTGGACATTTACCACTTAACCTGATAAGGTCCCATGACTTTTAACTCACTTAGAAGGTTATTTGCGCTATTATTTTATTCTTTAAAACTTAGAAAATACTCCCTAATTCTCTTTAGGGTTCTTGGGCAAAGGAAGCTAGGGTTTCATCTTAAGAATTAATTTGGGGCTTGTGTTGGTGATTTTTTTCCATCATCTACTCAATTTAAGGCATGTTCTCTTCCCACATTGTTAGTTCCAACTAAAGGCATCGTTTTATACAATGTTTTCATGGTTTGATTATTGTATGATTTTGGGTTTCCAAATATAATTTGGGGGTTTTGGTTATAAATGCCTTGTTATGGTTTTCCCATGTTTTAACTATGATTTAATGGTGGTTTTGGATAATTGGTTGCATGGGAATGGGTATTTGGTAATTGGCTTTGGAATTGGAAATACTATGCCCCCAAAGTGTTTGATAAAATGCCTATGAGAATGTTTTCACTATATTGTTGGATTTTTAATGGAACTTATGCATGGTTTAAACTTGGTAATGGAACCCCAAATGGTTAAGTGGTTTGGAATGGTCAAAGTGGAATGGTTTTGGGTTAAACAACCTTTCTTGTGGGATACAGTGGAATCCCCCAAGTAATCATAATAATGGAACACTTGTGAGCTACATGGGACTCTCCTAAGTTAATTGGATAATGTGATTTATGGGTACATGGGAATCCCTTGATCTCAAAAAGGTTTGGCTAGGGACAATACTTACAAGTTATAATCGGTATGAAGATACCACTTTGTATAGTCTCGGTTAATAACAATGGTTTGGTTAGTTGAAATGGTTTTAATTGGGAAATAGAGGTAGGATGTGATAGCAAACCGTGAAGGTGGGAGTCCAATGGATGAACACTAGAAACTCATGTTTGTCGACATGAGGGGTAGGTCATGGTGACCTTATATAATACTACGAGGTACACGGGAATCCTCTAAGTACACCATACATATGTATCATAGAGGGTGAAGGGTACTTGGGAATCCCTTACTGTTATGGTATCTCTGATTTGTGCAGCTACACGTATCAGGGCCCATTCAGGGGGTTACACTGGACCCATATAGCTCGTAGGTGATTAAGGACGGTTAAGCTACACATACCCAGGTTAATGGTTTTAAATACGTGTTAAACCCGATTCTCTTTCCTG
The DNA here is from genome assembly GCA_030864215.1 of Capsicum pubescens. Lineage (NCBI taxonomy): Eukaryota > Viridiplantae > Streptophyta > Magnoliopsida > Solanales > Solanaceae > Capsicum > Capsicum pubescens. Next base: position 45,679,525 of record CM061543.1, read on the forward strand.
GCACAATTACATATGTATATATATATTTACATATATATATATATACATATACATTTATATAAATTATATATATATATCTATGTATGTAGGTATGGTTTGTATGCATATGGATGGTTTACTTGGTTTTGTTTAGTGGAATTTTATTTATCCTTAACCTGAGTTCATGCTATATTATATACATATGTATATATATATGTATATATACATATATATATATTTTATATATATATCTATGTATATATGTATGGTTTGTATGCATATGGATGGTTTACTTGGTTTTATTTGTATGCATATGGATGGTTTACTTGGTTTTATTTAATGGAATTTTATTTATCCTTATCCTGAGTTCATGCTAACATTAACCCGCTAACATGTCATCGGGAGGTTGTATCCCCACACGATGCAGGAACCGGTCGTTCTACTCCTCCTACTTAGCGATCGGACTTTGGGGTCAGCTATTAGATTGAAGTGGTGAGCTTTCATTTCTTTGAAAGGCTCCATTTCATGGATATTATTTCATACTTTGAGTTATTTATGGATATTGGTTTTATCTATGGTTAGGAGCATGTCCCAACTGGATTTTAGTATTCTTTTGGTTAGAGGCTTTCATGGAACTACTATGGGTTGGTATGGGTGGGATCAGTATTGGTGTCAGCCTTGGTATTAGCGTAGGTATTGGGGATAATACCATAGGACTAAATTTCTCAATGTTCCATCCTCTCTTATTTTGGGATTATATATAATTATTATAGAACTCATATGGTTTGATTGGTATTGGTTATCGATTGGGTATTGGACGGTTGGACTCTTTTGGGTGGTCATAGATATAGACCTATCCCAGAGTCTTGGATTATGCAATAACACCAGCTTGTTATATGTTCAGAATTCAGCCAACTCAGGATATCCGTAGGCAGGTTGGGTTGGGTAATGGGGGAGGTCCTCGGTCCTGGTTGGACTTGGGATGCCCATTACGACAAGGTCCTGGTTCGGGTCGTGTCACCCTTACTACTGGAGTGTCATCTTCCAACAGATAGCATATCTGTTACAATAGATCTGTCGGAAGAACACAATACAGTTCTTGCCACTGGTCTGTGTTCTTCAAACAGATGACCAATTTGTTTCAATAGATGGTCCATCTACTGGAAGAACTGACTAAAAACAGTTATTAATAAAAAATGGTAATTCGAAATGTGAAAAGTCTTGACTTTTCGATTATTTAATAAAGAAAATGCTTCGAAAATAAATAATAAGGAAATAAATGATAAACATAATTTAAAATTTCAAAAAATGGTTATTTATTCTAATAACTAATGTTAATATTAAGAATGTGAAAACTCATGACTTTTCATCTTTTTCGTTTGTAAATCTATTTTTTTTATTTAAATAGTCGAAAAGTCACCAGTTTGAATTAATTAAGGAATATAATTATTAAAAAAGAGGTGAACAGCGTGATTTTTTGTCTCACACATTCAAAATAGCTGATGAATCAGATTCTCCATCTGTTGCAACTGATGAATAAACTGTTAGAGGAAATCAAAACAGCTCTTCTAACAGATGGTCCATCTGTTACAATAAATGGATCACCTGTTGGAAGAAGTCAAACCACTGCCTTGATTTCTTCCAACAGATAACCCATTTGTTACATCAGATGGTCTATCTGTGCAATAGATGATCCATCAGTTGCAACAGATCGGTTATCTATTGCAACAGATGGACCATCTGTTGGAAGAACACAATAAAAATGGTTATTATTAAAAAAATGGTTACTTAAAAGGTGAAAAGTCTTTGATTATTTAATTAAGAAAAACATTTATTTAATTTAAGAACTAATGTTAATATTAAAAAGGTGAAAAGTCGTGACTTTTCACTAGTCAGATTTAATAATCAAAGAGTCACCAATTTGATTTAATCAAGGCATGTATGTAATTAATAAAAAGGAGGTGAACAATCATGACTTTTTTCCTAACACATTCAAATTCAATCCTCTATAAATAGGTCTCTCCTTACTCGTTCAATCTACTCCACTTTATATATTTCTTGCATCTTATCTTTCATAAAAATACCATGACATCTTCAACCCCTTCTCTTCAAAGAGCAGATTTCTTTTTCATCCGTCGAGGTATTTTTTTTGTAAAAGTACCAATTTGTAGTATACATTGTATTACATTTAGACTTTTTTCTTTTCTTTAGTATTTTACATTTTTTGTTAATGTATGTGTGTTCTAGATATGGCTGATCTAGTTTGGGATATGGCGATTTTGCGCATCACCTTGTGGGAACTTCAAAGGCAGGTTAATGAACTCCAGTGAGAGTTGGGGCTATGAGAGCAAGGATGGTGCATGAGATTCGAAGGCTAAGGAGAGTCCTGCTGCTGCAGGTTGACTATTGGCTGGTTGATAATAATAATAATAATAATAATAATTAGGTTATGTTTTTTCTTTTAGCATATGTATTTTATTTCATTTATATCGGATCTACCTAAACCTAATATATTTTTGTTTTATTTAGTGAAAAATCTATGTTTGGTCGACTTTGACTTTATTTTTTAAAAAATTTCATTCTGTTTATTTATTCTTCTTAACATGTCGATGGTGGGAGGTAAGGATTGAACGTTTGACACAATTTTAAATCCAGTAGCAATAGCAAGAGTTTTGAGTTCTTCCAAGAGATGGATCATCTATTGAAATAGATTGGTCATCTATTGGAAGAACACAAAACCAGTGGCAAGAGCTGTATTGTGTTGTTCTAATGGATGTCCCATCTTTCGCAATAGATTGGTCATCTGTTGGATGCACATAATCCAGTTTGATAATTTGTATTGTGTTCTTTCAAAAGATGTGTTGCAACAGATGGTCCATCTGTTATAAGAACACACTCCAGTAGCAATGATTTTGAGATTTTCCAACAGATTACGCATCTTTTACAACATATTAGTCATCTGTTGGTTGAACACATTTCAGTTTGATATTTTCTTCCAGCAAATGCCCAAATATTACAACAGATGGGTAATCTGCTAAAAATATTTTTGTAGTTTGTTGTATTTAGTTCTTGTTACCTTCTTTTATTGATGCACAAGTTAATAAAAAGTTATATATATAATAAATAATAACATTTACATTCAAAAAAATGAGTTTAAAATATCAAAGTCCATAACAAACAACAACACAAGTTTTACTATTACAATGATCATGGCGGATTACGATCCGGGCATGTAGTTCTTTTGTGGTCAGCGTTCTCACATATGAAGCACTTATTTTTTCTTGATGGAAATAATTCTCCAACTCTATGCCTTCTCTTATATTTCCTTCTTCCCGGTTTGATAGTGCTTGGGTCAATAAATCAAAAAGTATTAATCTCTTCAAAATCTCTACAGGAACAACCCAAGATTCTTCAGGAGGAACGGGATTAATAATCTCAAAATATGCCATTATATATCTGTCCACCGAATAATAAGAAGACGAGTACTCATAAATTTGAGTTCTATATTGTGAACCATATTGGGATCAAAGCGCTGCCATAGCATGTGGACAAGGTATTTTTTCCAAGTCAAAAACTCTATATGCACAAGATCTTCTTTGAAGATAGACTGTGGTAACATCACCATGACCATCGATACTGAACTTGTGATTTGCTATTTGATGAGCAAATAACTTATTCCCCAAACTGATGTTTGTTAATATTTGTTTTTCCACTTCTAGAACAAGTTTGGTTTTTGTGTTAGCGAACTACGTACGTATTTCGTGAAATAATTAGGCATACCTCTTGTTTATTTCATTAAATATCTCTACAATGAGAAATTCTCTTTCAACACCAAACATTGAATTCAATGATTTAGCTATGTTTGACTTCATAATATTATACATGTACAAAAAAATCACTTAGTACGACATAATATAGTATTACAAAGTTGTAACTCAAACAAGACATTAAATTCATAAGAATGTACCTATTTTTCGGACAAAATCCGTGGCTATATCTCTCGAAATCGACATGTTTGAGATGTTGTGCTGCCTTAGGATGCATATCTCTTATTTGATTGAAATGGTCAAAAAACTTAGTTTTATTATATGTTTTAGCTTCTCTATAAAAAAGAGTCGCGACCCTTTCGTTGTGAAAGTTGTTTTGAATATTTTCTCCAACATGCCTCATGCAACAACCAAAGTGAGCTGAAGTGAAGAAAATTGAACCCATCTTTTCGATACTTGGATGCCTATCCAAAATTATACACAACTCTTCAGTATCATCTACACAGCTTTTCATTTGTTCAAAAAAATATGCATACGAGGAATCACATTCCTTGTCCACTACACAAAAGCGACAAGAAAGATGTGACTCTCGACATCCTGTGCCACCGCCGATATCATAACTCTATTATACTTGCTCCTCAAGAAAGTTCCATCGATGGCAATGACTTTTCTCAACTGTTGAAAACCAATAATCCAATCACCATAGGATACAAAAAAGTACTTGAGCCTTCCATTTTCATCAACATGTAATGTTGTCTTACTTCCGGGATTTATTGACTCAAACATGTAACTATAGGCATTGAGAACTGCATACCTGTGTCATGTATCCCCCCTAACCAAGTCTTGGAAATCCCCATGGCCGTATAAATCTTCCAATAACTGACCGTAATACCCAATTCTATACAGAGTTGATTGGCACATCACCTGCAGAAGGTTCTTTGTCATTAGAAATTCTATTTTAGAAATATTTACCTAGGACCTTTACCGTGGATTGAGGATTATAGATCGTAATATGCTCTGAACCACGTGTGCAATACTTTTCATAAACTTTAATGACGAATCTGTCAGAACTTAAATATTTCACTACCCTCACCACCACTTGCAGTCTGGATTAGAATATCTAAAACAATAGACATTTCTTGAATTAATCACCTTCTTTCGTCGGAAAGTTTTTTTCAAGAAAGCAATAAACAAAGTAGTAGATAGTTTTATCTTATTGTTGAATAACATTTCTTTATAAAAACTAGTCTCATCATTTTGTCGATTGCCCGACTCTGTTGATTGAGAAAAACTACCCACCATATTACTTGCTACAACGGGAATAGGTGTTTAATCATCTAGAATATTCATGTCCAAATGGTCCAATTTATCATCAAATATGTGTTATTGTTGTTCTTCTACATTCTGGTTCTTATTCTCTCTTGATTTTTCAACTACGTGCACCTTTAAAACTGACCTAGTTGAATCACTTAGATAAGCACACAATCGAACCTGATTGATTATCTTGAAAGGTAGTACCCTCTGATTTTCAAAGCAGTTGTGCATGTAGTTGATGACGAGTTCTTCTGGTTGACAATTCAGTCCATAATAGCTGATGAGTAAGTTCATAAAATCATCATACAAAATATCACTTTGGACTGTCATAGTTATCATCTCTAGAATTTCACCCTCCTTCCAATTCCAAATATATCGATTACTCATCTCGATCCATTCACCATGACAATCCACCCCTATTGTTATTGGACCCTCAATTAATGGTAGCTAAATAAAGACATTTGTTAATAATGACATGATAATTAAATTAATAGTGATTGTGTAGTACTATACAATGAACCCCAACAGATGAGTAATTTGTAGCAATATGTGAATAATATGTTGCAACAGGTGAATCATCTGTTGCAACAAATGACTGATGTGGGGTGTATTTATGCATTCTAGTGTCACTATTCTAGCCTTTTTAGCCTTATTTTAAGGATGATTTGTGTGCTATATCGGTTGATAATAAGATGAAAGTGTATAAAAAGGTTAAATCACGTGTTTATAATGTTCCAAGTGAATTCCAAATAAATTTGTACCTAAAAGATTCATTTAGAAGTTCAACCCGAAAAACTAGCGTGACTAACTTGAGCTAGGTGCTTGTCTAGTTGATTCCAGTGGATTCTAGTGTGTTTAATGAATTTCTTATGGTTTAAATGTGTGATTATGAATTTAATAACTTGTTGTCAGTGATAAAAGTTCAATTTGAGTGAGTGTACAGCTAGAGCAATAAGTGAAAGATTAATGTGAACTAGCCTAGTTTAGCTCTTATTTTGATTTGTCGTTATGGATGTAGTGTTGTGTTTGTCTCCTAATTCGTATGGTGTGAGTTTGTAGGATGATTTGGGATCTGAATATGATGATATTTTGATGATAATACGGCTTGAAATACATGGTAAATACACCACAAGATAAGGAACCAAGAGGGGAGACTCAACACTTAACCAAAATTTGGAGAGCAACTTCCAGAGGCTCAGGGCGATATTGAGGCGCCGCCCCACCTGGAGCAGGGATATGGGCAGGGTGTAGTCTTGAATGGAGCGGTGATGTATCCAAGGCTCAACCTCACCTGTAGTAGGGCTATATCTAAGGAGACGCCCCACCCAGTCCTGGGCTCAATAACTGACAGTTTCCTTGTCCAACACGAAATTGGCTTGCTCCTATACTATAAATACATGGTATATCACGTTTTTATATATATATATTTGGACATATTTTGGAGATCAAGGGGCTTATACAACTTCTTCATTAGGTTTTTATTATTTTTATTTAGTTCATTCATGTTTTTAGTGGTTAATTACCTCCTTGTGATTGCGAGTATGACTATGTGTGGCTAAATGCCCTTTTTCGGGGTAAAAGCCAAGAACATGAATATTATAGTTTTGAATTAAATTCGTTTAACTTTGCTTATCATTATTAGTTATGTGTTCATCTTTTATTTAACTATTTTAAGGATTCATGACCCTTAGAATATATCAATTATCTACCTTTTGATCTCGGGAGAGGAAATAGGAGATAGAATAAGGAGATGAACTAAGTTTGAGTTTTTATTCTTTTATGAAATAAAGAATTGAACTTAGCACCTAGGACAGGGATGTACTTAGGAGCCGAACTTGATTCAAATGTAGGATTATAGCTTAAAGAACTTAAGTGAACTATTACATCCCCACTCAACGATGTAGTTGTAAGGTTCAACTTAGGTAAAGGATTAGATGTTGGGAAACCGTAATCATGCAATTAACCCTACGAATCAACAACCAAGATAAGCAAGTTAACGAATGAAATTCAATAACACAGTACGATTGTTTAAAGTGTTTTAACCCTGGGTTTTCTCTTATTGATTGCTTTAAGATCTTTAATTTCCGTATTGTTTATTTTTCTACAATTTACAAATTACAAACTCTCGTTTTGGTTACGCTTGCATCAAATGAATCTAATTTGTAAACTAAAATTGAATCGTTGCTAAATCAAGTCTCTGTTGGATCAATGTATTGGCTTCTTGAAGGCCAATTTACTACTTGATAAGACCACATACACTTGTGTGTGCGCTTGGGTGCTATCAAGTTTTTGGCGCCATTGACAGGACTTTTTATTTGGAAATTGTTTATTTCAGTTTTACTTTTAGATTTATTTGGTTTTTTTACGCTTGGTCTTGGTTTTGTGATTGCGGAAAATAGGTTTTAAGGTTAGGAAACTGGCAAGGGATAGGGATTTGGTTGAACCAATCTTCGAACCCGAACAATACTTCCATCAAAGAAGGAGAGACGCAATCTATCTCCCTCAATTTCCGTAAATAGAAGAAGACTAAGAGCATCCTGTTATAATGGTTGCAGAACAATACGCACGCAGGACAGTGAGGAAAGTGGTTGTCCTATTTTTGACAAACTTGACTTCCCCAATTCAAAGACCGGCTACTGGTGGGAATTTTGAGTTAAAGAACAACATGGTGCAACTTCTCATCAGCAATGGACAGTTTATAGGGCTTTCACATGAAGATCACTTGCAGACTTTCATTGAGCTTACTGATACATTCATTTTGACTGGGTGAGTACAGATTATATGAGGCTGATACTTTTTCCCCATTCACTATTGGGGGAAGCTAAAAGGTGGTTGAATGCGAAGCCAGCCAATTCACTTACATTATGGGACGACTTATCCAAAAAGTTTCTTATCAGATTCTTTCAATCAAGCAAGACTGCGAGACTTCGCAGTGAGATAGTGAGCTTCAAACAAAAGCCTGATGAAAATCTATATCACACTTGGGAACGCTTCAAGGCCCTTCGTAGGGATTGTCCACATCACCAATAATCCAATGAGGTACTTGCTCATTCTTTTGTAGAAGCACTTAATTACAATACAAAGATTTTGCTAGATTCAACCGTTGGTGGTCAAGCACTGGAGTTGACTTATGATGAGCTGTACACATTGTTGAACCGCATAGCACAAGGAAATCTAGAGTGGAATTCAGATTCTAGAAGTGCCATGAAAAGAATTGCGGATGTATTAGAGGTAGACCAGTTTATTGCCTTATCAGCTCAGGTTGCAGCATTGCAAAATATGATAAACACTTAGTTTAGCATCCTAAAATCGGGAGCTCCACAACCTGCAGCCACAGTCAATATCATCCAACAAGTTGCAGGTTGGTGTGAAGTATGCGGTAATAGTGGCCACTTAGTGTCTATGTGTGTGTCCAATCCAGAATCGGTAATGTATGTAGGTAATTCTCAAAGGAAAAATTATGGTAATGCCTACAACATAAAGTGGCAGACTCAATCATGGAATGTCCAACAATAACAAATTCAGCAACCACACGCACAAGTGAATCAGTCAACTAGAAACATGGAAGAGATGTTGAAGCAGCTTCTAGCTAGTCAGACACAATTGGCTGCAAAAATAAAAAATTTGCAAGAAGCTCATAGAAGCTTAGAGATTCAAGCGAGGAAGATACAACAAGAATTAAATACTAGGCCACAAGGTGGTTTTCCAGCAAATACAGAAAATCCAAAGCAGGTTATGGCAATTACCTTGAGGAGCGGTAAAGAGCTTCAAGAAAAACCTTCTAAGGCAACACAGGAGGTAGATGCAGATTTAACTCCCCAATAGGTTTCTGAAAAAATTGATGATAAGTCAACAAATTCTGAGTACTTAAATGAAAAAGATACTAAAAAAGAAGAGAAGAATATGCCGCCACTACCCTTCCCTCAGAGGTAAATTAAAGCGAAAGAGGATGCCATGTTTAAGAAGTTCTTTGATACATTCAGAGAGTTTCACATTAACTTACCTTTATTAGATGTTTTGTAGGGTATGCCCAAGTACGCAAAGTACTTGAGGGATGTGGTTGCTAATAAGGTGAAATTTCAGGATTTGGGGGCAATAACACTCACTGAAGTGTGCAGCGCTATAATGACATAGAAAATCCCCAAGAAATTAAGAGATTCGAGGAAGTTTACTCTCTCTATCCGAATTGGGAGTAAAGTGGTACATGCATTGAGTGACTTAGGGGCTAGCGTGAATCTGATGCCCCTATCCTTGTTTGACATATTAGGCTTGGGAAAGCCTAAATCGACCAAGGTGGTTTTGCAACTAGCAGACGGATTCATGGCACATTCAGAAGGAATAATTGAGGATGTCCTCATAAAAGTTGATAAATTTATTATTCCTGTTGACTTTATTGTTCTTGATTTTAAGGCAGACGAACAGGTACCAATTATCTTGGGGCATCCATTCATAGAAACTGAAGGAGCGTTGATTGATGTTAGAGAAGGAATGCTCAAAATAAGGGTAGAGGATGAAGAGGTGGCATTTGATGTATATAAAGCACCCACACTAACGTCTCAATATAAAGATTTATGTATGATCAATGTGATTGAAGGGGATGAGTGTGGGGTGGCTAGTACACCAAAGACCTCTTTGAACTACCTGATTGAGCGGCCTAAGCTTCTACCGCCTAAGCCTGATTTGATTCTAATTGATGAGCCTCCAAAGGCTAAAGTTAAGAAATCTGTTGCACATAAGAATTCACACCCAAGAGGGGTAAAGAGAATAAGAAGATGGAGAACAAGCGTGAGAAAGAGAAGGAAATAGAACAACTAAGTCGTTAGTTGGGTCATGCCATGACACTAAATCAGGCACTGCTTGGGAGGCAACTGTAACGCCCCAAAATATAATCTCGAGATGCCACACGGTGCCCAAGGCTACACGTAGCCTCAAGCTAACCCTTTAAGCCAAAACACTACTCTTGTGTTCCAACACAACAACATACACACTACGCTAAGGATATATATAGTACATATCATATCACCTCGCACATGGAATGGAATATCGTTAGACTGTACATATATGGAATGTCTATACACAAACCAACCCAACAATACACTAGTCTGACATAGCCTCTATACAGCAAAATCAACGAGACATTGGGACAAACCCCCAACTGACTCAACAGACCAAAGGGATCACAAAACAACAGCACCAAAACTAGCAACTTGGTCCTCGAACCATGAGGACTCACCACTGAAGGAACGTAGATGTGGCACTCGAATATCACTGTCGCGGCTGTTGTTGAGTACCTAAACCTACATCATGGTAAGAATGTAGCCCATAGAGAAATATATGGGTCAGCACAAGATACATACTGAGTATGTGGGGGCGCATGAAAAATATAAATAATATCATAAATTTCATAAAAACGTACATACGGACCATAATGACACACCTGGATTGAGTGACATTGAATCATGCAACTCATAAGATCTTAGATAGGAAATGTAGGAGAAAAAACTCATAAATCATTATAGATCATAATAGGCAACTTGACTTACCGCATCAAAACTCGTAGTGACTCGGTATTTCAATAAACATGACTCTTATGGACAGGGGAGTTTCCTATAATCGACAACCCCACGTGAGCTACGTGGAATACCAACGTTTGAAACCCCCATTGGCGGGAGAGTCATACTCTTTGCTAGGGAGTACGACCTTAAAACTGCAATAATCACAATTGGGCTCTCTGGCCAATAATATCATCATCAAACAACCCTACGGTGGCACATAGGTTTGGGGAAATACCAAATTTCCCTCTCGGTGCTAAGTACTACTACCCAAAAAGCTCAGAACGCGTTAGAAAATCCACCACAACATCACAAGGGTCTATCATAAAGACCAAATCAAATCTTTTTCTCATTTATCAAATCATATCAATTTGTGGATTCCTAACTCATCACATTTTAGCTCAAAACATTTTAATCTTCCTCAATATCAACAAGGTATCAATGCATTGAACCATAACGGACTAGACATTTGGACAAGGATATGAAGACTCAATACATAATATTTTCAACAATTTAACTCATCAAAACCATCCAGAAAATACCAAGACTCATTGCAACTTCAATATCAACATTTCTCAATTTGCCATCCAACTCGCATTTAAAGGTACTTGAGACATCAACCCATAGTAGGGATATAGAATTTCCAATATTAATTATCAATTCATAATAAGGAAATAGTGGAATGATAGTATAAATCAAGGCTTAACAAATTAAATCATCATACTCTCATAATCAAATACTTTTTGGAAATAATTCCATCTCAACATCATACACATATCGGATGACATAATCCCATAGCTCATGGACAATAATATAAGATATAAAACCATATTTCCAATTCATGGTAAAACATGTAAAATCTCATGTCAATGTCATTCAACAAAAATACCGGGCACAAGATCGAAAGGATAATCTTGTTCAAAGTCCCACATACCTAAAAATGAAAGATGAATATAAACTTCCGACTTTGAAACTTTATTCACGAAAATAAAGGGTGCTTCTCGAAGCCCTTAACATGATCAACTCCAATTCCAAACCAATTTGAAATTTCTACGGTTCAATCAAGAGACATAGAAGGATGAAATTTGGAGTAGTAGGGTTGGAGTTTGAGCCTTAGGAAATTTTGGAGAAAAATGAGCTATTGAATGCTCTTAATGGACTTAAATCCATGGTTTACCGGGATGGATTAGAGTGGGAATGACCAAAATACCCTTAAAAATCAAATAATATCAAATCTGTCCTTTGGTGGACTGTTTTGATAGGCTGAAGTATATCGACCATAACTTTTTCCTCCGATGTACAAATTGGATGAAACCAATTTCATTGGAAAGAGGACTTTTAGAGATTTCTGTTGATATATAGTAGCTCACCCATATCATTATGTACAAGTAGTTATGATCGTTTAAAGTTGACCCTAAAATTCGCCTGGCCTCAGTATTTTTTCCTGCACATTTACTGTTCACCACTATTCACGGTTAGATCGGAATGATCATAACTCATCGTTCGAGTGTCCGTTTTGGATGATACACATATCGTTGGAAATATTATTTGATGCTCTACGCGATGATGGGTCGCATATCCAGAAATTCCACATAGAAAAATTATTTATCATGATAAAGAACAGAATTCAACACATTTTCGTCCGAGATCTTAACGGAAAATTTTTTCTGGGGCATCACATCATCTCCCCCTTAGAAACATTCGTCCTCGAATGTTGATAGGTAGGTCAAGAATACTATGAAAATGAGTATATAGATAAAAATCATCTTGCCCAAGCATATACTCCATTCTAGATTTTTTTTTAGATATCATAGAAAACACACAAGCCAAGATAAACATAGCAATAAGGATTAAATCAAAAGAGAACGATACCTTTGACATGCTCAGGATTCGTAGGAAAGAGGTGGAGATATTTGGCGTGCATCCGCTTCGGCTTCCCAAGTATCACTCTCCACGGATTGATTTCGCCAAAGCACTTTAACCAAAAGAACTTCCTTGTTTCTTAGCCTACGAACTTGAAAGTCAAAAACCTCAACCGAAATCTCTTCATATGAAAGACTATCTTGAATACCCGAGCTTTCGGAAGGATCAATCACAACAGAATCACCAATAGACTTCTTAAGCATAGAAACATGGAAAACCGGATGGACGTTAGATAACTCCGCGGGCAATTCAAACTTATACGCTACCTTCCCAATGCGATCCACAATCTTATAGGGGCCAATGTAACGGGGACTTAGTTTCCCTTTCTGCCCAAATCTCTTCACCCCTTTCATGGGTGAAACTTTCAAGTACACTAAATCACCAACATCAAATTCAAGGTCTTTCCTCCTTACATATGCATATGATTTTTGATAACTTTGGGCGGTTTTCAACCTTTCCCGAATTAACTTAACCTTCTCTATGGCCTCGAACACCGCATCCGATCCAGTCGCGGCAGCCTCACCAACTTGAAACCAACTAATGGGTGATCTACACCTTCTACCATACAAACCTTCAAATGGGGCCATTCCAATAGTAGCATAAAAACTGTTATTGTAAGCAAACTCGATTAATGTTAAGTGCTCATCCCAACTACCTTTAAAATCAAGCACACAAGCCCTCAACATATCTTCTAAAGTCTGAATGGTCCACTCGGCCTGACCATCTGTTTGCGGATGGAGAGCAGAACTTAAACGAATTTAGGTACTGAAACCCTTCTGGAAAGATTTCCAAAACTGAGAGGTAAACTGAGTACCTCTGTCACAAATAATAGCCAAAGGGATTCCATGGAGTCTGAAGAGTTCCCAAATATATATTCTAGCATAATCTTCAGTTGTATACGATGAATGCACAGGCATGAAATGAGCTGATTTCGTCAGCCGATCTACGACAACCCAAATCGAACCATGATGGCGACGAAAAGGAGGCAAACCAACTATGAAGTCCATATTCACTTCTTCCCACTTCCAAGTAGGAATGCTAAACTCTTACATCACGCCACTGGGCCTTTGATGCTCTATTTTAACCTGTTGACACGTGGAACACTTCGCCACAAATTCTTCTATGTTCCTCTTCATACCGTTCCACCAATAGATTTCCCGCAAATCATGGTACATCTTAGTAGCACTAGGATGGATAGAGTATCGCGTACCATGCGCTTCCTCCATAATCCTTTACTTCAAGTTATCAATATCAGAAACACATAATCTTTCTCGGAGTCTCAAAATGCCATCTCCCCCTTGGGAGAAAACCTCCACCTTTTGGTCTTTAACTGACTCTTTTAACCTAACCAAGGTAGGATCCCTGTCTTGCTTCTCCTTCACTTCCAAAACTAAAGAGGATTCGGAACCGCTTTGCACTCCTAGACTACCCTCAGCATCACCAAATAACCTAACCCCCAATTTAGCCAAACGATGTACCTCACGGGCCAACTCCTTCTTACCAATATCCACATGTGCTATGCTACCCATAGACTTTCGACTAAGGGCATCTGCTACTACATTGGCCTTGCCCGGATGATATAGCACGCTCATATCATAATCTTTCAATAGTTCTAACCATCGTCTATGCCTAAGATTCAACTCCTTTTGGGTGAATACATACTGCAAGCTCTTATGGTCCATGAAGACATCGACATGGACACCATACAAATAATGTCTCCAGATTTTCAAATCAAAAACCACGGTAGATAATTCAAGGTCATGGGTAGGATAATTCTTCTCATGAGGCTTCAGCTGCCTGGAAGCATAAGCTATAACCTTGCCCTTTTGCATCAATACACAACCCAAACCGACTCTGAAAGTATCTCAATACACCATAAAACCATCAACACCGTCAGGCAAAGTCAACACAGGGGCTGAAGTGAGTCGAGTCTTCAACTCCTAAAAACTCTTCTCGCAAGTTTCGAACCACAGGAACTTCACTTTATTTTAGGTCAAACAGGTCATAGGAGGTGCAATAGATGAAAACCCTTCAACAAAACGACGATAATAACCAGCTATACCCAAGAAACTTCGGATATCAGAAGGAGAAATAGGTCTAGGCCAACTCTTTATAGCATCTATATTTTGAGGATCAACTCTAATACCTTCATAAGAAACAACATGACCCAAGAAGTCTACAGAGTTAAGCCAGAACTCACACTTACTGAACTTAGCATAAAACCGATGAGTTCGAAGAGTTTCCAATACGGTTCAGAGATGATCTACATGATCATTTGATGATAGGCGAATTTACACGCCTATAGTACTATATTTTGCCCATATTTTAGCTAAGTTTTGAGGACAAATTATATAATTCATGCACTTTTAGTCCTTTTTCCTGTAAGTGAGCTAACGAACATGATTAGCAAGTTTTCAGGTATAAATGATGCAGAATTCAGCATATTATGGATAACTTGATGCCAAAGAAAGCTTCACGAAAGGAGGAAAGAAAAGCTTCGATGCCAAGGACCAAAAGTGGCGCATGGAAAATCTGTCCCGGGCAAAAACAGCAATTCTAAAGACTTTGGGGACTAGCAGTAATTTATTAGGATTAGGATAATGATGCAGTAACCCAGTAGGATTGGGTTAAGTAATACAGTATCTTAGTAGGAATAGGATAGGAGTATTATAAATACCCTATTCTGCTAGAGATTTTGATCATTCTTCCATTACTTTTAACTCTGAAAACAATTCTTCTACTTTTAATTCTACTTCTACTTTTTATTCATCTATTCAATTCTTAATTTTCACAACAAGAGAAACGTTACTCTGCAAGGGAGTTCACGCCTAAAACGCCACACCACACCTTACTACACGAGATTTTTATTGTGGTATATTAATAATGTCTATTGTGATTTCCTTCGCACTCATGGGTAACTAAACTTCTCTATTGGGGTTATGGAAGCCATATGAGATACTATCTATTGCTATGAGTTTGTGAATTCGTGACACGTATGTTGCTTATATCATTATTCTCTTCATCTTAATCTAAATTCTTTGTGGTTGCAAACACATAGAATACGCCAGTATAGCATTAACTTGTTCGAAAGAAAAGTTATATGTCTGGAAAAGAGATAATGTCAAGGTAATAGGGCACCAACCCCTGTTAAAAAGTTAGTGCCGTAACTGGATTAACCTCTTGGAGAATTCGTACTGTTAGATACGCTTTAAGCTTGAAAGAGTTAAAGTGTAATAGTCCTGGTTAAGGTCGAAAGATGCCTGGATTTACCATCGAATACAATTCTCTATAAGCACATGCATGTTTGAATTCCGCACAACTCATAGCCAATAGAGACGTACAACTCATAAGGTGGACATAACCCCAACTTCTCAATTCTCATTGATTAGAATCTCACTAAACATTCTTTCTTTCTACTTTGCTATTTTTCGTTTTCACTTTGTTACTTTATTGCACGTTACAATCCCCCTTTTTACGAGACTTGCTCCAAAAGTCTAGTAATCTTTGCTTACTCATTGACCGACTATTCCCTGTGGGATCGATACCCAACCCAGTTGGGTTATATATTTGACAACGATCGCTTTACACTCTTATGAGAGATGTAGATTGAGCGTTATCAAAAATTGGCGCCGCTGCCGGGGAATACGATTGTCAACTAAGTTTGTGATAGTTACTAGACCCTTTGGTCAAAAGTTCTCAGATTTTACTTTTAGCTATTGTTTTTGTTCTATTTAGGTTCTATTGGCAGGATGGATGCACAACGTGACATTGATAGAAGGGAGGCTCAATAGGAGCAGGCTAGACTAGCTGCACTGGCAGCTGCTCAAGTGCATCGACAGAATATTGATAACCCAGGTCGGGCAACAAATCCTGATGATGAGGACCTGGGTAATAAGGAGCTACGAAATCCTAGGCGTACTGATGAGGTGGCAGCACCTATGCATAGGAGAGATCGTTAAGCTAGAATGAGACCTGACCGCCGAGCTGTGCAGGCTCCTTGTGATGATGATGACAACGATCTGGATGGAGCTGGTGCTCAGGAGCTATTATTCCTCCGCCCTTGGCACCTGGAGCAAAGTTCAATATCACTAGCACCATGATTCAGCTATTGCAGATCAAAGGTTTATTTGGTGGACTCGCAGGCGATGATATGAATATGCACCTGATCAACTTCATCTCTACATGCAAGTCATTCGACAATCCAGGAGTTGGACAGAATGCAATTCAGTTGCACTTATTTCCATTGTCTTTATCTGGGGAGGCAACTCTATGGTTGAATGGGCTGACTCTTGATTCTATCACCAATTAGAGGCAATTGAAAGACGCTTTCCTAGAAAGATTCTTTCCGCCATCCAAGAGAGCACAGTTGAGAGATGAGATCAGCAACTTCCGACAGCTTCCAACTGAAGCTCTCCACGAAATATGGGAGAGATTCAAGAAGAAGCTTATGCGGTGCCCAAACCATCATATGACCAATGTCCACTTGATGGAGATATTATACAGGGCTTTGAACTCAGTGACTAAGCCAGTGGTGGATAATGCGGCTGGAGGATCATTCATGGACCTTAATTTTATTGAGGCAAGTGATATGCTAGATCGTATGACAAAGCAGAGCAGAGCTTGGCATACCAGGGATTCTGAGGTAGTAAGCTCTACTATATCTATTGGCATGACTGCAGAGCAGAGGCGTAGAAAAGAGGAACGTGACCAAGATATGGCTCACATGAAAACACAGATGGATCTTCTTACCAAGCACTTATTATCAGGGAAGACCGAAAAGGTTAAGGCCGTTGTATCACAGAGAAGAGATAAATCCGACTATGAGGAAAAAGCGAACTACTTGAATAATCAGGGGGGTTTCCGAGGCAATGCCCAAGGAAACCAAGGTCGGATCTATTATGATAAATCAGGATACAAGGACCGCGATCAAGGTAGTTGGAAAAACAATACCGACAGGAGTGGTTTGTATGTTTCTCCTGGAAGACGTGATGCCGCTGCATCTGGTTCTGGAAATATGTCCATGGAAGATATGATGGCTAAGCTGCTGAAAGGAGTAGAGGCAACCAGCACAGGAGTAACTGAGGTAATAAATGATCTGTCCTCAATGAAGCAATTGGTTGACTCGCATTCCACTTCAATAAAATAGCTGGAGCAACAATTGAGTCGATTATCTGTGGAATTCAACCAAAGAAAGGCTGGAACACTACCCAGTGATACGGTGCAAAACCCAAGGAACGACGGATCATGCATGGCTATTACTACCCGGAGTGGTAAAGTGTTGGAAAATCCATCCAAGGACAAGTAGGTGGTTGATGATATAGCGGATAATGTTATTGATGCATAATGTGAAGAGGCCGAAGAAGCTGAAGAGTGTGTTCATGACGTCACCCCTAGACGTTTGCAGCCTGAAAAGATTGATAGTTGGAAGTAAGGTAAAAAGAAAGTGGTGGAGAAAACTATTCCCCTTCCACCACCACCTTTTCCTCAGAGACTGAAGAAGAAGGCTAACGACACTCCTGAAAAGGTTGATAATCGAAAGCAAGAAAAAAAGGAAGTGGTGGAGAAAACAATTCCTCTTCCACCACCACATTTTCCTCAGAGACTGAAGAAGAAAGCTGATGATACCAGGTTCAGTAAATTCATGACTATGTTGAAACAGCTGACTATTAATGTTCCTTTGGTGAAAGCGCTAGAGCAGATGCCTGGATACGCTAAATTCATGAAGGACCTTTTAACAAAGAAGCGGGCAGTAAGCTATGAGCCGGCAGATAATATTCATCATTGCAGTGCAATTGCCACAAGGTCCTTAGTACAGAAGAAGGCAGACCCTGGTGCTTTCACTATTCCTTGCACGATTGGATCTATGAATTTTGCTAAGGCATTGTGCGATTTAGGAGCTAGCATCAATTTGATGCCACTATCCGTCTACAAAAAGTTAGGGTTAGGCGACCCTACTCCAACCAATATGCGGCTCGTGATGGCAGATAGGTCGGTAAAACGACCTGTGGGTATCTTGAATGATGTGTTGGTGAAGGTGTCTACCTTCATTTTTCCTGCAGACTTTGTGATTTTGGATTGCGAGGTGGATTCTGAAGTTCCCATAATTTTGGGACGTCCTTTTTTTGCAACAGGAAGTGTGCTTATTGACATGAGAGCTAATGAGATTTTATTTCGGTTGAATGACGAAGTGTTCCGCTTTGATATATGCAAAGCAATGAAGCAGCCCAGCGATATGAATGTGTTCTCTGTAGCTGATGTTCATTATGAGGATAAGAAAGCATTGTCTGTAGAGAAACAGCTTACTGTTGAGCCACTATCTGATATGCTGTTGAATGTTGAGCATAAGGATGATGAAGATTATGAAGAAACTATATGTGCTCTAACAGAAATAGGGTCCTATTCTCATACTCCTAAGCAGCCGGACCTTGATCTTAAGAATCAACCGTCACCAACAGCGAAGACTTCCATTGAAGAGCCCCCAGTGCTAGAATCGAAAGAGCTCCCCAATTATCTAAGGTATGCATTCTTGGGAAGTAGAAATACACTTCCGGTGAGTGTTGCGGATGATTCAAGTGAACAGCACGTAGAGGCTCTCATCTCTGCTCTGAAGAGGTACAAGAGAGCCATTGGGTGGTTCATTGATGATAGCATCGGGATCCTTCTTGGGTTATGTACGCACAAGATTCATCTCGAAGGAGATTGCATGCCCACAAGTAAGCAACAGCGTCGTCTGAATCCATTCAGAAAATGATGTCCCATCTATCTCGATGAAGTCTAAGTAATCGAGGTAGCTATGTCGTGCCGCGACAATAAATCAAGCGCTTGGTGGGAGGCAATCCATCGTTTTTAATTGTTTTTGTTGTTTTTGTTTTCCTAGGATTTTGTCAAGCCGCGACCAAAACTAAGGCGCTTAATGGGAGGCAACCCATCGTTCTAATCGTTTTTGTTGTTTTTGAGTAAATGTAGGTGCAAGAGGTGTAAAGGAGGAGATTGATTTCAAATTTTAATTTGGAAGAATTGCATGTTGAAGGTGGTAAGTTAGGATTGAAGGAGCAAAAGGCAATGGGTTGGGCATTGCCTATGAAAATATAGGCAAAGAACAAGGCAAGGCCTATGTAAATCTAGGCCACGAACAAGGCAAGGCCTATACTATGGCCTAAGCTCTCGGAATCTAGTGTGCCATAGCATAGGCGCCGCCCATGCCTAAGTGTGCCATAGCATAGGCACCGCCTATGCAAAAGTATTTTGCCTCTGAATCTCATATGCTATGGCATAGGCGCCGCCTATGCCTAAGAATGCCATGGCATAGGCGCCGCCTATGCTCAACAATGCTATGCAAAAGGCGCCGCCTATGCCAAGCATAGGCAAAGCAAAAGGCGCCGCCTATGGTCACTTCTTGTCTCCAAATCCGATTTTAAATGGGTCAAAACCCGACCCAAGCTTGTCCTATAAATAAGAGACTTAGTCTTGGACCAAAAACACATTGCAAACCTAGCATAAGCACCGCCTACATCTCCAAATCTTCTCAAAAATTTTCCTTTTGCTCTTTTACTTCACAAGAACATCATCCAAAGGCATCAATCAAGTAAGTACTTCTTTGTTCTTCATTTATATTTCGTAAGTACTACATTACTACTCCTATTATGAATTGTTAAATCTTGAAGTAGTATTGGTGATTTGAATGTGATTGAATTGTTGTGACACAACTACGTGAGTGAACGAATATGTAAGGATGATCTTAACTTGTTTCCAACTTGTATTTGATTTTGATGCACTGTCATACTCTTGCGGAATTGGCATGGTCACGAAAATTGCATATTCTTGTCAATAGAAATCTTACATGTTGGAATGACTTGTGTCTAAAGATGAAATTCATGGTGGACTACCAACCTATGAGGTTGTGATTATTCTTAGATGTTATACCTTGATTCAATCCCTATGTATTAGTCTTGATATTTCAAACATGAAAGTATTGCCAAGATTTCAAGAAGTATGACTGCACTGATTATATTGTTGGACTATAGCACCCTAAACGTATGTCGATGAAGTCTGAGTAATCGACAGCATTCACTTAATTAGTTTGTGTCAATAAATTAAGTGTGGGGTGGTGCCACTATTGTCTGTTTGTCGATTGAATCTTTCGAGATGAAGCTAACATGACTCTATTGAGATCTCAGGTAGAATGGCACAAAAAGGAAGACAAGGAAAAGAAAAAGCACCCACCTCACAGAAAGGTAAGAAAAGAGGAAGAAAAGAGCAAGCTGAATCCCCCGTGCTGCAAATACCTCAATGCACTCTTGGAATTAAGTGGGGTACTTATGAGGAACTTCTGAGGATGACAACTCTGATGATGATTCCGATGCAGGGGGTATGACCCCAGACATAGAGGATGAGTCCGACTAACCAGGTTCTTCTTATTTATTTTCCACTGAGGGCAGTGTGTCCCGTCAAAGTGTGGGGTGCTGGTATTTGTATGCTATACTTCTTTATCTACATGTGCTTATTTATGTTTGTTTTGTTTTTTTTTAGTTAAATTTTTTTCTTAGTAGTCAAAATTTTTTACTTTGCATGAAATTGTTCTGATAGGCAGCATGGAATTATGACAAGAGTTTGTGCTAAAATCATTACTATTGAGATGTTTAGGCTCTAATTGTGACTCACTACGTGATAATTGTGTGGTTTAATTCCTTCATCTGTTGGGTCAAGAGTCTATACTACTCCCAATAAAGTCGACCATGTGCCTTGTGTGTGTGAGGAAATAGTATATTCTGTGTTTGTGGCTGATGCTAGAACTTGCCTGGTGTGTATGTAAAGCGAAATAAAGAGTGTGAGTTTAGGAGATGATTTAGGCATTTCTTTGGCAACCTATACTTGTTTACCTTCGCTTTACCTACCCATAGACATCATCCTAGATAGCCCCATTTGAGCCTTTTAGCCTTTTTTCTTTGACAGCCTCATATGTAAGCCGAATCCATTTTTTTCAAGACCATAATTTGATCCAAATTCCTAAAGCACTTTAAATTGTAAAGTCATGTGACAAAATAAGAGGAAATTGGATGAGTGTGATGCCTTAGAATGTATTGGTGCTTGAAGTTGTTATGAAAAAAAAATTGCTATCATAAGAGGTGTGTTATGAAAAGAAAAAGGAAAAGAAAACTAAAAAGTTAGTTATGTGTAAAATTGAAAAACAAAAGAGGAGAGAAGGGGTGGTAGAATAAAAGAAAGTAGAAAGGTTGTGTGAAAGAAAGTGTTAATGACATAATGTGATGTATTAAAGCGCTTAGGAACATAGTCACTATTTCTGGCCAAAATAGTCCTACCAGTCCCTTAGCCTACATTACAACCTATAGAAGACCTATTTGATCCTAAGCTTAGCATTCTGATATTTAGTGGAGCATTACACTAAGGGCAAGTCTATGGTCATCAGTAGCAACATATGAATTCTTTGTGAGAGCGAGAGCAAGGCTAATCATATACCCATGCTTCGATAGATGAAAATACTTGTGAGTGATTATGGGTGATATATTGTGAGACACACATGGTTGATGAGTTTTGGGTGGTTGTGTATGATTATCTGTGCCTTAACTTTTAGATACGAATTAACCATCATCACGAGTCTAAATTGGAGGTTAAATGGTTTCTAGTAGTGATCAGAAAACTACTCTTTGTTAATAATTGTTATGCTTGTCTTGACGAATATTTTGTGTGGTTACTGTGAAACCCTAAGTAAATGTTTAAGATGGACATGATAGTTTGTTCGAGGACGAACAAAGCTTTAAGTGTGGGGTGTTGATGATAGGCTAATTTACACGCCTATAGTACTATATTTTGCCCATATTTTAGCTAAGTTTTGAGGACAAATTATATAATTCATGCACTTTTAGTCCTTTTTCCTGTAAGTGAGCTAACGAACATGATTAGCAAGTTTTCAGGTATAAATGATGCAGAATTCAGCATTTTATGGATAACTTGACGCCAAAGAAATCTTCACGAAAGGAGGAAAGCAAAGCTCGGACGCCAAGGACCGAAAGTGGCGCATGGAAAATCTGTCCCGGGCAAAAACAGCAATTCTAAAGACTTTGGGGACTAGCAGTAATTTATTAGGATTGGGATAATGATGCAGTAATCCAGTAGGATTGGGTTAAGTAATACAGTAGCTTAGTAGGAATAGGATAGGAGTATTATAAATACCCTATTCTGCTAGAGATTTTGATCATTCTTCCATTACTTTTAACTCTGAAAACAATTCTTCTACTTTTAATTCTACTTCTACTTTTTATTCATCTATTCAATTCTTAATTTCCACAACAAGAGAAACGTTACTCTGCAAGGGAGTTCACGCCTAAAACGCCACACCACACCTTACTACACGAGATTTTTATTGTGGTATATTAATAATGTCTATTGTGATTTCCTTCGCACTCATGGGTAACTAAACTTCTCTGTTGGGGTTATGGAAGCCATATGAGATACTATCTATTGCTATGATTTTGTGAATTCGTGACACGTATGCTGCTTATATCATTATTCTCTTCATCTTAATCTAAATTCTTTGTGGTTCCAAACGCATAGAATACGCCAGTATAGCATTAACTTGTTCGAAAGAAAAGTTATATGTCTGGAAAAGAGATAATGTCAAGGTAATAGGGCACCAACCCCTGTTAAAAAGTTAGTGCCGTAACTGGATTAACCTCTTGGAGAATTCGTACTATTAGATACATTTTAAGCTCGAAAGAGTTAAAGTGAAATAGTCCTGGTTAAGGTCGAAAGACGCCTGGATTTACCATCGAATACAATTCTCTATAAGCACATGCATGTCTGAATTCCGCACAACTCTTAGCCAATAGAGATGTACAACTCATAAGGTGGACATAACCCCAACTTCTCAATTCTCATTGATTAGAATCTTACTAAACATTCTTTCTTTTTACTTTGCTATTTTCCGTTTTCACTTTGTTACTTTATTGCACGTTACAATCCCCCCTTTTACGAGACTTGCTCCAAAAGTCTAGTAATCTTTGCTTACTCATTGACCGACTATTCCTTGTGGGATCGATACCCAACCCAGTTGGGTTATATATTTGACAACGACCGCTTTACACTCTTATAAGAGCTGTAGATTGAGCGTTATCATCATCCTCACTTCGGGAGTAAATAAGAATATCATCAAGGAACACTATTACAAATAAATCCAGATATGGCCGGAATACACGGTTCATAAGATCCATGAAAGCCGTTGGAGCATTAGTTAACCCGAAAGACATCACTAGAAATTCAAAATGACCGTAACGGGTTCGGAAGGCTGTCTTGGGGATATCACATTCCCTAACCTTAAGTTGGTGATAACCGGATCTGAGGTCTATCTTCGAAAAGTATCTCTCACCTTGCAATTGATCAAATAAATCATCAATTCGAGGAAGCGGATATTTATTCTTGATAGTAACCCTATTAAGCTGTCGGTAATCAATACACATCCGCAAAGAACCATCTTTCTTACGCACAAACAAGACAGGTGAACCCCACGGGGATACACTAGGTCTGATAAAGCTTTTGTCTAAAAGATCTTTCAATTGCTCCTTCAACTCTTTAAGTTCCGCGGGAGCCATGCGATAAGGAGAAATAAAAATAGGCTGAGTATCGGGAAGAAGGTTAATCTCGAACTCTATCTCTCTATCAAGAGGTACTCCAAGGAGATCTTCTGAAAAAATATCAAGAAACTCATTAACAACATTAATCGACTGAATGGTCGGGGTTTCAGACTTAGTGTCTTTAACCCGAACCAAATGGTGGATACAACCCTTGGAAATCAACTTCCTAGCTTTGAGATAGGATATGAAATGACCCTTAGGAATTATAGAACTCTCGGACCATTCGAGGATAGGTTCATCAGGAAACTGAAACTTGACCACACGGGTACGACAATCAATAGACGCATAGCATGAGTGAAGCCAATCCATACCCAGAATGATATCAAAATCAACCATATCTAGCTCAATCAAATCAGTATACATAACCCGATGAAAGATAGTAATGGGACATTTCTTATACACCCGCTTAGCAATGACAGACTCTCCTACCGGAGAAGAAACCAAAATAGGCTCAGAAATTAGTTCAGGATCCGTTTCAAAATTTACAGCAACCAGAGGTGTCACATAAGAAAAACTCAAACCGGGGTCCATCAACACATAAACATCAAAATAAAAAACACGGTGCATACCAGTGACAACATCGAGATAGTCCTCCTGCTCCTAACGAGGTGGTATAGCATAGAAATGATTCTGGCATTGACCGCCAACAGTACTAGATGAATCACCCTGAGGAGGAACTAGATGATCTGCGGGAGGCGGGGCACTGGTAACCTGACTCTGGGGACGGGCATCACGACTCCATTGTCTGGCATACGGGCAGTTTCTAAGTATGTGGCCCAACTTTCCGCAACCAAAATAGCCCCGCTGACCCATATAACACTCCCCAAAATGATCTTTACCACACTTAGCACACGAAGGAGGATGAGGCCGGTTGCTTACACTGTCCTGAGACCTGGAAGGTGCCGACCTATTCCTAAGCTCCTGTCTACCCCGATATACGGGTGCACTAGCTGAGGAAGGCGCAGGTATAAATGGACGTCTCTGAAACTGAGGGTGACTCCCTCCGGAGAATCTAGTCTGACCAGACCCATGTTGCTCCGATCTAACTCTCTTAATCCCTCTTACTCTTTCTCTTTCCTTTATCTTGTCTGACTCAATCTGTTGGGCGTGAATCATTAACCTAGGAAGATCAATCTCCTTGTTGATCATAGCAGATCTACATTCTTTCACCACATAACTCGACACCCCAGTTAGAAACTTGCTCATACTAGTCCTCGAGTCCGCCATCATATTGGGAGCGTACTTCGATAGCTAATTAAACTTAAGACAATACTCCTTAACCGACATGGATCCTTGTATCAAATTCATAAACTCCTCTATCTTAGATTCCTGTAACTCAAGAAGAAAGAATCAATCCAAGAAAGCATCTTGGAATAATTGCCAAGTCACCGGAGCGGTATCTTCCTCTCTGCCCTTATTCCACATCTGCACCCAGCCATAGGCAACATCCTTCAACCGATAAGAAGCCAGCTCCACACTTTCCTCCTCGATCATGTGCATAATCTGTGTAATTTTCTTCATTTCATCAACATACATCTGTGGGTCCTCACCTGTTCTCGACCTATGAAACTCTGGCGGATTCATTCGTATAAAGTCATAAATTCGTGTTGCTGCCGAATTATTTTCCTGCGAAGGTAGAGCGTTGGCCTGAGTATTGGCGGTAACTGCCTGGGCTAGCGTCTGAAAAGCTGCCCAAAATTTGATATGGGATACCATCTCATGTAACGGATCAACGGGTTGAGGTTGGTTTTTGTTTCCGCGAGCTTGACGTGGAGGCATTTTCTGCCGTAAGAACGCATGAATTAACAGCAGAAGGAAACAGTTGTAAGCATGATAGACTCTTGTAGAAAGAAAGAAATGACTTTTCCTAGAATGCCCTGCAGCCTCTTGATCATAGGTGTGGCGCGCTACACACCGATGCTCAAGACTCTATGTAATGCGGCTTGTCAGACTCCCTATGACTCTTCACAACCTTAGGCTCTAATACATAGTTTGTAACGCCCCAAAATATCATCCCGAGACACCACATGGTGCCCAAGGCTACACGTAGCCTCAAGCTAACCCTTTAAGCCAAAACACTACCCTTGGGTTCCAACACAACAACATACACGCTACGCTAAGGATATATATAAGTACATATCATATCATCTCGCACATGGCACAAAATATCGTTAGACTATACATATATGGAATGTCTATACACAAACCAACCCAACAATACACTAGTCTGACATAGCCTCTATACAGCAAAATCAATGAGCCATTGGGACAAACCCCCAACTGAATCAACAGACCAAAGGGATCACAAAACAACAGCACCAAAACTAGCAACTTGGTCCTCGAACCATGAGGACTTACCACTGAAGGAACGTAGATGCGGTACTCGGATATCACTGTCGTGGCTGCGGCTGAGTACCTGAACCTACATTATGGTAAGAATGTATCCCATAGAGAAATATGTGGGTCAGCACAAGATACGTACTGAGTATGTGGGGGCGCATGCAAAATATAAATAATATCATAAATTTCGTAAAAACGTACCTACGGACCATAATGACACACCTGGCTTGAGTGACATTGAATCATGCAACTCATGACATCTTAGATAGGAAATGTAGGAGAAAAAACTCATAAATCATTATAGATCATCATAGGAAACTTGACTTACCACATCAAAACTCAGAGTGACTCAGTATTTCAATAAACATGACTCTTATGGACAGGGGAGTTTCCTATAACCGACAACCCCACGTGAGCTACGTGGAATACCAACGTTTGAAACCCCCGTTGGTGGGAGCGTCATACTCTTTGTCAGGGAGTACGACCTTAAAACTGTAATAATCACAATCGGGCTCTCTGGCCAATAATATCATCATCAAACAACCCTACGGTGGCACATAGGTTTGGGGAAATACCAAATTTCCCTCTCGGTGCTAAGTACTACTCCCCGACAAGCTCAGAACACGTTAGTAAATCCACCACAACATCACAAGGGTCTATCATAAAGACCAAATCAAATCTCTTTCTCATTTATCAAATCATATCAATTTGTGGATTCCTAACTCAACACATTTTAGCTCAAAACATTTTAATCTTCCTTAACATCAACAAGGTATCAATGCATTGAACCATAACCGACTCGACATTTGGACAAGGATATGAAGACTCAATACATAATATTTTCAATAATTTAACTCATTAAAACCATTCGGAAAATACCAAGACTCATTGCAACTTCAATATCAATATTTCTCAATTTGTCATCCAACTCTCATTTAAAGGTACTTGAGACATCAACCCATAGTAGGGATATAGAATTTCCAATATCAATTATAAATTCATAATAAGGAAATAGTGGAATGATAGTATAAATCAAGGCTTACCAAATTAAATCATCATACTCTCATAATCAAATACTTTTTGGACATAATTTCATCTCAACATCATACACATATCGGATGACATAATCCCATAGCTTATGGACAATAATATAAGATATAAAACCATATTTCTAATTCATGGTAAAATATGTAAAATCTCATGTCAATGTAATTCAACAAAAAATACCAGGCACAATATCGAAAGGATAATCTTGTTCAAAGCCCCACATACCTAAAAATGGAAGATGAATATGAACGTCCAACTCCGGAACTTTATTCACGAAAATAAAGGGTGCTTCTCGAAGCCCTTAACATGATCAACTCGAACCCCAAATCAATTTGAAATTTCTACGGTTCAATCAAGAGACATAGAAGGATGAAATTTGGAGTAGTAGAGTTGGGGTTTGAGCCTTAGGAAATTTTGGAGAAAAATGAGCTATTGAATGCTCTTAATGGACTTAAATCCATGGTTTACCCGAATGGATTGGAGTGGGAATGACCAAAATACCCTTAAAAATTAAATAATGTCAAATCTGTCCTTTGATGGACTATTTTGATAGGCTGAAGTCTATCGACCATAACTTTTTGCTCAAATGGCCAAATTGGATGAAACCAATTTCATTGGAAAGAGGACTTTCAGAACTTTCTTTTGATATATAGTAGCTCACCCAGATCATTATGTACAAGAAGTTATGATCCTTTGAAGTTGATCCTAAAATTTGCCTGGCCTCAGTATTTTTTTCCTGCACATTTATTGTTCACCACTATTCACGGTTAGATCGGAATGATCATAACTCATCGCTCGAGTGTCCGTTTTGGATGATATACATATCGTTGGAAAGATTATTTGATGCTCTACGCGATGACGGGTTGCATATCTAGAAATTCCATACAGAAGAATATTAATCACAATAAAGAACAGAATTCAACATATTTTCGTCCGAGATCTTAACGAAAATATTTTTTCCAGGGCATCACAGCAACCCAAGTTAAGTAGGTATGTTTTCTTTTTAGTTTTTAGTTTTTATTTCGCATAGTTTTTGTTTTTGGTTGAGTCACGGGTTAATGGGAAGTCTGAGTACCATAAACTTGAGCTAAGGAGCATGGAAAAAATAGAGTGTGGGGTCCCATGGATCTCATTTAAATGCAAAAAGATGCTACTAGCTAGGCCTGGAGGCCTTAGGGAGTATTTCTATCTCTTGCTTTTAAGTTCACTTTGGGGACAAAGTTGATTTTTAAGTGTGTCAGAGAAATTCTTAAATTTTGGCTCAATTTAAAAAAAATTGGTGTAAGATATTCGTGTTGGTGCTATTTTTGATTACATGATGTAAGTTGGTTTGTTTGTAAAAGCATGTTGATTGAATGAATTACTATTTTTGAGACTCTTAGGCTTATTTTTGGGACTCTTGTACTTTTTGGCTTAAATTTGAATTCATGTTATTGTTTGGTTGAGAGTCTATGATGATCCTATTGAGTTGAGCATGTGCCATGGGCGTGTGACATTTTTAGTATA
Organism: Capsicum pubescens; assembly: GCA_030864215.1. Taxonomy (NCBI): domain Eukaryota; kingdom Viridiplantae; phylum Streptophyta; class Magnoliopsida; order Solanales; family Solanaceae; genus Capsicum; species Capsicum pubescens. Next base: position 45,708,601 of record CM061543.1, read on the forward strand.
TTTCTTGTATCATGTGATATCTAGAACTAGCTCGGTGTGTGTGTAAAGCAAAATAAAGAATGTGAGTTTAGGAGATGATTTAGGCATTTCTTTGATAGCCTTGTTTTATACCTTTTTTTGTCCTAGCCTTTGTGCATTATATTTGTTAACCCCCATTGAGCCTTTAGCCTTTTCTTTGGTAGCCTCATATGTAGCCTAATTCCTTCTTTGATAGACCATAATTTGATCCAAAAAGCTCCTAAGTGCTTTAATAAAAAAAATTGATTTAGTAAGGAGTTTGAGAAACTAAAGAAGAAAAAGGTGAAATTGATGCCCCAAGGTAATAGTTATTGGTGTTTATATTTGATTTGTGGTGGTTGGAGTAATATAAATGGTGTTAGAAATATTCCTATGATTGTAGAAGTGAGAAAAATTGAATATTGAAGGAATAAACAATACGCCCACCATGTGTTTGTAAAAATGCTTAAAAGAGATGGGGTAGACAAAAATGGTGTAACTTGGCTGTTGGAGATTTGTTTTAAATGTATATTGTAGTGTATTAAAGCGCTTAGAGAGGTTATTCATTATTCCTAAATAGTTTCTATCCGTCCCTTAGCCTACATTACAACCGAGAAAAGACCTATTTGATCCTATTCTTGACATTCTAATATTAGTGTAGCACTACACTAAAGGCAAGTCTATGGTTCATTATGTGTAACTTATGAATTACTTGTGAGAGTGAGTGTAATTTGATTCTTGTACCCACGTTATAAATTGCATAATTGTGAGTGATAACGGGTAACTCTCTTGTTGTGAGAGGAACATGTTTGATGAGTATGGGTGATTTGAATGATGTCCTTGATTGAATAATAAGCATGATTTCGCCAACTAGGTGAGTCAATTATTGAGGCTAGGATGTTTTGGAGTAGTATTCATAAGCTTTCAATTGTGTTTGTGACATGTTTAGTGTAGAAACTTGTGTTCCATGTAGTCATTGCAGTACTAGCTTGAGTGTCTTGCATGTAGTAGAAGTGTAGAATCTCCAGCTCATAATGTTTATAGTGAAGAGTTGATCGAGAATGAACAAGGCTTCAAGTGTGGGGTGGTGATGTTGGGTGTATTTATGTATTCTAGTATCACTATTCTAGCTTTTTTAGCCTTGTTTTGAGGATGATTCGTGTGCTATATGGGTTGATAATGAGATGAATGTGTATCAAAGTGTTAAAGCATGTGTTTATAATGTTCAAAGTTAATTCCAAACAAGTTTGTACCTAAAAGATTCATTTAGAAGTTCAACTCGGAAAACTAGTGTGACTAGCTTGAGCTAGGTGCTTGTCTAGTTGATTCCGGTGGATTCTAGTGTGTTTAATGAATTCCTTATGGTTTAAATGTGTGATTATGAGTGAAATAACTTGTTGTTAGTGAGAAAAGTTCAATTTGAGTGAGTGTACAGCTGGAGCAATAAGTGAAAGGTTGTTGTTTAGCTCTTATTTTGATTCGTCGTTATGGATGTAGTGTTGTGTTTGTCTCCTAATTCGTGGGGTGTGAGTTTGTAGGATGATTTGGGAGCTGAATATGATGATATTTTGATGATAAGAAGGCTTGAAATCCATGGAAAATACACCACAAAACAAGGAACCAAGAGGGGAGACTCAACACTTAACCAAAATTCGGAGAGCAACTTCCAGAGGCTCAGGGAGATATTGAGGCGCCGCCCCACCTGGAGCAGGGCTATAGGTAGGGCGCAGCCTTTCTTGGAGCAGCTCTCTAGCCAAGGCTCAGCCTCACTTGGAGCGGGTCTATATCTAGGGCGACGCCCCACCCAGTCCCGGGCTCAATAACTGACAGTTTTCTTGTCCAACACGAAATTGGCTTGCTCCTATACTATAAATACATGTTATATCACTTTTTACATATCTTTGGACATCTTTTGGAGATCAAGGGGTTTCTACAAATTCTTTATTAGGTTTTTATTATTTTTATTTAGTTCATTCATGTTTTTAGTCGTTAATTACCACCTTGTGACTATGATTATGACTATGCGTGGCTAAACGCCCTTTTCCGGGGTTAAAGCCAAGAACATGAGTAATATAGTTTTGAATTGAATTCTTTTAACTTAGTTTATCATTATTGGTTGTGTGTTCATCTTTGATTTAACTATTTTAAGGATCCACGACCCTTAGAATATATCAATTGTCTACCTTTTGATCTCGAGAGAGGGAATAGGAGATGAACAAAGTTTGAGTTTTTATTCTTTTATGAAATAAAGAATTGAACTTAGCACCTAGGACAAGGATGTACTTAGGAGCCAAACTTGATTCAAATGTAGGATGATAGCTTAAAAAACTTAAGTAGACTGTTACATCCCCGCTCAACGATGTAGTTGTAAGGTTCAACTTAGGTAAAGGATTAGAGGTTAGGAAACCATAATCTTGCAATTAACCCTACGAATCAACAACCAAGATAAGCAAGTTAATGAATGAAATTCAATAACATAGTACGATTGTTTAAAGTGCTTTTACCTTGGGTTTTCTCCTATTGATTGTTTTAAGATCTTTAATTTCCGCATTGTTTACTTTCCTACAATTTACAAATTACGAACTCTCTTTTTGGTTACGCTTGTATCAACTGAATCTAATTTGTGAACTAAAATTGAATCGTTGTTGAATCAAGTCTCTGTGGGATCAATACTTGGCTTCTTGAAGGCCAATTTACCACGTGATAAGACCACGTACACTTGCGTGTGCGCTGTCAATGACTCACCTATTGGGATTTATGTTACGGTACTCGAGAACCTGAAATTGATTTCAATAGATAAGTCATATGTTGGAACAGGTGACTCATCTATTGCAACAGATGACTCACCTGTTGGGATAGATGTTACATTACTACAGAACCTTTGAAGTTGATTCCAATAGACAAGTGACCTGTTGCAACAGATCACTAACCTGTTGCAACAGATGACTCATCTATTGGAATCAGCTTCAGGTTCTATAGTTCTGTAACATGAATACCAACAGGTGAGTCATTTGTTGCAACAGATAACTCATATATTGCAATAGATGACTCATATGTTGGAATCAACTTCAGATTTTATTGCAATAGGTGAGTAATCAGTTTCAATAGATGACTCATCTGTTGCAATAGATAACTCGTCTGTTGCAATAGATAATTCATATGTTCGATTCATATTACAGCACTATAGAACCATAAACATGAATCCAACATATAAGTATTTTGTTGCAACAGATGACTCGTATGTTGGATTCATGTTCTATTTCTATCTATTGTTGAAAAAACACCAGTAATAGTGTACCCAGATAAAAAATTTAACTAAAAATCATAATTCTACGTACCAAAGTCGCCAATGAACTAATGTCAAAGTGATATACGAAATAAAATTTGACCTAAAAAATTGATCAAGTAGCAGCAAGAGCGGTAACAACATCAATAATGGTCAACAAGAAGAAGATAATGATAATGAAGAAGAAGATGATGAATAAAGCAGCAACAACAATGAACAACAAAAATCGCGAAGAGAGAGAAACACGTCTTTTTTCCCTTTATTTTTAATTATATTAGGTTTTACATTGGATCAAAATGTAAACTAAAAAACTTGTGAGCAATTCTCAAACTTCCCTTATTTTCTTAATTCATAATAAAGTAATTATCACCTACACTCAATTATTAAAACTTGAATCAAGAACACCTCATTTTAAAACTCTTTTGTCACTTTTAACTCAAACACCTCATTTTAAAACTCTTTTGTCACTTTTAACTCAAACTCCCAATTACGAGGACAATTTTATCTAAAAAACTTATCACTAATAAAAAAATATTTTATATAGTGAACAAAATAGCAAGACCAACCTACAAGAGCCATTTAGGAACTTCTCCTAGAAGAATCTGAGAAAGGAGGGAATGTGAGGAAAATATGGTAAATTAGTTAAGCTTACTTTAAAAAAAAAAAAAACTGTTTCTCAAGATATTTTTACAGCCGGCAGCCGTGAGACTAGACTAATCCTTCGTTTCTACTATTTTTACAGTCGACAGCTGTGAGACTAGACTAATCCTTCATTTCTATTGTCAGCTCACTAAGCGGTAGAGAACTGGTCACAGAGTTTTTCCATTCACCAGAAGTGGGGCTCACTAAGCAGTAGAGAACTGGCCACAGAATTTTTTCCATTCACCAGAAGTGGGGATCGAACCCCCAACCTCTTACTTAAGGGGTGAGGTGCTGAACCACCACACCAATTCTTGTGTTAAAAAAAAAGTAATTTGCTAAGGGGTCGTTTGGTTTGAAGTATAAAAATCTAAGGGATAAGTTATCCCGGGATAAAATAAAAGATCACTTAATCTCTTATGTGATTGGAGGGATTAATCCAACTCGGGATAACTTATCCCACTATTTTTCCCTTAGTGATGGGATAACTTATCCCATATACATGGTGGGATAAGTTATCTCAGGTAATCCTGGGATAACTAATTCCAGTATTAGTTATCTCGGGATAACAATTTCCCAACCAAACAACCCCTAAACGGCCGTTTGGTTTGGAAATTATTATCCCGGGATAAAATAAAAGAATACATTTTCCTTTGTTTGATTAGAGGGATTAATTCCAGTCGAGATAACTTATCCCACCATTTTTATCTTAGTGATGGAATAACTTATCTCATATACACAGTGGCATAAGTTATCCGGATAACTAATCCCGGCATTAGTTATCCCGAGATAATAATTTTCAAACCAAACGACACCTAACTGTACAGCGGATTGTTAGGTTGTTATATTCACTTGATATGTATGGGACTAAATGTGAGCCATTTGAATTTTGAGCTCATTAGATCCTAGTCCTTTCTTCCACCTCATTCGTCCCTCTGTCTTCACTTATTATTTGCCAAATTCCTAGATTTATGACAAAAAAAACCTCCCATATTTTTGTCATCAATCAGTGGATTCATTGACCGGAATTTGGCGGGCTGGAGATGGCACAACAGCAGCAGCAGCAGCAGCGAGATGAGGAAGACGAAATTGTGTACACATTGGATGAAGCTCTAACAGCTGTGGGTTTTGGCAAATTCCAGTATTTTGTATTGGGTTATGCGGGTCTTGGATCCATGGTAGATGCTGTTGAAGTTATGATTCTTTCTTTTATTGGACCAGCTGTCAAGTCTCAATGGGGACTTTCTTCTACCCAAGAAACTCTTATTACTACTGTTGTTTTTGCTGGTATGCTCATTGGTGCTTACTTTTGGGGCATTCTTGCTGACAATTATGGAAGAAGGCAAGCCTTTTTTTCTCACTGTAAAGTTAATGTTTTTCTTTTTCAAATTGGGTTATTACACAGTTGTGGGGAGAAAAATGAGTCAACCCTCCCAAGTCTTTAATTAAAAAAAAAGAGGATAAATGTATCCCATAATTTTATTAAGTTAAAAAAATAAAATTCCTTGGACAACTGGATTAGTTGTCTCAACAACTTTGATAGTTGTTGAACAACTTCACAAAGTTGTCATCAAAGTTGTTCGACAACTGGAAGAAGTTGTTAGAACAAAAAAACTTTAAAAAAAACTCAAAAAAAAATTGTCTTTTCCACCTAATTTTAAAAATTTGAAGGACCTCACTTAATTGGGAAACTTGTTTATCCCTTTAAATCCAAAGTCCTATGTTGTGGTACAACAACTACATATACGGTATAGTTGGATTGGGGGAGAAAATTTGTCTATTAGGGTGTGTTTGGTATGATGGAAAATATTTTTCATGGAAAATGTTTTTCTGGAAAATAAGTTGGTTTTCTACTTATTTTCTCATGTTTTGTTGATGAGTGAAAAATATTTTTCGGAAAATATTTTATGGTGATTGGTTAGTGAGCATTTCTAGTGTTTGATTGGTGAGTGGAAAAATAGTTTTTAGAAAACATTACTAACTGTTAACTAGTATATTAGTGCCTCTAGCAACTCAACAATTTGTAAGAACTAATTTTAGTATAGCAAATAATATCAATATCGAATATTAAAATATTACAATCACTAAATTTAATCAACTACTAATTAGTAAATATAGGAGATATTTTTCAACATTTTGTTAGGACAATTTCAAGATACTACAATGAATAGAAATACAACGGAACGACAAGCTTATTCAACCTTGTGAAACAAGCTACGTTGATGACAAAATGAAATATGCAATTAGCAAAAGTAATATAGGTAAGTCTTCCAATATGCATATGGAAATAACAAAACATTCAACGAGTATTGGAAAAGAAAAAAATTCTGGCTTCACTATTTTTTATTTCAAGCAGTGAAAAATTGAAGCAAAGCACAGTGAAAAATATTTTTGAGTAATGTGATTTTTTTGAGAAATGTGAATATTAGTGTTGATGGGGTGGGGCAAAGGGGTGGGGGTGGGGCATAAGTCACATTTGTCATTTTTCGGAAAATGACTTCCCTTGGTCCATAAGGGAAGTCATTTTCCCTCAAATGAAGGAAAATAAGTTGTTATGGATAACATTTTCCCAACATTTAACTACAACCAAACAAGAGAAAATAACAAAACATTTTCCAGAAAATATTTTCCATCATACCAAACACACCAGGCCTCTCCAAGTTTTCAATTAGTTTTGTTTTTTTTCCAACAAGTTTTCAATTAGTATAATAAAACAAAATTAGACTATTAGGCCTCATTTTCTCATTTTAAAACAAAATAAAAAATAACTATAATAAAGAATTGGACTATATTAACATATTAAAACCTATGATAACTACTTATAGATATACTTAAAACATAAAACACTAGAGCATCTTTTCAATTTCAATTTACTTCTTTCCCTCTCTCTCTCTAACTTTCTTTTACTCCATTCTTATTGAAAACTCATTGATTCTTCAACTTTCTTCTTTTTGAAGCTCGTATTTTATTTCTAAATGTTTTGTATTCTCCTAAATTCTTAAGTTTTTCTACTCCCCTTTACTTTCAAAAAGAATCAAGTATGTAAAGCAAATATAGTAACGAACAATCTAAAGAAAAGAACAATAGCAATGACAAATAATATGATAATTGAAGCAAAGAAAACGATATATAAACTACCATCGTAGAATATAATAATAGAAGGGCAGGGGCGGGTCCAGAATTTGAAGGTTGTGGGTGCTCACTTTCTTTAAGGAAAAAAAATTGTGTTGCTACCAGGAATGGAACTCACACCACTTCAGGCATTAAGGTACTTAAGTTCCACACCAAAGCCAAAACACCCAACAGGCATTTTTGTCTATGAGTGCTTAAAAATACATTATAACTGATTTTACTGTATTTTATATATAAATATATAAAAAAAAAAATCTGGGGTCAATGGGAGCTCAAGCACCCGACACGGACTACGTGGGTCCGCCCCTGTAGAAGGGTAGTAATAACAAAACTGATAAGGGAACTAAACAACAGTCGACGACCTACTAACCTTCTACCCTAATCATCGACGTCCATAGCTTTCTATCTAGGTTTAAGTCCCTGGGATAGCTGCAGTTGAGCCATATCATGTCTAATAACCTCTCTCCAAGACTTCTTCACTTGCCTCCCTACCTCTCCTCATACCCACTATAGCTGAACTCTCACACCTCTTTATTGTGACATCTCACATCCGTGCATCTTCTCTTAATATATACCAGAACCATCTTAACCTTGCCTCCCTCATCTTGTCCACCACGTAGGCTACAGCAACCTTATCTATATAACTTCATTCCTAATCATATCTCTCTTAGTATGCTCACACTTCCATCTCAACATTCTTATTTCCGCTACTCTCATCTTCTGGATGTGCGAGTTCTTGACAGACCAACACTTCGTCCCATACAACATAACTGGTCTGATCATCACTTTATAAAACTTACCCTTAAGGCGTGGTATCACTCAAGACACAAGATGCAAGCTTCCATTTTATCCATCATGCTCCAATACGATGTGTAACATCATCATTAATCTCTCATTTCCTTAGATTATTGGCCCCTAATACTTGAAACTACCTTTCATGGTGATGACTTGAGTATCAATCCTTAACATCAACATTGTCACGTGAAATACGTCACTGGACTTGCATTCTAAGTATTTTGTCTTTGTCGTAATCAACCTGAAACCTTTAAACTTCAGGGTCTGTCTCCAAACTTCCAACATATCATTAACTCTGTCACATGTCTTGTCAATCAAAAGTATGTTGCATCGTCAATCAAAAGTATGTCATCTGCAAATAGCATACGCCATGGAACCTCTCCTTGGATGTGACGCATTAGTTCATCCAGAGCTGTGATAATAGTGAATAATAATATTGTGGATGTAGTTTGAGTCAACTTGAACCTGATCAGTTTCTCAATTTCCCAACTTTTTTCGTACTCTATTAGTTACAGTTGTTGTTAAGTGTTGATGAATTTGGTTTGTTAAATGCAATACTTAGTTGTTGATAAGTTTTTACTTATACTATGTATTCTATCTCTCTTTAAGATTGATGATAGAAGCATTTGCTTAATTGTTCTCTGGTTTAAGTTGTCATATTCTGTGCATTGAAGATGATTATCCACTTTCATTTTCCATCACCAGGAAAAGTCTTCTGACTGTGGCAATAGTGACAACCGTCTGTGCATTTCTGAGTTCCTTTTCTCCAAACTATATTTCACTGCTCATTCTTCGTATGCTGGTTGGAATCGGTCTGGGTGGTGGGCCTGTATATGGATCTTGGTTTCTAGAATTCATGCCTTCTCGAAATAGGGGCATTTGGATGGTTATCTATTCAACCTTTTGGACAATTGGAACAATACTTGAGGCTTTATTGGCTATGGTACATCCTTTGCTTGTGTATTTGCCTTAGAATAAAAAGTAGAAACGCGTTCATCTTTTGCTTGCTCTTATGTATTGCCTGTCTATTGTGAAATCATTCTCTTCTCAGAATTTTAACAAGATATGATTTTATCTACACTCACCGATTGCTTCAATAATTACTGCCAACTCAAATAAGCTTCAATTAGGATGGATTAGCTGGTCTAAGGATCCATTTTCTTACTGTTCCCCATGTCTATGTCTACGTACAGACTTCCACGATGACTAGAAGCCTATCATCTGCACGTGGAAGATTCCTTAATGTCTTTAGATTAGATTAAGGAATGGCTCAGTAACCAAGCTCAAGTGCACGAATGAACTTATTCATCAGTGAATAAGATCCCATTTGTGCATAATAAAGGGAATATACACTTTTCCAAAGTATAAAATGGAAAGAACAAAATATCTCTGTCATGGAATTAGTTGAGGTGCGCATAAGTTGGCCCGGACACCACGGTTATGAAAAAAGAGAATATCTCTCCTTTAATAAGTGAAATAGGAATAGGATGATCTTGTGACTAATCTAATACTCTGTGGAGGTCAATGGAAGCTGGACATAGAATAACAGAGGAAAAAAGGAATAATGCCGAGTCACAAAACGTCTGTTTTTATCTCCACCGTTAGTTTTCATCTTCTTTTAAATATGTATAATTGACAGTGTGCCTTTGGGTACCACATTGACACTTTGCCCCTAATATCCATGGATCAAGTAAGATTTAAGAAATATTTGACCCAAGGTATAAGCATCTTCTGACTGGAAATCTCACTTGCAAAGACTGTCCATATTATACAATAACTTGTCCATATCTGTTTGCATTCTTTTGAAGGGTTTGCTTAAACAAATGAGGTACACACATATCTATATATAATGTAGATACATTTCACTTCTTTCATCTTTGATTTATTTAATTTTCTAACGATGGTTTGTACTTTTATGTCTATTTCCAGTTGTCCAAAAAATTCTAGTAAAATTGCTCAGTTGTGTCAATAGGACTAAGCACCTATGTATCACAAATTATGTGTGATTACTATCTTATCGTCTATATCCCCAAAATAATAATAATAATAATAAAGACGGGTCTCAAATCCCAAACAGAACCTAATTCAAAGAAACGACAAGGGGATTGAGAAAAGTTTCACCCAGAAAACCTAGAACATTTCTGTTGAATTGGTCTGACTGCCCTTGAATTCGAGAGCTCAACCAGAACATAGACGATGCAACTGCATAGAAGGTGATGGATCAGATAAGCTGTGATTAGTCACTTGCTCCCACACATTTTGTGGTACTTTAGTCTTCGGTAAAGAATTAATAGGTTATTACTAAGAGATCTCATACTTGATTATCATCACTTCATCGAATATCCCTTCTCAAAAGGAAAAAATCACTTCATCGAATATCATTTGCTGTAGGTTTTTTATCATTGACAGAGAGTTGTCGCTCCCAAACAGTTGGGGGTCGTTTGGTATGCGGGTAAGGTGGGATATCCCGGACTTAATACTTGGTATCCCATCAAACTTGGGAAGATTTTATCCCAACTCTCTGATAGGATAAATTAGTCCAAGGATAACAATCCCGGAATAATTTAGTCCTCAAACTAACGACCCCTTAGTAATTAATGAGAAAATGAAAACAAAGAAGAGTATGTATCTTACCCTATCTGTAAATATTGGAAAAGCTTATTGCAAGTTGCTTGGTCTTTCTTGCAGATTATCATGCCAAGACTAGGTTGGAGGTGGTTATTGGCTTTATCGTCTATACCATCATTTGCAGCACTTCTCTTGTACATTTTTACAGTAGAGTCTCCTAGATATCTATGTGTTGAAGGTAGAATAAGTGATGCACATGATATTTTGAGGAAAATAGCTGTTGTCAATCAGACAAAACTTCCCCCTGGAATGCTTGTTTCTGATCAAGTGACAGAGTTGAATGAGGAATTGCTTGGGTCGAAAGCAAACAAAATCTTCAATTTTAAGAAAGGATTGTCTTCATCCCTGATGCTTTTATCCCCAAATTTACAACGAATTACCCTTCTCATGTGGGTGGTTTATTTTGGAAATTCATTCTCCTATTATGGCATTATATTGCTGACATCACAGTTTAGCACTGGGGAAAATAGATGCTTCTCAGTTGCTTTGCATGTGAAAAATGATTCAAGCCACTATAGAGACGTGTTCATCACTAGCCTTGCTGGTACTTTTACTTCCATTTTCTTGTGTCAAATTGTGATCGTTATTTCTTCTCAGCTCCCATTGACTTAATTACAATTTGTAAATCTAAGTTTCTTTATCTTTCAGAGCTTCCTGGACTTCTTATTTCAGCTCTAATAGTGGAGAAAGCTGGTCGGAAAGTTTCAATGGCACTGATGTATGTCTTGGGCTCCTTATTCCTTTTTCCACTTGTTGTACCTCAGAATGAGGTATTAACAACAGCATTGCTATTTGGAGCTCGTATCTGGATCGTAGGGACCTTCACTCTTGCTGGTGTCTATTGTCCAGAGGTGACTGTCACTCTTTACCTTCTTGAAGCACTTCTTTCTTCTTTAATTCTTAGCTTCATCATTCTGACGCATCCAATTTCTTGACATGCATAGTTTTGGTCCCTTCCAGTCAAAACTTGATAGATATTCCTTATCTTTCATGTATTCAATTGACAGAGAATTTTGGACTTTATAATATTTTCTTTTCCACTGAAACTGTGTTTTATTTGTTTGAAGTGTCAAACAACATTTATGTTGATCATTGTGCATCTTAAACCATTCACAACATTTATCTTTATGCCTCCGTTCCCCTCCACCCCCTCTCTCTCCTATGCTCATCGAGTTGTTTTATGTGGGTGCATCGACTTCCAAGCCAAGTTAAATTTTAGGACATTAGGCTGGCTTCATTATTTATTGTAGCTGTTGCATGTAGTTTATCAGATATTTGATTGGATCAGCCTGGATTTCTAAAGAGACAACTGAATATAGTTACTAAAGCTGATCAGTTTTAGCTATCTTGTCGCAATTTAAGAACCATTTTCCTTTTTTATGTATAAACTAACAATATCATAGTGGATCTTCTTCCGGTAAATGCATTGAGTTTTCAGGTTTGTAATGAGAAATAAACGTAGATTAGGTTCTTTTGGCCTGTTCTATGTCTTCTTTGGTGGTTGAGGTACCTTTGATAGGGTGAGATGGATCAAGTTACTCCTGCCATAGCCTTGTCTGGAGTGTCAGTATAAAGATGTTAATTTTTGACGTTTTAGCAAAACAAAACTTAGGAGGCTTACGTTTTGTCATTTTGATATCTTTTCCGTAGATTTATCCAACCTCAGTGAGATCAATGGGTTGTGGAGTTGCAAGTGCTGTGGGAAGAATAGCAGGGATGGTCTCTCCTATAGTTGCAGTGCAATTGGTTAGAGGTTGCCAGCAGATGGCTGCAATTCTTTTATTTGAAGTGGTTATAATTTTATCAGCAATTAGTGTTCTCCTCTTTCCAGTTGAGACCAAAGGGCGTGAAATTGTTGATCATGTCTCTTTGTAGGAAATTGTAGTACCAATTACTAGTTTATGTTAATGCGGGGAATGGATTAGCTTTATAATTCATATTGGTACGTGTCAAGGTGATTTTAACTTTAACGAGTATAATTTCGTTAATAATGTAACATCTTATATTATCGATGTATATATATAACCTAAATCCATTATTTATTCTGGACTAATTTTCTAAGCCAATGTTTTCACTTCTCCCTTCTCTTGCCCTTGAGTAGTATTATTATTGGGGAAAAAACAATAACAGTTTTTGTGGCATAGTTCGAATTTCAAGAATCATAGTTTGGATTTCGAAAGTTAAACTTTTTAATTTTGACTTTGAATTTAGGCATAGAATTTTAAAGTTTTTCAAAATAAATTCATCTATTTAAAAACTAGGTAAAACATTTTAACTCTTTATGCTAAAGGAAATTGTATTGTGCTTGAATATTAAACTACTAAAATTAGTTAAATCTGTATCACTAATATATATATATATATATATATATATATATATATATATATATATATATATATATATATATATATTCTCTTATTATATAAGAGGGAGTTGGGCGGCTGAAGCGGGCTGTTTTCTGTCAACATGTCTGCTTCAGCTGTTTGCTTCGTGATATTTCTATATTATCCCTAATTAATTATTGTAAGCTCTTTGCATATTAAAAAATTAATAATATCTAATAAAAAGAGTAAAAGACATTTATGACATGTTTGTTTCAGCTGCTTTAATCGTAATTTTACTAAATATTATCCTAATTAATTATTATAGGTCATCTAAATAGTTAAAAAGATATTTAATACAAAAAAATAAAATAGATATAAAATGATAAGTTAACTCTTTATATTCTATAAGAGGGAGTTGGGTGGCTGGAGCAGGCTGCTCTCCGTCGACATGTCTGCTTCAGCTGCTTGCTCCGTGATTTTACTATATCACCCCTAATTAGTTATTATAAATTCTTTACTATTAACAAATTAATAATGTTTAATAAAAAAAAAAGTAAAATAGATATTTATGACATGTCTGCTTCATCTGCTTCAATCGTAATTTTACTAAATATTATCCTAATTAATTATTAAAGGTCATCTAAATATTTAATAAAAAAAAGATAAAATAGATATAAAATGATAAATTAACTCTTGATGTTCTAAATTAACTTCATGTCTTGTATGAGGCCCACTTAAATTTGTCACAAGTATATTTTATAGTAACTTTGCTATATCACTTTTTATTAGTTGTTGTAAGTCATTTAAGACATGTTTGTTTCACTGCTTCAATCGTAATTTTACGTAACATTGTGTAAGTGGTATTTTTACGAACATGTGAGCAGCATAAAACCTACACGGGCTGTTATTTGAAGTTGTTTGGTTTGTAGTAAAATATTTGGAATAAATAGTTGTTGATATGAGTTTGGGGCTAATGAATTTTTTACTTTACTGGTGAGATATTTGCTAGAAATTAGTGTAGATAGAGGGGAAAGTGTAGGAATACAAGTTCATCTCTTAGGTGAGTTTTAAAACAATTCTGCTCCCACTTCATCTGAATATCCATTTTAAAATCCGCATGCATATTAAGATACAGGAAGGGTATTAAGTAATCGAGTGATGTACTTTTATGTGGGAGAGGCATGAGGTTAGTCTCCTCCTCTTCTTCTCCTTATGTAATGGTATTAGTTAGTTCGTATAGTATCTTATTTTTCTTTGATTACATATTTTCTGAGCCAAGCTATCAGAAATAGCCTCTTTCCCTCAAGAAGGTAGGGGTACAGTCTGTGTACATCCTATCCTCTCCAGACCTCCTAGTGGGATTACACTGTGTATGTTTTACGATTTTTGTTTTGTTGTTAAATTCTAAAATAAGAGAACATGTTGTCACCAATCTATATATAATATAAAGGAGTGTTATAGACAAGGTGATGTGGCACCTCTCTATGACCTCCGTGGTTATTTATCTTTTTTCTCATTTTTTTGAATTTTTTTCCTATTTCCTATTTATTAATTTTGTATTAGAATGAATATCATAATTAATATAAAAATATTAATGTCCCAGTTATTGCAATTAGAAGACTTAAAGGTGGTTTGTTTGCCTACCACCGTAATTATGTGTTAACTAGGTAACTTAACCGCGCTTCGTGCGATCATAAAATATTTATTAAATTTATTAAAAAAATTTAATAATACTTGAACATTAAAAGTAATGAGAAGTAAAATTTTTAAGAACTAAAAAATATTTAAATATGTTTTGGTCTTGAGCCGGGAATCTATCAAAAACAACCTATTTATGTTATCTCTAATATAAAAATAATGTATGTGTACATTTTACCATATTCAAACCCCACATTGTGAGAATAAATTGAATATAATGACATACTCTATCTTTAATCCTAAATATCTACAAAAATTGCATCATACATATCATATAATACTAACAAAAAGAAATCATTGTTATTGGCATTGTAATTTGCAACGCCTTTAAAATTAATAGTATGATATGAAATAATGGTAAAAAAAGAAAAGATGCCAAATACTAAATTCGATACTCAACAGAATCTTAATCCCTCAGCATGAAAAATTGTAGGAGTAACAGTAATTTGAAGTAAAGTGAATTAAGAAACAGAGCAACAACGTGAAGGAAAAAGTTATATTTTATTAAATCAATTGATCGATGAATTAACAACTCAATCAAAAATTAAGTAGTAACGAATTGTAGCTACAATTACTAAAAGTTGAAACATAAAGTAATGAAACTGAAAGTAAAGTAAAGATGGAGCTTACACATTGCAATGGCAAGGTCATGTTGCAGAGAAATAAAAATGATATCCAAGAATATACATAACAAATATTATATTTATAGACCTATATATGGTGACCCCTCACTCTCCATTATAACTCCTAGATTTCCATTTTTTACTAAAGCAATTTAGAACAAAATATTTGTATGAAATGAAAGAGTAGAAATGAAAAAGACTAACCTATTGGCATCATCAAATGTAATACATATTAACGCTTATACCGTAACTTTCCACTATATGTAACAATACTTCATTAAGATAGTACATTAAACATAATTAAGAGAGTTGAAAGAGCGATTTTTAAGTTTTTATAAGTAACGGAAGTTTAAGACAAGTAAATACTCAAAATTTAATGGGTAAAGTAAATACATATTAAATACTTTATGATTTTTTATACAATTAAATGAATTAAAATAGATGAAAATCCCCCCCCCCCCCCCCCCCAAAAAAAGGAGAAAAAAAGATAGTAAATGTACATGGAGGTCTTGAATTAAAAAAGATTTATGAAAATAGAAAATATACACTAAATCTACTATAAATGTATTTAAAAATTAGTTCTATAAATTTAACCAAGTTTAAAATTTAAATAGTTTGATAATATTAATAGATTTAATTTCACTACTTTTAGCAGCATACTCTTATAAATATTTATATGAGCAGATGAAACAAAAATAAATAAAATAAAATTGACTAACATATTATTTTAGGCATTTATAACTTCATAATTACTAATTATTAGAAGTGAATCATTGTTTTGCTAAAAAGAATAAAATTTGATGAATTTATTTGACTAATTGTCGATCTTATCAAAAAACTTCTTTTGATATCCATTCTTTTGATTTTAATTTGTTTACTTCTCACATTTATTTCTCTACTTTCATCTTTTGTCAGATAAGATTTTGATATTCTATCTTTACTATTTTATTCGCTCTTCGTTGAATATTATTTTTTTCAATAGTAAGAACGTAACGTAAATCATACTAACGACACTCTTGGACCTTATTTCTCAAAATTCCTTTTTAATTCTTTGACGCCACCATCATTATTCTTATCTTCATCTCATGTACTTTATCTTATCAATCTTGCAAAACTTTATTTTTTTTCCCCAACATCAATTTTTTTTGGAGGAAAAAAACTATAAATCTTAAATTACTTTTAATTGTAATCTATTCATTGGTAAAGATAATATGAAATTTTTTATGTAATTTAAAAGAGCATAGAATTAAGTTTAATTTCTCCCAAGAATTTAGTAACCGAAAATCCACACAAATGATCATTATAATGTAACGGAATTACCATAAATTTTTAAGGAAGGAAAACTTTTCAGATGTCCATTATTAAGCACACAACAATTAAGATATAACTAAAGTTTTATTTTATAAATAGAAAAGGATCAAAAATACCCTTGAACTATTTGAAATAGAGAAAAAATATCCTTCGTTAGTTTTTTGGCTCAAAAATACTCTTCCGTAAAATTTTTGGCTCAAAATTACCCCTCTATTAAATTTTTGGTTCAAAATTACCCCTCTCTTTAGCGGTTGGACATCAAACATGCCACATGGATTAAAAAACGCCACTTAGACAATCCACGTCAGCATTTAAGTGGAAAATTCCTCATCTAATCCATCAACCGACGTAATAACCATCATCTCAATTTTAAAACCCAACCCGACCCAACATATTCTTCATTTCTTCTCAAAAACCATCAACCCAAAAACTCTCTTTTGCTTCTTCGTCGAACCGTTAACTGAAATATTTTTAAATTCGCTTCAAATACTTCAACGGTGACAAGTTGAAGGAGAAATAATTTCAAAGTGATGATTGAAACTACTTTTATTTTTAAATAAGAAAAAAGATTTTCGCTTTTCTTTTCCTTTTTTATTTCAGCTTTTAAATTGTAAATTTTGTTAAGAAAATTAATGCTTTGTTTTGCTGGAAATTCATCAGCTTTTAACAAATATGAATAACATATTATAAAATTCAATCTTTATGTGGAGTTTGAACGAAGTTGCCTGCATTCAAACTTTAATTTTTCTGCATGTGTTTCATCTCTAAAAGGGAGCTTAAGTTAGGTCGGATTTTATGGTTATTGAGTGGGTTAGTGGATTAAATAAGGAATATTTCATTTGGATGCTGATATGGACTGTTCAAGTGGTGTTTTTGGTCCATGTAGCATGCTTGGTGTCCAACCGTTAGAGAGGGGGGCAATTTTAAGCCAAAAATTTAATAGAGGGGTAATTTTGAACCAAAAACTTAACGGAGGGATATTTTTGAGCCAAAAAACTAACAAAAGATATTTTTACTCCATTTCGAATAGTTTAGGAATATTTTTGACCCCTTTTCATTTTATAAATAGAAAGAAGGCCAAAAAGGATATATATATATATATAAAGTTGTTGTGAATATTCGACTTCATCATTGCATAAATATATAAGTAACTTTTGTTATATTTTTGTTCGTCATCATACAACATCAGATCTTTGTTTTGAATCTTTTTGTACGCGATATCTTTTTCATTCTTATAGATATAATCCACTTACATATAATCTAAATGATATTTCCAAAAACATGCTAATTATTTCAATGGAACTCAACATAACTTCACTACAAATAAACAAAATATAATACTTAGTAATAATATACTACAAAAAGAAATACGCAGAAGAAAACACTTAAAATCGTTGTTTGTGAAATTTTGATCACTCATAACATGAAGACTGCAAAGTGATTCATTTGGCTCTATACAATGGCATTATCACTAAAAGTTAAAAAAAAGTATTAGAAATCAAAAATTAAAAATACCCATAAAAAGAGGTAAAATAAAAACATGATATATTCACATTTTAATTAATTAAATAATGCAAAAAAGATGAAAAAAATAAAGAAAGAAAAAAGTGATTATATTAAGAGAGTGAAAGCAGATCTTGTCTTACTTAATGAATTAATTAGACGATCTACTATTCAAAGATCAAGAAATAAAATGAAAAAGTAGAATTAGTTGAAGACATTTTTTTTTGTCTATGGTTTAATTATAAAGAATACTAATAAAACTAAATGATAAAAATACGACTATCTAATATTATAGTTTCTTTTCATGTGAAATCAAATATGTAGATATAGAACTTTTTTAGGTGAAAAAAAAATAACTTGTAAACTCATACACTTTTTGATCAATTAAACCTTTTTGAGAAAGATAATGATATATTTATTATCATTTTATCATTATCTCAAGAAATATCAGTTAAAAAAAAACTCAACGATACCTCCATAATTCAAATACAACTGCACGCACCAATCAATTAACCTGTAAAAGAAGTACAAAACTAAATAAAAATACGACTATCCAATATTAGTTTCTTTTCATGTGAAATCAAATATGTAGATGTAGAGCTTTTTTAGACGAAATAAATATAACTTGTAAACTCATACACTTTTTGATCAATTAAATCTTTTTGAGAAAGATAATGATATATTTATTATCATTTTATCATGATCTCAAGAAATATCAATTAAAAGAAAACTTAACGATATCTCCATAATTCAAATACAAGTGTACGCACCAATCAATTAACCTGTAAAAGAAGTACAAAACTAAAATCAATTAGACAAGAAAAAGAGAAAAGATCATTATTTAATACACTATAAACAATTGATATCTTATCTTTTACTACATAAGGCAAAAACAAAGAAAAAAAAAATCAAATACATTTCAATAACGTAATATTTCAACTACAACAAACAAAATCAAAATGATAAGAAAAATTATAAATAAATAAAAGCATCTAATAGCAAGAAAATTAATAAAATATTAAAATTGGTGGCAGCAAAATAGAGTACATGTGTCATCCATAAAAGTGACAAACAACAATCTTTCAATTATATAGAAGAGGTGGTTTCGACCACCTCATGTAATTACCAAAAAATTCAATTGTTTCCACTTAATTACATATCATGTCTCAATATATAATAATTCTATTTTTTCATCATAATGGTTTAAATATTTAATATATTCTATTAATTTATATTAATCAACTATAACTACATATTGAAAGTAATTTTTTTTATTTATTTAATTGTCTATCATGTTCAAAACTAATTTGTTACCACAAATCACAATAATTAATAACCTAAAATATTTAAAAAACATATAGAAATTTTATTGACTCTCATTATTTTAGCAATGCCACATAAATTGAGACAAAAGAAAAAGAAACTTAAAATATTTAAAAGATATATAAAAAATTTAATTGACTCTAAAAATTGTATCGACGCCACATAAATTGGGACACAAGGATTAAATATATTATTCAATAATTACGTAAAAATTATAATAAATCACAATAATTAACAAGTTAAAATACTTTTAAAAAAATAGATAAAAATTTTATTCAACTCTCAAAATTTTATTGGTGCAGCATAAATCATGACAAAATAAAAATTATCTTAATTAATTACAACTAAATATTTAAAGTAAATCAATTTTATTATTTTAATTGACTTTTAAATAGAAAATTAATCTTTTTATTTATTTTAGTTAATTTAAATTTTAAAATTATTTTTTTCTTATATAAAAATACTAATATTTAAACTTAACTTTAAATTTTTAAAGTACAAATTAATAAATTTAATTTAATAAAATAAATTTCTAATGAATATTTTCTTAGAATTTGTGTTGGGTTAATATGTAATAAGTTAAAAAGAAATAAAGAAAAATATATAGTAAAATTTTATTATTGTGAAAGATAAATATAGTGCACTATCCAATAATATTTAATAATATCATATTTTGCATATGCAAAATATAGCATCCCGTATTTAATTAATTTACTACTCCGGTGAGTTATCGATGACTACTATTGGATATGATAAAATTATATTAATTTTTATAGTAATAACATAATCAATCGCTCTTAATTAATTATTATGAGTCATCTAGGTATTAAGAAAATAAATAATATTTAATAAAAAAATAAAATAGACATAAAATGCGAAATTAACTCTTGATGTTTTAACTTAAATTTTCGTCTTTCAAATGATGATTTTACTATATCACCCCTTATTATAAGTCATTTATGTATTAGAAAATTAGGAATAATAAATGATATGTCAATATAAAATATTTGATTGACTATCAAAATTATATTAGTGCCACATAAATTGGGACGGGACAGAAGGAGATATAAAACAACATATATTATTTAAAAATGAAATAAATTTCTATTATATAGAAGAGGAGGTTTCGACCACCTCAGGTAATTACCAAAAAATCCATCTACTTCCACTTAATTACCTATCATGTCCCAATATATAATAATTCTATTGTTTCATCATAAAAGTTTAAATATCTAATATATTCTATTAATTTATATTAATTAACTATAACTACATATTGAAAGTAATTTTTTTATTTATTTAATTGTCTATCATGTTCAAAACTAATTTATTACCACAAATCACAATAATTAATAACTTAAAATATTTAAAATACATAGAAATTTTATTGACTCTCATTATTTTAGCAATGTCACATAAATTGATACAAAAGAAAAAGCAACTTAAAATATTTAAAATATATATAAAAATTTTAATTGACTCTAACAATTATATCGAAGCCACATAAATTGGGACAGAAGGAGTAAATATATTATTCGATAATTACGTATAAATTATTATAAATCACAATATTTAACAAGTTAAAATACCTTTTTAAAAATAGATAAAAGTTTTATTCAACTCTCAAAATTTTATCGGTGCAGCATAAATCATGACAAAATAAAAATTATCTTAATTAATTACAACTAAATATTTAAAGTAAATCAATTTTATTATTTTAATTGACTTTTATATAGAAAATTAATCTTTTTATTTATTTATTTTAGTTAATTTAAATTTTAAAATTATTTTTTTCTTATATAAAAGTACTAATATTTAAACTTAACATTAAATTTTTAAAGTTTTAATATAATAAATTTCTAATGAATATTTTCTTAGAATTTGTGTTGGGTCAATATGTATCAAGTTTAAAAGAAATAAATAAAAATACATAGTAAAATTTTATTATTGTGAAAGATAAATATAATGCACTATCCAATAATGTTTAATAATATCATATTTTGCATATGCAAAATATAGCATCCCGTATTTAATTAATATACTACTCTGGTGAGTTATCGATGATTACTATTGGATATGATAAAATTATATTAATTTTTATAGTAATAACATAATCAATCGCTCTTAATTAATTATTATGAGTCATCTAGGTATTAAGAAAATAAATAATATTTAATAAAAATAAAATAGACATAAAATGCAAAATTAACTCTTGATGTTTTAAATTAAATTGTAGTTTTTCAAACGATGATTTTACTATATCATCCTTTATTATAAGTCATTTATGTATTAGAAAATTAAGAATAATAAAATGATATGTCAACATAAAATATTTGATTGACTATCAAAATTATATTAGTGTCACATAAATTGGGACGGGACCGAAGAAGATATAAAGCAACATATATTATTTGAAAATGAAATACAAAGTACTGTAAATAACAATAATTAACAAAAAAACATTAAAAAGTTGACTGATTTCTGCTTCAGTTGCTTCAATCGTGATTTTAATGTATCACCCGTAATTAATTATTATAAGTCACTTATTTTTTGAAAAATTAATAATATTGAATCCATGATTTTACTATATCACCTATAATTAATTATTATAAGTTATTTTCGACCACCTCATGTAATTACCAAAAACTCCAACTACTTCCACTTAATTAGATATCATGTCTCAATAAATAATAATTCTATTGTTTCATCATAATGGTTTATATATTTAATATATTTTATTAATTTATATTAATTAACTATAACTACATATTGAAAGTAATTTTTTTTATTTAATTGTCTATCATGTTCAAAACTAATTTGTTACCACAAATCACAATAATTAATAACTTAAAATATTTAAAAGACATATAAAATTTTATTGACTCTCATTATTTTAGCAATGCCACATAAATTGAGACAAAAGAAAAAGCAACTTAAAATATTTAAAAGATATATAAAAAATTTAATTGACTTTCAAAACTGTATCGAAGCCACAATAATTGGGACACAAGGAGTAAATATATTATTCGATAATTACGTAAAAATTATTATAAATTACAATAATTAACAAGTTAAAATACTTTTTAAAAAATAGATAAAAGTTTTATTCAACTCTCAAAATTTTATCGGTGCAGCATAAATCATGACAAAATAAAATTTATCTTAATTAATTGCAACTAAATATTTTAAGTAAATCAATTTTATTATTTTAATTGACTTTTATATAGAAAATTAATCTTTTTATTTATTTATTTTAGTTAATTTAAATTTTAAAATTATTTTTTTCTTATATAAAAATATTAATATTTAAACTTAACTTTAAATTTTTAAAGTAAAAAATTAATAAATTTAATTTAATAAATTAAATTTCTAATGAATATTTTCTTAGAATTTGTGTTGGGTCAATATGTATCAAGTTAAAAAGAAATAAAGAAAAATATATAGTAAAATTTTATTATTGTGAAAGATAAATATAATGCACTATCCAATAATGTTTAATAATATCATATTTTGCATATGCAAAATATAGCATCCCGTATTTAATTAATATACTACTCCGGTGAGTTATCGATGATTACGATTGGATATGATAAAATTATATTAATTTTTATAGTAATAACATAATCAATCGCTCTTAATTAATTATTATGAGTCATCTAGGTATTAAAAAAATAAATAATATTTAATAAAAAATAAAATAGACATAAAATGCAAAACTAACTCTTGATATTTTAAATTAAATTGTCGTCTTTCAAACGATGATTTTACTATATCACCCCTTATTATAAGTCATTTATGTATTAGAAAATTAAGAATAATAAAATGATATGTCAACATAAAATATTTAATGGACTATCAAAATTATATTAATGCCACAAAAATTGGGACGGGACAGAAAAAGATATAAAACAACATATATTATTTGAAAATGAAATAAAAAGTATTGTAAATAACAATAATTAACAAAAAATTTAAATAGTTGATTGATTTCTGCTTCAGCTGCTTCAGTTGTGATTTTAATGTATCACCCGTAATTAATTATTATAAGTCCTTATGTATTGAAAAATTAATAATATTGAATCTATGATTTTACTATATCACCTATAATTAATTATTATAAGTTATTTATGTATTAAAAAATAAATAATATTTAATTAAAAAATATAAAATAAACATTTATGACATGTCTGATTACGTTGCTTCAATCGTGATTTTATTATAACACTCCTAATTAATTATTATAATTCATTTATATATTAAAAATTAATAATAGTTAATAAAAAAGTAAAATAAACGTTTATGACATGTCTGCTTTAGCTTCTTCAACCATAGTTTTACTAAATATCGCTCATAATTAATTATTATAAGTCATTGAAGTATTAAAAAATTAATAAGATTTAATAAAAATAAAATAGATATAAAAATGATAAATTAACTTTTGATGTTTTAAATTAACTTGACGTCTTATATGAGGTCCACTTAAATTTTTCACAAGTAATTTTTATAGTAATTTCTCTATGTCACTTCTAATTAGTTGTTGTAAGTCATTTAAGGCATCTACGCTTCGTTATTTCAATCGTGATTTTACTATATCGCCCCTAATTAATTATTATGGTCATTTAAGTATTGTGCCACTGTAACGCCCCAATTTTCTGAACCGAAATGCTACACGGTGCTCATGACCCCGAAGGACCACAAGCTAACCCATGACTGATATATGTACTTGTAAACTGCATAATATCTCATAAAATATGTGGAAACATGAACTGTAAGGCCATAAGGTTCAATACTGATACATATCTGAAAAACATGGTATAACAATACCAAAAAGAAACATAAATACTGAAGTCTGAACATCTAATCTGACATCTAGTCCGAAAGCCTCTAACTGAACTGAATAAGGAGTTGAAGGAACATGTCTCCAACTAACTCCATAAACTGAAAAACTAATCTGAAATACTTTAATAAAGTAATAATAATATTGTCCTCGAATGAAGAGGAGCACTGACTGCTGAAATCTGCAATGCTACTACTGCTCTGAAACTCGTGCCTATGGCATCAAATAAAACACCATAGCGCGAATGCGTCAGTACGATTGAATGTACTGAGTATACAAGTGAGGTAGGCTAAATGCAAAGGGTTTTATATGCATGATCAATGCTGACTGCTATGAACGTGAGAATACATACATACATACATAACTGCAACTAAACTCGTGGTGATACTGACTACTGAGTCTGAATACTGACAACATGAGCTTACTGATGCTGAGATACTGAATGACTGAGTTTACTGATATTGAGATATTGAATGACTGAGTTTACTGATATTGATATGTAATTCACTAATAAGTGAGGAACTGATACTGTATTACTGAATACTGGGAGACTGATACTATATTACTGATAAAGAAATGATTGTTTCTGATAGTTATGATTATGAAGAACTGATTTGAATTGACCGTATATAACAGTCCTGAAACTGAGCTCGTGATAACTTGACTACTGAGTATGAATACTAATGACATGTATTTACTGATAACATATCATGAATGATAAATGAATTCTAATAACTGATATATCTGATAACATGAGTTCTGATAACTGATAGCATGAATGATTGTATCTGACAGTCCTAAATCTAATGGAACTAGCTGAGTTCCGTATTGTATCCGAGTTGACTGTATCTGACAGTACTGATATCCTGAAGAACTATCTGAGTTCTTTTACTGAGACTGATACTGAAACTATGGAAAGTAGTTATCTAACCGACATGCCCCAAATACTCTATAATAGCTAAGCTGGGGTCCAATCTCTGCCCTGATTGGAAGGGTGTCAATACCGCGCCACTGGTAAGGACAAGCTATGAGTGACCTTTATCTGGCAGGCACTCAATGAGAACGGTGGGAACCCTAAACTGACAAGTTAAACCACCTCATCAACCCTAATGTGACAGGTTAAGATGTCTCAACCTACGCGGCTACGTAGTTCTGGAACACAAGGACTGCTTCTAAGAATCACACCTTGAACTAGCGGGTGAGTTTCCATCCTTGGGTTCGCTCGGTGCTGAATCCTACTCCCAACTGAATGACACTGAACTGATTATACTAAAATGATTTCCTAGTTCGTACTAGAATTAACTGAACTATTACTGTTGTTCTGTTTAAATGAACTGAACATGGACTGAGTTTATTAAATTTCGATGACTAGCAGAACACTACTAAATTTTGTTAACTGACTAAATGTTATTGAGTTCTGTTAGCTGACTAAGTTTACTGATGTCTGAACTAAATACTGAACTAAATTGTACTGATACTGAGATTTACTGAATTCCATAGACTGACGGAATATTACTGAGA
Organism: Capsicum pubescens; assembly: GCA_030864215.1. Classification (NCBI taxonomy): domain Eukaryota; kingdom Viridiplantae; phylum Streptophyta; class Magnoliopsida; order Solanales; family Solanaceae; genus Capsicum; species Capsicum pubescens. Next base: position 45,734,218 of record CM061543.1, read on the forward strand.
TTACGTAGATTACTGAGTACTGAGTAAAATTGAACTGATACTGCCTTTGCATGAGTTTTCCTGAGTCATAAGACTGAATGAAGTCTACTGAACATGACTTGACTGAGAGTATCATGAAAACATGACATGGCTCTAGGCATACGACTATATTTTTCGGGTAAGAATACCCCCAAGACTCGATAGGAGGAAACTGACACATATGACATGACTTGATCACAAGATTTGAGTCCACAATTCATAATATCATAAACAGGGGATAGTATACTTCATGTATTTATTCAACATTTCAAACATGATAGGAAAAGCATGGACATATTTTGTGTACATAATTTATATCTCCATTATCATACATGTTTTATACCACAACAATAACAACACATAATTTGCATAGAAATTCATATTGGAGTGTATGACTAACATGAACTTGTTACTTAGATATCATGAAATCATGTAAATATGAAGTTCTAACATACTAGGTATTTTATCAAACACCTTGCATGCATTCTTTAAGGCATAGGTGGATTTCATACTTGCATTCTATCAATCCATCTAAAGATCATGTTTTTCAACTAACAACATAACTTTCATGAGATATACAGTCACGATACTATTATATAGCAAAACAAACAAGCATCAACAAGGGTATGATCATATCACCACAACCAACCAAGCTTTTGTATTTTAAAGATTGATTCTTGAACTCCACGGACGAAAGGAATCTGTGGATAAACACTACGCATACCTTGGAAAGGAGGTTCTTGATGATTGACGGAGGAATTTCCTTGAAATTTGATCTTTAAGCTGGATTGTGCAACCCTAGTTGTTTTTCTCCTATGGTGCTCTTGGATAATGAGCTTTGAGATGTTAATAGGGTTGTAATGTGATTAGGAGCTATATATTTCGTAGGGTTAAGTTTAGGGACGTGTAAGGAGTGTTAAAGGACTTAATTACCCTCAAAATAACTCAAAACGGAGTGTTTTTGGCACTTGGAACTAACTTAGGTGGCGCCCAAGTAATCGCACAATACAGGTTGGGCGGCGCCTAACCAATCGCCTAAGTTTGGTTGGGCGGCGCCTAACCAATCGCATACCTTTACTGTCTCTCACGAAAATGGGCATAACTTTTCGGTCGGGTATTGGATTAAGGTAAAATTGGTATCGTTGGAAAGCTAATTCGATTCTCTATAATTTGGTGGGTAGAAATATGCATAAATACCATATTAACATTGATTTATGCTTATTCAAATATAACCCTTATGAAATCGAACACTAAAACTTGATGGATTCAAAAACTCTTAGCTTGTATTACCTTAAGTGACTCATATGAACATGCTTAACGCATCATAAGCTATCTTATCGCTAGGATACTCATTGTAAGTCATGCACTAAAATGGTACTCACAGGATAGGAGGTTTCATACGTAGGAAAACTTATTCACTTCTTAGCTTAGAAACATGCGGGGTATTACAATATCTCCCCCTTGGGAATATTTTTCCTCGAATGGAACTGACTGAGAGGGGGAAAGACCAACTAAACATGAACTGAACATGAATAAATGGAACATGATCTCATGACTGACGTGACTGATGACTGAATATATCATACTGAACATGCATATCTGATGCATATATAACTGATTTATGAATGTAGGACTTAGTGCTCTGGTGAGCTGAGTTTCTCAAACAGGAATGCATATCTGATGCTTAACTGATAAGACGGATCCATGCATATTTGATGCATGATTATATGACTGACATGATACGTGAATGCATGACTGAAAGTACTGATGAGCTGATCACGCATATCTGATTTATGAATTCATGACTAAACTTACTCATGAACATGCAATGGTAAAGGTACCAAGTTTGAACTAAAAACTGAGCATGGAACTAAATACCAAGTTTGGTACTGAAATATGAACATAAGAACGAGTAAGTTTAAGGAAAACTGTTACCTTGAACTGACAATACCGATAAGTTTGAGATTAATTACTCCATATGCATGATCGGAAACATGAGAACATAACTGAGTCTGGGATGTGGTAGATATACTGAATATCATGATCTGAACTGAATCTTGAAAACATGGCATACGACTGAAATTGGAGTTTGAGGGTTAACTTATGAGTACCCCTTCTCCAAAATGGAGTCATCAAAAGAAAAGAGAGCAGCATGTTTATGTCATGAAAGTTTGGGGGTATGATGTATCTCCCCCTTGGGACACTATGTCCCTCAAAGAATACTGACTTGGATGAGCTACTGAGGGAAATTGAGGCGATGCGCAAGACACCTAGGAACTGAATAGATAGGATCTGAAACTGAGACATGATACATGAACTGAGCTAAACACGAGTGCATAAATATACTAACTTATCTGATTAAATAAATAACTGATAGATGAATACTGAATCTGCAAAGCTAAACTGTACTTAGTCTGAATAGCTGGGCTGAGATTTTTGGGTTTTATGCATAGGAGATAAGGACTAACTGAGTAGAATGAGGTATCTGAGCATGGATTCATGAAGTCTGTATTATTTGCGGACCAAGCGTATGATATGGATCTGAGGTATTCTATAAACTGGGGTACTGAAACACTGATAACTGAGTACTAACAACCTGAATGCTATGGTCAAGCATGTATGGAACTGAACAAAGTTTCAAAAAGTACTGAATTCTGAGGCTAAGTAACTGGTAACTGAAGCCATAGTTCTGTAGGACTATCTGAGTTTTTTACTGAATATTGATTTTTGAACTATCATTGTAACTAAGTTTTATACTGATACTGAAGTACTGAATTCAAGGATTGAACACTGATCACTGAGTGCTGGATACTGAAACTATAATTGAGTTGGCAATTGAGTTTTTGATGGCTACATGCTGGGGACTGACATAAGTCAAGGATCTAAATGTACACTTACACTTTGTACTTTTCCAACTTATAAATACAACCCCTTTCTAGACGTTTACTTGCACATTTATCATGACATTCAAGACTATCTTCACAACTACACCCTCGTGCAAAGTAAGCATGCAACAATTTTCTCTTATCTAAACAACTGCTCATCACTACACTGTTCCATAATGAGAGCTAACTGGAGGAGTAAATCAAGAGGACCTGAAACATGAATAGATACAAACTAAACTTGACACATGACTGAAACTTGAGGAATAAAATATCAATAGTTTGAATTTACCAATAAGGCCTGAACTGAGGATATACATGACGTAGTCTAAATGTATCTGATCTGTAGGGGCCTAGCCTGAGTCATGGAAGCTAAGTATACTGGAAAGCATGATATGCGTACATGATTCAAGAGCTGCATGACATGAGTCTAGAGTTTCTGTACTCGTAGAACATGATTCATAATACTGAGGGAGCTGGAACTGAACCCCTTATACTGGGAACGAAAATCATACATGATTTATAGGAAAAAGAAATGCATGGGTCTGGTTCGTGACCATAGAGTTGGCATGCAACTCTTGAGTTGGATTTTTTTTTATAGATGAGGTGCAAAACTCTGCACTGAGATGAGGATGGGTCAAGAATTGTCTTCCCTTACTACTCTCTATACATACTGGCTTTACTACTGGAGTCTGAGGGACTGACTTAGTCACTTGATCTATTATCACATACCTACATTCTGTTCAACACCTGCTTGTCTTACTAAACACATCATCTGATTCTGTTTTCTCATATACTACTAATATCACATTCACACCTTCATGCTTAATTTCAAGTCAATAAACTTAAATTCTTGTTCGTCTGCTAGCACTGTTCGAACCTACTAATTCATGTTGGTACAACTATCCCTATGAATACATAATCTAATCAGACTAGATAATACTATCCTAACTCATCTACTGCTAAACTCTTGGGTCCATGCTTAAAATTATAGGTCTATACTATCATAGGATTCTGAGAAGGGATCTAACGACATATCAAAAATTGGATTTGAGTTTACAAAGGAGTTCTCATGATCATAAATAAAATCTGTATGAATTTGGAACATAATTAGCTAAGGGGATACTGTTTGAGTCTGTGGTTAATCCCATAACTAACTGTAAGGGACTGTCTGAGAAAGCCCTATCTTTAGGACTTGAGCTTCACTATTTTCGTTACCTTGAAAGTAAGGTAAAGTTAACATGAGGGGTGCATGATATGAATCTATATGGGTTTCTTAGAGAAACTTGCTATAGCACGATCTTGAGACATGAAAGAAGGGAAACTGTTCCTAAAACATCTCATAGTCTCCTGCACATAAGTGTGGTACACAACACGCCCATGTACAAGACTCTACTTGATGCAGCTTTCAGACTTCCTAGGACACTGTTGAACCTTAGGCTTTGATACCAAGTTTGTAACGCCCCGATTTTCTGAACCAAAATGCTACACGGTGCTCATGACCAAGAAGGATCACAAGCTAACCTATGACTGATAGTTGTACCTGTAAACTACATAATATCTTATAAAATATGCGGAGACATGAACTTTAAGGCCATAAGGTTCAATACTGATACATATCTGAAAAACATGGTATAACAATACCAAAAAAAACATAAATACTGAAGTCTGAACATCTAATCTGACATCTAGTCTGAAAGCCTCTAACTGAACTGAATAAGGAGTTGAAGGAACATGTCTCCAACTAACTCCATGAACTGTAAAACTAATCTGAAATACAGTAATAAAGTAATAATAATATTGTCCTCGAATAAAGAGGAGCACTGACTGCTGAAATCTGTAATACTGTCGCTGCTCTAAAATTCGTGCCTCTGTACCTATGGTGTCAAATAAAACACCATAGCGCGAATGCGTCAGTACAACTGAATGTACTGAGTATACGAGTGAGGTAGGCTAAATGCAAAGGGTTTTATATGCATGATCAATGCTAACTGATATGAACGTGAGAATACATACATACGTAACTGCAACTAAACTCGTGGTGATACTGACTACTGAGTCTGAATATTGACAACATGAGCTTACTGATGTTGAGATACTGAATGACTGAGTTTACTGATATTGAGATATTGAATGACTGAGTTTACTGATATTGATATGTAATTCACTAATAAGTGAGGAACTGATACTGTATTACTGAATACTGGGAGACTGATACTATATTACTGATAAAGAAATGATTGTTTTTGATAGTTCTGATTATGAAGAACAGATTTGAATTGACCGTATATAACAGTACTGAAATTGAGCTCATGATAACATGACTACTGACTATGAATACTGATGACATGTATTTACTAATAACATATCATGAATGATAATTGAATTCTGATAAATGATATATCTGATAACATGAGTTCTGATAATTGATAGCATGAATGACTGTATCTGATAGTCCTAAATCTAATGGAACTAGCTGAGTTCCGTATTGTATCCGAGTTGACTTTATCTGACAGTCCTGATATCCTGAAGAACTATCTGAGTTCTTTTACTGAGACTGATACTGAAACTATGGAAAGTAGTTATCTAACTGACATGCCCTAAATACTCTATAATAGCTAAGCTGGGGTCCAATCTCTGCCCTGATTGGAAGGGTGTCAATACCGCGCCACTGGTAAGGACAAGCTATGAGTGACCCTTATCTAGCAGGCACTCAATCAGAACGGTGGGAACCCTAAACTGACAAGTTAAACCACCTCATCAACCCTAATCTGACAGGTTAAGATGTCTCAACCTATGCTGGCTACGTAGTTCTGGAACACAAGGACTGCTTCTAAGAATCACACCCTGAACTGGCGGGTGAGTTTCCATCCTTGGGTTCGCTCGGTGCTGAATCCTACTCCCAACTGAATGACACTGAACTGATTATACTAAAATAATTTCCTAGTTCGTAGTATAATTAACTGAACTATTACTGTTGTTCTGTTTAAATGAACTGAACATGGACTAAGTTTATTAAATTTCGATGACTAGCAGAACACTACTAAATTTTGTTAACTGACTAAATGTTATTGAGTTCTGTTAGCTGACTGATTTTACTGATGTCTGAACTAAATACTGAACTAAATTGTACTGATACTGAGATTTACTGAATTCCATAGACTGACAGAATATTACTGAGATTACGTAGATTACTGAGTACTGAGTAAAATTGAACTGATACTGCCTTTGCATGAGTTTTCCTGAGTCATAAGACTGAATGAAGTCTACTGAACATGACTTGACTGAGAGTATCATGAAAACATGACATGGCTCTAGGCACACGACTATATTTTTCGGGTAAGAATACCCCCAGGACTCGATAGGAGGAAACTGACACATATGACATGACTTGATCACAAGATTTGAGTCCACAATTCATAATATCATAAGCAGGGGATAGTATACTTCATGTATTTATTCAACATTTCAAACATGATAGGAAAAGCATGGACATATTTTGTGTACATAATTTATATCTCCATTATCATACCTGTTTTATACCACAACAATAACAATACATAATTTGCATAGAAATTCATATTGGAGTGTATGACTAACATGAACTTGTTACTTAGATATCATGAAATCATGTAAATATGAAGTTCTAACATACTAGGTATTTTATCAAACACCTTGCATGCATTCTTTAAGGCATAGGTGGATTTTATACTTGCATTCTATCAATCCATCTAAAGATCATGTTTTTCAACTAACAACATAACTTTCATGAGATATACAGTCACGATACTATTATATAGCAAAACAAACAAGCATCAACATGGGTATGATCATATCACCACAACCAACCAAGCTTTTGTATTTTAAAGATTGATTCTTGAACTCCACAGACGAAAGGAATCCGTGGATGAACACTACGCATACCTTGGAAAGGAGGTTCTTGATGATTGACGGAGGAATTTCCTTGAAATTTGATCTTCAAGCTTGATCGTGCAACCCTAGTTGTTTTTCTTCTATGGTGCTCTTGGATAATGAGCTTTGAGGTGTTAATAGGGTTGTAATGTGATTAGGAGCTATATATTTCGTAGGGTTAAGTTCAGGGACATGTAAGGAGTATTAAAAGATTTAATTTCCCTCAAAATAACTCAAAACGGAGTGTTTTTGGCACTTGGAACTGACTTAGGCAGAGCTCAAGTAATCGCACAAGACAGGTTGGGCGGCGCCTAACCAATCTCCTAAGTTTGGTTGGGCGGCGCCTAACCAATCGCATACCCTTACCGTCTCTCACGAAAATGGGCATAACTTTTCACTCGGGTATTAGATTAAGGCGAAATTGGTATCATTGGAAAGCTAATTCAATTTTCTATAATTTGGTGGGTAGAAATATGCAGAAATACCACATTAACATCGATTTATACTCGTTCAAATATGACCCTTACGAAATCAAACACTAAAACTTGATGGATTCAAAAACTCTTAGCTTGTATTACCTTAAGTGACTCATATGAACATGCTTAACGCATCATAAGCTATCTTATCTCTAGGATACTCATTGTAAGTCATGCACTAAAATGCTACTCACAGGATAGGAGGTTTCATACGTAGGAAAACTTATTCACTTCCTAACTTAGAAACATGCGGGGTATTACAACCACATAAGTTGAAATAGAAAAAATATTATAAATCATAATATCAAAAATTTAAATTATTTAAAAAAATATAATTGTCTATCGTCGACACAAAACTCTCGACAAGGAGAGTAGCATATATTATTCAAAAATTACATAAAAAGTATTATAAATTACAATAGTTAATAACTTAAAATATCTAAAACAATTTAATCTGTTATATATTTCAAAAAAATTACATGAAAATTACTAGAAATCACAATAATTAACAACTTAAAAAATTTAAAAGATATATAATATTTGGTCGACTCTTGAAATTATATTAGTGTTACTGAAATCGGAATAGAAGAAAGTATTATAAATCACAATAATTAAAAACTTAAATTATTTTCAAAATATAATTGACTATCAATGCCACAAAAATTTGGACAAGAAAAGTAACGTATATTAATTTGAAAATAACATAAAAAAAAATTATAAATTACAATAGTTAACAACTTAAATTATCTAAATACATATTAAAATAAAATATGTTGAATCCATGCTAGATTCCGGATGAATCCTAGAAAACATATGCAATCCTTTTATTAAAAAAAATTATTTAAATATATCAAAATTGAAAAGACAAATAAATATCTTAATGTTGGGCCCGTGCTGACACGGGCCATGCTCCTCTAGTTTAGTTAGGAGAGATTATATATTCATCACGAGTGAGAATTAATTATGAGAATAACTCTATGTTATTTAATTATAAATCTTTTTATGGCTAGACGATAAAAAGACATGCATTGTAACTAAAATTCTTTTAAAATGGAGATTAATAGCATTAATGTGGAAAGAGATTAAATGTGGCTATCTTTAATATTTTGTAAATTTTTTAAAGTGTATTTTTCATGGAGAAAAATATCAAAAAAATCACAAAAAATATAAATAACATTCTTGGCTTTAGAGAGCGCCACGTCACCGATCTCATGTTTCTCTTATATATATATATATATATATATATATATATATATATATATATATATATATATATATATGGGTCTTGCTAACAGGCTACATAAAGGTAGTATATTAGCATCCTTTTTTTAATCTCCTTAAATTTCTTTACTTTTTTTGCCACCAAATTAAAAATAGGAATATTTTTGTCATTTCATCAAAAATCCCAACTTCCTTTCGACTTTCTCTATCCAGCTTCACCCTTCCAACCTGGTATGTTACAACAATGGACGAATCAAGATAAGTATCACTTATTTATCCAAACTAACAGGAAATTTGGAGTATTCGATTAAACAATTGTGTTTGTTATATCCAATTAAATAGTTGGATTTCGATATTCTGCCTTCAATAGAGTGAAGTTGACGGAAACTTATAGGGATGAAATTTGTGGGGTAATTTTATCCTTATCGTTTCGATTCCAAATCTTATTCTTCTTTGCATTTAAACCTCCAATTTCATAGTGTTCTTTTGAATTACGAGAAGAATTCTTTAACAAGCACAAAAAGTAAGAATTCGGTGTGAAAAAATATTTTTTTCACCCATGCAACTTATTCTCTGTGTAGAACTTTTCATACTACTTTTATAAAAAGTAATAAGAGGGACACTGGGACACCGCAGAATCTTTTATGTGCAGATTCGCATAATAAACTTTTTGAACTCATGAAATTATTTTACCTCCATTAGGGGTCGTTTGGTAGAGTGTATAAGAATAATGTTGAATATGGTGCATTAATTGTACTCGCATTAGTAATGCTGGTGTTAGTTATACTTGCATTAGTAATACTGACATTATTTGGTTTGATATATTAGAAATAATATATTTTGAATAATTTTTTTAAAAAAAATATTTACTTACAAAAATACCCTCCACACTATAATTTTGTGCACTTTTCGACAAAACTATGGAGTTTATCAGTAAACTTTCTGGCAATTTTTGCGGATCAATTGCTACCCTTCCCGTGAGTTATTGATCCACATGGAGTATTCTCCTTTGCTGAAATTAGCTGGGATGGCATAATTCCCTCATCCCATCGTGGTGGGAACACCTTAGACTCCACTGTAAATCTCCATTAAAGGTTGCTTCTTTCTTTCAACCTCCTCATAAATGGCAGAAACTCCAACATAAATAGCAGTACGTTCAAAAAATCGTCATGTAATTCTTCTACCAGCTCCTGACACTTAATTCCTCGAGTCGATTATGATTTTGATGCCGATGACATCAAAGAGGTTGTCTTTATGTTGCATTTTGACTTCAAGAAACAGAGAAATTCTAAGTCCATAGAGGGGAAAGGTTGTCATTAACTAAGTTAATGCATGTGTTGGAATCCTTTGTATTACTAATACATAGAAAAATGGTGGTATTACTAATGCATGCCTTAATACACAATAGAGTGTATAACTAATGCAAGTATTAATTATGCATAGGATGAAAAATATATCAAACAAGATATTGATAATACACATTAAACTAATGCATGCATTAATTTTTCTAATACACTCTACCAAACGACCCCTTAGTGTGCTGGCCAAATTTTTTAAAAAGAAAAAAAGATTTAGAAAAAAAAAACCTTAACAACCCGGTTTGTGTAAGATCTCTTTTCCCCATTGATGTGCACAAAGAATGAAGTTACGGGTGAAATCAAAGAGGAGCAAAAGAGTTCTAATTTTAATTTGGTGACCAAAAAAGGTAAGGACATAAAGGTAGTATGTTAGCAAGACCATATATATATACTAGTGTGCCCGCACGGGCAAAGATATGATTGAAGATAAAACAGTTATGTTTCATAATATGTGGTACAAAGAGTTATGCTTCATAGTATGTGGAACAAAGATTACATTGTTACGTTGTTAGCTTGTGAAAGTATTACATATAATCATTTGTTGGTACAAACAGTGCTAGAGTTGTGGTACATTGTTGACAGCAGTGGTGGAGAACTAAGATTGGCTTTTGTCAATTGAACTTCTTAAATGTCTTCTTCTTTGGGTGTTGTGTTGCGACATCACCTTCAACATAGCAAGAATAATGTTCCAACATCCAGATCTGTCATAAAATAATATAAACAGTAATTATTCATGACACAAGGATAAAAATAAATTATTACTGGTCCAATAACTGCACTACTCAAGATGCATAAAGAAAGACGTGGATAAACAAAAGCTTATTAATAACTATTCTTTATAAAAAAAAGGTACTTCATTGTATCATTCCCTTTTTGAAGTATGTCATCCAATATTGTTGTTCCTGGCATTCTCATTTTCAGAAAGCTATTTATCTGAATGTCTCTTATATACCAAGTACCAATGGATCAGCATTGTGAATCTCATCTACATTACTTCCTATAATTTTGCTTAAAACTGATTTGGTATTACATAACATTACTGTTAAAGGAAGCTATCTATTTTAGTATGTATTTAAAGTATTAAATAAGTGTTAAGATACCTCGTCGGAATTTAGAAAAAATAGTGAATACCAAGTAATGAATCTTACTCTTTGTCTTTTGCTTTCACAGTTGGAGATGTTCCCTTTGCTGATTCTGCCATCTGCACAGAAAGATTGGTTTTTTAGTTAACTGCTCCAAGCTCTCAAAGGAATAAGGAAGAGTAATAGAAGAGAATATATCGCAGAACTACAAAAGTAGAAGCAAACTAACAGCTCTTAATAAGTACTCTGATAGAAATAAGATTATTTTATGGTCATAAGCCATTTCATATTGAATGTTATCAAGTCATAAAATTCAAATGGTTTGCAACTATGTTATTTCAAATAAAAAGTTAGTAGTCATGATACTACAACTGTCCACAATTTATGTTAAGCCACCGCCGCCACCAGAACCACTTTATTCACCACTGCTACTACCAGAACTACCGTATCTACCACTGGTGCCGCTTGTACCACTGTATCTACCAACCACATAAAATCTTCACGTGTTCTTCCTTTATTCCATTGTACCAAAGACGTTCTCTGAGGCTTCCAACAACAAGAACAAATGCAGCCTTCTGTGTTTCTTTGATTCCAGCCTCCTCAAATTGAACAAAACTATCGTCACCATATGTCAAAACCTCTCCTGATGGAACCTGCAGAAGTTTACATCCATCTTAAAATCCATGAATAATCAAGAGCAGAGCATCCATTACTTTCCAAATTTTTCAAGGTGATCAGAGTGAGCAAGAAAATATAATCAAATTCTAACCACAGTATTGCACAAGAAACACAAGGAAATGTGTTGCTAGTTTATTGCAGCATTCATAGTAACAGGAGAGAGTAGCTGCATGAAAAATACCATATAGAATTAACTCCTTTTGGGAATAATAGACTTGTGATTAAAAAGCTCAGCTTCTATATTATCGCTTCCCTCATTAGGAAGAAGATTATTAAATATAGGATTGATTTTTTGTTCAATACTGTAAGCAAGTAGAAAATCTGAGAACTCAACAGAAGACATAAGAAAACATAACCACGCCAGGACCATAAGAAATGAGCTAACAATTTACTGAAATTGGATTGAAATAGATAAGGAATTAGAGACAAGCAACTTATGGAGCCACTTAAATGAAATCCAAATGATTTTGTAGATTTCTCCTATGTTTTTATCTTACCAGCATGCATTATGTTTAATACATATACCAATTTGCAGTTATCTTGTAAATTGATTACAGATAAGCCTATGATAGAGAGAAGTTACCTACTACAAAGAAGGATTTTCCCTAGAATTATCATAGATCTTTTCAATTGTGTAAACAAGATATTCAAAACTAAGGTTATGGAGTCACACCTGCAATATTGGAGATTTCAATTACAAGGAAAAAATTAAGGATTAACCTATTACAACAGTAATTGAATTGATACAACAACAACAAACTTAGTGTTACGCAGTTCATACCACTACTTCTGGTTGTTACATTGCTTTGTTGAATAAATATATTTATAACTTTTGAATAGCTAAATTATTGTGCTCAAGACATTCATTACATAGAAGATTGCTATTTTTCATAATGAGAAATCGATTTATTCTTTTGGTACCATAATTTGCTACATGAATTTAGTAGTTTGAAAGAGTTTTTACCAGAACATTCTGAGTCTTTAAATGCTTGATGTAAGCTAGTTCTGTCCTCTAAATATCTGAATACGTTTGAAAGAGTAGATAGTTCAGTAATTTATATTCTTTCAATATGGAATAATGATGAACTAAAGAAGGAAATGTATTAGAATATATATTAAGGAGATGACTGGCCTATTGAACCATTGGGTAGATGATAGAGGGTAAGTTGGTAGTTTTTTTCTCCAAAAATGTTCATAGTGGTGCAAATAAGGAAGAACAATATTTCACAAAATTCACAAACTCCTTTGTTCCACAAAACTCAAAAGTAACTGCAAAAGGAAAATTGGCCAACCTGCAAATATATTTAACAAGAATGAAAAAGAGTGTAATATAAGTAGTGAGAAAATAGTATAGTATAAATTATATTGAAGATATTATAAATATTGAGCCTCTTATATTACTATTATTGGAAAAAATTTCTTCAGGACAATCAAGTAAAAGCAATTGTTTACAGTGATGATATCTCCTTTATCAAGATATGTTTCAGTTGTTTCACACATATTTGATAATGGGTGCACGCATACAACAACCAACTTTGAAATATGAAACACCATTGCACACATTCGACTGGATTATTGATAAAAAAATCATAGTGGATGCAGTTGATAAAAATGACTCAAATGAAGTAGAGTTACCACCACCTCGGATGGTTAATGCCACATCATTTCAAGGAATCAACAACCAAGCCTCTAGAGCTTCAAAAGAATAACTTCAGAAAGAAGAATACAGTATGTTCATTTCATTTTTTCTATCATTAAATATCTCCTTCAACACAAACTAACATATACCTTCTTCCCAACAGATGTGTTGTACTCTTCGTTGTTCAAGAAGTGCTTTTTTTGTTCAGATGATATTTCTTTGTAAGCAAGACGACGTCGGAAATTTTTCTCCATTTGGGTATTAGTCATCTTTCTTTTTATTTGAGACATTTGATTTCGCATTGATTGGTGTTTTTTTTAATTCCTACAAAGAAAACATAGGGTTACATAATAGGATTAAAAATAAAATAGAACAAATTTAGGTTATACAATTGGAAACACAAGATCATAGTGTGCATTGAATGTGGAAAAACAGAATAAGAAGATATATTATTTGAATGTGCTAACTGAAATATTACCTTCTAAGTGAAACACTGTACAATATAATAAATTTAGGTTATATAATTGGAAACACAAGATCATAGTGTGCATTGAATACGTAAAAGTAGAATAAGAAGATATCTCATTTGAATGTGGTAACTGAATTATTACCTTCTAAGAGAAACACTGTACAACAGCAGAAGTAGAAAGTTTGTGTACAAAAGTTATAACTGCAAAGAAAGAAAAACAAATAAGATTTGAAGATTACTAACATTCTTTTTTTAAATTGAAATACTCATAAATGAAATTATCGGGATTTTACATATAGTACTACATATAGTAGTAGTTACACTAAATCGTAAGTCATATGCAAGGATTACACAGTACGTAACTGAATACCTTAGAGATAATAAGAACCTGTAACATTAATGATACTTACATCTAGTAATGAAAATATTACCTAGTAAATGAAAGATTGTATAATAGCACAAATAAAGAACAAAAGGTGCAAAAAAGAAAACTATTATAACCAACTCTGGCAATGTTTATTCTGGTGATAGTTAGAGAAAAGAATAAGAGTGACGCCGATGAGAGTAAAATGGCTAACTTAGCAACTGATTATATTGACTAACAACAACAACAACAAACCCAGTGTATTCCCACCAAGTGGGTTCTAGGGAGGGTAAAATATACGCAGTTCATACCGCTACCTCCGAAGAAGTAGAGAGGTTGTTTCTAATAGAATACAATGTAAAAGAATTTTCATTTAATCAATGTAATTTAACTATGTAAAGTTGTGTTAGGAGATCACTTGTGTAATTTTATAGGTTACTAAGCAATTTCTTACTCTTATTTTTTATTACTACTTGTTGTCTTGTATGCCTCTATTTTCTTTACTATGTTGCTATTGTTATTGTTTATGTCTTCATAAATGGAGCATTTTGCTTTCTTTGAACCAAGGATCTATTGAAAATAGCATATCTACGACAAGGTAGGGGTAAAGTCCGCGTATACTCTATCCTCCCCAGACTCAGATTACACTGAAGATATTATTTTGACTTTCTAACAATCGATGCTGGTTTGAGTAATATCAAAAGACGAGCTTTGTCAATTCAATGAAAGAAACCTACACCATTTGACTGAGTGGGCTGTCATAAGTGATGAGTTCTGGGTTGAAATGATTTTAAAGTCTTTGAACCAATTGTATTCACTTCAACATCATTATAATTGTTACACAAGTGAAATATCCAAAGTTCCATTTGCTGCTCCCTATGAACTGCCTCGCACTTGCTCTACTTTGATACAACAATATTACCGAGTGAAATTTTATAAGTGAGGTCTGGTAAGGGTAGAGAGTATAGAGACCTTACTCCTTCGATCTAAAATTGAGAAAACTATGGCTTTTTTTTTATCTTAGAACTGGTTTCTTATCAACTCCGTATTAAACAAATACCATTTACCAAAAGTTAAGAAGGCAAAAATAAGCAAAATCCCCAATTTTTCGAAGCTGTTTTCTTCACCAATAGAAATCAATATCATGGAAATAACATAAATTTCACACATGTATTCATCAATAGAAATAACAAAGAAAGATACTACCAGAAGTTAAGAACACAGAAATCACGCAAAATCCCCAATTTTTTGAACTATTTTCTTCATTTTTTTTGTTAAGATAAGAAAAGAGGAAGTAAACTGGATTCTCATCAACTTGGTATTAAACAAATACCATTTAGCAGAAGTTAAAAAGGCAAAAATGAAGCAAAATTTCTAATTTTTTTGAACTGTTTTCTTCATCAATAGAAATCAATGTCACAGCAATAACATAAACTCCAAACATAAATTCATCAATAGAAAGTACACACACCCGACTTTTTCTACCTCTTTTCTTTGATTGTTTATTAAGAAAAGGAAAAGTAAATTTTGGGAAAATTATTAAAGGCAGTGGAAGAAAACAACTGTAAATAACAGAGACCACACATTTGTCATCGGTGATTGTTGAAAATGACATATTTAGCAAAAGGCCCTCATTGTTGGGGAAATAGCCTTCATTTACCCAAAGACCCTTTTATTTATAAAAGTGATATTTACCTAAAAGCCCTTCTCATATAGGATAAAATTGTAGTAAACCAACTTTCCATTTATATATAGAAGTAATATATATATATATTGATTGTCACAAGCATAATTTTTCTAGCTATGAAACGGATGCAAGAATGTAATAAACTTCTCTTTTGTGACTAAGCAAATTCCACTCATTTCTCAATTTATGAAAATTTCTAATTAAAGTAGAATTAAAAATATCTAGAGAAGCAATGCCAAGTTTATATATTGAATAAGTAGATATTGATGTCCGTGCCAGCACGGGTCTAATATATATTATTTTTTTATATCAATTTATGTGATATAATAAAAATTTGGATAGACAATAAATTTTTAATAGGCCTTTTTAATATGTTTTTTAATGATTTTAAATTGTTAATTATTGTGAATCTGATAATATATGTTTTTCTCTATGTCTCAATTTTAGTAAAATTTTGAAAGTCAGTCAAATTTGCTAGATAATTTTTAGATATTTTAATTATTAATTATTATGATTTAGAACACTTTTAACATAATTTATGTAGCATTGACAAAATTTGAAGAGTCAATTAAAGTTTATGTCTTTTAAAATATTTTAATTTTAAAAATTTTAAGTTCTGATAATTTTTACATCATTTTTAAATAATATACATTACTTCTTCTATTTTTAATTTATATGGTAAAAATAAAATTTTAAAACTTAATCATTTTTTTATTATT
The DNA here is from genome assembly GCA_030864215.1 of Capsicum pubescens. Lineage (NCBI taxonomy): Eukaryota > Viridiplantae > Streptophyta > Magnoliopsida > Solanales > Solanaceae > Capsicum > Capsicum pubescens. Next base: position 45,750,723 of record CM061543.1, read on the forward strand.
TATTATTTTAGATCGTTAATTATTGTTTAATCTTCAATATTATCTAAAATTGATAAATAGTGGCTAAAGTGACTCAATTTTAAATCCTCAATTAATCATATCAAGGACGTAGCCCACAACCCAACCCAACACCTTATTTAATCTCAGCCGTCCATATCATTTAATCGCGGGATTTGCTCACATTTCCTTTTTATCTTTATCCTAACACCGCTTCTTCATTGCATTTCCATCCACCCTAGCCGCCATAGTCTATTCTCCCCCCTCTCCTCTCCTCTCCTCTCCTCTCCTCTCCTCTTTGGTTCTTTCTCCTCCAATCACCTTTACTATCCTCACCTCTGCTGGCCGGCAACGACATAGTAAAATTACTCCCACCACATCTCTATTCTCTCACTTTCCTACCATTACATCCAAATCTCGCAATGTTAAACGTCACTTTCGTCGGATCAATTTTATGCGTTACCTTACAAATTTCAAATCTCTTCCTCTCCTCCCACCCTAAATCCTAACAAATCCCATCTTTGTGCAATATTGCATGGTTCAATTTCCCTGTTATACAGATGGGTTCGTTTCCTATAAACAAAAGGGGAAATTGATTTGTAAAAGCTCATTTGCAAAAGTAAGGATATGTACGGTGATGTATGATTACATGAGAAAGCATAATAATTTAGAGGGTATTTTGGATAGGATTAAAATAAGGTCAAACTAATTTTTAATTCCTCTTTTAGTCTTTTTTTTTTTTTTGTTAATTTTTTTTTAGGTGTTTGATAAATTTAAAAAAAAAAATTTAGAGTAAAAAGTTTTTAGGTTTAGTCAAAATATTTATTTTTTTAACCCTTATATTTTCTTTTAATTTCAATAATATCCTAAATTTTGTAGTCTTTATTGATTTTTTTTTCTTTTTATCGCTTTTTTCTCTAATTTTTTCTTCATCTTTCTTCTTTATTTTTAAAGAATCCATCATTACATAAGAAAATACTTAAAAAATTTATCGTCAAATCGAGTTTGTGATAAATTTTTCTCTATCCGTTCATATAAAATTTCTATAGGTTATTTAAATTTTAAAAATTGATTCTTTTTAATAGTTTATTTCATTCCTAAAACTTTTATGTTGTTTACAAGCTTTCAATATTACAATATAATACTATATTTATATAAAAAATATCTTAAAATTTTTATTTTTAATATTTAAAAATAAAAAAATAATTTATATTTATAAATTGACCTAACATAATTACTTTACATTGAAAGTGTATTTAAATAAAAATTATTTTTGAAGAATTAGAATTAAAAATCATAAATAATTCACGTTATTATGTGTTAACAGCTTTAAGAATATTTAAGTCATTTTGATAATAAAAAAGTGATTGACAACACTTATTTATCTAACACATTAACATATTTTTTTCAGTTTCATCACTTCTATCCAAACACTTATCTATTTAATTTAAAAATACTTATTTTAAGCTTTTAATCACTTAAGCTAAAAAGTAATTTTTGTAATCCTATCCAAACGAACTCTTAGTCATCACACTCAAATTTTTCTTTAGTAGCTACTATAAGGTTCTTTTTAGACTAATTATATTCTTCTATTATATCTTAAATGACCAAATTATCCTTGATGCCTTCTTCAGCTGGTGAAACTCCCTCTTACAATATAAGAGAATATATCTCACTATTTGTTTGTGTTGCTTCGGGAGTTTTGAATTTCTGAATCTTCAAATGAAGTAGAATATTCTTCAAGTGATGGCAATGGCATGTGTTCAAGTCCTTTTTGTTCTAAACATATTTTTCTTCCTATTGAGTTCACATTATTTAATGTTCGAAATGATATTTTTTTAAAAAGGGCTCTCTCTCACACACACATACACATATTTTTGTTCTAAACATATTTTTCTTCCTATTGAGTTCTCATTATTTAATGTTCGAAATGATATTTTTTTTTTTAAAAAGGTTCTCTCTCACACGCACACATATTAAAAGTGTGAATACCCTTAGAAAATTGATTTAAACTTTTTGCATTCATTAAAAGACTACATAATGGATAAAATTATTTTTTTACTATTTTTCTCAAATTATTAGTTAATTATTTTAATAATATTAGCTATAATATTGAATCCTAAAATATATATGAGAAGAAAAACTAAGAGTCCTAAAATATATGGTAACAAGCAAATATTATGGTTAGAAGAATCAGAAGAAAAAAAATGATTTTTTAATTATTATTTTTTATAAAAAAAGACACTAAAGGCAAAGAAAAAGTCAAAAAATTATAAAAATCTATATCTATAACTTATAATCTATTTATATTATATTAAAAGTGTGAAGGGTCTTAGAAATATTATTTAACTTTTTGTTCTGTATTAAAAGTCTTTGCTTTAGATAAAATTATCGTTTTACTATTTTTTTAATATTTAATAGTTGAAAATTTATTAAATATCTATAATAAAACTTTTCCTTATTAGAAGTCATCAGAATTAATGACAACTAATATATGTTTCATTAGTTTAAGAATTCTAAATCAACTAAAGTTGAATTTAAGAAGATTTGAGAATAAGAAAAATATAAGAAGTATCAAATTTTTAAAAGTTTTAGGTAAGTAATTAAAGATTTTCTAAAGATTTAAATTTAAAAATAAGAAAAGATTTTAAATATAGAAAAAAAATTCGTACAACAATATGGTTCAAATCGACGCGTCTCTCTTAGCTTCTAGCAGCAAGGAAAAGAGGTACTGTATGACAAATACAAAAGTGACGATTCATTAACTACTTAAAACTTCTGATGGATAAATTTTATATATATATATATCTATATCTATAATCTATAATATATTAGAAGTGTGAAATCCCTTTGAAAAGTGATTCGAATTTTTTGCCCTTCATTAAAAGACTCTCCTTTAGACAAAATCATTTTTTTTATAATTTTTCTCAAATATACATAAATATAAATATTAATAATATATATTTTTTTAAAATAAAGAGATCATTATTTTTGGCAAAAAGTCTTTCATAAGAGTCCTAACAAGCTACTATATTGGCACATGTTGCCGCATAGGAGTACTATTTTGACAAAAGTAAAATCTACCTTATTTTTAAAAAATAAAACAAGCTAGGATTATGCTATGTAGATTAGAGTTCAATTAGGATTATGCTATGTAAATTAGAGTTCAAACCTAATAAATCCCTATATATTATCGTAGGAAATTTGTTCTTTATACCAATTAAGATTTTTCCTTTGTACTATTTGTTTGAAACTATATGGCCCAAGATGAATTCTTCTCTTTTAATATTTTTTGTGTTTCTCGTGAAATTTTGACACTGAATTTTCTTTTTTGATAATTTATCGTGTTTAAGGTAAATTTAGATAATGAATTCTCTCCTTTTGATAAATTTTCATATTTTTCTTTGAGTTAAAAATATTTACTCGAAATTGGACGAAACAAGCATGCCTCCATAGAGCATAAAGAGTGAAAGATTATAAATATTGAACGAAGAATTAGATTTGAAATTTCGGCTCCAGATTCTTCTCCAAGTAAGTCTAATTTCTCTTGGTGTTTTTTGCTTAATAAACTTATTTTTTTTTTATTTTTTTTAATATAATCATATTATCTGTCAGCTTGTACGCATCTTAATTAATTTCACACTCCCACCAACAATACGAACCAGGTATTATTGTTATTTATTTTCAAAAGAAATTTTACCCAATTTGATTGAATTATGAAATTTTATAGATTGAATCTTATGAATATTCACTTGGAAATAGGGTAAACTTAATAAGAGAAGAATTTTTTATAATGATTCAATAATTATTTTTTTTCACTTTAGCTTACTTTTTTACGTTTGTAGCTTTTGGAATTTCTTCCAGCTCAAAATGGTCAGATTGAGGTCGGTACTCAGGTGCATATTGCATATGTTTCAACTATGAATTAAACTTTTTGTTATTCATTACAATTAAATAGATAAAAGTGTTATTTTTTTAATTATTATATTATTATCTTGATTATATTTGTAACTGTTTTTATAATATTTCAATTGATAGCACGACAACTTAAATTTGTCAATTCCATCACAATATCTAATATACAAGTTAATTCATACAATTAAGAATTCATTAAAATAGGACATGTCGTACATCTGATTGAAACTTTATCTAACTTAATTCATATAACTAAGGATTCTTAAAATAGAATATGAAGTCTAATTAAACTATGCCAAATGCGTTTGTCTTATTCATTTAGTTTTAAATGCATCAATTGTTAATTAATTTTGAAAGTGGGCCTAAACTTGGACCTCATTTACTATTGCATAACATTAGTTGGAAGTAGATCAAGTCCACACACATATCCATATAATATATTAAAAGTGTGAAGACTATATCTATAATCTATATCTATAATATATTAAAAGTGTGAAGACCCTTAAAAAAGTGATTTGAAGTTTTATCCTTCATTAAAAGACTTTTATTTAGACAAAACTGTCTTTTCACTATTTTTTAAATTTATTATTTAATTATTTTTTATTATATTAACTAAATTTCTTAAAATATGTGGGACTCCTATAATATATGGTAGGAGAATTAATTAATATTTTTCTTTATACTAGAAATATATGAGACTCCTAAAATATATGGTAAAATAATACTCTCAATACTTCTATAAATATTGAGATATACGTTAAACTAGAGAAAAACCGGTTTGCCTATTGGGAGAATATGATTGATGCTCACCTAACTTGATTCGATTGCATGTCTAGATGGATGGTAAATGCTTGATTTTTTAATCCTCAACTTCTTCACTGTTTTTCTCAGAATAATAGAATTTAACATGTGTGTATGTGTGTGTGTGTGTGTATATATATATATATATATATATATATCCTTTGTTTTCATTTAAAATCATTCTTTAGGGTTAAAATTTTTGCTCAGACAAGAATTAGTTGGATCAAAATCAAAGCTTTGTGATCACTATTGTATTTTTTTTTATAGTTTACAGGTCGTAGATGAATGTTGGCTGGCTTTGAAGAATTTCTTGTGTAAAGGTTAGGTTTAATTATATTGCTTTGATATCTTTATTATCTTATTATTTTATTTTAATTTACAGATGCTAGATGAATATGGGTCGACTTTGAATTTTTTTTTAGGTAAAGGTTAGGTTTAATTGTATTATCATAATACCTCTATTAGTTTGTTATTTTGTGGTAGTTTACAGTTCACAAATGAATATCGATCGGTTTTGAGAGATTTTTGTGCATAAAATTTAAGTTTAATTGTAATGTTTTGATATCACTTTTATCGTATCATTTTGTTACAGTTTACAGGTGATAAATAAATGTTGGTCGGCTTTGAGGATTTTTTTTATGTAAAGGTTAGGTTTAGTTGTATTGTTTTGATATCTCTACTTGAGTGTCGGATGACTTTAAGAAAATATTTGTGTGTAAAGATTAGATTTAATTGTATTATTTTGATGTCTCTATCGTTGTATTATTTTATTACAATTTACAGATGGTAGATGAATGTCGATTGACTTTTAAAAATATTTTTGGTAAAGATTAGATTTAATAAATAAATTCTCCATCTTTTCATACTCAAAAGATATTAAATTTAATTATTTTCTACATCTTTATTATTTAAACAAATATCCTATTTAATATAGTGTTTGAACTCATTAAAATAAGGTACACGCGCAAGGCACGTACACCTAGACTAGTATATATACATGTATATATATATATGCTTACAATAAAATATATGTTATATTTACATTATTATAGTAAAGTGTGAAGGATCTTTGAGAAGTGATTTGAACTTTTTGCACTTCACTAAAAATCTTTGCAATCAATAAAATCGTCTAACTTAAAATAATTAAAAGTTACACGTGTGTGGCTCGTGAATATATATATATGTATTGTTTACTTTTGAAAGGGCTGATTTTTTTATTAATAGTGAAGAAAATGGAAAATGTGAAGGGATGACTTTATAATATTTAGGCTTGCATGGAGACATGAGAAAATATATATATATATGGCTATTGTTTATTTTTGGAAGGGGAAAAGGCATCGTTTTCACCCCAAACTATACTCAAAAAGTTGAAATCACACCTAAACTATACTAGTGACCTATTACATACCTAAACTATAAAAAAGTGATACTATTACCTCTCCGCGACAACCATGCCCAGTTTTAATGAGTGGAGTGTACTCCACTCGCCCTGTGCTGATGACACACGTTAATTTAATTTTTCTATTTAATTAATAAATAACCCTTGTGATTAAACATAAATAATCAAGAAAATACATTAATTCAACAACTCTTTCTTCTTCACTCTTTCTCTACTTCATTTTCCCTTCAAATAACCAAGCAATTTCAACAAGAAAATTTTGATTCCTTCTTCTTCACTCTTACTCTACTTCACTTTCCCTTCAAATAACCAAGCAAATTCAACAAGAAAATTTCAATGGAAGAAAATATTCAACAATTCACCATTAAAAATATGAAATTGTTGAATTGTTCACTTATTCTCTACTTCACTTTCCCTTCAAATCCACTTCCTTTCTCACTTTCTTCTCCTCATCAACAACTCGTCCTTTTTCACTTTGAGTTAATGGAGGTGAAAGATGTGGTTTCTGAAAACGCGTAGGTAACTGGGTATTTTCAAATTGGACGATTTGACGAGTTAAAAATCACACCATAGATTGGAGATAAAAGATGTGGTATTCTCATAAATCTATGGTGTAACAAATCACACCATAGATTTCTTGGAAGACTTTGGGCTTTGGGTATTCTCAGATTCGTCAATTAATGGAGTATTTGACGAATTGAATGTTGTAATATGGAGTGTTGTGATTTCGGGTATGCACAGTGGGATTGACAGTTGTGATTTCGATGGCAATTTTATTGACGATTTAAAGCTAAGATTTAATTGCACATATTGTGATTCCGATGTCAATGTTAGTAGTGGATATTGAATTTTTATGGTGGTTGTTTGTGATTTTTATTATATTAATGGTTGTATTGTGAATTCGATAATGAAATTTGGATTTTTAAAATTATTGTGGTGAAGATTTGAACTTGATGATTTAGTGGTGGTGTTTTAATGGTGATTTTGTTGGAGAAGAAGCAATTGAAGGCGGGACCCACATATTAAAATAATAAATAAGAAAATTTAATTTTATTTACATTTTTTCAATTATAAAAATAAAAAAAATAATTTTATTAATATTTTTTCAATTGCAAAAATAATTAATCTAATTGTATATATTAAGAAGAATATTAGTAGTATTTAATGATATAATATAATGACAAATGAAATAGTGACATGTGTATGGAAGCTGCCATTTTAAGTTTTTTTTTCTTCTCTCGCGCACCTTAGGAAGGTGAATACACCTTCTCTGCCACGTCACCTTCTAAGGTGGAAATAGTATCACTTTTTTATAGTTTAGGTGTGTAATAGGTCACAAGTATAGTTTAAGTGTGATTTCGACTTTTCAAGTATAGTTTGGAGTGAAAACGATTTCTTTTTCTTTTTTGAAAGGGATGATTTTTCTATTTACAGTGAAGATAATGGAAAATGTGAAGGGATGACTTTATAATATTTAGGCTTGCATGGGGACATGAGAAAATATATATATATGGCTATTGTTTATTTTTGAAAGGGCTGATTTTTCTATTTATAGTGAAGATAATGGGAAATGTGAAGGGATGACTTTATAATATTTAGGCTTGCATGGAGACATGAGCAATTCCTAGGGAATTATGATAGGCAGAAATATTTCTACTTATAGTCCTTGATCTTTAACTTTTTTAAAAATATTATTGGACATAAACTAAAAGAGAGAACTCTATTTAAGAGAACCATTTAACTTGTGTGAAAACTTTTGACATGGCTAATGGTACTAATTGTATTGAGAAGATATTATAGTTTATAGATCTTAACAATCTTATTTCTCCATGTCTATAGTGTTACACATTCATTTGTGGCTATGCATATTTATTTTATAATTTTCTTTTTTATTACTAATTATTGTTTAATTTGGGAAGGGCTGATTTTTCTATTTGTAGTGAAGATAATCGAATATCTGAAGGAGTGACTATATAATATGTAGTTTTGCATGGATCATTCTCGGGTAATTAAAGTAGGCAGAAATATTTTTACTTATAGTTTTTGATCTTTACTTTTTTAAAAAAAAATATTTAAATGAACCAAAAAAGAGGATTCAATAATTTGTGCAAAAAGTTTTGACATGACTAATTATACCATTTGTATTGAGAAGAGATGGTCTAATGCCTATCAAAGTACAGGGAATTCATTTGCAATCTTGAATAGTTTGATAAACTCTATTTGCATTCTTGTGATTACGTAAAGAAATAAAGAATTTTGCACTATTCAAATTTTGCTTCTCTTTTTGACATTTTAAAATTGCTAATTGGTTATCTATCAAAGGCAAATTAATTTACATTCTTAAATAAATATCTCTGAACTCTCTTGAAATTAAAAATAAGAAAAAAATTTAGATACTACTTACCAATAATTAGGGTATAAGCAATTTTTTGACATGATAAAATTTTTATCTTCCTTTTACCAATGTTTTATAGTTTTTAGTTGGTGAAATTAAAGTTTTTTTCTTAAAAAGGAGTTCATTCCGAAAAGAAACACATACCAAGAAAGCAGTGACATCATAAGACGTAATTATTTGATTTTTTTTATTAATTAGTCAATTTGTATATGTGTTTTATTTGTCACAGATGAAACAAAGAAAGAGCGGGAGACAAAAAATTAATTATATAATACATTAAACAGTCATATAACTCTGTTTTGATTGAACTTTTGGAATTGTGTGTTGAAAAATTTACATCCTCCATAATATAACTTAATTTCGGATACGTTTTTATATTTTAATATCAAATACTTAAACTCTTATATTATGAAAACTCTACAATTCTATCTTTACTGGATTCATAGCTAATTAAAATATAATTATTACAAATAAATTAAAATTAAACGTTTCCCTCAATAAAGGCTAATTGTTTATAGATCTTTAACCTTTTCCATAAGGTGCATACAAATGATAATTATTTTCTATTAGTGCAATGAAGTTAACTTTGGTTCCTCTACTTTTTATTTGGTGCTCATTTTGTTACATGAAGTTTCTAGCTGTTACAGTTTTATTTTGAACACTAGTGGATTCATATTAATTAAATTTCGACTGTTGAAATTTTTAAATTTTTTTAAATCTTATCTCAATTTATTTTATTATTCACCTTTAATTTTATACATTTATTTTTCTTAAGTTTTCATCATTTAAGTATTTTTAATATATTAAAATATTTAAATTTTATATAATATAATGTAAGTGTAAAATAACTTTATTTTTCTTAAAAGAAAGTAGAAAAGGTTCAACAAAACTTGATTTATTTTAGTGTATATTTTTAACAAATTTTAGAGCTCAAATATTTATTTATATATTTAATTCTAATTTAATTACATGAAGTGTGTACTTTTTATGGTATTTTATTTTTTCCTCTATCTTTAAATTTTTAAATCTTTAATGTATTTCTCTTTTTTCCTTTACTGCTCTTACTTTCATACCTCTTCATTTTCCTTTTAAGAAATATCAAATCTCATATTCTTCTTTTAATAACTTCACAACAATAAACATATGTAATCAAAAAATTAATATCTTTAAATTTCTATATAACCTATAATAAAATACTCAATATTACATATATTACATATAAATATGCTATCAAATTTAAAAAGTAGAGATATTATTATATATCAGTTACTCATGATATCGTACCCCTCATAGATCAGAAATAACATTTATTTATTTCGTATTTTTTTTGTCTTTTAAAATAGTTAAATTTTATACAATGTAATGTAAATGAAAAGTAACTTTATTTTTCTTAAAAGAAAGTAGAAAAGGTTCAACAAAACTTGATTTATTTTAGTGTATATTTTTAACAAATTTTAGAGCTCAACTATTTATTTTTATATTTAATCCTAATCTAATTATATGAAGTGTGCACTTTTTATGGTATTTTATTTTTTTCTCTCTCTTTAAATTTTTAAATCTTACAAACGGGCGAAACGGCGCGAATGGGCATTTTCGGGCCAAATCGGTGTGATATAGTCCACGGTTTTGGGGGTGGGTCCGGGGTCCAGACGTGCTGTAGGCCAAAAATCAACCGGGTCGTGCAAGGGAGGTTGGGGATCATCCCAGTATGGGTCATTTAATTTTTCGTGGCCATTTGGGTGGACAAACGGGAAAAACGATGCGAACGGAGTATTTTTGGGCCAAATCGGTGTGCTAGCCCATGGTTTGGAGGTGGGCCCGGGGTCCGGCCATGTTATGTACTGAAAATCGACCAGGGATTGCACGGGAGGTTGGGGATCGTCCCAGTGTGGTCAATTTAATTTTTCGTGGCTATTTGAGTGGACAAATGGGCGAAATGGCACGAACGGGGCATTTTCGGGACTAATCAGTGTGCTATAGCATACGGTTTTGGGGGTGGGCCTGGGGTCCGGGCGTGCTGTGGGCCGAAAATTGACCGGGGAGTGCCAGGGATATTGGGGATCATCCCAGTGTGGTCTGTGTAATTTCTCGTGGCCATTTGGGTGGACAAACAGGCGAAACAACGCAAACAGGGCATTTTTTGGGCCAAATCGATGTGTTATAGCCCACGCTTTTGGGGGTGGGCTCGGGGTTCGGGCGTGTTGTGGGCTGAAAATTGATCGGGGCGTGCTAGGGAGGTTGGGGATCGTCCTGATATGGTCCGTTTAATTTTTCATGGCCATTTGGAATTGGAGAAACGAAGCGAACATGACATTTTTGGGTTAATTCGATGTGCTATAGCCCACGGTTTCAGGGGTGGGCCCGGGGTCCGGGGGTGTTGTGCGTCGAAAATCGACCGGGGTGTGCCAGGGAGGTTGGGGATCGTCCCAACGTGGTCCGTTTAATTTTTCCTTACCATTTGGGTGGACAAACGGGCGAAACGGCACGAACGGGGTATTTTTGAGCCAAATCGATGTGCTATAGCCCACAGTTTTGGGGGTGGGCCCTGGTCCAGGCGTGTTGTGGGAAAATCAACCAAGGCGTGCTAGGGAGGTTGGGGATCGTCCCAGTGTGGTCCGTTTAATTTTTTGTAGCCATTTGAGTAAACAAACGGGCGAAACGGTGCGAATGGGGCGTTTTAAGGCCAAATCAGTGTAGTATAGCCTACGATTTTAGGGGTGGGCCCGGCGTTCGGGCGTGCTGTGGGCCAAAAATCGATCGGAGAGTGCCGGGGAGGTTGAGGATCGTCCCAGTATGGTTCGTTTAATTTATTGTGGCCATTTGGATGGACAAACGGGTGAAACGGCACGAACGGGGTATTTTGGGGCCAAATCGGTGATTTATAGCCCACAGTTTTAGGGGTGGACATGGGTTCCGGGCATGCTGTGTGCTGAAAATCAACTGGGGCATGCCAGGGAGGTTGGGGATCGTCCTAGTGTGGTTCGTTTAATTTTTCGTGGCTATTTTGGTGGAAAAATAGGTGAAACGGCGCGAATGGGGTGTTTTTGGGTCAAATCGGTGTGCTATAGCCTACGATTTCGGGGGTGGGCCCTGGATCCGGGGCGTTCTGTGGGCCAAAAATCGATCAGGGCGTGCCAGGGAGGTTGGGGATCGTCCTAGTGTGGTCCGTTTAATTTTTCGTGGCCATTTGGGTGAATAAACAGGAAAAACAATGGGAATAGGGCATGTTCTGGGCCAAATCGTTGTGCTATAGCCCACGGTTTCGTGAGTGGGCCCGGGGTCCGGGCGTGCTGTAGGCCAAAAATTGCCTGGGGCGTGCCAGGGAGGTTGGGGATCATCCCAGTGTGGTCCGTTTAATTTTTCGTTGTCATTTGGGTGGACAAATGGGTGAAACAGCGCGAACGGGGCATTTTTGGGACAAATCGATGTGCTATAGCCCACGGTTTTGGGGGTGGGCCCAGGGTTCGGGCATGTTGTGGGTCAAAAATCGACCGAGGCATGCCAGGAAGGTTGGGGATCGTCCCAGTATGGTCCGTTTAATTTTTCGTGGCCATTTGGGTGGACAAACGGGCTAAACGGCGCGAGCAGGGCATTTTCGGGCTATATCGGTGTGCTACAACCCACGATTTTGGGGTTGGGCCTAGGGTCCGGGCGTACTGTGGGCCAAAAATTGACCGGGGCGTGCCAGGGAGGTTGGGGATCGTCCCAGTGTGGTCCGTTTCATTTTTCATGTCCATTTGGGTGGACAAACGGGCGAAACAGCGCAAACGGTGCATTTTTTTGCCAAATCGATGTGCTATAGCCCACGATTTCGCGGGTAGGCCCGGGGTCCAGACGTGCTGTGGGCCAAAAATTGCTCGGGGCGTGCCAGGGAGGTTAGGGATCATCCCAATGTGGTCCGTTTCTTTTTTCGTTGCCATTTGGGTTGCAAATGGGCAAAACGGCACGACCGGGGCATTTTTGGGATAAATCGGTGTGCTATAGGCCACGGTTTTAGGGGTGGGCCTGGGTCCAAGTGTGCTGTGGGCCAAAAATCAACCGGGGCATGCCAGTAAGGTTAGGGATCATCCCTGTGTGGTTCGTTTAATTTTTTATGGCCATTTGGTGGACAAACGGGTGAAACGGTGCGAACGGGGCATTTTCGGGCCAAATCGGTGTACTATAGCCCACGGTTCCAGGGGTGAGCCTGGGGTCCGGGCATACTGTAGGTCAAAAATCGACCGAGGCGTTCCAGGGAGGTTTGGGATCATCCTAGTGTGGTCCGTTTAATTTTTCGTGGCCATTTGGGTGGACAAACGGGCGAAATGGCGTGAATAGGGCATTTTTGGTCCAAATTGGTGTGCTATAGCCCACGGTTTTTGGGGTGGGCCCGGGGTTCGGACGTGTTGTGGGCCGAAAATCGATCGGGGCATGCCAGGGAGGTTAGGGATCGTCCCAGTATGGTCAGATTAATTTTTCGTGGCCATTTGGGAGGACAAACGGGCGAAACAACGCGGACAGTGTATTTTTAGGCTAAATCGGTGTGCTATAGCCCATGATTTTAGGGATGGTCTCGGGGTCCTGGCGTACTGTGGGCCAAAAATCGACAGGGACGGGCCAGGGAGGTTAGGGATCATCCCAGTGTGGTCCGTTTAATTTTTCGTGGTCATTTAGGTGAACAAACGGGCGAAACGGCGCGAACGGGGCATTTTTGGGCTAAATCGGTGTGCTATAGCCCACGGTTTGGGGGTGGACCTGGGTTCCGGGCGTGCTGTATGCCGAAAATCAACCGCGGCATGCCAGGGAAGTTGGGGATCGTCCCAGTGTGTTTTGTTTAATTTTTCGTGGCCATTTTGGTGGATAAACGGGCGAAACAGCGTGAACGGAGCATTTTTGGGCCAAAGTGTGCTATAGCCTACAATTCTGGGGGTGGGCCCGGATTCCGAGCATGTTGTGGGCCAAAAATCGACTGGGGCATGTGTTGACACCAAATTTTCACTCTCCGTGCCTAAAATTAACGTCTTCAGGCTTTTTGTTCGTTAAAGGGAACGAAGCATAATTTTCACATCTTTTTACAATTGTTTGATAAATTATTGATAATTATCCTTTCTTTGGGATTTTAATCAATTTTTTATCATATTTTTATTTTTTATAATTTATTAATAATTTTTCTAATTTTAGGATTTTTACCAATTCATTATCGTTCTTAACATTTTACAATCACCCGCACACGTGCACGACATGACGCTATATATATATATATATATATATATATATTTTACAGTATTTTTAAATTAATTATATTTTAATAATTTTAATATTCTTTACATTTTTTCATTCAACATCTATATTTTACAGTCCGTAAATGCTGAGTCGGATCAATTATTTTTGTGCAGTATAATAATTCGATGTCTTATCACATCCGACAACGACTACAAAATAATGTCTTGTCACGTTCGACAATGACCACTCAGTGTTGTCTTATCACATCTGACAATGACCACTCAATTACACTACCCTTTGAATAATTACTTTGTCCGTTGGTCAAAAGGATGAAAATCCTTTGGCCAATAACTTAAGGACCTAAGGGTGTTCTATTATAAAAAGAGAGGACACCCCTTTATCCATTGGATAAAAGGGGTGCTCAATTTTTTGTATAAATAGGCGGTGGGAGGACACATTTTGGACACATTTTTTTATTCATTTTTTCCTCTCTTTCAAAATATATATATATTTATTTTTTTACAACTCATAAACATTTTTCCATTGCAAACCCACACACATATTCATAAATATACAAGCATATTTTATTTATTCCATTTTTTTCTTCAAAGCACACACAAAAATATATATAAAAATAAATATACACACTAACACACACACACACACAAACTCACGCACTAACACATACAAACATCAGCACTCTCTCTCTCTAAAAAAAAACAGCCACACAACCACAACTCCACTACCGTCGGCGACCACCATCACCACACGCATCTCTCTCCTCTCCTTACTACTGCCGACAAAACATGCCACCAGATTTGCTTCAGCCGCTGCCGCCCTTATTCTCCTTCTCTCCAGCAGCCGAAACCTGCTGCTTCGACGAACCACCACTCCGGCGACCACCACAACCATACGTCGCTTTTTTCTCTCCACTTCTTCCTCCTTTTCTTGATGCTCACTCTCTCTTCTCTCCTCTATTTACTGTTGTAGCACCGAGAAAGGGTCAAGTTTGTCTAGATTTGGTGTGATTTCGGCGTTGCTACGACAAAAGCCGTTGAAGCAACGCCGTTTCGGTCACTCATTCGCTAATACTTTTTAACTCTAAAAGAAATTTCTTGATTTTTTGCAGGTCGCATGAAAAGGATATCCCCATTAAGACTCGGTCATCAAGTACTAACAGATGTTCACAAAACTCTAACATAACACAGGGCAGTCCGCCCCGAACAATAGGACAGGGCAGTCCGCCCCTAACAATAGGATAGGGAAGTCTGCCCCGAACAATAGGACAGGGCAAGTCCGCCCCGAACAATAGGACAGGGAACGCCCGCCCCCAACAATAGGGCATATAATGCAACTTTCACTTCCTCAACAAACATTTCAGCTGACGGAGGCTATTTACATTTCAGCCGACGGAGGCTATTTACATTTCAGCCGGCGGAGGCAATTTACATTTCAGCCGGCGGAGGCTATTTACATTTCAGCCGACGGAAGCTATTTACATTTCAGCAATTGCTCAGCCGACGGAGGCTATTTAAATTTCAGCCGACGGAGGCTATTTATATTTCATCAACTGCTCAGCCGACGGAGGCTATTTACATTTCAATTACTGCTCAGCCGATGAAGGCTTTTACTTTCAAACAACTACTCAGCCGACGGAGGCTATTTACATTTCAGTTATCACCCCGCCAGGCAGATTGCCTTAAAAAATAGAGACAATACTAGAACATGCAGCCCAACGTGGAACTATCCTCTTAGCAGCAAACTGGGGCAAGCCAACGGAATGTCAGGGATCCCTAGTTACGTTAGAAATTTCGGTGAAGAAACTCAACTCAACTCGACCAAAAACTCTCAATTTTATAATCCTTATTATCATTGCTCAATGTCGTCTTAATCCGATACTGGGGCAATCTTTGAAAATTCTCAATCTCCTTTTCCCTCAAAGTCCCCAGCAAATATTGCTATCCGACATCTACTCATTTCCAGTTACCCAAATAGTCAATTTTGGAACAAGAACTCGTATTCATTCCATTCGTGTTAAAATCTTTGCTGTCATCCTTGAAGGAATCCAGTGTCACCATAACGATACACTGAGGCAAATTTTGATATTGCTATGATTCGAATTACAGTGACCTGATTCTCGTAACACTCGAGATATTTAGGAAGCTCTGTGCAGAGTTCAATTGTCACAACCATAATCATTCTTTCTCCCCAGCAAGTACATAATCTTGCGTCTCCAGCATCTCACAGGGGCAATTTTGAAAGGGGCATCGAAAATAGATAAACACTTTTGTTTCCAATTAGTCCTCCCAATAATCATTTCACACGATCTCTCACCCTCAACAACAGGGCGATTTGCTTAATTTTTTGAACCACATTGACCTGATCCTCATACAACTCGAGGTATGTAGGTAACTTTAAATTGGAGTTCGATCGAATTTTCTTTAAATTATTTTTGTCGAGCAAAATTGGCTACACGTCAACGTTTTCATTTGAAGACTTCTACATCGCCCTCAAATGAAAAGAGGCAACTGTTGGCACCCAATTTTTACTCTCCGTGCCTAAAATTAACGTCTTCAGGCTTTTTGTTCGTTAAAGGGAACGAAGCATAATTTTCACATCTTTTTATAATTATTGATAATTATCCTTTCTTTGGGATTTTAATCAATTTTTTGTCATATTTTTATTTTTTTATAATTTATTAATAATTTTTTTAATTTTAGGATTTTTACCAATTCATTATCGTTCTTAACATTTTACAATCACCCGCACATGTGCACGACATGACGTTTTATATATATATATATATATATATATATATATTTTACAGTATTTTAAATTAATTATATTTTAATAATTTTAATATTCTTTAAAATTTTTCATTCAACATTTATATTTTACAGTCCGCAAACGCTGAGTCAAATCAATTATTTTTGTGCAGTGTAATAATTCGATGTCTTATCACATCCGACAACGACTACACAATAATATCTTGTCACGTCCGATAATGACCACTCAGTATTGTCTTGTCACATCTGACAATGACCACTCAATGATACTGCCCTTTGAATAATTATTTTGTCCGTTGGTCAAAAGGATGAAAATCCTTTGGCCAATAACTTAAGGACCTAAGGGTGTTCTATTATAAAAAGAGAGGACACCCCTTTATCCATTGGATAAAAGGGGTGCTCAATTTTTTGTATAAATAGGTGGTGGGAGGACACATTTTTTTGTTCATTTTTTCCTCTTTTAAAATACACATATATTTATTTTTTTACAACTCATAAATATTTTTTCTCTGCAAACCCACACACATATTCATAAATATACAAGCATATTTTATTTATTCCATTTTTCTCTTCAAAGCACACACAAAAATATATATAAAAATAAATATACACACTAACACACACACGCAAACTCATGCACTAACACACACAAACATCGCACTCTCTTTCTCTACCACTTCTCTCTCTAAAAAAAAAAACAGCCACACAACCACAGATCCACTACTGCCGACGACCATCATCACCACACGTATCTCTCTCCTCTCCTTACTACTGCCGACAAAACATGCCACCAGATCTGCTTCAGCCGCTGCCACCCCTATTCTCCTTCTCTCCAGCAGCCGAAACCTGCTGCTCCGGCGAACCACCACTCCTTCGACCACCACAACGATACGCCGCCTTTTCCTCCCCACTTCTTTCTCCTTTTCTTGCTGCTCACTCTCTCATCTCTCCTCTATTTGTTGTTGTAGCGCCGAGAAAGGGTCAAGTTTGACCAGATTTGGTGTGATTTCGACGTTGCTACGGCAAAAGCCGTTGAAGCAACGCTGTTTCGGTCACTGATTTATTTTGTGATATATATTAAATGTGGTTGGTTGATTATTAGCTTCGCAGATCTGGTCGGAGTTGTACACTCTCCGAAGAACTCTATTTTTTATGGGATTTCGCTATTTTTAGACTGCATTTTATTGATATATTTGTATATTGTGTCTTATTCTTGTTGTTGATGCTATATTTGCTCCGTTTTTTATTATTTTTTCCACTGATTGGCTGTTCTGTTGAATCAGATATTGGTTTTGGACTGTTGTATCATTTACACATTTTTACTTGACTGATAAAGAATAAGATACTACACGATACATGGCCAATGAAAAAATTATTATTAATTTTGAGGCCTCCGTAAATAAAAGACAGATTTTACGTATACAAATACGTAATAAAAATATTTTTTGGGCGATGATGAAACTTTATAACAACACAAGATTTTACAATTCATATCTTGGCAATACGATTTAGGACGGCCAATTAATTGAGCAACCATTTCGTAGCAAAACGATTTAGGATGGACCATTAATTGAGCAACCATTTCGCAGTCGTGACTTTATCTGAGCCCACTTTTTAACAAAATATATATATATATTTTTTTAATACGTAAATATACACATTCTCATTTATTATTATTTATTTGTTACTAATATTTTTTTAAAAGTGTTTATACAGGTTATTTTGGAATACTCGTCGGGAGTTGCAGTCAAAGAGGCTCTTTTAATTTTGTATTGTATTGTATTTTATATTCTTATAATTGTACAAATGTTATTATAGTGAAAACTTTATTTTTGGGGTGTTGGGCGGGATTTTCTTTATTCATACGACTCCACCTCGTGTTTATGCAAACTTAGGCCGTTAATGTTTACATTAATAAATTAAATTAATCAATTAGTTTGCATACTTTGACATCATAAACATTGTGATATTTTCTGTTCAAATAAATCTTTACTTTTTTCTCGTAAATTTTAAATCAAGTAAAAAATATTATTTTTAAATATTTTTCTCCTCATGGCATATCAAGATACACTTCTCTTCATACACGTCACAAAATATTTTTTCTTTTCATATGTAATTTATACATTTTTTATACATATTTTTTACATGTATTTCATAACAATATGTTTTATTTATATATTTAATATACATAGACCTTTACATAATTTTACATTTATATTTTTTAAAAGAATTATTTTATACTTAATACATATTTTGTACATTATTTTAAATATACCTCCTCCCTCTTTGAAAAATTTAGTCTAGCCGGGTACCACATTTGTGGATCTCGAAGGGTGCCTAACCCCTTCCCTTCGGGATAACTTGAACCCTTACCTAGAATCTTAAATTGGTTTTCGCAGGCTAAAAACATTAATCATATTTGTTAATAAATAGGTTTCCTTATTTTCCTTAAAAATTAGGTGGCGACTCTGTACATAATTTAATTCATTTAGAGTCCATAACGTCGTGCTCGTTTTGACCTTAGGTAGAAATAGGGCACGACAGCATGTCAGGGAGGTTGGGGATCGTTTCAGTTAGGGGTGTACAGACCAAACCGTCAAGTCAAACCAAACCGAAGAACCAAACCAAACCAAACCGAGAAAAAAAAACGACGTATGATTTGGTTTGGTTGGTTTGGCGTTTGAAAAAAAAATCCGACCATTCTTGGTTTGGTTTGGTGATAACAAAAAAAAATCAAACCGAACCCAAATCAAACCGACATAATATATATATATACATACTAGTTTAGTCGCACGTGACTCGCACGTATAACATTTGATTATTTAAAATTAAATAATTTTATCTATTGCGGAGATTTTTAATAATGTGTAAAAGTTCAAATCACTTTTCAAAAATCTTTCACACTTTAATGTAATAATGTAAACATAAACATATATGTTTTCCAATTTCAAGTGGTTGAAGGTATCACTTTTACATTTGTGTATCTCTTTCACTTGTTGTCACAGGATAAGAGAGACACATCAATTTAAATCATATTTGTGTTATGATTATTTTATAGTATATATATATATATATATATATATATATATATATATTTAAAATCGTTCCTTATTTTTAAAGTCAAATCTTTACAAATTTATTGATTACATTCTATTACGTACTTAAAACATTTAAAAATCTGGAACTTCTTAATTTTTTCTTACTCTAATAGTTTTATATTTATAGAAATTCTGATGTCTTCTAATAAGGAATTTTTTTTACCATAAATACATTTAATTAATTTTCAACTCTTAAATATTAGGACGAAATAGTGAAAAAGACAGTTTTGTTTAAATATTAGGAAGAAATAGTGAAAAAGACGATTTTGTTTAAAGCAAAGATTTCAATGAAGGGCAAAAAGTTCAATTCACTTTTCTAAGGATATTCACACTTTTAATATATTATAGATTATAGATATATATATGCATGTATATAATTTAACTTTTTATACATAAAATATTAATTATAATCTACTTTTTAAATACTTTTCAATTAGTTTTATTATTTTTCAATATTTAGAAAGTAGATGTATGTATGTATATATATATATATATATATTGTATATATATATATATATATATATATATATTCATATTTGGGCCTTTAAGTTTCAAGAGAGTTTTTTGCTCCTCAATTTTTCATAATTGTGATTTTTCATTAGCGCACGAGTGAAAACATATTTGATCTAAACTTCAATCACAATATAATTGTCAAAAATAAATATTATAAAAAAATTGAGAAAAACCGAAAAAACCAAAAGACTCGAAAGAACCGACTAAAATCTAAACCGAAAAAATTGATTTTATGTTGGTTTGATTTGGTTTATAGTTTTAATAAACCGACATAATTGGTTTGGTTTTTTTTCAATAGAAAATCAAACCAACCCGACCTATGTACACCCCTAGTTCCAGTATGGTCCGTTTAATTTTTCGTGGCCATTTGGGTGAACAAACGGGCAAAATAGTGCGAACGGGGCATTTTCGAGCCAAATCGGTGTGCTATAGCCCACGATTTTGGGGTTGGGCCCAAGGTTCGGGCGTGCTGTGGGCTAAAAATTGACTGGGGCATGCCAGGGAGGTTAGGGATCGTCCTGGTGTGGTCCGTTTGATTTTTCGTGGCCATTTGGCTGGACAAACGGGCGAAATGGCGCGAACGGGCATTTTTGAGCCAAATCGGTGTGCTATAGCCTATGATTTCGGGGGTGGGCCCGGGGTCCGGACGTGCTGTGGGCCAAAAATAGACCTGGGCGTGCCAGGGAGGTTGGCGATTTTCCCAGTGTGGTCTGTTCAATTTTTCGTGGCCATTTGGGTGGACATACATGCAAAATGGCACGAACGGGGCATTTTCGAGCTAAATCGGTGTGCTATAGCCCACGGTTTTGGGGGTGGGCCCAAGGTCCAGGCGTGCTGTGGGCCAAAAATTGAACAGGTCATGCAAAGAAGGTTGGGGATCATCCCAGTGTGATCCGTTTAATTTTTCGTGGCCATTTGGGTAGACAAACGGGCAAAACGATGCGAACGGGACATTTTCGGGCTAAATCAGTGTGCTATTGCCCACGGTTTTGGAGGTGGGCTCGGGGTTCGGGCTTGCAGTGGGCCCAAAATCTACCAGGGCATGCCAGGGAGGTTGGGGATCATTCCAGTGTAGTCCATTTAATTTTTCATGGCTATTTGCATGGACAAACGGGCGAAACGACGCGAACGGTGCATTTTCAAGCCAAATCGGTGTGCTATAGCCCACTGTTTTGGGGGTGGGCTCAGGGTCCGGGCTTGTTGTGCGCCAAAATTCGACTGGGGCGTGCCAGGGAGGTTGGGGATCATCCCAATGTGGTCCATTTAATTTTTTGTGGCCATTTGGGTGGACAAACGAGCGAAACGGTGCGAACGAGGCATTTTCGAGCCAAATCGATGTGCTATAGCCCATGATTTCAGGGGTGGGCCCGAGTCCAGGTATGTTGTGGGACAAAAATTGACCGAGGCATGCCAGGGAGGTTGGGATCGTCCCAGTGTGGTTCGTTTAATTTTTCGTGGCCATTTAAGTAGACAAGCAGGTGAAAAAGCGCGAACGGGGTGTGTTCAGGCCAAATCGGTGTGGTATAGCCCACAGTTTCAGGGGTGGTCCTGGAGTTCGAGCGTGATGTAGGCCAAAAATCAAACGGGGAGTGCCCGGGAGGTTGAGGATAGTCCCAGAGTGGTCCGTTTTATTTTTCGTGGCGATTTGGGTGGACAAACGGGCAAAACAATGCGAATGTGGCATTTTCAGGATAAATCAAGTGCTATAGCCCAAGGTTACAGGAGTGGACCCGAGGTCCGAGCATTTTGTGGGTCGAAAATCGATGCCAGGGAGGTTGAGGATCATACCAGTGTAGTCCGTTTAATTTTTTGTGGCCATTTGGGTGGACAAATGGGAGAAACGGCACAGACGGAGCATTATAGGGCCAAATCGGTGTGCTATAGCCCACGTTTTTGGAGGTAGGCCCAGGCTTCGAGCGTGTTGTGGGACGTAAATCGACTGGGGCGTGCCAGGGAGGTTGGGGATCGTCCCAGTGTGATCTGTTTAAATTTTATGGCCATTTTGGTGGACAAATGGGCGAAACAGCACAAATGGTGTGTTTTTGGGAGAAAACGGTGTGCTATAGCCCACGGTTTTGGGGGTGGGACCAGGGTTCAAGCGTACTGTGGGTCAAAAATTGACCGGGTCTTTCCAGGGAGGTTGAGGATCATCCCAGTGTGGTCTATTTTATTTTTCGTGGCCATTTGTGTGGAAAAACTGGTAAAACGGCGCGAACGGAGTATTTTTGGGCAAAATTGATGTGCTATAGCCCACGATTTTGGGGGTGGGACTGGGTTCCGGGCACGCTATGGGCCAAAAATTGATCGGGGCATGCCAGGGAGGTTGGAGATCATCCTAATGTGGTCCGTTTAATTTTTCGTGGCCATTTGGGTGCACAAATGGGCGAAAAGATGTGTACGGGGCATTTTCGAGCCAAATCGATATGCTATAGCCCACAGTTTCAGGGGTGCGCCTGGGTCCGGGCGTGCTGTGTGCCAAAAATCGATCGGGGCATACCAGGGAGGTTGGGGATCATCCCAGTGTGGTTCATTTAATTTTTTGTGGTTATTTGGGTGGACAAATGGGCGAAACGGCGTGAACGGGGAATTTTCGGGCCAAATCGGTGTGCTATAGCTCACGATTTTCGGGGTGGGCTTGGGGTCCGGGCGTGCTGTGGGCTAAAAATTGATCGGGGCGTGCCAGGGATGTTGGGGATCATCTCAGTATGGTCTGTTTAATTTTTTGTGGCCATTTGGATGGACAAACGGGCAAAACGGTGCGAACAGGAAATTTTTGGGACAAATAGGTGTGCTATAGCCCAGGGTTTTTGGGGTGGGCCCAGGCTCCGGGAGTGCTGTGGGTCGAAAATAGACCTAGGCGTTCCATGGAGGTTGGGAATCATTCTAGTATGGTCTGTTTAATTTTTCGTTGCCATTTAGGTGAACAAACGGGAGAAACGGCGTGAACAGGATATTTTCGTGCCAATTCGGTGAGCTATAGCCCACGGTTTTGGGGGTGGGCCAAGAATTCGGGTATTTTGTGCACCGCAAATAGACCGGGGCATGCCAAGGAGGTTTGGGATCATCCCAATGTGGTTAGTTTAATTTTTATGGCCATTTGGGTAGACAAACGGGCGAAATGGCTCAAACGGTGCATTTTCGAGCCAAATCAGTGTGTTGTAGCCCATGGTTTCGGGGGTGGTCCCGGGGTCCGGGTGTGCTGTTGGCCAAAAATTGATCGGGGCGTGTCAGGGAGGTTAGGGATCATCCTAGTGTGGTCCGTTTAATTTTTTTTGGCCATTTGGGTTGACAAACAGGCGAAACTGCGTGAACGGGGAATTTTCGAGCCAAATCGATGTGCTATAGCCCACGGTTTCAGGAGTGGTCTTGGGTCTGGGCGTGCTGTGGGCTAAAAATCGATCGGGTCATGCTAGGGAGGTTGGGTATCATCCTAGTATGGTTCGTTTAATTTTTCGTGGCCATTTGATTAGACAAACGGGCAAATCAGCTCGAACGGGATGTTTTTAGGCTAAATCGGTGTGCTATAGCCCACGGTTTCAGCGTGCTGTGGGTCTAAAATTAATCGGGGCATGCCAGGGAGGTTTGGTATAGTTCCAGTATGGTTCAATTAATTTTTTGTGGCCATTTAGGTGGACTAACGGGCGAAATAGAGCGACGGAACATCTTCGGGCTATATCAGTGTGCTATAGCCCTCAATTTCGGGGGTTAGCCCGAGGTCCGGGCATGTTGTGGGCCGAAAATTGACCGCGGCGTGCCAGAGAGGTTGGGGATCATCCCAGTATGGTCCGTTTAATTTTTTGTGGCCATTTGGGTGAACAAACGGGCAAAACAGCGCGAACGGGGCATTTTCGGGCCAAATCATTTGCTAGAGCTCATAGTTTCAAGAGTGGGACCAGTGTCCGGGTGTGTTGTAGGACAAAAGTTGACCGGATCATGCTAGGGAGGTTGGGAATCATCCTAGTGTGGTCCGTTTATTTTTTTGTGGTTATTTGGGTAGACAAACGGGCGAAACGGGGCGAACGGGGCATTTTTGGGCCAAATCGGTGTGCAATAACCCACGGTTTCGGGGGTGGGCCCAGGGTTCAGGCGTGCTGTGGGCCAAAAATTGATCGAGGCATGCAGGGAGGTTAGATCGTCCCAGTGTGGTCCATTTAATTTTCGTGACTATTTGGGTGACAAACGAGCTAAACGATGCGAACGGGGTATTTTTGGTCAAAATCGGTGTGCTGTAGCCCACAGTTTTGGGGATGGGCCCGAGGTTTGGGCGTGTTGTAGGTCGAAAAGAGATCAGGGCATGCCAAGAAGGTTGGGGATCGTCCTAGTGTGGTCCGTTTACTTATTCGTGGCCATTTGGGTGGACAAACGGGCGAAACGGCCCAAACAGGGCATTTTCGGGCTAAATCCGAGTGCTATAGCTGACGGTTTCAGAGGTGGGCCTGGGGTCCGGCATGCTGTGATCCAAAAATTGACTGGGTCGTGCTAGGGAGGTTGGCGATCATCCTAGTATGATCTGTTTAATTTTTTATGGCCATTTGGGTGGACAAACGGGAGAAACGACATGAACGGGGTGTTTTTTTGGCTAAATTGGTGTGCTATAGCCCACGATTTTGGGGGTGGGACCGGGGTTCGGGTGTGTTGTGGGCCAAAAATTGACCGGAGCATGCTAGAGAGGTGGGGGATCGTCCCAGTGTGGTTTGTTTTACTTTTTGTAGCCCTTTGGGTAGACAAACGGGTAAAACGGCGTGAACGGGATGTTTTCAGCCCAAATCAGTGTGCTATTGCCCATGGTTTCGGGGGTGAGCTCGGGCTTCGGATGTTTTGTAGGCCAAAAATCAACCGGGGAGTGCAAGGGAGGCTGGGGATCATCCCAGTATGGTCCGTTTAATTTTTTGTGGCCATTTGGGTGGACAAACGGGCAAAACGCCATGAACGGGGCATTTTTGGGCTAAATCGGTGTGCTATAGCCCACGATTTTAAGGTTGGCTCGGGGTTCGGGCATGTTGTGGGCCAAAAATCGATCAGGGCATGCCAGAGAGGCTGGGGATCGTCTCAGTATAGTCCGTTTAATTTTTTATTGCCATTTGGGAGGACAAACGGGCGAAACGACGCGAATGGGGCATTTTTGGGCCAAATCGGTGTGCTATAGCCCACGGTTTTGGGGGTGAGCTCGGGTTACGAGCGTGCTTAGGCCAAAAATCGATCGGGGCATACCAGAGAGGTTGAGGATCATCCCAGTATGGTCCGTTTAATTTTTTGTGGACATTTGGGTGGACAAACGGGCAAAACGGTGCGAACGGGACTTTTGGGGGCCAATTCAGTGTGCTATAGCCCACGGTTTTATGGGTGGGCCCAAGGTTCGAGTGTGTTGTACGTTAAAAATTGATCGAGGCATGCCAGGGAGGTTGGGGGTCGTTCCAATATAGTCCGCTTAATTTTTTGTGGCCATTTGGGTTGACAAACGGGCGAAACGGCACGAACGGGGCATTTTCAGGCCAAATTTGTGTGCTATAGCCCACGATTTTGGGGATGGGCCCAGGGTCCGGGCATACTGTGGGCTGAAAATCGACTGAGGCGTGCCATGAAGGTTACAGATCATCCCAGTATGGTCCGTTTCATTTTTACTATCCATTTGGGTGGACAAAGGGGTGAAATGGCGTGAACGGAGCATTTTTGAGCCAAATCGGTGTGCTATAGCCCGCGATTTTGGGGGTGGGCCCAGGGTCCGGGCATCTTGTGGGACAAAAAATTACCGGGGCATGCCAGGGCGTATGGGGATCATCCTAGTGTGGTCTGTTTAAATTTTTGGGATCATTTGGGTGGACAGACGGGCGAAAAGGCGTGAACGGGGCATTTTTGGGCCAAATCGGAGTGCTATAGCACACGTTTTCGGGGGTGGGCCTGGGGTCCGGGCGTGTTGTGGGCCAAAAATCCACCGGGGCATGCCAGGGTGGTTAGTGATCGTCCCAGTGTGGTCTGATTAATTTTTCGTGGCCATTTGGGTGGATAAACGGGCGAAACGCCGTGAACGGGCATTTTCGGGACAAATTGGTGTTCTATAGCCCACGGTTTTTGGGGTGAGCCTGAGGTTCGAGCATGCTGTGAGCCAAAAATCGATTGGGTCGGGTCAGACATGTTGGGGATTGTCGTAGTCCTTTTAATTTTTCTTGGCCATTTGGGTGGACAAACGGGCGAAACGGCGTGAACGGGGCATTTTCATGCAAAATTGGTGAGATATTGCCCATGGTTTTGGGGGTGGGCCCAGGGTTCGGGAGTACTGTAGGCCAAAAATTAACTGGGGCGAAACGGGCGCAAATGGGGCATTTTCGGGCCAATCGCCCTAGTATGGTCAGCTTAATTTTGTGGCCATTTGGGTGGACAAACGGGCGAAACGGCGCAAATGGGGCATTTTCGGGCCAATTCGGTGAGCTATAGCCCACAATTTTAGGGGTAGGCTCCGGGTTCGGGCGTGCTGTACGCCGAAAATCGACCGGGGAATTCCAGGGAGGTTGGAGATCGTCCCAATATGGTCCGTTTCATTTTTCGTGGCCATTTGGGTGGACAATCGGGCAAACCGGCGCGAACGATGTATTTTCGAGCCAAATTAATGTGCTATAGCTCACGGTTTCAGCGGTGGGCCTGGGTCCGAGAGTGTCGTGGGCCGAAAATCGATCGAGTCATGCCAGGGAGGTTGGGGATCATCCCAGTATGGTCCGTGGCCATTTGGGTAGACAAACGAATTAAATGGTGCAAACAGGGTATTTTAAAGCCAAATCGGTGTGCTATAGCCCACGATTTCGGGGGTGAACCAGGGGTTCAGGCGTGCTGTGGGTGAAAATCGACCAGGGAGAGCCAAGGAGGTTGGTAATCATCCTAGTATGGTCCGTTTAATTTTTTATGGTCATTTGGGAGGACAAAAGGGCAAAACAATGCGAATGGGACATTTTTGGGCCAAATTAGTGTGCAATAGCCTGCAGTTTTGGGGGTGGGCCTGAGGTTCGGGCGTGCTGTGGGCTGAAAATCAACCGGGGCATGCCAGAGAGGTTGGGGATCATCCCAGTGTGGTTTTTTTAATTTTTTGGGGCCATTTGGGTGGACAAACGGGCGAAACGGCATGAATGGGGCATTTTCGGGCCATATCGATATGCTATAGCCCACGATTTTGGGGTGGGATCGGGGTCCGGGCGTGTTGTGGGCCGAAAATCCACCGAGGCGTGCCAGTGAGGTTGGTGATCAACTCAGTATGGTCCGCTTAATTTTTCGAGGCCATTTGGGTGGACAAATGGGTGAACTGGCACGAATGAGGCATTTTCGGGCCAAATCGATGTGCCATAGCCCAGAGTTTTGGGGGTGGGCCTGGGGTTCGAGTGTGCTGTGGGCCGAAATCAACCGGGGCATGCCAGGGAGGTTGGGGATTATCTCAGTATGGTCCATTTGATTTTTCGAGACCATTTGGGTGAATAAATAGGCAAAACGGCTCAAACAAGGCATTTTCGGGCCAAATCGGTGTGCTATAGCCTACGACTTTGTGGGTGGGCTCGGGGTCCGGGAGTGCTGTGGGCCAAAAATCGACTGGGGCATGTTAGGGAGGTTGGCGATCATTCCAGTGTGGTTCGTTTAATTTTTGTGGCTATTTGGCTGGACATATGGGGGAAACGACGCGAATGGGGCATTTTCGGGCCAAATCGGTGTGTTATAGCCCACATTTTTGGGGGTGGTCCTGGGGTTCAGGCATACTGTGGGTCGAGAAGAGATTGGGGCATACCAAGAAGTTTGGGGATTATTCCAGTGTGGTCCATTTATTTTTTTCGTGGCTATTTGAGTGGACAAACGGGCGAAATGGCGCGAATGGGGCATTTTTGGGCCAAATCCGTATGCTATAGCCCACGGTTTCGGGGCTGATCCCGATGTCCGGGCGTGCTGTGGTTCAAAAATTGACCGGGTCATACTAGGGAGGTTGGGGATCGTCCCAGCATGGTCCCTTTAATTTTTGTGGCCATTTGGGTGGACAAACGGGCAAAACGGCATGAACGGGGTATTTTCGGGCTAAATCGGTGTGCTATAGCTAACGATTTTGGGGGTAGACCCAGGGTCCGGGCGTGCTGTGGTCAAAAAATTGACCGGGGCGTGTCAGGGAGGTTGGGGATCGTCCCAATGTGGTTTGTTTAATTTTTTGTGGCAATTTGGGTGGACAAACGGGTGAAACGGGAGGAACGGGGCATTTTCGAGCCAAATTGATGTGCTATAGCCCACGATTTTGGGGGTGGGACCGGGGTTCGGGCGTGCTGTGGGCCAAAAATCAATCGGGGCATGTAAGGGAGGTTGGGGATCAACCCAGTATGGTTCGTTTAAATTTTCATGGCTATTTGGGTAGACAAAAGGGCGAAACGGTGAGAATGGGGCATTTTCGAGCCAAATCGGTGTGCTATAGCCCACGGTTTTGGGGTTGCGCTCGTGTTTCGAGCGTACTGTGGGCCAAAAATTGATCGGGTCATGCCAGGAAGGTTGGGGATCATCCCAGTGTAGTCCTTTTAATTTTTGTGGCTATTTGGGTGGATAAATGGGCGAAACGGCGAAAACAGGGCATTTTCGGGCCAAATCGGTGTTCAATAGCCCACGGTTTCGGAAGTGGGCTCGGGGTTCGGGCGTGCTGTGGGCCAAAAATCGACCGAGGCATGTCAAGGAGGTTGGGGATCATCCTAATGTAGTTCGTTTAATTTTTCTTGGCCATTTGGGTGGACAAACGGGCAAAACGACGTAAATGGGGCATTTTCAAGCCAAATCGATGTGCTATAGCCCACGGTTTTAAGGGTGGGCCTGGGTACGAGCATGTTGTGGGCCAAAAATCAACCGGGGCATGCCAGAAAGGTTGGAGATCATTACAATGTGGTCTGTTTTACTTTTTATGGCTCTTTGGGTAGACAAACGGGCAAAGATAGTGCGAACGGGACGTTTTCAGCCCCAATAGGTGTGCTATAGCCCATGGTTTTGGGGGTGGGCCCGGGGTTCGGGCGTGGTGTGGGCTGAAAATCAGACGTGGAGTGCCAGGGAGGTTAGGGATTATCCCAGTATAGTCCGTTTAATTTTGCGTGGCCATTTGGGTGGACAAACGGGCGAAACGGCGTGAACAGGGCATTTTTGGGCTAAATCGGTGTTTTATAGCTCAAGGATTTGGGGATGGGCTCGGGATTCAGCCATTTTGTGGGCCAAAAATTGACCGGGGCATGCCAGGGAGGTTAAGGATCATCCCAGTATGGTCTGTTTAATTTTTCGTGGCCATTTGGGTGGACAAACGGGCGAAACAGCGCGAATGAGGCATTTTTGGGCCAAATCGGTGTGCTATAGCCCGCAGTTTTGGGGGTGGTCCTGGGGTCCGGGTGTGCTGCGGGCCAAAAATCGACCGAGGCATGCCAGGGAGGTTAGACATCATCCCAGTATGGTCCATTTAATTTTTCGTGTCCATTTGGGTGGACTAACACACGAAACAGCGTGAACGGGACGTTTTAGGGCCAATTTGGTGTGCTATAGCCCACAGTTTCGGGGGTGGGCCCAGGGTTCGGGCGTGTTGTGTATCAAAAATCGACCGGGGCATGCCAGGGTGGTTGAGGATCATCCCAATGTGATCCGTTTAATTTTTCGTGGCCTTTTGGGTGGACAAACGGGCAGAACAGTGCGAATGAGGCATTTTCGAGCCAAATCGATATGCTATTACCCATAATTTTTGGGTGGGCCCGGGTTCGAGCGTGTTGTAGGCCAAAAATCAACCGAGGTGTGTCAGGGTGGCTGGGGATCATCCCAGAGAGGTACGTTTAATTTTATGTGACCATTTGGGTAGACGAACGGGCAAAGCGGCACGAATGGGGCATTTTCAAGCCTAATCGGTGTGCTATAGCCCACGGTTTTGGGGGTGGGCTCAGGGTTCGGGTATTTTATGGGCCAAAAATCAATCGAGAAGTGCCAGGGAGGTTGGGGATCATCCCAGTATGGACCGTTTAATTTTTTGTAGCCAATTGGGTGGACAAACGGGCTAAATGATGCGAACGGGGAATTTTTGGTCCAAAACTGTGCTATAGCCCACAGTTTTAGGGGTGGGCCTGGGGTTCCAGCATGTTGTGGGCTGAAAATCAATCGGGGCGAGGCAGTAAAGTTAGAGATCATCCCAGTATGGTCCGTTTAATTTTTTGTGGCTACTTGGGTGAACAAATGATTGAAACGGCGTGAATGGGGCATCTTCAGGCCAAATCGATATGCTATAGCCCATGATTTAGGGGGTGGGCCTAGGGTCCAGGCGTTCTGTGGGCCAAAAATTGACCAGGGCGTGCCAAAGAGGTTGGGGATCATCCAAGTGTAGACTGTTTAATTTTTTGGGGTCATTTGGGTGGACAAACGAGCAAAACGGCGCAAACGGGGCATTTTCGGGACAAATTGATATGCTATAGCCCATGATTTCAGGTGTGGGCCTGGGGTCTGGGTGTGATGTGGGCTAAAAATCCACTGGGGCATGCCAGGGATGTTGGTGATGGTTCCAGTATGGTCAGTTTAAATTTTCGTGGCCATTTGGGTGTATAAACGGGTGAAACAGCATGAATGGGGCATTTTCGAGCTAAATCGGTGTGCAATAGCCCACTGTTTTGGTGGTGGGTCCGGGGTTTGGGCATGTTGTAGGCCAAAAATTGATCGGGGCATGCCTGGGGGGTTGCATATAGTCCCAGTGTGGTACGTTTAATTTTTTGTGGCCATTTTGTGTGGACAAACGGGCAAAACAGCCTGAACAGGGTATTTTGGGGCCAAATCGGTGTTATAGCCCATGGTTTTAGGGGTGGGCCCGGGGCTCGGCAGTGCTGTGGGTTAAAAATTGATCAAGGCATGCCAGGGAGGTTGGGGATCATCCCAGTATGGTTCGTTTTATTTTTTGTGGCCATTTGGGTGGACAAACGGGTGAAACGGTGCGAACAGAGATTTTTTGGGCTAATTCGGTGTGCTATAGCCCATGGTTTTAAGGGTGGGCGCAGGGTCCGGGAGTGTTGTGCGCTGAAAATTAACTGAGGTATGCCAGGGAGATTGGGGATCATCCCAATATGGTCCGTTTATTTTTTCGTGGTTATTTGGGTGGACAAAGGGGTAAATCGGCGCGAACGGTGCATTTTCGAGATAAATCGATCTGCTATAGCTCACGGTTTTGGCGGAGGGCCCGGGTCCGGGTGTGCTGTAGGGCGAAAATCGACCGAGGCGTGCCAGGGAGGTTAAGGATCATCCCATTGTGGTCCGTTTAATTTTTTGTGGCCATTTGGGTAGACAAACGGGCGAAACGTCACGAACGGGGAGTTTTAAAGCCAAATCGGTGTGTCATAGCCCACGGTTTCGCGGGTGGGCTCGGGATTCGAGCGTGTTATGTGCTAAAAATCAATCGGGGAGTGCCACGGAGGTTGGGGATCATTCCAGTGTGGTCCGTTTAAATTTTTGTGGTCATTTGGGTGGACAAACGGGCGAAACGACGTGAACGGGGCATTTTTGGGCCAAATTGGTGGACTATAGCCCATGATTTTGGGGGTGGGCTCAGGGTTCGGGTGTGTTGTGGGCCAAAAATTGATTGAGGCATGCCAGGGAGGTTGGGGATCATCCCAGTATGGTGTTTCTAATTTTTAGGAGCTATTTGGGTGGACAAACAGGCGAAACGGCGCGAACGGGGCATTTTCAGACTAAATCGATGTGTAATAGCCCACGATTTTAGGGGTGGGCCTGGAGTCCAGGCGTGCTGTGGGCCGAAAATCTACCAGGGTATGCCAGGGAGATTGGTGATCGTCCCAGTGTGGTCCGTTTAAATTTTTGTGGCCATTTGGGTGGACAAACGGGCAAAACGGCGCGAACGGGGCATTTTCGATCCAAATAGGTGTGCTATTGCCCACGATTTTAGGGGTGGGCCTAGGGTCCGGGCGTCCTGTGGGTCAAAAATCAACAAAGGTATACCAGGGAGGTTAGGCATCATCCCAGTGTGGTCGGTTTAATTTTTCGTGGCCATTTGGGTGGACAAACGAGCGAAATGGCACGAACGGAGAATTTTCAAGCCAAATCGGTGTGCTATAGCACACGGTTTCGGGGGTGGCCCCGGGGTCCGGGCGTGCTGTGAGCTGAAAATCGATCGGGGCATGCCAGGGAGGTTGGGGATCATCCTAGTATGGTCCATTTAATTTTTTTATGGCCATTTGGGTGTACAAACGGGTGAAACAACGTGAACTGGGCGTTTACGGGCCAAATCGATGTGCTATAGCCTACGATTTTGAGGGTGGTCCCAGGGTACAAATGTTCTGTGGGCCAAAAATTGACTGAGGTGTGCCAGAGAGGTTGGGGATCGTCCTAGTATAGTCCGTTTAATTTTCCATGGCCATTTGGGTGCACAAACGGGCAAAATGGCGCGAATGAGACATTTTCAGGCTAATTCGGTGTGCTATAGCCCACGGTTTTGGGGGTGGGCTCGGGGTACGGGCGTGCTGTGAGCCGAAAAACAATTGGGGCATGCCAGGGAGGTTGAAGATCATCCCAATGTGGTCCGTTTAATTTTTTGTAGCCATTTGGGTAGACAAATGGGCGAAACGGCGCGAACGGGGCGTTTTCAAACCAAATCGATATGTTATATCCCACGGTTTTGAGGGTGGGCCCAGAGCGTGCTGTGGGCCGAAAATTAATCGGGGAATTCCTAGGAGGTTGGGGATCATCTCAGAGTTTTCCATTTAATTTTTCGTGGCTATTTGGGTGGACAAACGGGTAAAAGAGGAGAACGGGGCATTTTCGGGCCAAATCGGTGTGCTATAACCCATGGTTTTGGGGGTGGGCCCGGGGTCCAGGCGTGTTGTGGGCCAAAAATTGATCGGGGAGGGACAGGGATGTTGGGAAATCTTTCCAGTGTGGTCCTTTTGATTTTTTACGGCCATTATGGGGGACAAACGGGCGAAACGGCGCGAACGAGGCATTTTTGGGCCAAATTGGTGTGCTATAGCCCACGATTTTGGGGGTGGGCCTGGGGTTCGGGCGTGCTGTGGTCCAAAAATCTACCCAGGCGTGCCAGGGAGGTTGGTGATCATCCCAGTATAGTCCGTTTAAATTTCCATAGCCATTTGGGTGGACAAACGGGTGAAACGGTGCGAACGGGGCATTTTCGATCCAAATCGGTGTGCTATTGCCCACGATTTTAGGGTGGGTTCACGGTCCGGGCATGCTGTGGGTCAAAAATTGATCAGAGCGTGCTAGGGAGGTTGGGGATCGTCCCAGTATGGTCCGTTTAATTTTTCATGGCCATTTGGGTGGACAAACGGGAAAAACGGCGCGAACGAAGCATTTTTGGGCCAATTTGGTGTGCATAGCCCACGGTTTTGGGGGTGGGTTCGGGGTCCGGGCGTGCTGTGCACCGAAAATTGACTGGGGCATTCCAAGGAGGTTGGAGATCATTCCAATGTGGTCCGTTTAATTTTTTGTGGCCATTTTAGGTTGACAAACGGGCGAAATGACCCGAACGAGGCATTTTCAAGACAAATCGGTGTGCTACATCCCACGGTTTCGAGGTTGGGCTCAGAGCGAGTTATGGGCTAAAAATTGACCGGGGAGTGACAAGGAGGTTGGGATCTTCCCAGAGTGGTCCGTTTAGTTTATCGTGGTTTTTTGGGTGGACAAACGGGTGAAAGACGTGAACGGGGCATTTTTGAGCCAAATTGGTGCGCTATAGCCCACGGTTTTGGGGGTGGGTCCGAGGTTCGGGCGTGCTGTGGGCAAAAAATTGATTGAGGCGTGACAGGGAGGTTAGGGATCATCCCAGTGTGGTCTTTTTGATTTTTTAGGGCGATTTGGGTGGACA
Source organism: Capsicum pubescens (assembly GCA_030864215.1). NCBI lineage: Eukaryota > Viridiplantae > Streptophyta > Magnoliopsida > Solanales > Solanaceae > Capsicum > Capsicum pubescens. The sequence continues at coordinate 45,784,672 of CM061543.1, forward strand.
AACAGGCGAGACGGTGCATACGGTGCATTTTCGAGCTAAATCGGTGTGCTATTGCCCATAATTTTGGGGGTGGCCCTGTGGTCCGGGTGTGCTGTGGGCCTAAAATCCACCATGGCATGCCTGGGAGGTTGGTGATCGTCCCAATATGGTCCTTTTAATTTTTCGTGGCTATTTGAGTGGACAAACGGGCAAAACAACTTGAACGGGGAATTTTCGATCCAAATCGGTGTGCTATAGCCTACGGTTTTGGGAGTGGGCTCGCGGTCCGGGTGTGCTGTGGGACAAAAATTGACCGAGGTATGTCAGGGAGGTTGGGGATCATCCCAGTGTAGTCCGTTTAATTTTTTGTGGCCATTTGTGTGGACAAACAGGTAAAACGGCATGAACGGGGCATTTTCGGGCTAAATCGGTGAGCTATAGCCCACGGTTTTGGGAGTGGTACCGGGTTTCAGGCGTGTTGTGGGCTGAAAATAAACCAGGGTATGCCAGGGAGGTTGGGGATCATCCCAGTATGGTACATTTAATTTTTTGTTGCCATTTAGGTGGACAAACGTGCGAAACGACGCAAACGGGGCATTTTAAAGCCAAATCGGTGTGCTATAGCCCAAGGTTTTGGGGGTGGGCCCGGGGTCCGAGGGTGCTGTGGGTCAAAAATCAAACGGGGCATGCCAGGGAGGTTAGGGATCATCCCAGTATTGTCCGTTTAATTTTTCGTGACCATTTGGGTGGATAAGCAAAACGGCGTGAACGGGGCATTTTCGGGCCAAATCGGTGTGCTATTGCCCACGGTTTTGGGGGTGGGTGATACAAGAATGATCTATGAAGTGCTAAAACTGTCCACAACACAAGGAGAAACCGAGATCAAGATAGAGACAAGTCACGGCAATAACGCAAATACAGGAGATAAAGAAGACAAGATACAAACATGTTAAGTGAAGTAAGATAAGTGATAGGCCAGATGACATAAGATATTACGAAATAATAAGAACCAATACGTGTATTGAACGAAGACACCCTCAAAGTCGCAATAATCAAACACCAATCTTCTTACGGTGACCGCTAAGGGAATCAACTTACCTCAAGAACCACTATTTCTAAGCAAATGTCAATATTGGCTTTTCCAAGCCCTAAACTACAATGGCTTTTCCAAGCCCTAACTAAGACTACACTAAGGTGTTCTACTCTCAAAGAGAGAACTTCCAATGTTTCAATATTTCATCATTCATAAAACTAGTAAGAAAAGACCTAAAAGAGACTATATAAAGCCTAACTTATTACTTGGAAAAATGACCAAGACACCCTTAATGACCAAGGGGTGACCTTGGTGTGTTGGAAAACACTATGAGTTGTCCAAAATGCCCTTAAGGCTAAATGACCAAAATGCCCTTAATGAACGAAGCCAAAATCGTGATCCAACAAAGTGTGGTCCAACCCAAGAGTCCTCAAGGGTCCAAGCAATCTTCCACACTCGGGTTTGTCCAATGGCATGCGCATAACGACCCCTCCAAGCATGATCCCGTTCCCTCCATATGACCAAAGCTTGATTCTTCATGTAGTGACTTTGAAGGAGATCATCGAAAGTTAAGGCGACCATTTAACATCTATCAGTGGGCTCGGGGTTCGCGCATGTTGTGGACTAAAAATCGACCAAGACGTGCCAGGGAGGTTGAGGATCGTCCTAGTGTGGTCCGTTTAATTTTTTGTGGCCATTGGAGTGGACAAACGGACAAAACGGTGCTTTGGGCCAAATATTGATCGGGGCGTGCCAGGGAGGTTGGGGATCATCCCAGTGTGGTCGATTTAATTTTTCATGACCATTTGGGTGGACAAACGGTCGAAACGGCATGAATGGGGCATTTTAGAGCCAAATCGGTCTGCTATAGCCCGCGATTTCGGGGGTGGTCCCGAGGTTCGGGCGTTCTGTGGGAGAAAAATTAACCGAGGCATGCCAGGGAGATTGGGGATCGTCCCAGTATGATTATTTTAATTTTTTGTGGCCATTTGGGTGGACAAATAAGCGAAACGGCGCGAACGGGGCATTTTTAGGCCAAATCAGTGTGCTATAGCCCATAATTTTGGGGGTAGGCCTGGGGTCCGGGCGTGTTGTGGGCTGAAAATCGATCAAAGTATTCCATGGAGGTTAGGGACCGTCCCATTGTGGTCCGTTTAATTTTTCGTGGATATTTGGGTGGACAAACGGGAAAAATAGTGTAATGGGGCATTTTCAGGCAAAATCGATGAGCTATAGACCATAGTTTTGGGGGTGGGCTCGGGCGTGCTGTGGGCCAAAAATTGACCGGAGCATGCCAGGGAGGTTGAGGATCGTCTCAGTGTGCTCTGTTTAATTTTTCATGGTCATTTGAGTGGATAAACGGGCAAAACGATGCGAATGGGGCATTTTCAGGCCAAATCGATGTGTTATTACCCATGGATTTAGGGGTGGGCCCGGGGTCCGGGCGTGTTGTGGGCTGAAAATCAATCGAGGCATGCCGGGGAGGTTGGGGATCATCCCAGTGTAGTCTGTTTAATTTTTTGTGGCCATTTGGATAGACAAACGGGCAAAGCGATGCGAACGGGGCATTTTCAGGCCAAATCGGTGTGCTGTAGCCCACGGTTTTAGGGGTGGGCCCGAGGTCCAGGCATACAGTTGGCTGAAAATCGACCGAGGCATGCCAGGGAGGTTGGGATCGTCCCAGTATAGTCCGTTTAATTTTTCATGGCCATTTGGGTTGACAAACAGACGAAACAGCGCGAACAGGGCATTTTCGGGCTAAATCGGTGTGCTATAGCCCATGGTTTCAGGGGTGGGCCCAGGGTCCGGGCGTGCTGTGGTCAAAAAATTGACTGGGGCATGCCTGGGAGATTGGGGATCATCCCAGTATAGTCCATTTAATTTTTCGTGGCCATTTGGGTGGACAAACGGGCGAAATGGCGCAAACCGGGCATTTTTTAGCCAAATTGATGTGCTAGAGCCCGCGTTTCGGGGGTGGGCCCGGGGTTCGAGCGTTCTGTAGGTCAAAAATCGATCGGGGAATACCAAGGAGGTTGGGGATCATTCCAGTATGGTTCGGTTAATATTTCGTGTCAATTTGGGTGGACAAACGGGTAAAACGACACGTACGAGGTATTTTTGGGCCAAATAGGTATGTTATAGCCTACGATTTTGGATGTGGGCCCAGGGTTCGGGCTTGCTGTGAGCCAAAAATTGTTTCGGGCATGTAAGGGAGGTTGGGGATCATCCCAGTATGGCTCATTTAATTTTTTGTGGCTATTTGGGTGGACAAAAAGGCAAAACAGCGCAAACGAGGCATTTTCAAACAAAATCGGCATGCTATTGCCTACGATTTTAGGAGTAGGCCTGGGGTCCGGGTGTGCTACGGTCCAAAAATTGCATGGGGCATGCCAGGGAGGTTGGGGATCGTACTAGTGTGGTCCATTTAATTTTTTGTGGATTTTTGGGAGGACAAATGGGCAAAACAGCGCGAACGGGGAATTTCGGGCCAAATTGGCGTGCTATTGCCCACGATTTTGGGGGTGGGCCTGGGGTCTGGGCGTGTTGTGGGCCAAAAATAGATCGGAGCATGTTACGAAGGTTGGGGATCGTCCTAGTGTGGTCCTTTTAATATTTATGGCCGTTTGGGTGGACAAACGGGCGAAACGGCGCTAAAAGGGCATTTCGGGGCAAATCGTTGTGCTATAGACTACAGTTTCAAGAGTGGGCCCGGGGTCCAGGTGTGCTGTAGGCCGAAAATCAATTGGGGCATGCCAGGGAGGTTGGGGATCATCCCAGTGCGATCTGTTTAATTTTTTTGGCTATTTGGGTGGACAAACGGGCGAAATGGCACAAATGGGCCATTTTCAAGCCAAAAAAGTGTGCTCTACCCCACGGTTTTAGGGTGGGCTCGGTGTTCGGGCTTGTTGTGGGCCAAAAATCGACCAGTGCATGCCAGGGAGGTTGAGCATCATCCCAGTGTGGTCCGTTTAATTTTTTGTGGTCAATTGGGTGGACAAACAAACGAAACGCAGCGATTGGGGTATTTTTGGGCTAAATCGGTGTGCTATATCCCACGGTTTTTAGAGGGGACCCAGGGTTCGGGCATGCTGTAGGTCGAAAATCAATCGGGGTGTGCCAGGGAGGTTGGGGATCATCCTAGTGTGGTCCGTTTAATTTTTTGTGGCCATTTGTGTTGACAAACGGGAGAAACGACACGAATGGGGCGTATTCGGGCCAAATCGGTGTGCTATAGCCCATGATTTTAGGGGTGGGCCCAGGCTTCGGGCGTACTGTGGGTCAAAAACTGATCGGGGCGTGCCATGGAGGTTGGGGATTATCCCAGTGTGGTCAGTTTAATTTTTCGTGGCCAGTTGAGTGGATAAACGGGCGAAACGACTCGAAGGGGGCATTTTTAAGCCAAATCGGTGTGCTATTGTCCACGGTTTAGAGAATGGGCCCAGGGTTCAAGCGTGATGAGGGCCAAAAATTGATCGGGGCAAGCTAGGGAGGTTGGGGATCGTCCCAAAGTGGTTAGTTTAATTTATCGTGGCTATTTGGGAGGACAAACGAGCGAAAAGACTCAAACGGGGAGTTTTTGGGCCAAATCGATGTGCTATTGCCCATGGTTTTGGGGGTGGACTCAGGGTCCAGGTGTGTTGTAGGCCAAAAATTGACTGGGGAGTGTCAGGGAGGTTGGGGATCGTCCCAGTATGGTCCATTTAATTTTTAGTGCCAATTTGGGTGGATAAAAGGGAAAATTGGCGCGAACGCGGTATTTTCAGGCCAAATCGATGTGCCATAGCCCACTGTTTTAGGGGTGGGACCGGGGTTCGAGCGTTCTGTGGTTCAAAAATCAATCGAGGCATGCCAGGAAGGTTGGGGATCATCGCAGTGTGGTTTGTTTATTTTTTCATGGCCATTTGGGTGGACAAATAGGCAAAACAGTGCGAACGGAGCATTTTCTACTCAAATCGATATGATATAGCCCACGGTTTTGGTGGTGGTCCCGGGGTCCTGCGTGTTATGGGTAGAAAATCGATCAGGACATGCCAGGGAGGCTGGGGATCATCCCATTGTGGTCCGTTTAATTATTCATGGCCATTTGGATAGACAAACGGACGAAACAGTGCAATCGGGGCATCTTCAGGCCAAATCGGTGAGTTATAGCCCACGGTTTTTGGGGTGGGCCCGGGGTATGAGTGTGCTCTTAGCCGAAAGTCAATCTAGGTATGATAGGGAGGTTGGTGATCATCCTAGTGTGGTCCGATTAATTTTTCTTGGTCATTTGTGTGGATAAACGGGCGAAATATCGCAAACGGGCATTTTTGGCCCAAATTGGTGTACTATTGGCCACAATTTTGGGGGTGGGCTCGGGGTCCGGTCATGTTGTAGGCCAAAAATTGACCAGAGCATGTCAGGGCGGTTGAGGATCGTCCCAGCATGGTTCATTTTATTTTTTGTGGCTATTTTGGTGGACAAACGGACGAAACGGTGCGAAAGAGGTATTTTCAGGCCAAATCAATGTGCTATAGCCCACGGTTTTTTGGGTGGGCCCGGGGTCCAGGCGTGCTTGGGCCCTAAAATCAACTGTAGCATGCTAGGGAGGTTGGGGATCATCTCAGTGTGGTTCATTTAATTTTTCGTTGACATTTGGGTGGACAAAAGGGCAAAACGGCGTGAACGGGGCATTTTCAGGACAAATCGGTGTGTTATAGCCCGCAGTTTCAATGGTGGGCCTGGGGTCTGGGCGTGTTGAGGGACAAAAATTGACCGAGGCATGCCAGGGAGGTTGGGGATCATCCCAGTATGGTCCGTTTAATTTTTTGTGGCCATTTGGGTGGACAACCGGGAGAAATGGCACGAACGGGGCATTTTTGGGCCAAATCGGTGTGTTATAGCCCATGGTTTCGAGGATGGACTCGTGTTCCGGGTGTGATTTGGACGAAAAATCAAACGGGGCGTGCCAGGGAGGTTGGGGATCATTCCAGTGTGGTTCGGTTAATTTTTCTTGGCCATTTGAATGGACAAACGAGCAAAGTTGCGCGAACGGGGCATTTTCAGGCCAAATTGGTATGCTATAGCCCACGGTTTTGGGGGTGGGCTCGGGGTTTGAGCTTTTTGTAGGTCAAAAATCGACTGAGGCATGTCAGGTAGGTTGGGGATCATACCAGTGTGGTCCGTTTAATTTTTCGTAGCCATTTGGGTGGATAAACGGGCGAAACAGCGCGAACGGAGTATTTTCGTGCTAAATCGATGTGCTATTACCCACGATTTTGGGAGTGGGACTGGGGTCCGAGCGTGTTGTGGGCCAAAAATTGACTGAGGCATGCCAGGGAGGTTGTGGACCGTCGCAGTATAGTCCGTTTAATTTTTGTGGCAATTTGGGAGGACAAACAGGCAAATCAGCGCAAACGAGGTATTTTCGAGCAAAATCGTTGTGCTATAGCCCATGGTTTCGGGAGTGGGCTCGGATCCGGTCGTACTGTGTGCTGAACATTGACCGAGGCATATCAGAGAGGTTGGGATCATCCCAGTGTAGTCCATTTAATTTTTTGTGACCATTTGGGTGGTTAAATGGGCGAAACAGCGCAAATGGGGCTTTTTTGGGTAGAATCGGTGTGTTATAGCTCACGTTTCAGGATTGATCCGGGGATCGTCGTGCTGTGGTCCAAAAATTAACCGAAGCATGCCAGGGAGGTTAGGTATCATCCCAGAGTAGTCCGTATAATTTTTCGTGGCAATTTGGGTGGACAAATGGGCAAAACGGCGCGAACGGGGCATTTTCGGGCCAAATTGGTGTACTATAGCCTACGGTTTTGGGGGTGGGCCCAGGATCCGGGCGTGCTGTTGGCCAAAAATAGACCGAGGCATACTAGGGAGGTTGGGGATCATCCCAGTATGGTGTATTTAATTTTTATTGGCCATTTGGAAGGACAAACGGGAAAAATGGTGCAAATAGGGCATTTTTAGGCCAAATCGGTGTGCTATAGCCCACGATTTTGGGGGTAGGCTCAGGGTACGAGCGTGCTGTAGGCCAAAAATTGACCGAGGCGTGTAAGGAAGGTTGGGGATCTTCCTAGTGTGGTCTGTTTAATTTTTCGTGGCCACTTGGGTGGACAAACGGGCGAAACGGTACGAACGGGGCATTTTATGGCAAAATCAGTGAGCTATAGCCAATGATTTTGGGGGTGGGGCCGAGGTCCGGGTGCACTGTAGGCTAAAAATCAATCATGCCTTGCCACGGAGGTTGGGGATAATCCCAATATGGTCAGTTTAATTTTTCGTGGTTGTTTAGGTGGACAAACGAGCAAAACGACGCGAACGGTGCATTTTTGGGCCAAATCGGTGTCCTATAGCCCACGGTTTTGGGGGTGGGCCCGGGGTCCGAGCGTGCTTTGGATCGAAAATAGACTAAGGCGTGCCAAGGAGGTTGGGGATCGCCCCAATATGGTTTGTTTAATTTTTTGTGGTCATTTGGGTGGACAAACGGGCGAAACAGCGCGAACGGGGCATTTTCATCCCAAATCGGTGTGCTATAGACCATGGTTATAGGGGTGGGCCCGGGTTTTGGGCGTGTTGTGGGTCGAAAATCTACCAGGGCATGCCAGAGAGGTTAGGGATTGTCCCAGTATGGTCCGTTTAATTTTTTGTGGCCATTTGTGTGGACAACCAGGCGAAACGTCTCGAACGAGGCCTTTTCGGGCCAAATCAGTGTGCAATAACCCACGGTTTTGGGGCTGGACTCGACGTTCGGGCATGCTGTGGGCTAAAAATCAATTGGGGTGTGCCAGGGAGGTTGGGGATCGTCCTAGTGTGGTTTGTTTAATTTATTGTGGCCATTTGGGTGGATAAACTGGCGAAATGGCGGGAACGGGGCATTTTCAGGAAAAATTTGTGTGCTATTGCTCACGAGTTTGGGGGTGGGCCCGGGGTCCAAACGTGCTGAAAGCCAAAAATTGATCGGGGCGTGCCAGGGAGGTTGGGGATCATCCCAATGTGGTCCGTTTAATTAATCGTGGCCATTTGGGAGGATAAACGAGCGAAACGACTCGAACAGGGAGTTTTCGAATTAAATCGGTGTGCTCACGCCATCTTATTATGGGGTGGGCCCAGGGTCCGGGCGTGTTGTGGGTCGAAAATAATCGGGGCATGCCAGGGAGGTTGGAAATAATCCCAGTGTGGTCCGTTTAATTTTTCGTGGCTATTTGGGTGGACGAACAGCGAAATGACGCGAACGGGGCATTTTTTACCAGAATCTTTATGCAATAGCCCACAATTTTAGGAGTGGGCCCGGGGTTCGGCGTACTGTGGGCTAAAAATCGATAGGGGCGTGTGAGGGAGGTTGGAGATCATCCTAGTGTGGTCCATTTTATTTTTCGTGGCCATTTGGGTGGACAAACGGGCAAAACGGTGGAAACAGGGCATTTTTGGGCCAAATTGGTGTGCTATTGTCGACGTTTTGGGAGTGGGCCCAGGGTCTAGCGTGTTGTGGGCCAAAAATTTACCGAGGCGTGCTAGGGAAGTTGGGGATCATTTTAGTATGATCCGTTTAATTTTTTGTAGCAATATGGGTGGACAATCAGGCAAAACGGTACGAACGGAGCATTTTTGGGCCAAATTGGTGTGCTCTAGCCCACGATTTCTAGCGTGGGCCCAGGGGTTGGGCATGCTTTGGGACGAAAATTGATCGGGGCATGACAGGGAGGTTGGGGATCATCCCAGTGTAGTCCGTTTAATTGTTCATGGCTATTTGGATGGACAAACGAGCAAAACGGCACGAACGGGGTATTTTCGGGCCAAATCGGTATGCTATAGCTCACGGTTTTGGGGGTGGTCCCGGGGTCCGGGAGTGCTGTGGGCAAAAAATTGACCGAGGCATGCCAGGGAGGTTGGGGATCATCCCAGTGTAGTCTGTTTAATTTTTTGTGACCATTTAGGTGGACAAATGGGACTAACGACGGGAACGGGGCATTTTTGGGCCAAATCGGTGTGCTATAGCCTACGGTTTTGGGGGTGGGCTTAGGGCCCGGGCGTGCTGTAGGCCGAAAATTGACTAGGGCATGCCAAAGAGATTGGGGATCATCCCAGTGTGGTTCGTCTAATTTTTTGTGGCCATTTAGGCGGACAAATGGGCTAAACGCTGCGAACGGGGCATTTTTCCACTAAATTAGTGTGCTATAGCCCATAGTTTCGAGGGTGGGCTCGGGGTCCGGGCGTGATGTGTGCCAAAAATTGATCGAGGCTTACCAGGGAGTTGGGTATCATCCCAGTGTGGTCCGTTTAATTTTTTTATTCCATTTGCGTGGACAAACGGGCAAAACGGTGCGAATGGGGCATTTTCGGACCAAATTAGTGTGATATAGCCCACGGTTTCTAGGGTGGGCCCGGTGTCCGGGTGTGTTGTGGGCCAAAAATAGACCGGGGTATGTCAGGAAGGTTGGGGATCATCCCAGTGCAGTCCGTTTAATTTTTTATGCCCATTTGGGTGGAGAAACGGGTGAAACAGCGTGAATGGGGCATTTTCGAACCAAAGTGTTGTGCTATAGCCATGGTTTTGGGGGTGGGATCGAGGTCCGAGCGTGCTGTGGACCAAAAATTTACCGAGGCCTTCCAGGGAAGTCGGGTATCATTCCAGTGTGGTTCGTTTAATTTTTCATGGCTAATTGGGTGGATAAACGAGCAAAATGTTGCGATTGGGATATTTATGGGCCAAATTGGTGTGCTATATCCCACGATTTTTGGGGTGGGCCCAGGGTTTGGGTGTGTTGTGGGCTGAAAATTTACCGGGGCATGCCAGGGAGGTTGGTGATCATCCTAGTATGGTCCATTTAATTTTTCATGGCTATTTGGGTTGACAAACGGGCGAAGTTGCCCAAGGGGGCAGTTTTCAGGCCTAATCGGTGTGCTATAGCTTAAGATTTTGGGGGTGGGCCTGAGGTTCGGGCGTCCTGTGGGCCGAAAATCGATTGGGGCATGCCAGAGAGGTTGAGGATTATCCCAGTGTGGTCCGTTTAATTTATTGCAGCCATTTGGGTGGATAAATAGGAAAAACGGCGGGAACGGGTATTTTTTGGCCAAATTGGTGTGCTATTGCCCACGGTTTCAGGGGTGGACCCGAGGTACGGGCGTGCTGAGGGCCAAAAATCGATCAGGGCGTGCCAGGGAGGTTGGGGATTATCCCAATATGGACCGTTTAATTTATCGTGGCCATTTGGGTGGACAAATGGGAGAAACGAATCGAACGAGGTGTTTTCAGGCTAAATCGGTGTGCTATCGCACACTTTTTCGTGGGTGGACTCAGGGTTCGGGCGTGCTGTAGGCCAAAAATTTACTAGGCCATGCCAGGGAGGTTGGGGATCATCCCAGTGTGGTCCGTTTAATTTTGAGTGCCTATTTGGGTGGACAAACCGGCAAAACGGCGTGAATGAGGTGTTTTCGGGCGAAATCGGTGTGCTATATAGCCCATGGTTTTGGGGGTGGGCTCGGGGTTCAGCATGTTGAGGGCTGAAAATCGATCAGGGCAAGCCAAGGAGGCTGGGGATCATCCCAGTGTGGTCCATTTAATTTTTCATAGCCATTTGGGTGGACAAACGGGCGAAACGGTGCAAACGAGGCATTTTCGGGCCAAATCTGTGTGCTATTGCCTACAGTTTTGGGGGTGGGCCTGGAGTCCAGGCGTGGTGTGGGCCAAAAATCGATCGAGGTATGTCAGGGAGGTTGGGGATCATCCCAGTGTGGTTCGATTAATTTTTCGTGGCCATTTGGGTTGATAAATGGGCAAAACGACGCGAACGGGGCATTTTCGGACCAAATAGGTGTGCTATTGCCCACAGTTTCGGGAGAGGGCCGGGGTTCGGGCATGCTGTGGGCCAAAAATTGACCAGGACATGCCAGGGAGGTTGGGGATCATCCCATTGTGGTGTGTTTTATTTTTTTATGGCTATTTGGGTGGACAAACAGACAAAACGGGGCGTACGGGGTGTTTTCAGGCCAAATCGGTGTGCTATAACCGACGATTTTAGGGGTGGGCCTGGGGTCTGGGCGTGATTTGGGCTAAAAATCAGCAGAAACGTGCCAGGGAGGTTGGGGATAGTCCCAGTGTGGTCCGCTTAATTTTTCATGACCATTTAGGTGGACAAACGGGCGAAACTGCACGAACGGGGCATTTTGGGGCCAAATTAGTGTGCTATAGCTCTCGATTTCGGGGGTGGGCCGAGGGTTCGGGCGTGCTGTGGGCCAAGAATTGGCCGAGGCGTGACAAGGAGGTTGGGGATCGTCCCAGTATGGTCTGTTTAATTTTTCGTGGCCATTTGGATGGACAACCGGGCGAAACGGCGCGAACGTGGCATTTTTGGGCCAAATCGGTGTGCTATAGCCCCCGATTTTGGTGTGGGGCTCGGGGTTTGGGCATGTTGTGGATCAAAAATCAATCGGGGCGGGTCAGGGAGGTTGGGGATCGTTCCAGTGTGATTTTGTTAATTTTTCGTTGCCATTTGGGTGGACAAACGGGCGAAACGACGCGAACGGAGCATTTTCAAGCAAAATTTATATGCTATAATCTATGATTTCGAGGGTGGGCCCGGGGTTCGGGCTTGTTGTGGTTTAAAAATTGACCGAGGCATGCCAGGGAGATTGGGGATCATTCCAGTATAGTCCGCTTAATTTTTTGTGGCCATTGGGGTGGACAAACGGGCAAAACAGCGTGAACGGGGAATTTTCAGGTTAAATCGGTGTGCTATTGCCCATGGTTTTGGGGGTGGGCCCAAGGTCCGGGCGTGTTGTGGGCTGAAAATTAATCAAGGAATGCCAGGGAGGTTGGGGATCATCCCAATGTGGTACGTTTAATTTTTTGTGGCCATTTGGGTGGACAATCAAGCTAAACGGCGCAAATGAGGCATTTTCGAGCAAAATTGTTATGCTATATCCCATTATTTCGGGTATGGGCCTGGGGTCTGAGGCATGCCAGGGAGGTTGGGGATCGTCCTAGTGTGGTACGTTTAATTTTTCGTGACCATTTGGGAGGAAAAACAGATGAAACAGTGCAAACGGGGCATTTTTGGGCCGAATCGGTGCGCTATAGCCCACTATTTTGGGAGTGGAACCGGGGTAGGGCATGCTGTTGGCCAAAAATTGACCGGGGTATGTCAAGGAGGTTAGGGATCATCCCAGTGTGATCCGTTTAATTTTTTGTGGCCATTTGGGTGGACAAACGGGCAAACCAGCGTGAACGGGGTATTTTTGAGCCAAATCGGTGTGCTATTGCCCACAGTTTTGGGGGTGGGCCCATTCCAGGCGTTATGTGACCAAAAATCAACCGGGGCATGCCAGGGCGGTTGGGGATCATCCCAATATGGTCCGTTTAATTTTTTGTGGCCATTTGGGTAAACAAACGGGCAAAACGGCATGAACGGGGCATTTTTTATCAAAATCACTGTGCTATAGCCCACTGTTTCAGAGTGGGCCCGGGATCCGGGTGTGATGTGGACCAAAAATCGACCTGGTCATGCCAGGGAGGTTGGGAATTGTCCCAGTGTGGTTCGTATAAGTTTTCGTGGCCATTTGGGTGGTCAAACGGGCGAAACAGCGCAAACGGGGTCTGGCGTGCTGTGGGCTAAAAATTGATCGAGGTATGCCAGAAGGGTTAGGGATCATCCCAGTGATATCCGTTTAATTTTTCATGGTAATTTGGGTGGAAGAACGGGCGAAACGGCACGAACAGGGCATTTTTGGTCCAAATTGGTGTGCTGTAGCCCTTGATTTCAGGGGTGGGTCCGGGGTCTGGGCGTGTTGTGGGCCAAAAATCGATCGGGGCATGACAGGAACGTTGAGGATCATCCCAGTATGGCGTTAAATTTTATGGCCATTCGGGTGGATAAACGAGAGAAACGTTGCAAATGGGGCATTTTCGGGCTAAATCGGTTTGCTATAGTCCACGGTTTCGGCAGCGGTCCCGGGGTCTGGGCATGCTGTGGGCCAAAAATCGACTGGGGCCTGCCAGTGAGGTTGAAGATCATCCCAGTGTGGTCCGTTTAATTTTTCGTGGATATTTGGGTGGAGAAATGGGTGAAACGATGCGAATAGGGCGTGTTCAGGTCATATCGGTGTGATATAGCCTACGGTTTCAGGGGTGGGCCCTGGGTTTGAGCATGCTGGGGGCCAAAAATATACCTGGGCGCGCCAGGAAGGTTAGGGATAATCCCAGTGTGGTCCGTTTAATATTTCGTGGCCATTTGTGTGGACAAACGGGCGAAACGGCACAAACAGGGCATTTTCAGGCCAAATCGGTGTGCTATACCCTACGTTTTTGGGGGTGGCCCTGAGGTTCGACCGTGGTCTAGGCCAAAAATCAATCGATGCGTGCCAGGGAGATTAGGGATCGTCCCAGTGTGGTCCATTTAATTTTTGTGGCCATTTGGGTGGACAAACGGGCGAAACAGCGCGAATGGGGCATTTTCGGTCTAAATCGATATACTATAGCCCACAATTTAGGTAGTGGTCTCGGGATCTAGGCGTGTTGTGGACCGAAAATAGACCGATGCGTTCTAGGGAAGTTAGGGATCATTCCAGTGTAGTCCGATGAAATTTTTGTGGCCATTTTGATGGACAAGCAGGCGAAATGGCATCAACGGGGCATTTTTGGGCTAACTAGGTGTGCTATAGCCCACGGTTTCGGGGGTTGGCCTGGGGTCCGGGCATACTGTAGGTACAAAATTCACCGGGGCATGCCAAGGAGATTGGGGATCATCCTAGTGTGGTTCGTTTAATTTTTCGTAGCTATTTGGGTGGACAAACGGGCGAAATGGCGCGAATGGGGCATTTTCAGGCTAAATTGGTGTGCTATAGCCCACGATTTTGGGAGTGGGACTGGGGTCCGGGCATGCTGTGGGCTGAAAATCAATCGAGGCGTGCTAGGGAGGTTGGGGATCATCCCAGTGTGATTCGTTTAATTTTTCGTGGCCATTTAGGTGGACAAATAGGTGAAACGGCGCGAATGGTGCATTTTTGGGCCAAATCGGTGTGCTATAGCCCACGATTTTGGGGGTAGGCCCAGGGTTTGGGTGTGCTCTGGGCTGAAAATCGATCGGGGCGTGCCAGGGAGATTGGGGATCGTCTAAGTGTAGTCCGTTTAATTTTTCGTGATCATTTGGGTGGACATATGAGAAAATCAATGCGAATGGGGTATTTTGGGGCCAAATCGGTGTGCTATATTCCACGGTTTTGGGGGTGGGCTAAGGGTACGAGCGTGATGTGGGCTAAAAATCGTTCGGGGTATGCCAGGGAGGTTGAGGATCGTCCTAGTATAGTCCGTTTAATTTTTGTTGCCATTTGGGTTGACAAACGGGCAAACCAGCGTGAACGGGGCATTTTCTGGCAAAATCGGTGTGATATAGCCCACGGTTTCAGGGGTGAACTTGAGGTCCGGGCAATTTGTGGGCCGAAAATCAACTGGGGCATGCCAGGGAGGTTAGGGATCGTCCCAGTGTGGTTAGTTTAATTTTTCGTGGCCATTTGGGTGGACAAAAGGGTGAAACGGTGCGAACGGTGCATTATTGGGCCAAATCGGTGTCCAATAGCCCACGGTTTCATGGGTGGGACCAGGGTTCGAGTGTGAACGAGGCATTTTCAAGCCAAATCAGTGTGCTATAGCCTACGTTTTTGGGGGTGGGCCCGGGATCCGGGACGTGCCAGGGATGTTGGGGATCTTCCTAGTGCGGCAGTTTAATTTTTCATTGCCATTTGAGTGGACAAACAGAAAAAACGGTACGAACGGGGCAGTTTTGTGACAAATCGGTGTGTTATAGCCCACGGTTTTGGGGGTGGGCTTAGAGTCCGGGCGTGCTGTGGGCCAAAAATCGATCGGGGCATGCCAGGGAAGTTGAGGATCATCCCAGTGTGGTCTGTTTAATTTTTCGTGGCCATTTGGGTGGACAAACGAGCAAAACCGCTTGAACGGGGCATTTTCTGACTAAATCGGTGTGTTATATAGCCACGGCTTTTGGGGTGGGCCCGAGGTCCTGGCGTACTGTGGGTCAAAAATCGACCGGGGCATGCCAGGGAGGTTTGGGATCGTACTAGTATGGTCAGTTTAAT
Source organism: Capsicum pubescens (assembly GCA_030864215.1). Lineage (NCBI taxonomy): Eukaryota > Viridiplantae > Streptophyta > Magnoliopsida > Solanales > Solanaceae > Capsicum > Capsicum pubescens. The sequence goes on from CM061543.1 coordinate 45,799,757, forward strand.
TTTTTGTGGCCATTTGGGTGTAAAAACGGGCGAAACGGCGCAAACGGTTCATTTTTGGGCTCAATCGGAGTCCTATAGCCTACGGTTTTGGAGGAGTGCCCAGGGTACACGCGTGTTGTGGGCCAAAAATTAACTCGGGCCTCCCAAGGAGGTTGGGGATCATCCAAGTATGGTTAGTTTAATTTTTCATGGCCATTTGGGTGGACAAACGGGCGAAACAGCGCGAACGGGGCATTTTCGAGGCAAATCGATATGCTATAACCCACGGTTTTGGGGGTGGGATGGGTGTCCGGGAGTGATGTTGGCCAAAAATTGACCAGGGCAGGTCAGGGAGGTAGGGGATCATCCCAGTATGGTCCGTTTAATTTATTATGAATATTTGGGTGGACAAACGGGCAAAACAACGTGAACGGGGCATTTTCGGGCCAAATTATTGTACCATAGCCTATGATTTCGAGGGTGGGCCAAGGGTCCGAGCGTGCTATAGGCCGAAAATCGACTGGGGCATGCCAAAGAGGTTGGGGATTATCTCAGTGTGGCCCATTTAATTTTTCGTGGCTATTTGTGTGGACAAACGGGCGAAATAGCATGAACGGGGCATTTTCGATCCAAATCGATGTGCTATAGCCTACGATTTTGGGGGTGGGCCCGGGGTTCGGGCGTTCTGTGGGATGAAAATCAATCGGGCTGGGATAGGGAGGTTGGGGATCATCCCAGTGTGGTCCGTTTAATATTTCATGTCCATTTGGGTGGACAAACGGGCGAAACGGTGCAAACAGGGCATTTTTGGGCCAATTCGGTGTGCTATAGCCCACGATTTTGGGGGTGGTCCCGGGGTTTGGGCGTGTTGTAGGCCAAAAATCAATTAGGGCATACCAGGAAGGTTGGGGATCGTCCCAGTGTGGTTCATTTTATTTTTGTGGCCATTTAGGTGAAAAAATAGGCGAAACGGCGTGAACGGTGAATTTTCAGGCCAAATCGATATGCTACAGCTCACGGTTTCAAGGGTGGGCGCGGGGTCTGGGCGTGCTATGGGACAAAAATAGACCAGGGCATGCCAGGGAGGTTGGGGATCATCCCAGCGTGGTCTGTTTAATTTTTCGTGGCCATTTGGGTGGACGAACAGACAAAACGGCATGAACGGGGCATTTTCGAGCCAAATTGGTGTACAATTGTCGACGATTTTGTGGGTGGACCCGGGGTTCAGGCGTGCTGTGGGCCAAAAATCAACCTGGACGTGCAAGGGAGGTTGGGGATCCTTTCAGTGTGGTCCACTTAATTTTTCGTGGCCATTTGGGTGGACAAACGGGTGAAATGGCGCGAACGGGGTATTTTCGAGCCAAATCGGTGTGCTATAGCCCACGGTTTTGGGGTTGGGCCCGGGGTCCGAGTGTGCTATGGGCTGAAAATCGACTAGGGCATGCCAAGGGGGTTGGGGATCGTCCCTGTGTGGTTCATTTAATTTTCTGTGGCATTTGGGTAGATAAACGGGCGAAACAATGCGAACGGGGCATTTTCGAGCCAAATCGGTGTGCTATAGCCAACGATTTTGGGGGTGGTCCCGGGGTCCGGGCGTGCTATGGGCTGGAAATCGACCAAGATGTACCAGGAAGGTTGGGGATCGTCCAAGTGTGGTTCGTTTAATTTTTCATGGCTATTTGGGTGGAAAAATGAGCAAAACAGCGCGAACGGGGCATTTTCCGGTCAAATAGGTGTTCTATAGCCCACAGTTTTGGGGGTGGACCCAGGGTCTGGGCGTTATGTGGGGCGAAAATCGACCGGGGCGTGCCAAGGAAGTTGGGGATCGTCCTAGTGTGGTTCGTTTAATCTTTCGTGGCCATTTGGCTGGACAAACGGGCAAAACAGTGTTAACGAGGCATTTTCAGGCCAAATCGGTATGCTATAGCCCACGGTTTTGTGGGTGGGCTCAGGGTCTGGGTGTGCTGTAGGCCAAAAATTGACCGAGGCATTCCAGGGATATTTGGGATCATCCCAGTGTGGTCTGTTTAATTTTTTGTGGCCATTTGGGTGGACAAACGGGCGAAACGGCACGAACGGGGCATTTTTGGGGCTAAATCGGTGTGCTATAGCCCACGGTTTTAGGAGTGGGCCCAGGGTTCAGGCTTGCTGTGGGTTGAAAATCGACTGAGGCATTCCAGGTAAGTTGGGGATCGTTCCAGTGTGGTCATTTTAATTTTTCGTAGCCATTTGGGCGGACAAACGGGCAAAACAATGCGAATGGGGCATTTTCAGGCTAAATTGGTGGGCTATTGCCCATGGTTTTGGGGGTGGACCCGGGGTCCAGGGTATGCGAGAGAGGTTGGGGATCTTCCCAGTGTGGTTTGTTTAATTTTTGTGGTTATTTAGGTGGACAAACCAGCGAAACGACGCGAACATGACATTTTTTAGCCAAATCGATTTGCTATAGCCAATGATTTTGGGGTGGGCCCGGGGTCCGGGAGTGGTGTGGGCCAAAAATCAACCGGGGTGTGTCAGGAAGGTTGGGGATCATCCCAGCGTGGTTCGTTTATTTTTTCGTGACCATTTGGGTGGACAAATGGGCAAAACGGTGCGAACGGAGCATTTTCAAGCCAAATCGGTATGTTATAGCCTACGATTTCAGGGGAGGGCCCGGGGTTCGGGCATGTTGTGGGACGAAAATTGATTGAGATGAGCCCGGGAGGTTGGGGATCGTCCCAGTATAATCCGTTTAATTTTTTGTGTCCATTTGGGTGGACAAACAGGTGAAACGGCGAGAACGGGGTATTTTCAGGCCAAATTGGTGTGCTGCCCACGGTTTTGGTGGTGGGCCTTGGGTCCGGGCGTGCTATAGACGAAAAATTTATTGGGGCGTGCCAGGGAGTTTGGGATCATCCCAGTGTGGTCCATTTAATTTTTGGTGGCCATTTGGGGGGACAAACGGGCTAAATGGCACGAATTGGGCATTTTTGGGCCAAATCGGTGTGTTATAGCCCACGGTTTTGGGGGTAGGCCCGGGGTCCGGGCGTGATGTGGTTTAAAAATCGACCGGGGCGTGCCAAAGAAGTTGGGGATCATCCCAGTATGGTCCATTTAATTTTTTGTGGCCATTTGGATGGACAAACTGGTAAAACGATGCGAACGGGGTATTTTTTAGCCAAATCGGTGTGCTATGGCTAACATTTTTGGGGTTGGGCCGGGGTCCGAGCGAGCTGTATGCCAAAAATTGACTGGGGCATGCCAGGTAGGTTGGGAATCATCCCAGTGTAGTTCATTTATTTTCTCGTTGCCATTTGGGAGGTCAAACGGGCAAAACGATGCGAATGGAGCATTTTTAGGCAGAATTAATGTGGTGGGCTCGAGGTCCATGCGTTTTATGTGCCAAATATTGACTGAGGTGTGCCAGTGAGGTTGGGGATCATCCCAATGTTGTCGGTTTAATTTTCCATGTCCATTTGGGTGGGAAAACGGGCAAAATAGCGCGAATAGGGCATTTTCGAGCCAAATCGGTGTGTTATAGCCCACGGTTATGGAGGTGGGCACGGGGTCCGGGCCTGTTGTGGGCAAAAAATAGATCAAGGCGTGCCAGGGAGGTTGGGGATCATCCCAGTATAGTCCGTTTAATTTTTCGTGGCTATTTGGGTGGACAAACGGGCGAAATTGCACGAATGGGGCATTTTCGGGCCAAATCGGTGTGCTATAGCCCACGATTTCAGGGGTGGGCACGGGGTCCGAGGGTGCTGCGGGCCGAAAATCAACCGAGGCGTCTAAGGGAGGTTGGGAATCGTCCTAGTGTGGTCCATTTAATTTTTCGTATTTGGGTGGACAAACGGGAGAAATGGCACAAACGAGGCATTTTCGGGCCAAATCGGTGTTCAATAGCCCACGGTTTTGGGGGTGGGCATGGGGTCGTGGCATGCCGTGGGCTAAAAATTGACTGGGGCGTGCCAGGGTGGTTGGGGATCATCCAGTGTGGTCCGTTTAATATTTCGTGGCATTTGGGTGGACAAATGGGCGAAATGGCGCGAACGGGGCATTTTCGGGCTAAAGCGGTGTGCTATAGCCCACGATTTTGGGGGTGGGCCCGGGGTCCAGGCGTGCTATGGGCCAAATATCGACCAGGGCATGCCAAGGAGGTTGGGGATCGTCCCAGTATGGTATGTTTAATTTTTCGTAGCCATTTGGGTGGACAACCAGGTAAAACAGCCTGAACATGGCATTTTCGAGCTAAATTAGTGTGTTATAGCCCACGGTTTCAGGGGTTGGCCCGGGGTCAGGGCATGATATAGGCTAAAAATTGACTGGGGCATGCCAAGGAGGTTGGGGATCGTCCCAGTGTGTTCCGTTTAATTTTTTTGGCCATTTCTGTGGACAAACGGGCGAAACAGTGCGAACGGGGCATTTTTGGGTCAAATCGATGTGTTATAGCCAATGGTTTTGGGGGTGGGCCCGGGGTCTAGGCGTGTTGTGGCCAAAAATCGACCGGGGCATCCCAGGGAGTTTGTAGATCATCCCAGTGTGGTTCGTTTAATTTTTAGTGGCCATTTGGGTGGACAAACGGGCGAAACGGCGTTAATGGGGCATTTTCGGGCTAAATAGGTATTCTATAGCCCACGGTTTGGGGGGTGAGCCCGGGGTCCAATCGTGTTGTGGGTTGAAAATCAATCGAGGCATACCAGGGAGGTTGGGGATTGTCCCAGTGTAGTCCGTTTAATTTTTGGTGGCCATATGGGTGGACAAACGAGCGAAACGCCAAGAACGGGGCATTTTTTGGCCAAATCGGTGTGCTATAGCCCATGATTTTGGGGGTGGGCCTAGGGTCCGAGCATGTCATGGGCCTAAAATCAATCAAGGCATGCCAGAGAGGTTGGGGATCGTCCCAGTGTGGTCCGTTTAATTTTTCGTGGCCATTTGGATGTGCAAGCGGGCTAAATAGTGCAAATGGGGCATTTTCGAGACAAATTGATGTGCTATAACCTACGGTTTTGGGGTGGGCCCGGGGTCCGTGTGTGCTGGGGTTCAAAAATTGACTGAGGCGTGCCAGGGAGGTTGGGGATCATCCTAGTGTGGTCTGTTTAATTTTTCGTGGCCATTTGGGTGGACAAATGGGAGAAACGGCGTGAACAAGGCATTTTCGGGCCAAATAGGTGTGTTATAGCCCACTGTTTTGGGGGTGGGCCTGGGGTCAGGGCGTGCTATGGGCCAAAAATGGACCAGGGAGTGCCAGGGAGGTTGCGGATCATCCCAGTGTGGTCCGTTTAATTTTTTGGGGTCATTTAGGTAGACAAACGGGTGAAACAGCGCGAACAGGGTGTTATCGGGCTAAATCAGTGTGTTATAGCCCACGGTTTTAGGGGTGGACCTGGGGTCTGGGCTTGCTGTGAGCCAAAAATTGATTGGGGCGTGCCAGGGAGGTTGGGGATCATTCTAGTGTGGTCCATTTAATTTTTTGTGACCATTTGGGTGGACAAACAAGCAAAACGGCGCGAGCGGGGCAATTTTGATCTAAATCGGTGTGTTATAGCCTATGGTTTTGGGGGTGGGCCCGAGGTCCGGGAGTGTTCTGGACCGAAAATCGATCGGGGCGTGCCAGGGAGGTTCGGGATCATCCTAGTGTGGTCCATTTAATTTTTTGTGGCCATTTGGGTGGACAAATGGGTGAAACGGCGCGAACGAGGCATTTTTGGGCTAAATTGGTGTGCTATAGCCTACGGTTTCGAGGGTGGGCCCAGTTTCCGGGCGTGCTGTGGGCCGAAAATCGATCGAGGCCTGCCAGGGAGGTTGGGGATCATCCTAGTGTGGTCCATTTAAGTTTTTGTAGCCATTTGGGTGGACAAACGGGCGAAACGGCGTAAATGAGGCATTTTCGGGCCAAATCGGTGTGCTATAGCCAACGGTTTTGGGGGTGGGCCCAGGGTTCGAGCGTGCTTTAGGTCAAATATCGATCGGTGCATGCCAGGTAGGTTGGGAATTATCCCAGTGTGGTCCGTTTAATTTTTCGTGGCCATTTGGGTGGACAATTAGGCAAAACTGCGCAAATGGGGCATTTTCAGGCCAGATCAGTGTCCTATAGCCCACGGTTTTGGGGGTGGATGATACGTAACAAACAAGGGAACATGAAATCACACCCCAAAATAGTCCACAAATCACAACAAATCATGGACCAAATGGGGACCTCTATCGGATTCACTATCTAGAACAAGAAAGAAGATGATACAGGGTGTTAATACACCAAAATAGCTAGCCAATAACAAGTTTAGCAACACAAGATAAAGATCCACAATATTACAATAACAACAAGAACAAACGGGTTACATTAACAACACAAGAAGCCAAAACTAAAATAAGACACAAGATAGATAGTTAGACAAGTGTTGATGTAGTCTTAACAACCCAAGAGCATATTCCACTCTTGGACCTTTAAAACTTCACACAACAAACACCTAACTCTTACAATTGACACAAAAGAGGCGTCCATCACCCAAGCACCAACATATCAAGCAAAATGCAACACACAAGAGAATCTCCCCTTATGTTATGCCCTAGTTTCGGTTGTGGACTCTCTCTCTCTCTAAGAGGAGTGTTCTTTCTTCAACATTCATAAAAACTACCAACAAAAACCCTACAATGTTCAATTTATATTACATTACAAAATAAAAGACTAAAGACTAAAAGACCCTTTAATGAAAAGGGCTCCAAAAAGAGCCCATGGAGTGTGCTTGGGACGGTTTTGGGCCTCCTTCAGACTTAGACTTGTGCACTCTTTAGGTTTTCTTCAAAATACTCAAAAAGTGTCCATGATCGTGATCGTACTCGTATCATCCTCTCCATCTTGAGAGGAATTTGACCATAAATTCACGACTTCACCTCGTACAATTGGCCCTCCAAAAGAAACCACCCCAAACAGTCTGCAAAATATCAAGAAAGTGCATAAAATAGTCCACAAAAAAAACAAAGGGAACCCAAGGATACAATGAGAACAAGTCTCGGCTAGCATCTTTATTTTGAACCTCGACTTCCTCTCCATCTTGAGCCTTGTCTTCAATCTCATCCGAAATAAGTCTCCTACCATCATACAAGCATTGTCGTAGACCCCATATCCTTCATGTTCCTTTCTACCATTCTCTTCTATATGGACATGTCGGGTTTGGTGTAGTGGAGCTTCGGTTTAGAGGCTTGCTTTGGTTAAGTGGGGTTTCGGTTGTGGAGTTTGGATGGGAGGAAATTGGCTTCCAAGTCCTCCTTGTTGGACTTGATCAACTTGTGGGGGAAGTGGTCTATCTTGTTCTTTGTTTTGAGGGCTATTTGGAGCTTGGATTGTGGCATTATGTGGTGGTCTTGGAGGATTGGTCATTGGAAGTAAAGTTTCGGGAGTAAAAGCACGAGAGTTCCTTCGACCCTCCATTCGATCCAACCTCTCACTATAGTTACCACATCTGAGTCAATTTATTTAAAACCCATATTTGCCCTAGCAAGGTCTCGGTACTAAGCATCAAGGAGGGATAAAATGGTTTCCATTATGGCCAAAAGTTACCTATAAAATAACAAACAATTTAGTTGTACCAGAATGGTCCTCACACTCCCTCTCTATTGTTTTATCTCTCGAATTTTTCACACTTTGATCTCACAAGTGTCGTAACCTTGCTTGTACTCCATGAGGCATTGAGAGGTGGACCAAGTATTACAACAAGTCAAAAGAATAAGACACACAAAGAAACGTATACACGAAGAACGATTTCAAAACTAACTTACATTCTAGTACTAGCTTGTACGTTAGTAATGGAATCAACAAACGAAACTAAAGAAATAATAAAATGAAACTAAGAAATCTAAAATTTGAGCTTAAAAATTATCAGTGAACAGTAAAAATGTGATGACGTGGCAACCCTCAATTGGTCATGGTTTTGTAAAGTTTTATTGTCCAAGGTTAAAGTCTTGATCAATTTTTGATCTGGATTGGTGGAATTGTTTAAGGAGGGAAAGAATAAGTCTTGGAACTCTTTTTCAACTCAAGTTTCAAGACTTGGACTTTTGTAGTATTTTCCCTTAAAACAAGGCCCTCAAAACATGGAAGTTGGTTGGAAAAGGATTGTAAGTCTTTAAGTGGTTGGACGTGGTGGTAAAAGTCTTTGATGACTAACAAATACTACACCTCATTCCTTCACCCTCTTAGATCTAACATCCACTTTTTTTTTCAATAAAAGATGAAGATTGGTGAAGAACACCAAGAACACAAACTCTTGAATCTTGGAGTCTAAGGTTCAAGTTGGTCTCACACTTCAATCAACACTTTGTCAAGTTCCACCTTTCAACAAAAACTTTAACAAGAAGTTCTTAAGCCACCAATTCAGAACAATAACACAAGTCCAAGCTCGATAACTCAACAACAACAACACCAACCTTCAACAATAAGGATCAACACATGGCCACTTCAAGTTCACAACAACAATGTCAATATTATAAACTCAACCTTTAGATCTAGACACTTTTAGTGTTGGTGAGAAAGAACCAACACTAGAAACACACTAGACAAACAAAATAAATACAAGATCTAGTCAAGAAAAACAAGAAAATATCATCCAAGACAACAACACAACACAATTTTTGGCCAAGAACACAAAAATGGACAGATTGCTATTTTCTGGAATTTTTCAGTTTTTATAAACTTTTTTTTCTGACTAATCAAACCCAAGATTGGCTTTGTGGGAACAAAAACCAGCCTAGCTTTGATACCAAATGATACGGAACAAAAAAGGGAACACGAAATCACACCCCAAAACACTCCACAAATCACAACAAATCGTGGACCAAATGGGGACCTCTCTCGGATTCACAATCTAGAACAAGAAAGAAGAGGATACAAGGTGTTAATACACCAAAAAAGCCAGCCAACAACAAGTTTAGAAACACAAGATGAAGCTCCATAATATTACAATAGAAACAAGAACATACGGGTTACATTAACAACACAAGAAGCCGAAACTAAAACAAGATACAAGATAGATAGTTAGACATTTGTTGATGTAGTCTTAACAACTCAAGTGCATATTCCACTCTTAGACCTTTAAAACTTCACACAGCAAACACCTAACTCTTACAATTGACACAAAAGAGGCGTCCACCACCCAAGCACCAACGTATCAAGAAAAATGCAACACACAAGAGAATTCACCCTTATGCTATCCCTAGTTTCGGTTATGGACTCTCTCTCTAAGAGTAGTGTTTTTTCTTCAACATTCATAAGAACTACCAACTAAAACTCTACAATGTTCAACTTATATTACATTACAAAATAAAAGACAAAATACTAAAAGACCCTTTAATGAAAAGGGCTCCAAAAATAGCCCATGGAATGTGCCTAGGACAGTTTTGGGCCTCCTTCACAGTTAGACTTATGTACTCTTTAGGTGGTCTTCAAAATACTCAAAAAGTGTCCATGATCGTGATTGTACTCGTATCAGAGGGCCCGGGATCCAGGCGTGCTGTGGGTCAAAAATCGATCGGGGCTTGTCAAGGAGGTTGGGGATCATCCCAGTGTGGTCCGTTTAATTTTTCGTGGCCATTTCGGTGGGAAAATAGGGAAAATAATGCAAATGGGACATTTTCGGGCCAAATCGGTGTGTTATATCCTACGGTTTTGGGAGTGGGCCCGAGCTTCGAGCGTGCTGGGGGCCAAAAATCAACCGGGGCTTGACAGGGAGGTTGGGGGTCATCCCTGTGTGTTCCATCTAATTTTTTGTGTTTGAGTGGACAAACGGGAAAAACGGCGCGAATGGGGCATTTTCAGGATAAATTGGTGTACTATAGCCCACGGTTTTGGGAGTGGGCCCAGGGTACGGGCGTGTTGTGGGCCAAAAATCAACCGGGGCATTCCAGGGAGGTTGGGGATCATCCCAGTGCGGTCCGTTTAATTTTTCATGGCCATTTGGGTGGACAAACAGAGGAAATGGCACGAACGGGGCATTTTCGAGCCAAATTGGTGTGCTATAGCCCACAGTTTTGGGGGTGGACCAGGGGTTTGAGCGTGTTATGGGTTGAAAATCGACCGGGGCAAGCCAGGGAGGTTAAGGATCATCCCAGTGTGGTCTATTTAGTTTTTCAGGGCTATTTGGATGGAAAAACAGATGAAACAGCGCGAATAGGGAATTTTCGGGCCAAATCGGTGTGCTATAGCCCACGGTTTCAAGGGTGGGCCTGGGGTCAGGGCGTGCTGTGGGCCAAAAATTTATTGGGGCATGCCAGGGAGGTTGGAGATTATCCCAGTGTGGTCTGTTTAATTTTTTGTGGCCATTAGGGTGGACAAACGGGCGAAACAGCACGAACGAGGCATTTTTGGGCCAAATCAGTGTGCTATAGCCCACGGTTTTGGGGGTGGACTGGGGGTCTGGGCGTGCTGTGGGATGAAAATCGATCGGGGTATGCCAGAGAGGTTGGGGATCATCCCAGTATAGTTCATTTAATTTCTCGTGACCATTTGGTTGGAAAAACGGGTAAAACTACCCGAACGGGGCATTTTAGGGCCAAATCGGTGTGCTATAGTCCACGGTTTCAGGGATGAGCCCAAGGTCCGAGCGTGTTGCGGGCCGAAAATCAATCGAGACGTTCCAGGGAGGTTGGGGATTGTCCCAGTGTGGTTCATTTAATTTTTCATGTTTGGGTGGACAAACGGGTGAAACGGCATAAACGGGAAATTTTTGGGCCAAATCGGTGTGCTATAGCCCACGATTTTGGGGATGGGCACGGGTCCAGGGTGTGCTGCGGGCCAAAAATTGACTTGGGCATGCCAGGGAGGTTAAGGATCATCTCAGTGTGGTCTTCTTAATTTTTTATGGCCATTTGGGTGGACAAACGACGCGAACAGGGGAATTTCGAGCCAAATCGGTGTGCTATAGACTACAGTTTTGGGGGTGGGCCCGGAGTCAGGGCGTGTTGTGGGTTAAAAATTAACCAGGGCATGCCAGGGAGGTTGGGGATCGTCCCAGCGTGATCCGTTTGTTTTTTCGTGGACATTTGGGTAGATAAACGGGCAAAACAGCGCAAACGAGGCATTTTCGGGCCAAATCTATGTCCTATAAAACACGGTTTCGAGGGTAAGCCCAGGGTCCGGGCGTGCTGTAGGCCAAAAAAAGATTGGGGCATGCCAGGGAGGTTGGGGATCGTCCCAGTATGGCACATTTAATTTTTCGTGGACATTTGGGTAGACAAACGGGCGAAACGGCGCGAACGGGGCATATTCGGGCCAAATCGATGTGCTATAGCCCACGGTTTATGGGGTGGGCCAGGGGTTCGGGCGTGTTGTGGGATGAAAATCGACTGGGCCATGCCAGGAAAGTTGGGGATCATCCTAGTGTGGTCCGTTTATTTTTTCATGGCCATTTGGGTGGACAAACGGGCGAAACGGCGTGAACGAGGAATTTTTTAGCAAAATCGGTGTGCTATAGCCCACAATTTTGGGGGTGGGCCTAAGGTCAAGGCGTGTTGTAGGCCAAAAATCAATCGAAGCATGCCAGGGAGGTTGGGGATCGTCCTAGTGTGGTCCGTTTAATTTTTCGTGGCCATTTGGGTGGACAAACGGGTGAAAGGGCGCGAGCGGAGCATTTTCGAGCCAAATCGGTATGCAATAGCCCACGGTTTTAGGGGTGGGCTCGGGGTCCGAGCGTAATGTGGGCTGAAAATTGACCGAGGTGTGCCAGGGTGGTTGGAGATCATCCTAGTGTGGTTCGTTTATTTTTTCATGGCCATTTGGATGGACAAATGGGCAAAACGACGTGAATGGGCCATTTTGGGGCCAAATTGGTGTGCTATAGCCCACGGCTTTGGGGGTGGGCTTGGGGTTCTGGAGTGCTGTGGGCCGACAATCGATCGGGGCGTGCCAGGGAGGTTGGAGATCGTCCTAGTGTGGTCCATTTAATTTTTTGTAGATATTTGGGTGGACAAACGGGCGAACCGGTGCGAATGGGGCATTTTCAGGCCAAATCGGAGTGCTATAGCCCATGATTTTAGGGGTGGGCCCGGGGTCCGAAAATTGACCGGAGCGTGCCAGGGAGGTTGGGGATCGTCCCAGTGTGGTCCGTTTAATTTTTCGTGGCCATTTGGGTGGACAAACGGGCGAAATGGCGTAAAGGGGCATTTTCGGGCCAAATTGGTGTCCTATAGCCCACGGTTTCGGGGGTGAGCCCGGGCGTGCTATGGGCCAAAAATAGATCGGGGCTTGCCAGGGAAGTTGGGGATCATTCCAGTGTGGTCCGTTTAATTTTTCGTGGCTATTTGAGTGGACAAACAGGCAAAACGGTGCGAACGGGGCATTTATGGGCCTAATTAGTGTGTTATAGCCCTCGGTTTTGGGGGTGGGCTTGGGCTCCGGGCGTGCTGTGGGCTAAAAACACAACCGGGACGTGCCAGGGAGGTAGAGGATCATCCTTGTGTGGTTCGTTTAATTCTTTGTGTTTGGGTGGACAAACGGGCGAAACGGCGTGAACGGGGCATTTTCGGGCCAAATGGATGTGCTATAGCCAACGGTTTCAAGGTGGGCCCAGGATCCAGGCATGATGTGGGTCAAAAATCAATTGGGGCATGCCAAGGAGGTTAGGGATCATCCCAGTGTGGTCCGTTTAATTTTTTGTGGTCATTTGGGTGGACAAACGGGGGAAACAGCGTGAACGGGGCATTTTCAGGCCAAATCGGTGTGCTATAGCACACGATTTCGGGGGTGGGCTCGTGGTCCGAGTGTTCTATGGGCTGAATATCGATCGGGGCATGCCAGGGGGGTTGAGGATCATCCCATTGTGGTCCGTTTTATTTTTGTGTCCATTTAGGTGGACAAATGGGCGAAACCATGCAAATAGGGCAGTTTTTGGCCAAATTGGTGTGATATAGCCCACGGTTTTAGGGGGTGGGCTCTGGGTCAGGGCGTGCTATGGTCCAAAAATTGACCGGAGTGTGCCAGGGAGGTTGAGGATCATCCCAGTGTTGTCCGTTTACTTTTTCGTGGCCATTTGGGTGGACAACCGGGCGAAACAGCATAGTACCTAAATTGATTTAGGTGGAACTAAGGATTAATGAATGAGATCATAGGGTCAACAACAACTTCATTTGAGTCGTTACATTTGCATAGTGTTGGTATTGTGTTCATCCCGACTCGTGTCATAGATCGATCACTCTGAGTTGAAATGACTTCTCATTAACTTAATGTTAAGATTAATAGTACCTAAATTGATTTAGGTGGAACTAGGAATGAATGAATGAGCTCACAGGGTCAACAACAACTTTAGTTGAGTCTTTGCAATTGGTGTTGGTATTGCGTTCATCCCGACCCGAGTCATCGATCAATCACTCTGAGTTGAAATGAGTTCTCATTAACTTAATGTTAAGATTAATAGTATCTAAATTGATTTAGGTGGAACTAGGGATGAATGAATGAGTTTATAGGGTCAACTACAACTTTAATTAAGTCTTTGCAATTGGTGTTGATATTGCGTTCATCCTGACTAGGGTCGTCGATCGATCACTCTTAGTTGAAATGAGCTCTCATTAACTTAATGTTAAGATTAATAGTACCTAAAGTAATTTAGGTGGAACTAGGGATGAATGAATGAGCTCACAAGGTCAACAACAACTTCAATTGAGTCGTTGCATTTGCATGGTGTTGGTATTGCGTTCATCCCGACCCGAGTCGTCGATCATCACTCTGAGTTGAAATGAGTTCTCATTAACTTAATGTTAAAATTAATAGTACCTAAATTAATTTAGGTAGAACTAAAGATGAATGAATGGGCTCACAGGGTCAACAACAACTTCAATTGAGTCGTTGCATTTGCATGGTGTTGGCATTGCGTTCATCCCGACCCGAGTCGTCAATCGATCACTCTAAGTTGAAATTAGTTATGATTAACTTAATATTTTAAAAACTATATCTTTTGAAATTTTAAAAATTAATTAAGATCAATTCGGACCAAATTAACAATTTCAAAACTTGTCATTCTTTTTCAAAATTACAAATCAACTCATACAAATCATCCATTTGTGGGAAAAAATTATCCTCATTTCAAATCTCAAGATCTTGCTCCTCTCTCTCTCTCTCTCTCTCAACAATATAGACAACAACTATCAATATATTGCTCAACTCTTCAAAACAGATCGATTTTCTTCCCATTTCCGACCACATAGTTGTTATTTTTTACTTCATTCTCGCTTGTATCCATTGTTTTCTCTGTCTTCACAGGTAATAGAGTTCGAGAATAATTCTACATTTTTTTTTTATTCTAAAAATTAGGGCTTTTTAGTTAATGATGAAAAAAAAGACTTTTAGTTGTATTATCTTCGAGAATGGGTTAACAATTTTATGTTTTGATGCTAAAAAAGTAGGAAGCACCCGAGAAAACCCTAATTTTTGTCTCAGTATTTTATTGACTATCGTGGTATTGTTGGATGGTGTTTGTGGTGTTGTTGGTGGTTGTTGGTGGTGGTGTCGGTATTTGTGTTTTTGGTGGTGGTGTTGGTGGTCTTAGTGGTGGTATTGGTGGTGGTTTTGGTGGCATTGGTTGTGGTGGTGGTGGTGGTCCATCTGTTGCAACGGGTGGAAGATCTGTTGGGAGATATTAAATAGGTCTTCAAACAGATTTCCCATCTGTTCCAACTGATGGGTTATCCATTGGAGTATTTTTTTTGTAATGTGGCATAGAATAATTTATTGAAATATGTCTTACCTTTTAAAAAAAATTATGTAAACATCAAATGCAATGTATTTTAAATTCTTCTATTGTTTGTAGTTAAAAAATGTCTCTCAAAAGAAAAGAAACAGAAAGTAGAGAAAGTGGATCAACTTCTGATCACTAAACAAAAAATGCTAGAGTACAGATAGATTCGGAGGAACTTTCAGAACAATCTCAGTCAGGGCAAAATGAAGATGAGTAAAGTGATAACTCCTTCTCACCAATGGGGCGTGAAATAATATCGAAATCCAGTGTGATTCTGTCAAAACCATTAGTATTAACAAGTTTCAAGTTGTGATGCCGATGATTAGTCCTAACGCAGTATTTAGTGATCTTGTACTTAAATGTCAATTGAGGAAAACTTTTGACGAACTTAGGAGTATTATGAAGAATGAAAACATATATGGACTTTGTAAGAAGAGCTACTTTGCATACTTTCTCGAGTTATCTGAGGACCACACTCTCCGTTTCCCAATGAGCATGGTATATGGCCTTCTCAAGCGCAGGATCAAGCATGTGGGGATGATAAAGATTCGAAGAAGGGCGGAAAAAAAATAGATTAAGTTTGGATCAACTACTGTGGCATGCCAGTTTGTTTTGGATTGAAAGAGTTTGCCATAGTAACAGGCTTAAGATGCGATCGTCCAGAAGAACCTCTCATCAAGGAAACGCCCCACAAAGGGTCCAATAAATGCAAGGTAATAAGAGATGGGTTGTTAGGCATTGTTGGTCATAGCTACAAAGGGGAGGATTTGATGGCAGATCTCAAGAATAAAAACATACCAAAGCACTACAAGGAGAAATTGTTCTTAGTTTGGTTTGTCCATTCCATTTTATTTGCAAGAGACGTCAGGAAAGTCATACAACATGATTTGTTGGCGTTTGTTGATGATTTTGGGAAATTCAACAATTATCCCTGGGGATATAACAGCTACTACTTGATTATCGAATATTTACTGACAAAGATATCCCCAAAGACAATCACATTATACAGCTTTTCCTGGGCTTTCATGGTAAAATTGATCACTATTTTTACTCATCCATTAATTTATATTGAATATAGTTATTATGACTTTTTTTTGCTTGCTTCTTGTTTACATTTTTTAGGCTTGGGCATGTGAAGTCATTCCTCCCTCCAAAAGCAGTTCAAGGATTACTCGGATAAGGTTTCTCATCCAAGGATCCTTAGGTCGTTGGCTGCAACAAAGAGCAGTAAAAACTATATTAAGGAGGTTGATCTATTTAACCCTTCGGATGATGCAGTACGTCTTCTTTCAACAAAAATAATTTGCCTTAAAGAAAGATATTGAAATAGATGTTCCATCTGTTGCGACAAATGGGTCATCTGTTGCAACAGATTACCCGTCACCTGCAATTGGTGCAACAGATGGGTAATCTGTTGCGATAGGCAATTCATATTTCACAACAGACTAACCATTTGTTGCTCTGGTTCTCTGAACCTGAATCAACAGATTACCCATCTGATGCAAATTATGCAACACATGTGTAATCTGATACAACATATTGTCAATCAGTTGTGACATACAAATCAGCTGTTGCGGCAGCTAGATCGTCTGTTGCATAAATTGGTTGTGTTAACATCCATGTAACCTAACTGACTGCAAATTATTATTATATGATTTAAATGCCTCTTGTCTTTTCTTATAGGTTGTGCATCCTTGGCTCGTGCCTACCGTTATGAGCTAGGGATGACTTCGTTTCTTACTCTGGGTCTTGTTGATACAAAAGAAAATCCAACGGTGGATTTAATAAAGAAGGAATTGGCTGGATCAACATACAGAAGAAGAGCAGTTAGGTAAGGTCAGCCTAATGTTGAAGCTCTTCACGACCAACCTCAAACTGCAACAGATCCGAGTGCTTCTTCTGGGGATGTTGCTGGTGGAGTTGTTTATGATGGTGGCAGCCATCCTGATGCTGCTGCAGCTGCCAGCCATGATTATAAGCATGTTGGTTCTCAGCAAAGAATAATACTTTTGAAAACACCCCTTGCACAGGTCCCTCTCACCTGTACACCGGTCCCTTCCACCCTTACAGTGGTCCCTCTCACCCCTCTTCACCTTCATGTTCTCATTGTAAATGCAAAGTGTACAAGGACAGAGAGGATAAACTCCTTAAAAAGCTAAAGTCTATTACTGAAGCTGTTGAGGAGTTAAAATCCAGGAGGGGTGTCATATCATCCAACGAGGAGAGAGAGCCATGCACTCCTATAGAGGCAGTTAGGAGGAAAGAATAAAAATAAGACAAATTCTCCTCGTTCTGAAAACAGCAAAAATTGCAACTTCTTCTGCTCCAAGAGTTATTGAAGTTTAGGGGCCGCTGAAGAAGGTGGACATATTCGCGGCACTTGGCAAATTGAAGAAGAAGGAACTGCAAGAATTTATGAATGGCAAGACGAAGGTTCAAAAATAATACACCATGCATTCATTTATCACCAAAAACTTCACGAATATGACAAATATGCGTGAGTGGTACAAGGACAATGTAAGTTTACTTTTGCTAAACTATCCTTACAATCTACTCCATGAAGAAGAATCTACACCGCAGATGTGTAATCTGTTGCAACAGCTTGGTATTTTGTTGCAACATAATACACATCTGTTGGATAAGTTATGTTGGCTGGGTAATTTGTGAACTAATTCAGAGAACCCTCTGCATCGGATTCTTTCCACTATGTTTTAATTCTTTACAATTGCTAACCTATTTAAAAATTGTCTTCTTATACCACAGTATGTTGATGAAATTCTCTGCCTCATGAGGGGAAGGCAATTAGTGTACTTGGATGCTTATGATGCTGCTCAAAGAATAATGGACCTCAACTTCTACAATAATTTCAAGGATAGGTACGCTGATCTCTGTAAGCTGGCTGATTTTGGTGGCTCGAAATTTGATAAGTTAGTTTCTATGTTCCGATGGGATGAAGAAGAAATTAAATATGTTAGAGGGAAGAGGCCATATCCACACGGCAAGAGCTGGACCAAGGCAAAGAGAATCCTTGCAGTCATAAATGTGGAAGTCAAATATTTTCTCGTTGTTGAGATACTACTCTACGAGGAAAAGATTAAGGTTTATGACTGCAACTTACCTGTCTTCAGCGAGGACACATTTTTAGCCCACATGCAGCCATTCTTGAAATTGTTGCCCAAGTTGTTGACGCAGAGTAAGCTGATGGATCATTTGTCGACTGAAGTCTTGATGAAGGAATCATGAGATTTTGAAGGTCGAAATAAGAACATCAAGCTTCCAAAAAATAAAACTGGTGCAGCGTGCGGGCCGTACTCGCTTGCATACATCGAGTGTTTGCTGACAAGCATAGAAATGATCGGTATGTGCGACGCCATTGTGGGAAAGATGCAATGGGTCTGGGCTTATAGTGTACTAACTAAATAGTTGGAGCCCGTGTATAAAGAAGAATATGTACAAAGACGGAGACGAACACGATAATAATTTTTTATTTCAAGCCACTTTACTTTACATGTAGTGGCAATAGTTTTTATACTGGCCAAGTTAAATTTTTATAATGCAACAGATAGTATATCTATTGTAATAGATATAATACATGTTGTGACAGATTGATTATCTGTTGGAATAGGTTGGTCATCTATTGCATTAATAGATGTTTCCCAGTCTGTCTGTCGCAACAGATATACAATCCGTTGCAACATATAATCTATCTGTTGCAACTGATAGGTAATCTGTTGGGAAAAATCAAGAAAGTAGGAAAACCTGTTATATAATTTCCAGCAAATGACCTACATGTTGCATCTCATGTTGCAACATATGTCTAAATCTATTTGATAAGATATGTCGTCTGTTGCAGCAAATGTATTATCTGTTGTGATATTTGAATCTAGTATTTTATTTCAATTAACATGTTCAAACTAAGGATTAAATTATATTCATAGACAGCATAAAATAAGTTGAAGCCTTCGGAAATTACATGAAATAACTCAACAAATAAATGAAATGTAAAAAAATTATTATGGGTACAAATGATCTAATCTACAAATAAATCAACATGTTAAACCAAAGAGGATAGGTTATTACATTGACGGACTCAATCTATAAAGATCTACTCAATATGGACAAGTTTTTCTTCATCCGGTGCTGTGAAATTTGGCTTTGGTCGTCGTGGATCTTTAATGTCGCTTGCGTACGGCTTCTGAGCTTTTGCTTCTCTGTATTTCCATAAAAGAGCAGCATATCTTTTACGGAGTAATCCAGCATCAAGTCCATCATTTGGTACTTGTAATCCATCGCTAAAATACTCGGCGTACGCGGCAACAAAAAAACCGCAATCCCTACGTTTTAAAAAAATAGATGATCCATATCTTATCGTTCATGCAAGCGTGGTGAAATTTGTGAAATGAAACTAAATCATGGCACTTAAACTTACAGGCTACCAATAGTTTGTTGGGCAATTCCTTCAACATATTACACATCAAATAGATTACCCATTTTATTCCGGTATGCTTTAATCGGCGACCAATCAGTACGAACCTTTTGGTCCAAAAAGCCACTCATATCAAGGTAAGTAGGAAATATTTTTGCCAGCTTTTGTATCTCAGACGACGGCCCGGAACGTCTCCTTCGATACATTAAGTCGTAAACTCAAATGCTCCTCTCTTTTAGAACGACGATAGCCAACACCCAATAGAATTCATCACTACAATTGATTGGGATGTACACTTCGTCGACCAAATGCCAAGGTAAGCTAGCTGGAATGCTAAAACCTTTGATGATGTTGATTAAACATTTCTTATTTCAAAAAACTTTTGGTTGTTGTTGACAATGCCTATCGTAGGCATTATTGATGTAAATTTTGTACAAACAATTGCCTGTTGTGTATCTGTATTGTTCTTGTGTTTGCAACTTGGCCTTCTTTCGGAGGTAGTAAGAAATGATATCGATGTGTTGCGCATATTATCAAATATTTTTTATTACGTGACGAAAAAATTAATATGCAGATTTAATTAAATGAAGTATTAATTAATAGTAATATGTATGGCATTTAAACCTCATCATTCCAGCAAGTTTAGGGTTGTGACATCAAATAGAACCAATTCTTCATTTCGAAATGTGCAACAACAAAGTCGAACATATCAAAATCAAGACTCAATTCGTTTACTTTGTAGCATTCGTTATTTTATTTTCTACATGATGATTTATATGTGTTAATGTTACGTTCTTACAACAAGAATCGTATAAACCAATATCTTTAAAAATTAATTTATGTACCTGCCGGCATGATGCTTTTACAACCCACCGACAATCCATTCTAAATAGTCGTTGATCAACTGTGTTAGTTTTTTTGGAACCTTGTCCGAGATGTTGAACCTTTCAAACGGGTAATTCTTCTGCTCTCCCGAACTGACAGGCTTCACTTTTTCTTCTTCTTTAGAAGAAGTTAATGGATTATCAACTGTGATATTATGCTCTTTAGTAGTGGCTTCTACTGTGACATCCACCTGAAAAGCTAGAAATTGTCAATGCTAATTACAGATGTACAACAGATTATCTACCTATTGCAACAGATGAGCCTTATGTTGAAACAGATGGATCATTTGTTGGGACGAATTCGAACAGGTAAAACAAAGCAATAGGATAATTTTGAATAGATGACCCATCTGTTGCAACATAAAACTCATTTGTTGTAACAGATAAGCATTTGATGTAACAGGTTAGACAACAGTTGCAACAGATGTATATATCTATTTGATAATTTTTAGCAGATGTATCAGCTGTTGAAACAGATATGTGCCTGTTTGTTTATTGAAACAGATGATGTACATTCACCTTCTTCGGCTCATGTTGCTCTCCTGTGGCCCTTGCACATTGAAAAACGGTGCAAGACAAAGACAGAGACATTGTAATTTTTATTTTTTCGATGCTTGATGATGCCTTGGATGTATCTTTCTTTCTCATCTTAGTCGCCTTGATCTCTAGTGGAGTATATGGTTATGAAATCCTATTTGATGGAATGACACCCCTATTAGATGTCATTTTCTTTACAGAAGCAGTTAGTACATTAATAGCATTAATCAGTCCATCGTGTTTCGCCTTCCAGTCTTGACATTTGCATGCAGAACATTCGCTAGATGTGGCAAAATCTGGAGAAAAATTTGTACAACCAGTACGATCATAATCATAATGGCTTTTTATTTCAAAAACTATAAGATGAGCATCATTATCCCCAACAACAACACCACTACCACTACCATCATCAACAGCAACAAGCTCACCCTCCAAAATTATTTTATTTCTAATGGTTGTTGCTCCAAATAATTTTATTTTTATTCCATCAACGATTTTAGGGTCCAATATAATTTGCACAGACTATAAAGTAAGAAAAATGGCATCTTCAACTCTCGGTTGGTCGGAACAAGCCACGGATGGACAATCTAAAATAATCAATACATAGATTAGAATGATGATGAAATAATTTAAAATAATCATTAATTAAAATAAAAACTTGATTAAAATTGGACTTACTGCTTCCTTCGGGGGGTTGAAAAGATCAAGAAATTTTGTACTTTTATCAATTTTGGCCGACAATCATCTCAGGATTCTTGGACAAGAAACTTCTTCCTGGTAGTTCACCTATTATCTCAAATAAGGAATGGATTCAAATGCCCTAGCCTATAACATAACGCCAATAAATCAAAAGCATTATTGAATAAAAAAAATGATGAATCATATCATGATAAAAGAAATATTTACCATGAAGGCCCATGGAAAGCCATATAAGTTGACTGTCTTTGGCGTTAACGGAGTCAACAAATATTGGACAGTCATTTTGAAGTTTTCATAACCCCAAGGATAGCTATTAAATGCCTTAAGATCCTCGGAGAGATTTATTAAACCGAGGCTTATGTTGTTGTTAACGTCTCTCGCTCAAAGAATATTATGTACAAACCAAACTAAGCACAATGATTGCTTGTGCTTTTTTTAGAGTCTTTTACCTTTCAACGCTTCTATCAAATTTTTATTTTTGAAGCTTGGACCAACAATGGACACCAGGCCCTCACGATCACTTGACTTGTCTTTGCCTTTTTTGTATGTGCAGGGTGCTTTTTTTTGGATCAGAGTACGTATAACTTGAGAAGGAGAAGGAGGATAAAATTTTAGTCTGGTAACTATGGCAAACTCCTTCCAACCAAAACAAACAGGCATGCCACAGTAATTTATCCACACCTCATCCATCTTATATTTGTTTTCATACATAAACCTACGCCTGAAAAGATCGTATACCATTTTTATCTGCAAAAGAGCATTGTTGTCCTCCGGCAAATCAAGATATTTTCCAAACTAGCTGCCCTGAAATAAGCATCCAATTTGTTCTCGAAGTATTTTTCTAAAGGCGTCGAAAGATTTTCCCATGGATGACTTAACCACGAAATCACCCGTTAAATCTGTGGCACCATCACACTGCATTCTCACAGGATAACGATCCACGCTGAAGGTTTTGACCAACTCTTCGGCGAAAGGGCTATTAGCATTTGAATCATCTCTTTTGAGACATTTCTCTTCCCCGTATTTATTATCTTCTGCTCCTGATTGAGATAACGTTTGTAAAGCAAGCTCATAGAGTGGTGGATGTAGCTGAGCTGTTGCACTTGTTCCTTTACTTGGACTTGATTCGGTTTCTTTTCTTTTAGGAGCCATATCATCTTAAATTAATAGAAACATAAAATAGATTATAATTGATTAATGCATAATTAAAAAAAGATAATAGTAAATCTAATATGCACAATGGTAAAATAACAGTTCCAACAGATCACACATCTGTTGCACCAGGTATGTTATCTATTGCAATATATAACCGACCTGTTGCAACGGATGAGTAAACCGTTGGAAACAATAAAAACAGATCACTAATTTGTTGCACCAGATATTTTATCTGATGCAGCATCTAACCGACCCATTGCAACGGATGAGTAAACCGTTGGAAACCCAAAAATTAGATCACTAATATGTTGCACCAGGTAGTTTATCTATTACAACATATAATCAACCTGTTGCAAGGATGAGTAATCCATTAGAAATAGTAAAAACAAATCACAAATCTGTTGCACCAGGTAGTTTATCTGTTGCAACATATAATTAACTTGTTGCAAGGATGAGTAAACCATTGGAAACCATAAAAATAGATCACTAATCGGTTGCACCAGGTAGTTTATCTGTTGCAACATATAACTAACCTGTTGCAACGGATGAGTAATCCGTTGGAAATCATAAAACAGATCACTAATCTGTTGCACTAGGTAGTTTATCTGTTGCAACATAAACCAACCTGTTGCAACAGATGAGTAATTCGTTGGAAACCATAAAAACATATCACTAATCTGTTGCACCAAGTATGTTATTTGTTGCAACATATAACCAACCTATTGCAACGGATGAGTAATCCATTGAAAACCATAAAAACAAATCACTAATCTATTGCATCAGGCATGTTATCTGTTGCAACATATAACTGTTGCAAAATGAGTTATCTGTTGGATCAATATTATTTAGATTTCTTTCAAACAAAAGAGTCGTATGTCGCAACAGATGAATGATCTGTTAGATTGTTCATCTGTTGCATTAGATTTTCTTAGTTGCATCAGATGTTTTTTATCTGTTGCATCAGATATTTTCATCTGTTGCATCAGATGTCTTCCTCTATTGCATCATATGTTTCATCTGTTAGAACACCATTTTTACCAAGACAAACAACAAATCAACCCAGCAACACCAACACATCACACACACACTAAGAACATCAACTGTGAACAAAAATCACCAACAAATCTGAATCAACAGTACGACAACAAGAAGAAATGCCAGAAATTAGGGTATTATTCAGTTCACATTTCAATACTAAAAGAGTAGTTGGCTCAAATTCCTCTGTTTCTTCATAATTTTTTACCTGTGAAAAAAAAAATGGGACGACGAAGAACTCGAAGTTGTCGCCGGAGAAATATTCACGTCGATTGATGGTTGAAAGTCGAAAGGAAACTCGCCCGGCTATTTTTCGCCAGAGGTTGAAGTCGCCGGGGATTGAAGGGAGAATTTTACAAAACTGTTGGTTAGGAGAGAATTGAGAGAAGCTGTCTCGAGAGAGAGAGGAGAGAGACTGATTGATTTGAATTGAAGAGGGGTGTGGGTTGATTTGTATTTTTGAAAAAATTAAAAAGTTTTGAAAATATTAATCAAGTCCATAATTAACTTAATCAAATTTTCTAATGATGTTTGACCCTTTAAATTGGTCAATATCGTCAATCCTTCATTCAAGACTTAAAAACACCTTTCCTTCAATTTTTTCAACTTTCTATGAGTTAACAATTTTGAATTTTCAATCATATTTGATTCAATCTCTTCTTTAATGACATTTTTTTTTCAGATACATACATATATACATATACATATACATACATATATACATATACATATACATACATATATACATATACATACATATATATATATACATACATACATACATACATACATACATACATACATACATACATACATACATATTTTTAAAAGATATGTATGAAAAAGAATTCCACACCGAAGGTGTGTGTATATATATATATATATATATATATATATATATATGAATTGTTGTGTGTATACTAAATTGTTGAAATATAGAAATTGTTGTGTATATATACTGAATTGTTGGGATAAAGAAATTGTTGTGAATATGAACTGAAAATTTTAGGGTAAACATTATACAAAACACTTTACAATGTATAAATTTACATATACGTAGAAAATACTTTCATCATTAATTAGCAACAATACAAACTGACACTACTAAAAAAAAAGGAAAAAATCGACCACGAAAACCGACCACAAGTAGTCAATTTTCCCAATTTTTTTACCACAAAACCGACCAAAAAAAGTGATCGAAAAAGTAGTGGTAGCTTTTAAAAAATCGACCACAAGTGGTCGATTTTTTTAAAAAATATATATATATTTTAAAATTTATTATATTATTATTAAAATTGAAAAATTAATTTTAGATAAAAAAAAAAAAATCGACCACATGTGGTCGGTCTTTATTAAATTAATTAATTAATTTAATAAAAAAACCAACCATATGTGGTCAAAATTTTTATTAAATTAATTAATTTATTTATTAAAAACAACCACATGTGGTCGGAATTTTTATTAAATTAATTAATTAATTTAATAAAAAACCTACCACATGTGCTCAATTTTTTAAAAATTAATAAATAAATTTATTGAAAAACAAACCACATGTGCTCGATTTTTTATAAAATTAATAATTAAATTTATTGAAAAACGACCACTTATGGTCGATTTTCTGCAAAAAAAATCAAAAAACCGACCACTGTGGTCAGTTTTTCTGAAAAAAATTTTAAAAAAATAAAATTGCAAATCCCAAATACAGCATTCAACAACAACAATATACAGCAGTCTTAAGCATGAAATTTATAAGACATTTAATTCAATTTATCCTGAAATCAAAACATATAACTTGAGCATAAACATACATAACATGTCTTGAACATTCATTTTAAAAATAAAGTTTCAATCAAAATTTTCAAAACATCAGTTAATTTCTGAACTATTCTAAACTAACAATCCATAATTCAGCAAGTGATGGAACAAAACTAGGCCTTGGTCTTGTTGGTCTTGGAGGATCATTGTTATCTCTTAACATAATATTTCTTTGACTTGACCACACCGTATTTTCATAAAAGAGATGCATATCTTAATCGATGCGTAGCTACATCAACATCTGCTGAAGAAATTGGAATTCCTTCGCTCAAGTACTCCACATATCCAGCTTCAATTACACCACAATCCCTGAATGTTATGATAAAATAGAGTTAAATAAAGTTGTTCAACTACATAAATGTATTTGCTCGCATTGACAAAATATATACATATTTATACTATGCTTAAAAATCAAGAACTACGCACATGGAAAAAAGTAAATGATAGATTTTTAATTTATTGGATTTTTAATTCTAGTAAAATTGATAAAAAAAAGTTCACTTTTAAAGTCACCAAAACTCAAGCATTTTCAACTAATAAAGTCACCAACCACATCACCTCCTAAACACTAATTCACTATTAAAGTCACCAAAACTTAAGCATTTTCAACAAATAAAGTCACCAACAACATCACCTTCTAAACACTAGTTCACTATTAAAGTCACCAAAACTTAAGCTTTTTCAACTAACAAAGGCACCACCGAAACTAATTCACTATTAAGGTCACCGGCACTTAAGCATTTTCAACAAATAAAGTCACCAACAACATCACCTTCTAAACAAAAGTTCACTTTTAAAGTCACCAAAACTTGAGCATTTTCAACTAATAAAGTCACCAACCACATCACCTTCTAAACACTAATTCACTATTAAACATTTCCAAGTAACCACACTAAAACATTTTCGACTCACTGATGCACTTCTCAAGTGACCACACTTAACTATATTCAAAACACAAGTTCATAATTCAAGTAACTACATCTAAACATTCCAAGTCACTAATTCACTTCACAAGTGACCAAACTTAACTAAATTAGAAACACAAGTCCGCGTTTCAAGTACCTACACTTATGCATTTTCAAGTCACTAACTCAATTCTCAAGTGACCACACTTAACTAAATTCAAAACACAAGTCCACATTTCAACTACCTACACTTAAACATTTTCAAGTACTTATTCACTTCTCAAGTGACCACACTTAACACTAAATTCAAAATACAAGTCCACATTTCAAGTACCTTAAAAAAAAAATCCCTTTAAAGTCTACACTTGACCATTTTCAAGTGACTAAGTCACCAACCAAACCACTTTCAAAACACAAAATCCCCTTTAAAGTCCCTACACTTAACCATTTTCAAGTAACTACACCTAACCATTTTCAAGTCATGTACTAGCATTTCAAGTCGCTACACTTAACTATTTTCAATTAACTAATTCACATTTTCAAGTCACTATACTTAACCATTTTCAAATAACTACACTTCTATATGTATCCACTTTCAAGTAACTAAACTTAACCATATTCAAGTCAGTACTACACATTTTGATACAAGAACGACCAGCGACTAAGAACACACCAAAACATACATCCAAAACAGTCCACAAGTTCAAGAGAACCGAGGACCCTATGGATGACCACTCTCGGATTCACACACAATAACAAGAACACAATGTAGTGAGGTGTTTAACACCTATTTTCCCGTCAACAATCCAAACAAGATTATCAACACAAGACAAAAACAACACTATAACAACAACAAGACAGTCACGAGTACATTAACAGCAACAAGAATCCGATGGAAAATGTGATATACCTTTATCTTTATATCATAGTATAAAAAACCAAGTTGTACATATGGCAAGATTCAAATAATTAGAAACCCTATTCCTGCCACAACAATTATGAGGATTACTGTTTTCTTGCTTTATATTTTATACGAATTTAGATGATTCACTTTCAAGTTTCAACCTTTCCACTTATCCCCATAGTTTTTTCACAAGTAACACAAAATACTACTAACTTTTTTACCCAATATAAAATCAAATACTTCATCAAGAACACTGACTAAGTCAAGACGTAACCCTCATATAACAATTTCAAACACAGGTTGGAATTAGTAATCACATTAAGTGTCTCACAAAATTTATCAAAAATGCTTGCTCAAATTAACTTCAAGTCACAAAAATATGTCAAATTAATCAAGTAAAAGAGATTTTTGAGATTTTAAAAATATGAACACAGACCTAGGATGGGTTCTCGAGAACCCATCGTTGATGACTGTTGGTGTCGTTGTGGTAGCGGCTGGCGACGCAGTTTCGTTCAGAGGAAGGGCTCGGAGGCGGCTGGTTGTCGCTGTTGTGGTCGCTGGCTCGTTTATCCGGCGGTAGTTCTCCGGCGAGGCGGCGGAAGAGCGGAGGGAGGGTTGACGGCGCCGTTGGGACGACGTTTTAGTCGTTGGGCGCCGGAGAAAGGGGCGGCCATTCCTATTTTTAGAGAGGTGGGAGAGAGGAAGAGAGAGGTAGGAGAGGGGTAAACGGGTCGGATGAGAGAGAGAGAGGGATGGAGGCTAATAGGATTAGGGTTAGGGTTGAAGAGGTTTTGGTTTAAAAAGGAAAGGCATGGCTTTTGATCTCAGCCATCGGATCGAATTTTATCTACGGCTGAGATCTAGAGGGTTGAAGATTGGATCAAGAATTAAAATTGAGTCCAATTTGGCTATAATTGTAACAAGAAGGCTGAAATTATAATGGGTTAAATAAAAATTGGCTAAAATTGCAAGAAATTGGATAAAATTAGGTTAAAAGATAAATAGAATTAGGCAAAGATTTCAATTTAGGCTGTTATTTTAAAAATAGTAGTAATAAATAATAATAATAATAATAATAATAATAATAATAAATAATACTAATAATAGTGGTAATAATAAATAATAATAAATAATGACTAAGAATAATGATACATCACATACACGATTTTACTATCTCATAATAATATATACATCACATACACAATTTTACTATCCCATAATAATAAATACTATATACATCACATACACGATTTTACTATCCCATAATAATATACAAGGTAATATAATGCGACGTATTTCGTATACATACTTTGACGAGTTATCGATTAATTTGACTACCTTACATTAATATCACATCAACGTACAATATATTATTACTTCGATCGTTTCAAATCAAGGTATTCATTGTTTTTTGGTAGATTCTGCTAGTTTTTGATGTCATTATACCTTCACTACGTAATATATGTATACCTATACATACACACACATATACACATTATCTACTATATATATCAAGTTCTAAATACATACTATATATACGTACACGAGTATATTATCCCGTAATATAATGCGACATATTTCGTATACAAACTCTGATGAGTTATCGATTATTTTGACTAACATTAATATCACATCAACATACATTATATTATTACTTCAATCCTCAATTTATCATATATATGAATGAATCATTCAAAATATTTTGATATATACATTCAGTTATCTAGTTTTCGATTACTGCATACGGCACTACACGAGATATACGTATATACATATATTTAATTGTCTATCAGCTTTCAGATACGTACTATAAACATCAAATACACGATTTTACTACCCCATAAAAATATACAACATATTTTACAAATACTCAGATGAATTATCGATTACATTATCGTATGTCATTAATATACCTTCACTGTATACTATGTATATGTATATATACCTATACATACACACACATATACACACTATCGATTATATCAAGTTCTAAATACGTACTATATCTATCACATACGTACACAAGTATATTATCCAATAATATAATGCGATGTGTTTCTTATACTTACTCAGATGAGTGATCGATTAATTATATTTGATTATCTTAATACAATATTAGGTTTTGACTACATCGTTCATCAATCGATCACTAGATAATATATATATATATATATGAACGCTTGAATGCGTACTATATATATCACATCCACAATTATATTACCTTATAATAGACCGTTATCGACATCGTGTGATCAGTGTGATTTGAAAAAGATATATATATATAATTATTTCTAATGAAAATAATATATATACATATATTTGATTACATATATATAATTATTGCTCACTAAAAATTATTTATTTATTTATTTATTTATTTTAGTTCAAAAACCGACCACAAGTGGTCGGTTTTTAAAAATATCTTTTTTTTTAAAAAAAAAAAAACGACCACAAGTGGTCTATTTTTAAAAAAAAAAAAATCAAAAGAATTTTTAAAAACAATAATTAAAAACCAACCACTAGTGGTCGATTTTTTAAAAAATATTTTTTAATTTTTTTTTGAAACCGACCACAAGTGGTTGGTTTTCTTATTTTTTTTAAATTTTTTATTTATAAAATAATTAATAATTAATATAAAAATTATTGAAAAAATTATTTTGAAATTTTAAAATATAAAAGCGACCACTTGTGGTTTTTTTAAAAAAAATATTATTATTTTTTTAGAAAAATCGACCACATGTGGTCGGTTTTTTCCGACCACAATCTGTGATCGATTTTTCAGTTTTTTTTAGTAGTGTGAACGTATGTATATGTCTACATATACATAGAATTTATGAATAAATATACAGATATATTATAAGGAAGGTTAACTACTAATTTTTTGTTGGAATTAACGTATGCTAATGAACACATGGTAACATATGTGAATGAATGACAAATTAATATAGAATACACATTAGCAACCATAAATTCAACCACAAATCATATATACATAACTAAATATTATAATATACATAAGTTTTACAAGCAATTGTTTTGTGAGCTCAATTATATGTTAACTTTCGATAATGAACATGTATTTTCATAACAATATTTTGTAGTTGGACAAATGCATAACAGATATGTATATAAATACATATTAACTCCAGTTTCAATAGTAAATTATGTAGACGATACTATACTTTGGTTATACATTGAATACACTTATTAACGCAACAGTATGACCTAAATTCTTTCACATGTTTTGACTTCATGATGGCAATAGCGTGAGGACAAGGAATCTCCCACAATGCACGATCCACTTTCCAGGTCGACGATGTATCTTCTTTCAGAATCATAAACTGAGTAGATATAGGTTGAAGAAGCCTTGACCTGAATAAAAAAAGATTTAATTTTTTTTGTAACTAAATGCTTTCGACATTCATTTGCAATCCTTATTGTAACATCGGAGGACACAGCTGAAATAGACAATCATAATATGATTAGTAGTAATAACAATTTATGGTTTTTTTCATTTTGGGTTTTACAAATCTGTTATACAGAGAAAAAAATTCATATACAACATAAGATATAAAATATACATTACAACTCAATAAAGTATATATATTTCAGTCTGTTAATCAATTTGTGAATGCAAACAACGCAATACCAAAATGTTATTCTACACATATACAAAACACAGTGAATATATATGTGAATAATAGAAGACATTGCTATGTATATAACATAAACTTGTTTCCCTGCAATTTATAAATTTAGGACATCAATTAATCCAATTCGGAAAAAACAGACAATTCCATGTGCTCAACATGAAAATAATCTTTGCAAAATGAAATTTAACGTCATTCTAATATTCACGCAAATTTAAGTAAACAAATTTCATAACAAAACTAAAAATAATACCTCTTTGTGCCTGAAAAATTATTTCTGTTAAAAACAATACCTTTTTTTGTCTGAAAAAATTGATGAAATCAACCTAAAAAAAAGTCATCGATCCCACGACAATAATACTTAAAAGAATAGCAAAAAAACAATACCTCTTTCTGTTTCAATTCTCCATTGACTAGAGTACCTCAAAAGAATAGCAATATTCATCATCTTGAATTTCAATTAATTTATTTTCTTCAAAACGATCGACAAATAGGTGTTGATTTGCTTTTGTTTTGCGTTTTTTTTCCGTTTGATTTGTCTATAATGTATTTATATAATTCAAAATATGAATTTCAATAGTTGTTACATAATTTAAGGGATGCAGTAATCCACTTAATTAATTGGCTGCAAAAATTACGTCCTTAAAGGAAGGGAATCAGTTATTTCTATTTTTAACGGTAGTAACAAATTCACATATACACAGGCTGCTAGGTATATGTCGGATATCTTATGTATATTAATATGGAGAGAGAGTAAAGTAATTAAAAAAATGGGAGAGAGTGTAATTACTTTTAAAAGGATTGGTATTTATGTTATTTATACTTGTTTAAAAGGTAAGAAATTTTGAATAAAAAATCTCTTAGGTTTGTGGTTTTGTGTAATTTATCCTTCTTTAAACCAAGAGTAAACTAAGCTATAATTGCTTCTTTTTTGAAAAAAAATAAGTTAAAAATGGACCATTTTGAAAAGGTACAATGTCAAAGTATTCATCTCTTTCTTTCCAAAACTTGTCCATACGTTATAAACCCCAATTGAAAAATAGTGTGACCTGCAAAGTCGTTTATACTTTTTAGTTTTGTAAGGTTTGCAATAAAAATTGCTCATCTTAACACTTTTGAAAACTTAAAAGTTATTCCAAAAGCAAAAGCTACTCTACTACAACCAAGGAAAACTGATTTTTTTTTTTATTTTGAAGAGAAGTAACCAATTATTATATCTCTTAAGTTGATTCTACAAAGCAAATCCCAAATCTAAGCAGAAGATTTGAATATTCAGGCACTCATCCTTGTTTAGCAAAGCTTGATCCAATAAAACGAATCATAGTACTATCATTATTTATAATATTTCCTCCATCTCAATTTATGTGATGTAATTTAAATGAACATGAAATTTAAAAAATATGTGAAACACTTTACAATGTTCCAAAACTACACTTAAAAGGGACACAGGGAGTATCATTTTAGTTAGTATTTGAAGAGTAACTTATTTTTTTGTGCTTTTAACTTTTAAGCATTTTTTAAAACTTATTACTTATTTAAAACTTTTAAAAATTCGGTTCTTCTTAATTTTTTCTTATTCTAGTTCTTTTAAATGTATTTTTAGATTTTTCAAATCTTTTTAAAATTAAATTTAGTTGATTTATAATTCTTAAACTAATGAAAAAAGTATCAGTTGTCAATTAATGCTGATGACTTCCAACAAGAAAAAGTTTTACCACAAATATATTTAATAAATTTTCAACTATCAAATATTAAAAAAAATAGCGAAAAGACGATTTTGTCTAAAACAAAGATTTTTAATGAAGTGCAAAATGTTCAAATAACATTTACAAGACACTTCACACTTTTAATCCTTTTAATATTTAATATATTATAGATTATAGATAGATTTTAGATTATAGATATAGATTATAGACTTGTTGGGAAGGTAAATTTTTTATGAAAATATGTGTATATTGAATAATTGAATGTGACAATTACAAATAAATTTTATTAAATGTGATAACAGACACTTGAGATGGATTTGAGAAAATATTACTATTTTATGAAGTACATTAATATTGAATTTCTACGATCTCAAGTTAATATATTAATATAGTTGTGAAATCATATACTCTACTAAAATCTACATATATCTAAGAAATATATTCGCATAATAATTATAATAAACAACTCGATTCAACCTACAACGAAAAAGAAAATATCAGTATTCTTTTTAATATGTAATCTGTAACAAATTAATTTTTTTAACTTTAATAAGTGATTTTCGTATTACAAAATAAAGCTAGAGTGATCTTCTAAAATAAGAATATTGTTAGGTGAGCCACATCACAACAAACCAGCTTGAGAAAGCCAACTTGATTATCACAACAATAGATGTTGATGTTGGTAATACATAATTTTTAAGTTCAGATGATTACTTACAAGGGTTTCAGCTATCAAATAAAAAAAATAGTTTTAGCTAGTTTGTTTGTTTGAAGTAACGTGCACAAACAAATGACATCAAAGTACTATATTTATCTATATAAATCCTTTTTGAAATAAGGTAAAACTTAATTGGTTTAGAAGCGTTAAAATATAATGAAAATATTTCTTGTCATATATTTTAGAACTCCTAGTTTAAAAAAAAATTCTTACCATAAACTAAAGTCCTGATACCATATATTTAAGAATTCAATATTATAAAAATAATTATATAATAAATTTTTTTAAAAAAAGTAAAAAGACAATTTTGTCTATTGCAGAGTATGTTAATAAAGGACAAAAAGTTCAACCAATATTTCTAAGGTCCTTCACACTTTTAATATATTATAATTATAATATAAATATAAATTATAAATTATAAATATAGATATAGATTATTATAGATATAGATTATAGATTATAGTCTATAGATATAGATATAGATATAAATAATTACACTTCTCGCTAATTATTAATTTATAAATAACTTAATTATAAATTGTTTATACAAATTTAATGAACCTCTGATAATTAGATAAAATAATTATAAATTACGCTTCTCGCTAAATTAAATTTATAATTTAATGAACCTCTGTTCTCGCTAAAATAATGAACCTCTGATACAAATTTAATGAACCTCTGATACCAATGTTATTTAGCGAGAACATTACCTATTTTTCTCTGGTATCAGAGGTTTTATCAGAGACTATAATCTATATCTATAGTATATAGATACAAATACAAAGACACTAGATAAGATAGAACAAAATTTAGATTATTTAAAGTTATTTATAAATTAAGTTTACAAATAATTATAAACTTGTCTATTTGTATTGCAAATGTTATAAAGTTTTATTTGTATCAGAGGTTTCGCTCTGGTATCAGAGGTTCATTTATAATTTATGAAAGTTATAATTTTCATAGAGATTTGCAAATTTTCCAATAACATCAATTAAA
Source organism: Capsicum pubescens (assembly GCA_030864215.1). NCBI lineage: Eukaryota > Viridiplantae > Streptophyta > Magnoliopsida > Solanales > Solanaceae > Capsicum > Capsicum pubescens. The sequence continues at coordinate 45,833,862 of CM061543.1, forward strand.
ATTACTAAATCCTAAAATATTATATAATGCAGAATATTTTTCTACAGATAATCAGCTATATAGATATTATAGAGAAGAACAAATATCAGCTATAGGAGAAGATTTTAAAATACTAAATTTAGTAAATGCTAACTCTTTAAGACATATAAAAAATAATAAAATGATACTAATGCATGTGGGTTTAATTGTTATAGGAATAAAAGGTCTAACTAGAAAAAATTTAGGATCCAAAGTGTTAATAACAATAAATGATGATAGATGGTCAGACATGAAAAAATCAATAATAGGATTAACTGAAGTAGATATGACAAATAATGGAGGAATATTCTATATAAGTCCAGATTTTTTAATGAACTTAAAGGAATTTGGAAAAAATATTAAAATAGGAATCCAAACTAAAGGGTATGAAGAAATGAATAGTGGTAATAATTTATTAATGTGCATAGGATTTATCGGAAAATTAACTTTAAGTAGTAATACTAAATTTAAACTAAAAGTAAATGATGTAGTTGAAATAATGGGAAATAAAGGCATAAGTTTAATATAACCAATAAAAATAGACCCAGAAGTATATACAGATTTAGAATGGAATCTAAATAAATTTAATAAACCAAAAATTCTCACACCAGACTCTCATTTATTATACACTACAAGTAAAGGAGAAACTTCAGTTAGATTTACAGATTATAATTATACAACTAAAAGAAATTTAGACGATGTCGAAACAGAAAGTAATATAGAAACAGAAAGCGAATTTATGAATATAGAAATTCTACAAGAAGGTTATGAAGTAGATATGGTAATAGAAAAAGCTAATTATTTAGCAGAAGAATATAAACATATAACTTTTAAATGTAAAGGATGTCAAAAAGATGAAATGAAAATAGAAGAATGTATAAAACATTTTAAAAATTGTTTTGAAAGAAGTGATAATTTAGGATATCGAAATAATAAAGAACTATTTCTTGAAAGAAAAGATGAAGACACAATATCTGTATTAAGTTCTACAATAAGTTATAAAGAACTAGCAGAATTAGAACCAACTAGCTCGTCAAGTGCTAGCCCATTTCAACAGACAAACCCTAATCCTCAACCAATAGATTATAGCACAAGTAATGTACCTAGAAGATCAGAAATTAGGATAAATTCAGATACAGAACTTAGAGGAGATAATATAAGACCAGCAGGTAAGAGAATGTCAATAGAAGAACCAATTAAACTACAAGAAGGAGGTAGTAAAGGTAAAATTCTAAATATAGCAGCACACGACCCATAAATGTGGGATACAGTAATAGATCTATGGAAAGGAATAGTAGCAGTTGATTACTTAAGACATTATACAGAAACGGATACGGAAATAATGTACAAATATTTGGAAACCTTTTTAGGAGAATCTGCAAAAATCACATGGGAAAGTTTTAAAACAAACTGCCCATATGATTTTCAGGTTCTATTAAGTATGGGACCAAACCCCTATAATTTCATAAATAAAATGCATATGTTATTAACCGAAAAAGATCCAAATAGTGGATTATTGGCATTACAAAAAGAAGCATTAATAAAACTAGAACAACTAAGCATTTCACATTGGGTATATATAAAGAAATTTTTACAAGACTATTTTTATTATTGCTCTATAAGTGGAAACACTTTTAATGAAGAATTAGGCAAAAAATTATTTAATAAATTACCTGGAGTTTTAGGAAGAGAAATAGAAGATAGATGGTACAAAAGAGATGGTGTAGTAGCCAACCCAAACCTAAAATGGACTATAGGACATAGAACGCAACATATAATGGATATACTAACAGAAAAATGTACAAACAGACAAATACAAAAATAATTAAAAAGAAATGAAATGAATTTCTGTAAATCTGTTATATACACAATCCAAAACTATGATAAAAAACAATATAGAAAATATAAGAAGAAACATAATCAGAAACCATATAGTCGTAAACAATACTTCTTAAGAAAATCAAAAGCCAAAAAACCATGGTTAAATAGAGATAGACATGTTAGGAAATATAGAAATGATAGAAATTATAAAAATAAATTAGAATGCTATACTTGTGGAAGCATAGACCATTTATCTAATGTATGTCCTAAAAGAAATAATAATAGAACTAGAAATTCTCAATTAATAGAGGATTTCCAAGAAACTTTACTAAATGTAGACGAATATATATCAGATACAGAAAGCATATACTCAATAATAAGTATTGATATAAATGATAAAGATAATTCTAAATCTGATTCTTCAGAATTAGAAGAAGATAATTTAGTAAATGAATTAGGACAGGAGATAGAAGATCTAGACTTAAACAATCTAGTAATCAATAATTTAATGAATGTCACTCAAGAATGTGTACATGAATTCCAAAGAAACAAAGGTTTAGATAGTAATAGATGTCGTATATGCAATTGGTATCCAAGTAAAGACAATAGAGCTAAATGCAAAAAATGTTATTTAGAAGCTTGTATAAACTGTATAGAAAACACTTTAAAGATAAAAATAGAATCAGAAATAAATAGCGAACAAAAATATACAAATAATCAAATCTTAAATTTAAGAGTATCAACTCTACAAACCCGAGTAATTAATCTAGAACAAAGATTAACCATCCTAGAAAAAGAAAAAATTAAAATCACTATAGAAGAATCAGATACACAAGAAGCTATACATTTAGAAAAATTAGAGGCAGAACTTATGAATTTGGAAGATAATGACACTAGCCTAATATGCAACGAAGATAAAGAATTCTCTACTATAAAAGTATTAGTAAAAATTAAAATTGAAGACATAGAGATAGAAACTTTAGCACTAGTAGATCCCGGATATACTAGTTGTCTAATTAATAAAAAAATAGTACCATAACATTTACTAAAAATACTGGAAAGACTTATAACAGCTACCCAAATGGATGGATCACAAAATATCTATAATTATTGCATAGAAAATGCACAAATAAGTTTTTTAAATACATGTAATAAATTCTACAACCCAATTTATAATGTTAATAGAATATTAGCAAGGGATTTAAACATAGGATCAGACTTTGTTATAGGACTATGTTTTTGTATCCAAAATAAAGGAGGATGTCTCTTAACAAGAGATGGAATAATGCTTTTTAAAAATTTAACTTATACACCGGTACAAACCATAACATTACCAACAGTATATAGAACATTAAAAATACATAAAAAGAATTTTTCTAAATCATGTTGCGAAGATTGTCAAAATAACCAATGCCAAAATAGCAACCTGTTAAAAGAAAACAAGAATTTAGAAGATAACTTAGAAGATTTTAAAAATTATACTCTACTTAATGCAGAAGGGCAAGAATGCTTAAAAGACATAGAAAAAGACTATACTTTATTAAACATTGAAACTCAATTTTACAACTTTAAAAAAGGAATAAACACAATAGGAATAATAAATAATCTGAAAGACTTAGACAATGTAATAGCAATTTTAGATAAAATAGAAATAATAGGAGAAAAACCTTTAGTACATTGGGATGCTAACGAAATAATGTGTAAGTTAGATATAATTAACCCAGAATACACCATAAAGACAACATCAATAGAAGCTAATAATGAAGATATAGAAGAATTTGAAAAACAAATTAAAGAATTGTTAAAATTAGAAGTAATTAGAAGATCAACATCTAGACACATATCAGCAACATTGGTGGTAAGAAATCATAGCGAGCAAATCAGGGGAAAAACTCGTATGGTAATAAACTATAAAAGACTAAATGATAACACCAAAACAGACGCATATAAGTTACCAGATAAAAGTGAGTTAATTAATAGAATACAAGGTAAAAAGATATATAGTAAGTTCGATTGTAAATTCGGGTATTGACAGGTAAAAATGCACCCAGATAGTATAGAATGGACAACATTCACCTGTCCAGAAGGACATTATGAGTGGCTTGTTATGCCATTCGGACTAAAAACAGCCCCACCCATTTTTCAGAGAAAAATGGATGATATTTTTAGAGATTATAAAAACATTGTATTAGTATATGTAGATGACATTTTAGTATTTAGTAGAGATATGCAACAACATTTAGGACATTTACAAACGGTTTTTAGACTATTTATCAAACATGGAATAATAATTAGTAAAAAGAAAATGAAACTATGTAAAAAACATATTAATTTTCTAGGAATAACTCTAGGAAATGGGAGGATTAACTTCAACCTCATATAGCCAAGAAGGTATTAAAAATGCCAGATAAATTAGAAAATACTAAAGACCTACAATTTTTTTTAGGATTAGTAAATTATGCAAGAAATTTTATTCAAGACTTAGGAAAAATAGCTGGACCTTTATATGCTAAAACTGGAAGCAAAGGTCAAAAATATTTTAATAATGAAGACATTAAATTAGTCCAACAAATAAAGGAAAGAGTAAAACATATTTCAGACTTAAAAATTCCACTAGAAACTAATTACTTAATTGTTCAAACAGATGGAAGCAAATTAGGATGGGGAGCCATATTAAAAGCAAGACCTAATAAATATAGTGATAAAAATGAAGAAAAAATCTGTGCATATCAGAGTGGACAATATAAAGAAAAAGGAAATATACCTAGCATAGATTTAGAAGTATTAGCTATAATATATGGTTTAAACAGTTTTAAATTGTATATCTTAAATAAAGCAGAAGTTTTAGTAAGAACAGATTGTGAGGCAATAGTTAAATTTAGTCAAAAGATAAATGATAAAGCTAGTAGTAGAAGAAGATGGTTAAATTTTATGGACACTATATCGGTATATAAAAATATTAAAGGAAAAGAAAATAAATTAGCAGATAAATTAAGTAGGTTACAATTAAAAACAAAATCTGTTTAACAGGCTAATATTTGTTTCAGCATGCGACCAACTAATCAACATGAAGCAGACAAAGGCAAGGGAATAACGTCTTCCTCGTCTCAAGACATTTATTTTCAGACAATGCTAGGGAACGTTAGATTTCGACCCCAAAACTCTATCGAACTCCAAAACTCTATGCAATCACTGAAGAGAATAGACTTTGGGCCTTTTAATTTAATCGCTTTCCCACCTAGTAATTATTCTTTTAACTTAAGACCAGAACATATTTTAGATAGACCCCAAAAATGCCTAATAGACAATTTATGGATAACACACCATAAACCAGACCATAAACATTTTTTAGCCGCCATGAATGCTTTATGTCAATATATATCAGATAAAAGTAAGCCTAGATTTAAATATTATGTAATTATACATGGTAAGACAAACAGAATTTTTCAGACATGGATAGAAGTACTAGACTCTATAAGTGGTATAAAAAATCCTCTTTACAAAGGTTTCAATGATTTTTCTGAAGCTTCTGATTATGCAAGAGGACACCTAGGACCTAATTTTTTCTTATCTCCAACATTAAGACAAAATCCTAACCAGATTCCTCAGTACAATATCCAAAAAGACTCTGGTAAAATAATTTTCTGTGATCATTGCCACTCTATGACCGAAGTCTTCAAGAGATTAAATCTTCAAAAGGAGGCTCTTATTACAGAAATTTCTAGACTCATGGAGCAAATACAGACTTTACAAGACAAACTGAGTAAATTTCATACAAGAAAGACTAATGCCAGTAATCAGACTCAGAGTTCTCCATCTCCACAAAAAATGAATGAGAAGGGTGTGCATTCCCCCTCTGAATGCTCAGAAATCCACTGTACCGGATGTTGGTGCAGCTAGTCCGGCTCAAACGGTAACCAATAAAGACAAATCAAATCCGTTAAGGGCTGTCACTTTGCCAAAAAGTGAAGATGATGCAGGACCTTCATCAAAACCTCATAAGACTAGTACCTTAAAAAAGACATTAACAGCAAAAAGGAAGAACAAACAAATTGAAATTATTGTAAAACAGACATTAGAAAAATTCTTTAATAGCCAAGAACAAGATAAGCATATGGATAATAAAGACAAGCCAAGTACAAGTACAGATAGAGTAGTTCCAGACATGAATAGTACAGACGTTAATATTCCAAGATCATCAGACGAAGAAGATGATATATTTGAAGACAGTCTACTCCAAGATGCTCAGGATCCCTATGAAGATGATGACTCTGGAATGAGTTTCGATACCATAGCCCTGCACAACTTGGACACATAAGCAGACAAAGACAAGTAATAAAGGAGATTGATACTATAATTGTAATTATGATAAGAGTGCCATGGGGGTATGCCCACTTTGAGTCTTGTAATTAAGTCTGTGTCAGAGTGAGTGCTTCCTTTATCATTACTTTCAAAAAGAAAGAAAAACTGTTGAACCACGCATCAGGAAAAGAGAAATAATAATGCATGTGACGATGGGGCTCAATGTGTACCCGACCTGCATTATTAAAGAATCTTATCCTTATCTGTCGGTCATATTGTCAAGGCCACGTAGTTTGATCCTAGTCCACTCTTTTTTTCTTATTTCAGTCTATATAAGACTTGTAACTTAGTAGAAGAAGGTAGATCGAAAAAAACCTTAGAACCTGAACCTCTCAACAAACTTTTCTATGTATAAATCTTCCTTTTCCAACCAACTTTTCCTCTGGGTGTAAATCAAAGTTTGTAATATAAGGCAGTTGAATAAAAAAGCTTTCAGTTTTCCAACGTCTTTAGGGGATTCCCGAAAGGGAAACCTCTATCCTAGTTACTTCATGTAAGTTCTTATTTATTTTTCCCCTCCAAAAATATGTTTTGTTTTAAGAAGTCTTAGATGTTTATATTTTAAATATGTTCGTCATGTAAATTAAAAGGTTTTGTTTAAATTCATTACCCTCAGTATATGGTTAACCTCTTAATTTCTTAATAACAACGATGGATTAACCTGTAAATTCCTAAAAATTCTGGCCTTGATAGTCCGACATGTCTGCAGACTAGACGAGGGACAAATGTTAGTTGCCAAATGAAGTTTCGGGGTGTGGTTAAAGAAGTAAGTTGTTAAGAACATAGATTAAGAGGAAGAGATAAACGGGGTAAAATAAAAAAAATAAAAAAAATAAATATATATATATATTTAAAATTGGGGAAATATAGAATACAAGAATGATAAACGTGAAGAAACAACGGGAAAGAGGGAGAACTGAGTAGGATTTTTTACAACATTTGATTTTAAAAAGTGCATCTTATTACATCTTTATATATTTAAAAATCTTAAATTGTCGATTGAAATATCTTTATCCTAACTATTTTATATTTATTGAAATATCTTTATAATTTTTATCTAATTATTTTATTGGTATCAATAAATATAAATATAAATTATAAATTATAAATTATAAATATAGATATAGATTATTATAGATATAGATTATAGATATAGATTATAGATTATAGTCTATAGATATAGATATAGATATAGATATAGATTATGTACGGATTTCTTCCTCTATTACTGAACAAACAGTTTTGGAGAGTGTAACCTTTAGGCTCTTTCGTATTCTTGATTTACTATTTTACTCAATTTACTATTTTACTCAATATAGGAAGCTAATGTTATATTATCCACATTGCATCTTACAAATGATATTAATGAAGGAAATGGATCATTATCTCCTTACATATTTTTGAATTATCTTCATCTTTGATAAACTAACTTTTGAAATTGAATAAAGGCGATGGTTCATTTCTTAAGGTTAATTAGGTGACATTTGTCTCCATCTATGTAGTTTTGATTTCAAAATCGGTTGAAGTCTTAAATTGTGTTTTACTTTACTAAGCATCACAATTTCTCTCAAAGTTTATATAACAATCATGTGCGGATATGTGTGTGGATGGATGTTTCTGCCAAAAGAGGTCCAGGTAGATGGCCAACCTAAAAAAGCAAAGGAGTTGCTTTACAATCCACTACAATAAACAATTGTAAACAAATACTAGTCTAAATAAATAAAGTAACTACAGAAAGACGCAGATTAAACATTACATATTTCCACTTACGAACATAAGACAGTTTTTCTTTAGGAAAATTGGTGGAATCCCATTGTTCCCGTATTATGTTCCATTAGTAAATTCATTATTAGGTTTTAAATCAGTCCAAAATATTCTTAACTATTGTTTCCTTTTGGATTAAATCTATACAATTAATTTCCTCAAAAGATTTCACACCAAGAAGAGACCTTACACTTTATATGTAGTTTTCGATCTTTTCAGCTGCTGATGTGAAGCTTTGTTCGCACACTAACAATTAATTGGGCCATTATTAATTTATTTTTGGCATAGTACAATAATATCCCGGCTACAATTAGAGTTTGGAGTGTCTTGAGCAAATTAACAAATACTAATATTTGTAGATGCGTGTGATACTGTACGTACATGAAAATTAACTTTAGTTAGCAATTTTTCTTTTTCCAAATCCTGGTTCATAATAGTAATAACAATAGTACAGGGTCTGAATCAATCATCTTGGACTGTGCAAAATGCATATGAAGATATATCAGTCAGCTAATTAAGAAATATCTTGGGTACAATTCATTTTTCTTTTATTAGAAGAAACAAAAATAAGTGCGGACGTCAGTCACCTTTAGCGAGTTTCTCGAAGACGTTAGGACATGAGATTTTTTGGGATGAACAGTTCCATATATGACTTGAATACATGAAATTCGTGACTTTATTATTTTGTTATTGTGTTAATAAGAAGTTTATAATAGTTTTGATGAAGAAAAGACTCCAGCAGGTTAGTATGTACTCGGTTAATAGAAGGTAATACGCGAGAATCCGTTCCTATAAGTGGCAAATGCCTAGTATAAGATCTAACTTTCATATTAGCTAGGGGCTAGGCTTTTCGTACACCAGAAGATGTCATGTGTTGTATAGCTAGCCTCTTCTGGTTCTATTGTTGGAGCGATGTAATCACCCAATAAGTGTTTGTATCGAGGTCAGACCTAGCCCCCTTCGAAATCTTTTGCTAATACAAAACAACCCAGAAGAATCTTATTCCTGTTAATTAATTTTACAGTCTCTTGGGCTGAAAGGAAAAAATGATTCTTATCTTGCTATTCTACTCCATGTTTAACTTGTATACTTCAATCTTCAATTTTATCTTTTCTGATCTTCTAGAATAGCAAAAGGTAACAAGTAGTAGGCAATCAAATTAAAAGAGAATTAAGAAACTTGTTGATGCAAAATTTCAGGACTTAAGCCTTGAATGTCTTACAGGATGAAACGAATAATTAGCTTAGGGGTATCATCACATTTAGAAACTGTTTAACATGATTTTCTTTTCGATACTCTCTTCTATAACATTAAGCAAAAGCAGAAGGTTCTCGTCTCAAATCTCTGTAGAATCGAGAAATGAATTCATCAGCTTTCTCATTTACTTGGCTCATCATGTCACCCTCATCTGCTCCATCTCTTAAAGGGAAAGGAGAGTCAGTGATCCTTAATTGCCTCACTGTAGGTGTCCTCCCGAATCCAGGCAAAGCAGGTGATGCCGTTTCACTCTGTATCATCTCCAATGCCTTAAAGACAGCAGCATTTATCATTGAAACATCTTCGTGCTTCTCAATGACATGGGCATGGTGACTATGCTTATTAATGCGTTTGTTGAGGTGGAATGGGAGATGAAAAGCTGGGCTGTTACTGCAGCTGAACTCGTAAAACTCCTTCGACGTTGATTGGTGTCCCTGATTAATAGTATTATTATTGCCCTGGAACATGAGATTTTGAAAGGCGGCTTTGCCAGCAATTTTGCCACGTTTCATTAATAAGTTGAGATCGAACATTAGTTTTCTCTTTGACGATAATCCATTTCCCAACATGAAGTACGCCACACGGACTATCTTCCAGAACTTTTTCGCTACAACTGGCAATTTTTGATCCATTTTTTTCTGTCTAAGCTAAGTACGCTCTGTATATTCTCGTGCAAGATTTTTATTTTTTGGAATGTGAGATTTTGTTGGTTGGTTCACATAAGAAGGAAAGAGATCGATGAAAGAGGAGATTGAGTTGGCAAAGAATTGTGGTTTTATGAGAAGCAATGAGTGGTATATATAGGGGGCTTTTCATACAGAGGAAGAGGATACAGTGAAGTAATCTATATGTTTAAGTTTCGTATAAGATGACACGTTTGGACACGGGACCACGTATATTTCGAGTTGATTCAATATTCTATTTCTTTAATTATTAGAGAGCGAACGCTTGAGTGAAAAGGCTACGAGGTCGTGATTTTGTAGTTCTAGCTTTAGGATTGTCCTTTTAAGTCATTTTCACCCATCAAAAGATATTTCCCAATTTTTCCTCTCCTTTCACGTGGATTACAAATTTGAGGCTTATGGTATTGGGGGTGTCAAACATGCGGCTTGAGTTGTATAATTAGGCCGGTTAAAACAACTTCAATCACTAATAAGCGAGTGACTTGTTAAGTTGTTCAATGATTATTTGTTTTGAGATGAATTAAATCAAAATAAATTATACAGTGAATCATAATTCAACCTGCCCAACTCTTATTAAGTTCTAAATTTGTTTGTTTGTTTCTTATTATCTAAAAAACAAAAAAATCTTTTTAGTTCCTTTTAATTACTTGTCACATTTCGCTTTACGAGAGTTAATTTGACTAATTTTCAAAGCTAAATTGAATTAGTTTTCTAGCAAGAATTGATAAGTAGGGAAGATGGTATGAGTAGATATACCAGATTAGTAGATGGTCAATTGATGGTTCTGCGTTTCTTTTTCCTGTTTCGTTGGTATGTAGTATAGACAATTGGTTGTAAAAGGATGGAGATGTTCGGGCTCTCAATAATACAGTTTGTTCAACGAAAAAAAAATTAAAATTTAAATGTTTGAAAATTATATGAAAAATACTACTCGTATATGTTAAAACCCTTCTCATATTAATTTGATGTAAATGTTGATCGAAGTTTATATAAATTGTGTTGAAATTAATAGAGAAACACACCACACCACAGATTCACATAAACCAACAACGGAATATGAGAGCGAAAAGGTGTGTACCTTTGTCCGCCATTGCTTACATGTAACTGAAGACGATAACGGAATATGAGAGCGGAAAGGTGTGTACCTTGTCCGTCATTGCTTACACGTAACTGAAGACAAACTAGGCTGAGTCTTCCTCTCCTGTGCTTATGAGAGATGACAACTTATGGGAATACGTCTTATGTTAAAGACAAGAGAGGGGACCTAACCTTATATTTATAGGTTTAAAAGCCTTAACCTAGTGCACCCCCATTATGGGCTCACATGTCTACTACAGACCTACACTATTATCAGCTCACACCAATAACATGAAATGGATACAGACCCATATGGAATCCGCATGAATACACGGCCTGTGTCTTGTACGCCAACTAATAACATCAGCCCGTTTTACTTTAATGTAATAAAAGTTAATGTTAAGTCCACATAAAATAAATAATTCTAACATTCTCCCACTTGGACAATGTTAACTTTTAAAGAAAAGTTTTGGAAATCTTATTTTTATGAAAATGACTCTCGGGCTGAATAGACAGTGGCCATAAATATTTAGTGGTGGAAAGCCATCTCCAACATAGTTCAGTCAAGCAAAACATCACTGTTGAACTGCAGTAGTACTTGCATCAACCAACGATACACGACCACTCCACAATTACTAACACTGAAGTTTTGTAGACATAAACCAAATGATGTGGTAGTGTAGCAAGAAATAGCCAACATGGACTCCAAATCGAGGCTATTTCATTGTTAGTCCTTCAAACGATTTTTCATATCAACATGTACGCTTAAAATCAACATGCGTATCATAGAAAAATCGTCACCGCAATTTTCTGTTACAACATGTGCGAGCACTAAAACAACATATGTTCCACCGAAAAATTTGATTTTCAAGGTTCAACACGTGCAACATATTACATGGTGCAACAACCACAAAATCCACAAGGTAGAATGATATACCATATATGTCTAAAAAAAAAGATCTAATAAAACAACAATATGATCTTATCAATATGAGACATAACCAACACGTAAGGCAAAAAGTCTTAATATAATAAAACAATATTAAAGTGTGCACAATAATAATCAACAACATAAATGATAGTAAAATCTATCATAACATAAATGTCAATTCAAGAGATCACCATAAGCCCGAAACAATAAGGTGAATAGTCTAATGACAAATGAATAATAATATTAAATACTCCCACTAACCCAACAAATCAAATGACTTAACAACACTCATATTTTGAACATGTTGCATAAAAACTATGGGTCTTAACCCTTTGATTAGTGGATCAGCAAGCATTAAATCGGTAGGTATATGTCCAATCACAATATCCTCTCCTTTAAACATATCTTTCACAGCCAAATATTTTATTTTCATATGCTTAGAAGCTGAAGAAGATTTATTATTTTTTGAGTAAAACACAGCTGCCTTGTTATCACAATAAATTTTCAAGGGCCTAGAGATGGAATCAACTACCACAAGCCCTGAAATAAAATTATTAAGCCAAATGGCTTGTGTAGCTGCACCATATAACAAGCTACGGATTTTGCTTGCACTGTGGAAGATGATGGAAGAGTTTGCTTCACACTCTTCTAAGATATCGCACCCCCTGCAAACATAAAGATAAAGCCATAAGTGGACCTCAAATCATCAGGACAACCAGCAAAGTGTTAGTCTGTGTAACCAATTACCTCAAGGTCGTCTACCCTTTTGTACACTAACATATAATCTCTTGTCTTCTTCAAGTACCTCATTACTTTCTTAGCAACAACCCAATGACTTCTTCCTGGATTAGTTTGATAACGTCCAAGAGCATTGACAATGAAAGCAATAGCAGAATGAGTGCAAACTTGTGCATACATAAGACTTTCAACAATACCTGGATAAGGCATATCTTTCATAAAATCTTTCTCAAGATCATTTTTGGAACACAAGTCTAGACTTAACTTATCACCTTTCACCACAGGGACATCACCGGACTTTCAATTTTTCATTTTTTTTTTCAAAATACGATCAATATAGGCCTTTTATGAAAGCCCCAATAACTTACGAGATTTATCTCGTCGAATCACAATGTCTAGAACAAATGATGCCTCTCCTAGATCTTTCATATCAAATATTTTGTCCAATAAATGTTTATTTTCATGCAACAGTCTCAGATTATTACTAGCAAGTAAAATATCATCAACATAAAGAGTGAGAAGGATGAACTTACTCACACTGATCTTGAGATATATGCAATGATCAATCTTGTTCTCCACAAATCCTATAAAAGTGATAATTTCCTCAAACTTCACGTACCACTATTGAGAAGTTTTCTTCAAGCCATAAGTAGATTTCTTCAATTTACACATAAGATGCTCACTGCCTTTACCAACAAAACCTTAGGATTGTTGCACGTAAACCTCTTCATTAAGATCACCATTAAAAAAAGTTGTCTTTATACCCATCTGATGTAGCTCAAGATCAAAATGGGTTACCGATGTCATAATGATCCTAAAAGAATTCTTAGATGACACTGGTGAAAAAGTTTTATTGTAATCAACCTTTTCTCGCTGTGTGAATTCCTTAGCAACTAATCTCGCCTTGAATCGTTCAACGTTTCCATTTGAACCCTTCTTGGTCTTAAAAATCCATTTACCTCCAACAACCTTCTGGCCTTTAGGAAGCTCTCAAAGCTCTCGTACATCATTTTTACTCATGGATTTTATCTCTTCAGACATGACATCAAGCCACATCTTTGATTGAGCACATGATAAAACTTCAGAAAAGCTTACAGGATCAATAATGTCACCTTCAACTAGGTATACTAAATAATTATCCGATAGCGACGATCGTCTTGATCTACTTGATCTTCTTAAATTCTAAACCTCTTAATCAACAACAGCAGGTGCCTAAACCATTTCTTCAATAATAGGCACCTGAATTTCTGTAGGTACAAAGTCATTAACTTGCCCATGTCTATGAGGTTCATCATGTATAGGTGCAGACACAAATGATTCTGAGTTAATAGTAAGAGGAATTCTGACAGCTTCAATACTTTCAGTTAGCCCATGAGCAATATGCTGAGAACAATCCTTATCTGCAACATCAAATTCAAGAAATTTTGCATTTTGAGATTCAACTATTTTGAGAGCAATCCTTATCTGCAACATCAAATTCAAGAAATTTTGCATTTTGAGATTCAACTATTTTTATTCTCCTTGTAGGACAGTAAAATCTATATCCTTTAGAATGAGCTGGATAAACAATGAAAAAATAATGCAAGATTCTAGGTTCAGTTTTCTTTTCTGAATGATTATATATCTTTGCCTCCGCAGAATATTCCCAAACTCGAAAATAATTTAAACTAAATTTTCTATTAGTCCACAACTCAAAAGGGATTTTAGGGACTGACTTGGAAGGGACACGATTAAGAATATACATGGAGATTTTAATAGATTCACCTCAAAGGAACTTAGGTAAGTTAGATCTACTCATCATACTTCTCATCATATCTTTTAAAGTACGATTTCGCCTTTCGGCTACACCATTTTGGCCAGGACTGCAAGGCATGGTGTACTGGGAAACTATGCAACAATCTTGTAGATATTTGGCAAAGGGTCCCATCTGTTTTCCAGTCTCAGTGTATCTACCATAGTATTCACCCCGACGATCAGACCTCACTATCTTAATGACATTTCCCAGTTGTTTCTCTACTTCAGTTGTAAACACTTTGAACATTTCAAGAGAATTTGATTTTTCTTTAATAAGAAAAACATAATCATACTGAGAAAAGTCATCAATAAAGTGATAAAATAACTTGAACTACGTATTGTAGTAGAATACGGACCACTTATATTTGTGTGAATGATTTCCAAAAAATTAGAACTACGAGTAATATTCTTTTTTCTTGTTTTAGTGAACTTTACTCTAGTGCAATCAATACATGTTCTTATGTCCCCAAAATCAAGAAAAGATAAAATATTAGACTTAATCAATCTATCAACTCTATCTTTAGAGATATGACCTAAACGCCTATGCTACACCATGCCCGATTTTTTATTTGAAATTAATCGTTTAGACCCAATAATTTCAAAATTAAAAGAGTTGTATTCAAAATCAGAAGTCAAGAAAATTTTAAACAAATCGTCGGATAATATTCCATGAACAACAACTTGGGAGTTCAAAAGCAAATTAATTTTTTCATTAAGAAAACTAAAACCATAACCAAATCTGTCTAAAACTGAAATAGAAATCAAATTTCGTTTAAAAGACGGTACATAAAGAGTGTTTTCAAGAACAAGCTTATAGCCAGTTTCTAAGTCTAAAACTATAGTTCCTATGAACTCTACTTCAACTTGAACATCTGTGGCGACTCTAATTCTTGACTGCGTTTTCTTTGACTTTCTTTTATTTTTGAACCCCTGTAAGAAAATGGCAACATGAGCAGTAGCTCCACTATCAAACCACTAAGAATTAATAGGGACCTCTACAAAGTGTAACTCAAAACAAACAAGAGTTAGGTGATTACCTTCTTTTGACTCCTTTTTTATCCAAGAATGAAATTTGGTGCAATCTCTCTGCTTGTGATCAGGTTTCTTACAAAAAATGCAATTTTTTTTTCTTAAAAATCATGTTATTGATCCCAGAATAATCAGTCTGATCTTTACCATGCCTTTTATTGTCCTGACCCTTCTTAAAAGTATGATTATTAGATCTTTCAAACTTCCTAGGTCCCTTGCTAGAGCTTGCTTTGGAATCATGAGAAGCTAACATGGCAACCTCACCCTTCTCCTTTTTAATTTTTTCCTCTTTAACAACACATTTAGAGATGAGATCATTGAATGACCAAGATTCATCCTGAGTATTATAGGCAGTTTTCATTTGGTTAAACTCAGAAGGTAAAGAGTTAAGGGCAGAGTGAATAATGTAAGTATCAGGAAGAGTTATTTCAAGAGTTTTCAATTTGGACTAAATATGGACCATCTTAAGTATCTAATCTCTAACATCCCCAGTAAAGTCATACCTCATCCCTGCAAGTTTATTCATTAGATCTCCAGTCTCAACCTTATTGGATATAAGATACCTTTCTTCCACTAGGGCAAGAAACTTTTTGGCATTGGTAGTTTTAGGCAAGTCACTTTTGAGGTGCTCAACAATTGACCTCCTAAAGGCAAGGATGCATAGCCTATTAGATCTTTCTCACCTAGCATAAAGTTCTTTTTCAGCAGCTGTACTAGAATCAGTGAGAGGTGAAAGCTTATCCTCACGCAATGCTTGATCTATGTCAGTCATGCCCAAAGCAAATTCAAGATCTTCTTTCCATCGCTTAAAGTTAAAGCCCGATAGAACCACAACTTCAACATTTTTATTGTTCAAAACTGTTCACAACACAACATGAATAAATTTATCATAAAATCAAGGCATACAAATAATAATTTTATCACAACGATGAGTCCCGCAGCATCAACAAGTGGCCCTCCTTTGGGCTGGGCAAAAAAATATTTTCAATATTAGAAACATATCCTCTTTGGGTAGATAAATTTATTAAAGGGCAAAATTCAAAAATAGCATACTTATCCCCTTAATTATGAGTTTTATAGCAACAGTTTCATAATTACATAATATAACAAGTTATATTTTGTATTTTTGCAAACTGTTGCTACAAAAATACAAATACATATGATTTTTACCGCCCTTATGATCGATATGTATTTTGTATTTTTGCAAACTGTTGCTACAAAAATACAAATACATACAAATACAAATGCTACAAAATGTGATTTGATAAAAGTGTTGCTATTTTTTGTAATTTAATACTTAAGTGTGCTACTTTATGTATTTTTTTCTTTATTAAAATCAAAATATTTTCACATAATGTGGCTCATCACAATACTAATTTAAAACACATAATAAATCTCCTTTGGGTAGATCGTTGTATGTTCTAACTTAGTGATATTCCTCGAAATGGATTAAACAAGTCTCATAAAGTAAAGCAAATAGGTCACTTTGGTATACACTATTTACCCTAATTTATAAAATAAATTCCATCTTAGGAATTCAATATGCCATTGCTTAATTTGCTCATGTGACATAGCATGTAACCACACAATTAAAAATATTATAAATAAAATTAACACTTTATCACCGAGAAACGCAGCGAAAAAGAAAATTAAATTAGTGATAATATTAAACAAATTTCAAAATTAATCATGTTGAGGTTCTCGAAAAATACATCATAGTATTCAGTCATAGGATTAAAGATCTATGTGAAAAGCTCTGATATCAAGTGTTGAAATTAATAGAGAAACACACGACAGATTCATATAAACCAAGAACACCTATAAGTAACGGAATATAAGAGAGGAAAGGTGCGTACCTTTGTCTGTCATTACTTACACGTAACCGAAGACGAACTAGGCTGAGTCTTCCTCTCCTTTGCTTATGACGACTGACAGCTTATGGAAATACGTCTTATGTTAAAGTTAGGAGAGGGGACCTAACCTTATATTTATAGGCTTAAAAGCCTTAACCTAGTGCACCACCATTATGGGCTCACAGGTCTACTATAGGCCTAAACTATTGTCAGCCCACACCAATAATTATAACATGAAATAGATACAGGCCTATATGGAATCTGCATGAATAGACGGCCTGTGTCTTGTCCACCAACTAATAATATCAGCCCGTTTTACTTTAATGTAATAAAAGTTAATGTTAAGTCCACATAAAATAAATAATTCTAACATTTTGATTTTTTAGAAGAAAAATGTGACAAGTAAAAGAAAACGGCGGGAGTATTTGAACTTCAAAGTTTCTTAGCTAGTAGGGAAACATATATAACGCCTGTCAGGCAAAGATCGATCCAATTAAATGAGTAGAGTTGGATAAGTCGTTTATGGTACCGTTTTACTTAAAGTGTCCCAAAATTATTTTGCAATTCACTATTGGATTAAAGTATAAATAACATAAATATCAATCTTTTTGGAGTAATTATACTCTCTCCCACTTTTTTAATTACTTTACTCTCTCTATCTATTAATATACACAACATAACCGACATATACATAACATTCTATGTATATGTTGGAATTTTTGTAATATGATTAGGAAATTGAGATTTTTTGTAATATTGGAAACATAAGTTGTGTATTTGTGTAATTTTTAGTAGATTAAATACTTATAAATTAGGGGAACACGATAATAGCCATAACCCATATTGAATAATGACGGACGCAAGATTTAAAGATAGTGGGTGCTTAAAAAATTTTTTAAAAAAAATTCACCTCAATGAGGTTTGAGTCCGGGGCGCATCTAGTGAAAAATCTTAAAGTCAACCTAAATATCAATACACCCAATCAACTTTTTGTTTAGTGGGTGTTTTTATATATTATATATCAATTTTTATATATTTTCTATGTAATTTTATCTATTTCACGTTGAGTTTAGTGGGTGTCGGAGCACCCGACGAATGAATGTAGGTCCGCCCTGCTGAATATGCAGTTCTTTTACAAAAATTGCTTTTTAATTTTTCTATATTTTCAATAGCTTATTATCTATTTGATTATATATAAAAATATAAACTCCTTCCTCTATGATTGAGCCCTACTTTTAGAGAGTTGTGTCCTTTAGCCACCCACCTACTTTTGTCCTCTTTTTTCGTGGCAGACCATAAAAGAGAAGAACTTGCACGAGCATGAGAAAAACATCAACACCATGGTGTGTATGGTACGAAGGAAAATGTTTTATTAAGAAGATATCTAGTTTCTTACCTTTTTTTTTCTGTAAATAATTTTAAAAATATCATTCTAAAAGTATTTGTAAATAATTTGTACAAATATTATGAGAGGTTGGAGTGTGAGGTTGGCGGGATGGGGCTACAAGAATGAGGGTGAAGATGAAGTGTGTTTGGAGTGGAGAGGCTACAATCAATGTGGAATATCACTTTTACGGAACCTAGTTTTCCTCCTTCTATGAACTCATTTTCCTAGAAACATTATTTTTTAAAACAAAATTGACCAATCAAGAAAATAAAAAATGATTTTTGAAAATATGGAAGGAATTATATTTATCAAAAACAATTCAGAAAATATGACCAGCGAGTTGGATGTAATGAAACAATCATGGAAATCACATTTCTAAAAATGCAAAGAACAATATAGAAAATATGACCAAAAGTTCAAAAAAGTAAAATGCAAAGAACAATATAGAAAATATTACCAAAAGTTCAACAAAGTAAAATTCAAAGAACAGACAGAAATATGATCAGAAGTTCGAAGAGGTAAAAAATCGCCCACTGTGGGGCTCGAACCCACGACCACAAGGTTAAGAGCCTTGCACTCTACCAACTGAGCTAGACGGGCTTATTACAAAATTTGCGAGTAATATATTATACCAATAATTATGATTTCTGTGACCGTCCCTTGGAACACGGTGCTCTTGGAACTTTCTATTTGATTGTATCAAAACCAAATGAATTAGCATTTTCGTCTTTTACATTTAATAAGTCATGAACTAGATCAGAATCATTTTCAAGCCATGAGCTAGATCAGAATCATTTTCAACTAGTCCATAAGAAGTGATATGATGAGGAGTGTCTCTGTACATCATCCTGAGATCCAAGTTCATGCACTGATTTACTAGAAAAAATGTCATGGAGCTTATGCTTATGTGCTTTGTGTTTGCTTATTCATGATTAGTCAATCAAATTCATAATTTTAACCAGATTATCAATTAAGTAATCTTTATTACAGAATTTACTAGTAATTATTTCCTGTTTTCTAATTGAGTATGACTGACACTATCTTTTTGTTAGTCTATTTTATTTATTTTTTTAAAAAAATCACCTTTTTTTATTTGAAAATAATTTAACTTTAAACTTCTATTCTAATCACTCACTCTTTCGAAAGGAATGCCACATTCTTTACTAGAAACTTTATAGACACAAAAATGTTGTTGCATATTTAAGATCATAGATTTTAAAAATCTTCTTTTTCTTAATGTTATGCTGACTCAAACTATGTCATACAAGAATTAGAACAGAGTTACTGAACCTTGTAACTCGTGTTGAAACTTGAAAGTGATCTAATTGTGTTAACAAAATCTGCACCTACAATGAACATAACTTAAAACCCAATTACAATTGTTTTTTTAAGAAAAATGGGAAGTCTATTTCATGCCAAAGTATGTGATAATTACTTTGTCTTCCACAATATGTTCTTTTTAGAATTAGAACAAAGAAAGTCAACTTTAGGTGTAGAATTTGGATACTAACTTTGTCGTTTGGTTTTTTTATTATTTAAACATTGTGTCATGCAAAGTTATTGTATAAAAATTAGGTTTTCATTAACAAATTTGTACAGACTTTTACATAGACAAAGTTGTAACTCTAAAAGCAGAGTTTACACAGTAGTGCTCAATTATTGAATTCTTAGATTCTATAATTCAGATCTCAGTTTTCCTATTTCCTTTTTCTTTATTTTTAAAATTATGTAGTTTAATTATATAGTACTAGAGAATTATATATTGGACCCTCTTTGATTCACTTGGCTTCCAAAAGTTAAAGGCACTTCGTGAGTGAGTCCTCTTTCCATATTGCAAATAAATGAAGGAAAAAAAAAAAGCAATACAAATCCAATAAACTCACTCAATATATGATGATGTACCATTCAATTTCTGAAACGTGGCACAATCTGAAAGAAAAACAACAAGTATAAGTTTTATTTTTTACAACTAGGTAACTTGATCGCGCGGATATTTATTAAATTTATGAAAGATCTTTAATAATACTTGAACATTAAAAGTAATAAGAAGTAAATTTTTTAAGAACTAAAAAATATTTAAATATGTTTTGGTCTTGAGTCGGGAGTCTATCAAAAACAACTTATTTACCTTATCTCTAATATAAAAGTAATTTATGTGTAAATTCTACTTTATCCAAACCCCACTTTATGAGAATAAATTGAATATAATGTCATACTCTATATTTAATCCTAAATATCTACAAAATTGCATTATACATATCATATAATTCTAACATAAAGAAATCATCGTTGTTGGCATTGTAATTTGCAACACCACCCTTAAAATTAACATTATGATATGAAAAAATGGCTAAAAAAAATAAAAAGCAAGATGCCAAATACTAAATTCGATACTCAGCAGAATCTTAATCCCTCAGCATGAAAAATTATAGGAGTAAAAGGATTTTGAAGTAAAGTGAATTAAAAACTCAATAAAACATTATAGAGCAACAACGTGAAGGAAAAAGTTATATTTTATTAAATCATTGATCGATGAATTAAAAACTCAATCAAAAATCAAGTAGCAATGGATTGTAGTTATAAATACTAAAAGTTGAAACATAAAGTAATGAAAGAAAAATAAAGATGGAGCTTACACATTGCAATGACAAGGTCATGTTGCAGAAAAATAAAAATGATACCCAAGAATATACATAACAAATATTATTTTTATAGACCTATATATGTTCATTGTTCATTATAACTCCTAGATTTCCTTCCTTTACTAAAGCAATTTAGAACTAAATATTTGTATGAAATGAAAGAATATACATCAACGAAAAAGACTAACCTATTGACATCATCAAATGCAATACTATTAACACTTGTACGGTGACTTTTCACTATATGTAACAATACTTCATTAAGACAGCACATTAAACATAGTTAAGAGAGTTGAAGGAGCGATTTTTGAGTTTTTATAAGTAACGAAAGTTTAAGACAAGTAAATACTCAAAATTTAATAGGTAAAGTAAATACATATTAAATACTTTATGATTTTTTATATAATTAAATGAATTAAAATAGGTGAAAAATCCCCCAAAAGGAGAAAAAAGATAGTAAATGTACATGGAGGTCTTGAATTAAAAAAGATTTATGAAAATAGAAAATATACACTAAATCTACTATAAATGTATATAAAAATTAGTTCAATAAATTTAATCAAATTTAACATTTAAATAGTTTGATAATATTAATAGATCTAATTTCACTACTTTTAGCAACATCCTCTTATATATATATTTATATGAGCAGATGAAGCAAAAACAAATAAAATAAAATTGGCTAACATATTATTTGAGGCATTTATAATTTCATATTTATTAATTATTGGAAGTGACTCATTGCTTTGTTAAAAAGAATAAAATTTGATGAATTTATTTGACTAATTGTTGATCTTATCTAAAAACTTCTTTTGATATCTATTCTTTTGATTTTAATTTGTTTACTTATCACATTTATTCCTCTACTTTCATCTTTTGTCAGATAAGATTATGATACTCTATCTTTACTGTTTTATTTGCTCTTCGTTGAGTATTATTATTTTCAATAGTAAGAACGTAATTTAAATCATAGTAACGACTCTCTTGGACCTTATTTCTCAAAATTCCTTTTTAATTCTTTGACACCATCGCCATTATTCTTATCTTCATCTCATGCACTTCATCTTATCAAATCTTGC
Organism: Capsicum pubescens; assembly: GCA_030864215.1. Classification (NCBI taxonomy): domain Eukaryota; kingdom Viridiplantae; phylum Streptophyta; class Magnoliopsida; order Solanales; family Solanaceae; genus Capsicum; species Capsicum pubescens. The sequence goes on from CM061543.1 coordinate 45,856,297, forward strand.
AAAGCTTATCTTTTTCCTCCAACATCAATTTTTTTTGGAGGAAAAAAACTACAAATCTTAAATTACTTCTAACTATAGTCTATTCATTGGTAAAGATAATATGAAAACTTTTATGTAATTTAAAAGAGCATAAAATTAATTTTAATTTCTCCCAAGAATTTAGTAACCGAAAATCCATATAAATGATCGTTATAATGTAATGAAAATACCATAAATTCTTAAGGAAGGGAGAATTTTCGGATGTCCATTATTAAGCACACAACAATTAAGATATAACTAAAGTTTTTATTATATATAAGTAGATTTTGTTATATTTTTGTTAACTTTACGTGATATCTTTTTCATTCTTATAAATATAATCCACTTACATATAATCTAAATGATATTTTCAAAAATATGTTAATTATTTCAGTGGAACTTAATATAACTTCACTACAAATAAACAAAATATAATACTTAGTAATAACATACTACAAATGAAATACCAAGAAGAAAATACTTAAAATCGTTGTTTGTGAAATTTTGATCACTTGCCATAACATGAAGTTTATAAAGTGATTCATTTGGCTCTATACAATACATTATCACTAAAAGTTTAAAAAAATTATTAGAAATCAAAAATTAAAACACCCATGAAAAGAGGAAAAATAAAAACATGATATATTCACATTTTAATTAATTAAATAATGCAAAAAGAATGAGAAAAAAATTAAGAAAAAAGATATTATTAAGAGAGTGAAAGAAATTTTTGCCTTACAACCTACTATTCAAAAATCAAGAAATAAAACAGAAAAGTAGAATTAGTTGAAGACATTTTTTTCGTACTTGACTTTTTTGTATATGTAATTATAAAGAATACTAATAAAACTAAATGATAAAAATAAGATTATCTAATATTAAATTTTTTTCATGTGAAATCAAATGTGTAGATGTAGAACTTTTTTAGACGAAAGAAAAATAACTTGTAAACTTATACACTTTTTGATCAATTAAACCTTTTTGAGAAAGATAACGATATATTTATTATCATTTTATCATGATCTCAAGAAATATCAATTAAAAGAAAATTTAACTATATTTCCATAATTCAAATACAATTGCACGCACCAATTAATTAACTGTAAAAAAAGTATAAAACTAAAATCAGTGAGACAAAAAAAGAGGAAAAGATCATAATTTAATACACTATAAATAATTGATAGCTTATCTTTTACTACATAAGCTAATTATAAAAACAAAAGAAAAAAAATTCAAACATAATTCAATAACGCAATATTTCAACTACAATCAACAAAATCAAAATGATAAGAAAAAGTTATAAATAAATAATAGAATCTAATAGCAAGAAAATTAATAAGATATTAAAATTGATGGCAACAAAATAGAGTACCTGTGTCATTCATAAAAGTGACAAACAACCAGCTCTAGTTAGAAGAGATTATATATTCATCACATTGAGTGAGAATTAATTATGAGAATTAACTCTGTGTTAGTTAATTCTAATTTTTTTTATGGCTAGAAGATAAAAAGACATGTGTATTGTAACTGAAATTCTTTTAAAATAGAGATTAATAGCATTAATGTGGAAGGAAATTAAATGTGGCTATTTTAAATATTTTGTAAATTTTTTAAAGTGTATTTTTCATCTTTTAAGGGAGAAAAAATGACAAAAAAGATAAATAACATTCTTGACTTTAGAGAGCGCCACGTCACTGATCTCATGTTTCTCTTATATATATATATATATATATATATATATATATATATATATATATACTAGTGAATATACCCACGCTTTGCGCAGTCATAAAAAAATTAATAAATAGATAATTAATTTTTTTGTAAAATTAGTCGCGATGAATACATAAAAGTATTATTTTTATTATTAAATATTAATTAAATTGATAAATTACACATATAAATCTTTTCAATGAAATTTTGTTGGTTTATTGATTGTCCTTTTTAAAATATTCTGTCATTTTTCTTTTTATGTTTTTGTGTCGAGTATAAAACATTCAATTTTAACTTGTTCTGTAATAAGAGTTATTACTTTTCTTAATAAATAATTTTCATCGTAAATTGCTTTGCATAACATGCAACTTGTAAGTTTTTCAATTTTGAAGTTTTGTATTTGTGGTTAAGACCCTTAATTAAAATATTTAAAGGTAGTGATATGAATTGCGTATACTTATCCTCTTCGGACTTCATTTGGTGAAAATATATTGAGTATATTATTGTTATTGTATGACACTTCACATTATAAAATTTTGCTAGACATAAAAGAAAATTAAGTAATATCATATCGGTGTAATTTTAAGATGTCATAAACTTTCATATTAAAAAATTTGGAGGTTATAAACATAAAAAATTTAGGAGTTATGAATATGAAGATGTGTGAGTTACAAAACTGTCTTTTTACAATAAAATAAATAAAAAATAAGAAAAAGTTCAAAAAAAGATAAATAAAATTTCTGATAAAAAAAAAGATGTCACATCATTCTTCTTTTACACCACTTTAATGAGTCATTAACAAAAATCAAGATATAACTGAACCTAATGTCATAATTAATGTCCCATTTCTCAATAGAAAAATATGTTAAAGATATTATCCAAATTTTATAATTCATATCAATTGGAGGAAAAATATATACTAAATAGGTAATACTTAAAAGTTAAAACTCATCATCATAAATCGATAAGCACAAAAAAAAAGACATGTATTTCTATCTATTGATTACATTTAAATGCCAATCAAATACTTATATATTTCAGAAAGAGTAGCAGAATTCAATTGATACAAAAATGAAACATTAGGTAAATGGATAAAAGAAAAAAATATTAAGGATAATATCTTCGATATAGATATTGATATTTTGTAATCAATATTACTCTTCATTTCTTTTTTCGGCAAAATTAATATATAAAAATTATTAGAAGAAAAATTTGTTAGAGGAATACCACATTACCTTTTCTATGTTTCAAACATAAATTGAAGAAAAAAACAAACAAATAAACTCTACATTATCAAATTGTTATATATTGATTGACAATTGAAGAGCCAACAACAGGCAACAACATGTTGCAGACACTTATTATAATGTTACATATGATAAATTTAAATTATCGATCGTATTGACGTGGAGAAAGAATCAAACTCTTATGCCCGTTAAGAATAAAAAAAGTTGTGGTACATACCAACACAAAAATTATATTACGAAAGTCTGTTTGGATAAGTTTATAAGCATATCTCACATTACCTTGTCTCTGTTTTAAACACAAACATCCATGAAAGTATTTGATACATGCTCTTTTAAATTTGTACATTGATCTACATTCATATTGATGCAACTTTGACAAGCATCAGCTTGTCATGCTCTTTCAAATTGAAGACCTGAATAATTCAAAAAAAAAAAGGTCAATTAGAAAAGAAAATTGCACATACGTAAACAATGAAAAAAGTTAAGCTTGATATAAATAATATATAAATACGTTTAGAAGCATTCTCAAAATGATATTATGAAAACAACATATGAAATAAAAAATATAAACATATTGCTAGTACTCTTCCTTATTGTCACCAAAAAAGGAAAAATAATTTCTTGCTAATCAATAACTTTGAATAGGCAAGTACTTTTCAAGATTTTCACAACACATTTTTATTATAAACAATAAATAGAAACTCAGTCTTTCTAACCTTAAGTGACAATGAAATAAGATCTCTTTTCCCCTTAAGATTATGAAAATGCAAATAGCTAGCTCTTTCAAGGCCGATTTTTAATCAAAATAAATCAGAAAGATCCTATTAAATAAATGTGTTTATACTTACATCAATCCCATAGAACTCTTCTCTCCATCCAATTCCAAATATTGAGAATCCCATGAAAAGGCGAAAAGATTTGTAACCATTCTGCAATTATGTTAAATTAATGAAAGTTAATTAATTGAAATAAATATGATTTAGATTTATGGGAATTCATTAAGTGTTTTTTGGGGGATTTTTATATAACATATAAATGCGAAATAGATGAAAGAAATTTTCAAAAAAAAAAGAGAAAAAAGAAAAATACAAATAGAGGTCATTGAGAGGTGCCACATAAGCATCCTCCAATGTCTCTTTTATATATATATATATATATAGAGAGAGAGATTGATTGATTATCGTATTTCTTCAACTAGCTGATAAAGTACTTAAATTTAATAATATTTAGTATTACACCCTTTAAGTTGAAGGGACTTGACTTATTATAAAATCCTATCTTTATGATTGGGAGCCGCTCATTTTGTTCCATCTCTTTTCTAATTTCTTCTTTTATTAGTGTTTGTTCTTTATGCAAATTTTATTTTTAAAATGAGAAAGAACGTCCAACCCAAAACAAAAAAACTGAAGACATCTCAATGTTGTAAGTCTTTACTCTTTAGTGGCTATTTTACCGGAAAAATGACATGGGCTGGCCATTTTGAAAAGAAATGGTCAGTAATTTTAAACTTTGGACAGTTGGAGCCGGTCGGCCCAATTTATTTTTTGTTTTTAGCCATTTGGCCCAAAACTAATATCCTTACACAATAAAGAGTATTAAATGATCTTTCAATGGCTACTCTTAAATCACTTTCCCAAATCTTCATCTTTTCCCTCTATTATGCGTTGATAAATCTGTGTTTTGCGATTAACATCAGAAATTGATTTACTGTTTCTTGCATTGTAGCATTCAAAACTTTGGACATGAAAAAAAATATAAAGTAAAGAAAAGTTAGAATTAGTTGGTAAGGGGGCAATTTTGACTCCAAATTTATTGTTAATGACGATGATTTTACAGAATCATCACATATGTGGTTACACTTGAAGCAATGTCCTAGTCCTTCAAACTTGAAGAAGAAAAAATGTGATAGAATGGGGTCTCAAGGTTAGAAAAAAGTCATGTCGGAAAGTCCTTTTCCTTTGACTTTTTGATGCATGTAAAGATCAAGAAAATAATCTTTCAAAAGGGAAAGAGAAGGTCGATGAATGTGCAGTTGTTGCTGCAAAGAGAAAAAAGAAGCGAATTCGAGAAAAAAAATGGTGAAGATGATGGTGTATCGTCAAAGAAAAAATGCAAAGTTTCTGATCAGCTTGGCAAACCAAGCTATAGTTTATACTATATTGATACACTTTTTAAAAAAGAAAGAGGGGATCCTATACCTAATTGATACTCTTTTATACCGAATTGATACACTTTTATAACAAGATAGAAGGAGAATCTATGCATGCATATGCAGTGTTCATATATCCAATTGATTCTCTTTTATACTAGATTGATACACTTTTATACCACATTGATACAGTATGTGCAAGCATATACAGTAGCATATATCCAATTGATACTCTTTTATACTAGATTGATACGCTTTTATACCACATTGATACAGTATAAAGTAGCTATTTTCTATTAACCGCCCAGCTAAGACAAATAACAATTAAAAAAAAAGATAGAAACGAGGAGTATTTTTACTCCGTAGTTTGATATCAACAAATCTTTTTTTTGTTACACTTTTCTATCGTATAACCTACCTAAAAATCCTTACCTTGCTTCGAAATTCTCTATTTGATTTTGAGATTTTTGTTGAAAATGGTGAAAAAAATCGGATCTATCGAATGGAACAACAAGCAAGAAAATGGTGAAAGACGATCCTTTATCTGTTTATGAAATTATTGAGGATGATTTATCATTTATTGGTGAAAAGCTACATGACGCTAATTGAATGCAGATTCTTAGAGATTTATACAAAAATTTGTGGAATGAAAAAGGTAAAGATGAGTATCAAAAAGGTAATGGGAACGGAGAATTAGGAGTTTGAATGAAAAGGAAAGAAAGAAAGGTAAAGTTATATTTTGATTTGGGCGCATTTCTGATTATATGTAGTTAAGCGTATGAGAGTGGCTATTTACCGGGTTTTTAGCTTTAGGTGTTATTTTCATGGAATTATTTTAGTTTTAGGTGTTATTTTTATCCTTTCCCCTTTTTGACCCAAATAAAAATGGTCCATTAAAGGCTTGCAAAGTACAAAGGAAACTCAAAAGGACCATGTCTTATAACAAGCAAAGCACATTCAAACGCCATAGGCCCAGTATCAGAAGCCCAGCCCACAACACACGTACAACTTCAAGGAATTATACCGTCTTATTTACCAATTTTAGTACATATTTTTTTTAAAGTTGATAGTCTAATTTTTTTTAATCAAAAATCGCTAAATACATATGTAATATATATATATATATATATATATATATACTAGTTTAGAGTACGTACTTTGCATGTGTATCTAACGTTAATAATAATAAATTATAAAAAGCAAATTGTTATGTGTATATTATATTATTAAATATAAAACTTTTAAAATATAACATAAAATATAACACAAATAAAAAAAATTATTTCCTCTTCACCAATTAAAATCACAATTTTCCGAGTATCTTATTTTGCTAACAACCTCATGCTATCATAATACTCCCTTCATTTCAAAATATTTTTCATCATTGCTAACAATGTAGAACATAATATTACTTCATATCCTTTTTTGAGTGCAAGATTGATATCCTAAACAACAATAACAATATATTCAATACAATCCCATAAAGTAGAGTTAGGGTTTGGAGATGGTGAACCTTACTGCTATCTCAGTGATAGAAATGTTGTTCTCGATAGAATCACCAAGAATTAAATACGTGGCACTACTTTTTTAGATAACAACACCATACAATAGTACATATTTCTCTAATATGTCTTCTAGGACTCTTCAGACTCCAAGTAGAAAACACAGGTTTAGAATTTTGATCTATGAATTCAATCTTTAAAATTCTTAACATTAAATTCATTACATTAGTTATGAATTTATATATATATTTTTTCCAATTTTAATGATTTTTTACCCATAAATTTATACTCCTCATAAAACGCAAATGTATCACCTCTATAATTAGTTACTCATTAAAAAATTTAACTTCAGAGTTTGATCATAAATCTATCATTTTATGCTATCATAATTCTAGAATTACTTTTAGTCCTATATATGATTGACCTGAAAAGAACATTTTTTTTTTAAAAAAGACGAATGCGATAGATTATACTTTTGAATGCCATCACTATAATCAATAATAACATGCTCAATGTAATCTTATAAGTATGGTTTGGGGAGGGGTAATAAATCCCTTATCCTCTATAGCAGTATAGATAGAAAGACTATTTTAAATAAATTCCTTACTTAAAATAAAATATATCAAATAATTTAAAAAGAAAAATACATTTAACATGTTAATACACATGCTCATATTCAGAGTTCTCCATGCTAAAACCTCCATTTATCAATTAAAAAAAAACAAATACAGACAGAACAAATGGAGTAATTTGTGAAAATAAGTAACATTGGCTATGTAACTTCATGAAAGAATTAAAGAAAGTAATATATATATTTGGATGTTTCGTAGGCTCATTATATTTTTTGTGCCCTAAAACCTGCAAAGAAAAATAAATATATTTCAAGCGAAAAGGCATCTAACACTCCTTGTTTACTTAGGTTTTAAAACTTTCCATGCCTAAATATAAATGTTTACTTCAAATATTAATTTAGAACTTCAAATAAGGAAAGAATCAAAAATTAAAAGTTTAGTTGATTTCAAATTCTAAATTCCTCTAATTTAATAACTAAAATTTAGTTGAATTTCAAGTCCTAAGTATTAGGAGAATAATGAAATATTAATTTATAAATAATTATTAAAAAAAGTGAAAAGACAATTTTGTTTACTGTCGAAAATTTATGAGGGCAAAAAATTCAAATCTTCTTTATTTGTTGTTTAAGTATGTTTCTTTTACTAAATGTCAAAACACATAATACTAAAAGTTGAGCACAAAGGAGTAAGAATTTGTTGAATCCAAACAATTAACACACCAACAATTTATTTAGGAAAAAAAAAAGAAATTGAGTTTAAGTACCTTCAAATTACATGCAGAAGCAAATATACCGAAATCAAATTGAGGCCAAGACAAGCCAAAAATCATAAAATTCTAGCTACTGAATGAATTTAAAGATACAACAACGGAAATTCGAACAAATAACACATAAGTTAAGGTTCCAATATTAAAAATTCTAAAAAGATAACGAAGTGACACATACAAAAAAAAAACTTGCTTGGTACTTGTGTGTATTGTAATTGTCTTTTACTTTCCCATCAGAGTTTGAATTGGAGTTGATTTGCAGAGAGGATTAGTAATCACATTTTGTAATTTTAAATCGTTGTTTTCTCAACTTAAATTCCTTATCAGGGTAAGATGTACCCTAATAAAATAAGAATCAGAATGCACCTTCTCTCTCTTTTCAATTTTCAACAATCATAGCTTTAACTTCTAGAATATATCATCATAGGGCAAGTTTTCTATTCATTTTGAAAGACTTGTTATCCTGCAATGTTGGATCCTATCAATTTAAAGAAAAAAAAGACAGGTTCTTCATGCGTGAAGCAACTAGAATTCACACAGGGTCTGAGGTAGGATCACACCTCGAGAGGAGTGATGTAAGATGTCGACCATGAATCAAGCATCAGTAATCTGATTCGGCGTCTCAAACCAATAACCATCAATAGATCACACGCGGACGGATAACATTTCAGTAGCTCTAAGGTTCCCCTTCTCGATCTTGTCCAACTATGCACTACAAAAATCATATGACTTGACTTCTCACGCACCCTACAACAATTACTTCATAGAGGCAATTGAAAAACTATAGTTTTCAAGATGTATTCACGTATTAAGTCCGGTCAAGGAAGAGGAAATAAACATAAAGAATATACTTTTTATGACTTATCATTTGCAGTAAGAATACAAGACACCTAATGATCCATAACTATTCAAGAATCGATTTATTACATCTGAATTCATCAAGAGCACAATGTTCTTCATCTCGTTTCTGACATTAAACTCGAACTTTGCCGCTATAAGGCAAAACATGTTAGAAGAATTTTTTAACCCTCCATATATAAAGAGTTTTAAAATCAAAAGATCTAAATTTTACCTAAAATAAAGAGTCCTAAACCTAAAAGATATGCCAGAAAAAATGTATTTGGTTTTTTTTGTCAATTCTTTTAATTTTTAATATGTTTATTAATATTTAATATCACAAAAATAATTTTTTTTAAAAAAGTGAAAAGACGATTTTATCTAAAGTGAAGACTTTTAATAAAGAGCAAAAAGTTCAAATTACTTTTCAAAGGGTCTTTACATTTTTAATATATATATATATAATCAAAATTAAAAGCAAGACAATAGGCCCAGTATCAGACGCCCAACCCACAACACGTACAACTTCAAGGAATTATACCAAGTCTTATTTACCAATTTTAGTACATATTTTTTTTAATCAAAAACAGCTCAATACATACATACATATAAATATACATACATATATATATACATACATATATATATACATACATATATATATACATACATATATATATACATACATACATATATATATATATACATACATATATATATACATACATACATATATATATACATACATACATATATATATATACATACATACATACATACATATATATATATATATATAATCAAAATTAAAAGCAAGACTAGAAGCCAAGTGGCAAGATATTAGAAATCCACATGATAGTTTTAGAATAAGATTATAAACATTGTAATACAAAATTTGAATTAAAAGATTAGATATATTTAAATATTTAAATTTAAAAATATTTGATTTTATAATAAAAAATTATCATTATCTTGAAATTAAAACCTAATATTGAAGTTTTCATTGAGAAATAATATGATAGTTGAACTTTTTTTTTTGATATAATATAATTTAACATCCTTGAATGAATATTTCAATATGAAACAATTAAGAATAATATTGTCTGTGCATCACGCGGATATGTATACTAGTGTTATATAATATGAATGTCATGTGATATATGTATGTGTGAAATGTCATTAATTAGAGATAATAGTTAGTAGTCAAATTGAATTTGAACACCAAGAGTTACTTGTTCAATTTGGATTTAAATACCTAAGGTAGTTGGCCAAATTATCAATTTAAAGTTACTTGTTCAATTTGGATTTAAATACCTAAAAAAGTTGGTCAAGTTGTCAACTTGATGTCTAAGTTTGGCAACCTTAGGGAGTAAGTTTTGTGTGAAGAAATAGGAGTGACTTAGCAATAGAAGTTCAGGGGTAGTTTTGTAATTAGCAAATTGCAGTTAGTTATAAATATTTAGGCCAGCTAGTTGTGAGCAGTGAGTGGAGGTTGTACTGTATAAATACAGATGTACATTGTTGATTGTAACTGATTGAATTCAGTTTTACAGTAGTGAGATATTTTCTCTCGATCATCTCTCCTTACCTTCTTCCCAAGATGAACTAGAAGCTATAATTGCTTAATTTCTTAATTGTGGTCTATAAATAGCCATCCTATTATACATTTTTATAGATATATAAAAGTAGTAAAACAAAAGTACTATTAAAATTTTCTAAAGTTGTCTTCTTTTTTTAAGTTTGATATTAATATTTTATCTTTATTTATATAATACTTTATCAGCATGAAATTCTACCGTCTCAAAATTTGAAGTCTAAGAAAAGAAAATTGAATCAAAAAGTGGAGAGGCAAGAGCACAAGAACTATGGGATCATCACGATTTGGATTTCATCTTTTACTATTTATGATAAGTATATTATTAACTCATGTTCTTTAATTAAGTTTGAAAAGAACATTGATAATCACAAAGTGGTGATATTGTTATAGGCACAGTTTATTATACTTTGGCCTAATATGTTATTGACCATGATGATGGATTTAAGTCTCATGCCATTAAGAGGATAAAACATCGGGCTAAAGTCTCGATGCACCATGATGATAAGATATTGGGTTTAAGTCCCATTAATTTTTGGCCTAAGACATCTTTATATGGATAATACGTTGAGTTTACATTGTTAGAAATGTATTATGTTTATTATGAAAGTAATAACTTTTGAATTCATAAAAATGTATAACATTGAATTCTAATTGTGTTAAAGTGATCGTTTATGTTTAATGCAATTTTAATACTAATCACAAGGCCGCTACCACTATGTACACAACCACTTCCCCACCACCACCAAAGTTTAATATTGACCAGGTAACTGAAATGTTCTATTTAATTTTTCCCTGAGTTTTTTGTTTTCCAAGACCCCTTCAATAGAGAGGTGAAGAGGATTGGTAAAGAAATAGAGGGATTGTATTACTGTCCTACTCAATTTTCTGGTAAACAGAGAACAACAAGGAGTCGGCTCCCTTCTAGTGAGCATCACCTCCAGTTGCTCTAGTGCCCTTTGAAATTATTGACACTTGTCCCCTTGACAAATCAGTGAATCAGATTTAAATTACTAACCATTTTATTTTAATCACAGTTTAAAGATAATCTTTACTAATTTAAGTTGGTTATCCAATTTCGACCGTCAAAAATTTTTGGAACTTGACGGCATATCTTCTGTAAGTTTCGCCGTGTTCTTAATAATTGATCATACCATAAAACTTAGAAAATATAGAATTGCACGGAGACCTATTTATTTATTTATTTAAAAAATAAATAAATTCACATAGAAAAATTTAACATCAAGCAAACTAGATAGGGCAAATCAAGATGAAAATTTCAAGTTTCTAATGAAAATAAACGCTGAGTTTGCCTCCAAGGAACACCCAATCGATCCGGAAGGAATGAAAGTTGAGGTCCTCATACGGACGAACTCAAAATTTAGGAATCACAGAGCCTGGAAGGGTAGGTTCGAATACATATATCGACACTCAAGCTTTAAGGTTCCATCTAGAAATCAAGTCACTCAACTATGTTCTTAATTTTCAAGGTGTTATTAAAAAATAAGTATTAATTTATATACCTTTCTTGTATAATTATATTTAGTCTACATCGAATTTGAGGGGTGTCGATCTGCTGGAGAACCACAAAATTCAGCATAGGTCCATCCCTGGGTCGTCGGCACTATCAATAGCAGTCGATGACAAATTCATAGAGCATCCATTAGTATAATTGCTTCAAATTCGATGGATTAATAAATTATCGATTTGAAAAAAAAAACTCCTGCAAGAACCTGTGTTTTTGTGTGGAGTGAATAATAGGACAATTTTAACGTAAAAGAGAGAAAATAGATGAAAATGAGTCTGATCCGTTGGTATTTGAGGTGTAATTAAGCCCTCTCTTCGACTGAATTAAGCAGATTTTCGACAGAATTGAGGGACCGTTAGCCATGATTAAACGTTTTAGTTAATAAATAAATCTTGACCCATTGATATGTCAAAGGGACACATGTCAACAATTTAAAAGGGCACTGGAGCAACTAGAGGTGATGCTCACTGAGGGGAGCGGCTCCCGAACAACAGGCAATGATAATGACAAGGCAAACTGATTCAAGTGGAATGTTAGTGGCATAAAAGGATGGGGCATCCCTCAGTTAAAGAAATAAAAACTTCAAAAATAGCATATTTATCCCTTAATTATGAGTTTTATAACAACGTTTTTATAATTACATAATATAGCAAGTTGTATTTTATATTTTTGCAAACTGTTGCTACAAAAATATAAATACATACAAATACATATGCTACAAAATATAATTTGATAAAAGTATTGTTATTTTTTGTAATTTAATATTTAAATATGCTACGTTATATATTTTTTCCAATAAATCCAATGCAATACACTTGGTCAGTTATTTTGACGCGAAAAAATAGTCGGTGACTTCATTGTTACTAATAGACTACATATATAATTATTAAATACATCTGGGTTATTCTGTAATTAGTTATTCTTCAGTTCTCTATATATACAGCTGTAACCCCTTCAATATCAATGAGATCAATTATTATTAAATCTGTATCATGGTATCAAAGCTAGGGTTTCTTCTTCCGCCCAAACCCTAATCTCTCCTCTTTTCCGACGTGTGTGCGCCGCCGCCACCGTCTACACCACGCCGCACGGCCTCCCTCCTCCGCCGTAGGTCGGCGCCATGGACAAGGTTATTGATCCTCTGTCAAAATTACCGTCTGGAGTAAAATTACTGCTCAGGAATCTCCACAATCTCATCCCCGAAAAATTATCTGACAACAACTACCCGGTCTGGGCACTTAACGTCCGCACCGCCCTCGCAGCCAACTTGCTGCTCGGATGGATTGACGGTGCGGAGAAGCCGCAGCCCGAGACAGCCGAGAAGGACGACGTCAAGCTCCCAAATCCCGACTACCTTCCGTGGATGATCGTAGACACTCAGATCCGAGCCTGTCTTCTCGCAGTTATTAGCCCCTCTGTGCACAAACACGCCCGGGGTTTTCTCACATCGGCTTCACTTTGGGACGCACTAGCCACAAGGTACAACTCTGTGTCCACGGCTCATATTTTTCAGTTGCGTGACAAATTGCATACTCTTCGGAAGGGAACGAAGACGATGACTCAATACCTTGATGATGTGGCCTCTATTCTGTCTGACCTAGATGCTGTGAACGAGATTATTCCTGAACGAGACGTGGTGAATGCCGTGATACGTGGTCTTCCGGCTGGCTATTCCTCTCTCAAACAGCATATTCGCCTCTCGCCTGTCGAAATCACTCTGAATCAACTGTCTGGATGGCTTAATGCAGAAGAATTGAATCTAGACATGGAACACAAATTACTGCTCGGAGAAGCCAGTTCCACCCCTGGCGTCGCGGCTCTTTACTCGGCTGGCAGCGGAGGCTCGGCCAGGGGTCGCGGTGACGATCGTCGTAACCAAGGGCGAGGCAGCGGCGGCGGTGACCGTCGAAACACCGGGCAGCAAGGCAGAGGCGGGCCTCCACCGAGGGACGGCTTCCAGTCAGGCCGCGGACAGGGACGAGGAAACCAGCGGATGCCCACACGAGATCTTCCGACGTGCCAAATTTGTGCTAAACGGGGCCATTCTGCGGCTAATTGCTGGTATCGTTATGATGACTCGCAGAATGTAAATAGCCAGTCCGGAGGATCAAGGGCGATGCATGCGTCCACAAACGCTCAATCTGGCGATTGGTATCTAGACACAGGTGCTAACACCCATGTGACGTCGGATTATTCACAACTTTAAGCTCCTCATCCGTATCATGGCTCAGAAACTATTACAGTAGGCAATGGTCAATCCCTTCCCATCACAAACACCGGCTCTGGGTATGTCTATACCCCAAATGGTAAATTTCATCTCTCAACCCTTCACCACGTCCCTTCCCTCACATCCAATCTTTTATCTGTTTATCGCTTTACTAAAGAAAATAACTGCACCCTCATTTTTAATGACACCAATTTCCAGATAGTGGACAATACCACGAACCGGGTGCGGTACACGGGCCGCTGTGAGCATGGGCTATACACTCTTCCATCCAGGTCTCCGTCTGTTGTGAGTCAAGCCATTCTCTCGTCAACCTGGCATCGCCGGCTTGGGCACCCATCATCCGCCATCACCAAATCCATTTTATCTTCCTTAGGTTTTAATTTTTCAGAAAAATTACATTGCGAGTCCTGTTCAGTGTCTAAATCTTGTCGTTTACCTTTTTCACTGTCTGAACACAAGGCCACTGCGCCATTTCAATTAATTCATTCTGATGTTTGGGGTCCAACCTCAGTTCCTTCTGTTCAAGGTTTTCGTTATTATATCTGTTTTGTTGATGATTACAGTAAATTCACTTGGCTTTATCCTCTGAAATTTAAATCCGAAGCTTATACTATTTTTGTAAACTTTGACCGAATGGTTCAAAATCAATTTAATGCCAAAATCAAAATTTTTCGAAGTGACAATGGCAAAGAATTTGTCAACAATGCATTTGGTGTTTTTCTTCAAAATCTAGGGGCTCTTCATCACACTTCATGTCCATATACCCCTGAACAAAATGGCGTTGCTGAGCGCAAACACCGTCACCTAATAGAAACAGTTGTTGCGCTCCTCCATGATTCCACCTTACCTGTTTCCTTTTGGGTTGATGCCCTTGCTACTGCCAACTACCTCATAAATCGCATGCCCACTCACACTCTCTCCAACTCCACTCCATATGCCCGTCTCTACAATCATCCACCCGACTATATCCATCTTCGCCCGTTTGGGTGTCTAGTTTATCCCTGGTTGCGTCCGCACACTCAACATAAACTTCAACCTCGGTCCACCCCTTGTGTCTTTCTAGGCTATCATCCCACTATCAAAGGTTACAAATGTTTCGATCCTGTATCTCAGAAAACATATGTTTCCCGTCATGTTCGTTTTGTGGAGGAACAATTTCCTTACACAAGTCTTTCCTCTACTCCATACTCCCCCAATCCACTTGGCGTTGTGCCATTATTTCCGTCCTTTTCTCACGCTCATGCTTCGGCTCACTCGGCACCTAACCCGGTACCCCACTACACCACTACCCACCCGAAACCCCAAACCTCCCACCCGAACACCCAACCGACTTCCACACAACCCACCACTTCCCTACATCATACTCCTAACACACATACAGCCACCCCATCCACCGCTGCACATCCCAGCTCCCACGGCAGCCCCACCCAAGCCCCGCCCACACATCATACAACTCCACCACACCTTCCTAATCACCCTCCACTCAACACTCATCCTATGACAACCCGAGCCAAGGTCGGTACCTTCAAACCCAAAGCCTACCACACTCAAATACCCTTTGATGCACATCCCACAACTGAGCCTACTACCTACAACCAAGCCTCCAAAAATAGTTTCTGGTGCCAAGCTATGGATGAGGAATTTCAGGCTCTGAATGAACAACGTACATGGGATTTGGTACCTCTGCCTAGTAACCGAAAGTCTATTGGGTGCAAATGGGTGTTTCGCATCAAACGAAATTCAGATGGATCTCTTTCTCGCTATAAAGCACGTCTGGTTGCAAAAGGGTATCATCAGGAGTATGGTGTGGATTATAAGGAGACCTTCAGCCCTGTTGTTAAGCAACAGACTATTCGTCTGGTCTTGTCTCTTGCTCTTCACTATGATTGGCCGCTTCATCAGCTAGACGTCAGCAATGCCTTTCTTCATGGTCATCTTGAGGAAGAAATCTATATGGTTCAGCCACCGGGATATGTTAATCCCAACCGTCCTCACTATGTTTGCAAGCTTCGCAAATCACTGTATGGCCTGAAACAGGCCCCTCGTGCCTGGTACACACGTCTCTCTACTTTTCTGCAGGGTCTTGGTTTTCGCACCTACCATCATGACAACAGCCTCTTCACCCTTCACTGTTCTCGAGGGACAGTCATCATTCTTATCTATGTGGATGATATTGTTATTACAGGCAGCTCGTCATCACTCATCACTGAAATTACTGAAGCTATGCATCGTGACTTCAAACTTAAGGACCTCGGTCCTCTGGAGTTCTTTCTTGGCCTCGAACTCATCCGCAAATCGGGAACCATATTGATGCATCAGACAAAATATACCCTTGAACTTCTAAATCGGGCTGGAATGACAGACTGCAAACCCGCGGTCACTCCCATGGCAGTCCGCCAATCCCCAGGGCCGAATACTCCCTTTGCCGATCCTACACTATATCGGAGCCTCGTCGGTGGACTTCATTATCTTGCTGTTACTCGTCCGGACATCCAATATGCAGTCAATCGAGTCTCCCAATCAATGCATGCTCCCACAGAACAACACTTTCAGGCCTTGAAACGCATTCTGCGCTATCTTCAAGGTACTCTTCACTGTGGAATTTTATTTCAAAAGGGCTCGTTTGATATATCTGTTTTTTCTGATTCGGATTGGGCTAACGACAAAGATGATCGAAAGTCCACTACTGGATATATTGTTATGATGGGACCGAATCTGATTTCCTGGTGCACCAAGAAGCAAACGCGAGTGTCCCGTTCCTCCACAGAAGCAGAATATCGTGCCATGGCTGCGGGTGTTGCTGAAGCCATGTGGTTACGATACCTTACGGATGCACTTGGCATTCCCCCGACGAAACCACAGATTTATTGTGACAATCAGTCCACTATTTGTGTTACCAAAAATCCAGTCCTTCATGATCGTATGAAGCATGTTGGGTCTGACTGTCACTTTGTTCGCGATGAGGTACTTGCAGGAGCGATGGCCACGCACTATGTCCCATCTACTGACCAGCTTGCTGATATTCTCACCAAGCCTCTTCCGTTACAGCCTTTTCAGTCTCTCTGCTCCAAGCTGCCCCTCGTTACCGCTGATCAGCTTGCGGGGGGATAATAGACTACATATATAATTATTAAATACATCTGGGTTATTCTGTAATTAGTTATTCTTCAGTTCTCTATATATACAGCTGTAACCCCTTCAATATCAATGAGATCAATTATTATTAAATCTGTATCAGTTACATAAGTAAAATTACTTAATTTTACCTTTATAATGTGTTAAAAAAGTGATTTTTTTTCCATTAAACTAATAGAGTGGATATAACTTGGTGATTATACATGTCATTAACCCTAATAAGTGCATCAATGTAACTGAATTGGCAAACTGAAAGTCCTATAAACTACTCAAGCCGTTACCACCTATCTAGCTCCGGTCAATTTCACTCTACAGAAACTTCACTTTTCTATACACACATTTACACTATGTAGGTGTAATTGCTCTCAGATTGGTCTAATGTTTATATTTGTTTTTGGATACTCCGTTAGTAGTTTTTGATTTCTCTGTGACAGGCACATACAATTTGTTCGTGATGGAAGGGACAGACGAAATTTCCAAGCTGCCAGAGCCAATTTTGGATCACATTCTGTCTTTCCTTGTTATTAAAGACGCTGTGAAAACTAGTACATTGTCCAAGGTTTGGAATAGTGTTTGGACTAACCTCTCATGCTTAGATTTTGGTGATAATTGTTTACATAATTCCAAAAAAATTGTGGATCAAATTCTAGCGAATCGGCTAAACCAGAAGATCTCTATTAAAAGGTTCAAGGCAAAGGCCAAGGAAAATTTACAAATTTATGAGTGTAAGGCTGTGGATGATTGGATTAAAGTACTTGTAACCTGTAATATCAAAGAGTTGATGTATACAAGCACTACAAGTTGCCTGAAGCAATCTTTGCTGCCAAATCTTTAAATGTGCTTAGCTTACGTGGATTTAAGCTCGA
The DNA here is from genome assembly GCA_030864215.1 of Capsicum pubescens. Classification (NCBI taxonomy): domain Eukaryota; kingdom Viridiplantae; phylum Streptophyta; class Magnoliopsida; order Solanales; family Solanaceae; genus Capsicum; species Capsicum pubescens. The sequence continues at coordinate 45,874,451 of CM061543.1, forward strand.
ACTACCTTCTGATCGCATAAAGTTTTATTTTCTACGAGAGTTGTACCTCGAGGACTCATCTTTGGATGAGCAATTTCTTCTGTTGTGGATCGGACAAATTACTCTGTTGTGAACGTCGTGGATAGTTTGCTTTGGATTTTTCCTCAACTGGACACCCTATCTGTTGATAAGGGTCAAAGCTCACAGAGCTTGATCGAGGTAATACACTCATCTTTCAAAGGCACTGGCTAAGGTTTCTTGCACCCTTTAATTCTTCATCTCTAAGCCTTCATGATTGGTTCAAAATCTTTTATGTTACCTAACGGTCGAATTATGAAAAGATTAACCAAAACCTAGAGATAATGGTCAAAAGTACACTTTGAGTATCACCTGAAGATAATGGTCAAAAACACACAGAAACTCGCAAACACCTTCAGGTTAGAAATTCGAAAAAAGGTATGTTTTTGATCATTATGTCCAAAACCTAACAGTTAGTTAACCAACTGCTTATGTGAAATGCCTGCAGACTAGTCATTTTGAGCCTTTTGTAAGGGTTAGTGAAATTACAAGATTCTTGGGCTCTGTCAATTCAAGAAATTTATATTAGCACAAGGATTTAATTCATAATACATGGAAAACTGGGACAAAGGTTGATTCGACATGCTGTTACATGACATATTGATCGCTCAAACTTAACATTCTTTTGATCTACTTAATTGGATGAAGCTTCTCCTTCCCCTCACAGTAATTGTTTCCTCCTTTTCTTCTTTAGCCCCGGGATTCGGGGTTAAGGCGGTAGAATATTCACACTATTTACAAGCTAATACCAATTAGTTTTAACCGTATCTATATTGGTTTATGATGGTTGCATATGAACACATTTATTACCTTTGTTCCTGCTGTGGTTTTCCTGGTTTTGTAGTTTACATACAGAGATGCAGCTGACGATGAAGATGAGAAACCTTGTTGTGCATCTCTACCTTGGAAATGTTGGAGGCATGAGTTAAAGTGAGTTAAATTGCAAAACTTTACCCGTACGGAGCTAGAGAAGCTGACATACTATTTTTTAGAAAATTCATTTACCTTGAGTATAATTAAAGATCCATCAGAATGCAGCCTTTTCACTTCACTTCTATTAATGTGCAATTGAATAAGTTTCCATGGTTCCTTAAATTATGTGTTGTTGCTCGTAGCTAAGTTTATGTTTTGAATAAATTTGTGGATGAGTTGTTTTGGTGATGTACTAGGAGTTGTGATCTCTTTTGGGACATTTGTTTGCAATGACATTGTTTTGTTCTCTTTCTTTTTTTTTGGGGGGGGTTTTGAAGTTTCAAACAATGAGCAAATTATTATAGAACTTTCTGTGTATGATTGTCCTGGTGCACGGCTGGACCAACTGATAGAGTTGCAATTTGTTAGAAAGAGCTATGTATGACAAAATTTTCATGATTCATCAACTTTTGAAGTGGTTTTGTATAAATTGGGATTTGGTGTCATCGTTGAGCCGATGGTCTCTCAGGGTAGTGTAAGACATACATTCTACCTCTTCAAACCACACTTTGTGAGACTACAGAGTATGTTGTTGTTATTGTTGGTATTTGGTGTCAAATCATGGATGGCTTTTTTTTCTTAGTAGAACTTTGTATGCATCATTGACAAGAAAACTAGCAAATATCAAAGTTGGACATACAAAATGCAAGGAAGACTACATATTCCTCTCTAGACCAAAACACTTTCTAACATGGTCGAAAAGGAAGTGAAGAAAATCAGGTAATTGGAAATTGAGATGAATAGTTGTACTGAATTATGTGCATACTCCTTATCGGATTTAATGGGTGCAGGTCCACCCCTGTATCGTATTATTAGTATGACGCCCCACAGCCAGAGGCTGAGGCAGTCTTATATGCACGTCTCTTATAGGGTGGGTTGAAAGTTGAAAGAAGCAACTGGAAATGGAAAGGGTTCAGAAAGTGGAGGTGATAAAGAAAATAATCGACCAGTAAATGAAACAAGAACAACTCCTATCAAAAACATGTCATCTTCATTGCCATTGATGATGTCGATAATGATGATGAAGCTCACCACCGCCAACAACTCCTCTCCCAAATTTTAACTCAAGTATTTTATTTTATCTGACACCAAAGTCTTGTGTCTTAATATATCTTAAACCTTTTGTTACTTAAATGATCAGCGTGTAACTAATCATAAATTGGGAAGCGGAGAAAAAGACTTTGGGTAGAGCAAATTAGCAATCCTTAATTAGACAGATGCAAAATCCGCATCAGAACTATTGGAGATAGTCAGTAGTGATATTGTAACTATCTGTATTTTTACGGACTAAAGACAACTACTTCAGCACTTTAACTGAGGGATGGCCCATCCTTTTATGCCATAACATTCCACTTGAATCAGTTTGCATGAGTTGAATCATGTTGCAAATTTAATAAACTTCCACACATAAAAATATGTTCGGCTTTGGAAGTGCTGATCACTGTAACAACTATATTTCCTCTTGCCCAATAACTTTTGAACACGTATATCTCAACCCGGATCCCACCAATAACCTTGTGAGCTGTTTAAACATTTGAACTCAGTGTAAATCATTCCCAGGTCCAAGTGTCTCATTTTGGTCTGCCCCATTCACAACATGTGCACTCAAAAGAAAAGAGGATACAACCGAAAATATGAGTTGAATCGAAACACGAGCTTAAACTTCTCAATGACACAAGTCACCGATGCAAAATTGAGTTAATAATCCAAATAGTGACTCAACTGATGATTTTTTCCCCCAGAAAATCACTCAATTTTGATTCTTACTTCAAAAGTCACTCAACTATGAGTTCTTTTCTCAGAAAATCACTCAACTTTAATTTTTACTTCAAAAGTCACTCAACTATGAGTGTCTTACTTACAAACTCACTCAAACTATTTAATTAATTTTTTTCATTAAAATTTATTAACATATAATTTTTATTTAAAACAAAAATTTTTAAAAGTAAAAGGAAAATTCATTTAAACAATCAATTTAATGACCCGCATATCCAAAATTTATTTAAATGGTTTAAAAGAATATCTCTTTATTTCTTAGAATTTTGATTTTACTACTATTTTTTTGCAATTTACTTGTCCAATAATTACTCTATACTCTAAAGTATATATAGTCATACAGATCATCAATTAATATTTTAAAATCACAATTATTTGATTGTATAATTTTTGCTGCTAATTTTACCTCGTTATAGTGTATATATTATAATGTTATTAATGTTTAATAATATTTGCTAATGTTTTAGAGAAAATACATAAATACCCCCCCTGATGTTGGCCGACTTTTTCAAAAAGACACCTAAACTTTGAATTCGATCTATTACCCTATGATTCTTACTTAATCTGTTGCAAATACATCATTTTTCGTTGAATTTCAGTCATAACAAAGAGAGTGAACACACACACCAATCAGGTGCTGCCACGTGTTAAATATATTTAATTTCATGTTTTATTTATTTATTTATTTAATAAATTTTTTCTTTTTATTTAATTTATCACTCCACCCCACCCCATCCAACAACAACTCTCCCCCCCCCCCCGCGCGCCCAGCAGCTCCCCTCTACCTCCCACCCTCATTCAACACCCCCACGCCCCGTCCAACACCCCCAACTCGTCAGCATCTCCCCCTAACCCCCCAAACCCCCCCCACTCCGTTAGCATAGCATCTCTCCGTCCATTTTTTTTGTTCAAATCACTTTAAAAAATAATTTTATGATTGAATTGATTTTTAAAGATAGTTAAATAATATGATTTAACTGCAAAATGGAGCTTTAATGATATGAATTAAAAAAAAAGCTTCAATGGAGCTTTAATGGTGTTGAAGAAGAAATGGTGGGTAGTTAAATGATTATGATTTAACTGCGAAATGAAGCTTTAATGATATGATTTAAGAAAAAAAAGAAGCTTCAATGGAGCTTTAATAGAGGAGCTTTAATGGTGATATTGTGTTGAAAAAAAAAGGGTGAGGGGTGAGGAGAGAGGAGAGAGGGGGGTACGGGGTAATTTAAAAAAGAAAATAAATATTTTTTTAAAAAATATAAATTATATATTAATTATTTACACGTGACAATTTTTTATTGGCCAAAAAAGTCAAATTTGAGCCCTTTCACGTGCCTGTGGAGCGTGTATACACGCAGAGGTCCAAAATGATGTATTTACAACGGAATAAAGAAAAATCGTGGGGTAATAGGTCGAAGATAAAGTTTAGGTGTCTTTTTACAAAACTTGGACAAGATCAGAGGGATATTTATGTATTTTCTCAATGTTTTATATCATATCATTTTAGTTTAAAATTTATAACGTTCCCTTTTATCAACTTATTAGGAATAAAATTCATTGTATTTATTTGATGCATCTGTATATTATACAAGTGGTAATACAAAAAATTACATTATGATTGAAAAATCAATTCCGTAAATAAGTATCATGTTGAAAATTAATTACATCTAATAAGCTAAATTAATATGATTATGAAAATCTTAAAAATTAATATTAACATTATAAGTGAATTCATTTAAACTATTTATGCTATTTTAAAATTGGCCAATGGACAAGAATAGCCACTCGGCTAAAAGAATTGCCGTCGAGTGGCCATTGATTTTGAATATCCAAAATATAACCATTAGGCCATTTTTTGCTACTGTCTTCATGTTTTTGTTTTTGGTCTTTTAGCTATTTTTTTTTTTAAATTGCTGCTACACTTTTTAAAAAAATTCATTATTTGCCCTCTTTTTCTAAAAAAATCTTTTAAATGTCTTTTTTTTACTGTTTTTTTCGCAGGTCCATTTTTTTTTTTAAAAAACTATTCTTCTAATTGGTGTAGTTTTTCTAACAATCAAATACGATTTTATAACATTATTATTTTTGCTCTTCTTTTTTATCAATCAAATACTATATTTGATATCAAATACATGTATCTTTGATACCAAATACAAATACATATTTTATACAATAATTGTATAAAAGTGTATCAATGTGGTATAAAAATAGGGTAAACAACATAAATCCCAACACTTTGCTACCTAAGTACCCTCTCTCCCAACTTTTATATTAATTACATGATATTCCAGATATGATACATTATTTAATCTCTCGATACATAAGCATATGATACATTACTAACTAATTAGTTGGAGATAAAAAGGGGAAACAGTAAAAGTGCCTACAATTGAGGAATTAACGCACTCAATTTAAGATTTTTTTCCCATTTAATTACATAAAATCCTCAATAACTTCATTTTTTGAAATTTGAATTATCAAATCAATCTTCATTAATCATAATCTTCCAAAACTAATTTCATCTCCAATCATTCATTCCCTGTTCATCATAACATATCTCATTCCCCGCGTTCAGAAAAAAATTGAACATACTATAAGAATATGATGTATCAGGCGAATCTCATATCACATATATATATCTTTCTATGTATCAGAAAACGAATTTAAAACTTAATTTCTTTATATTCATGTATCAGAATAAGAAATATATATTAAATGTATAGAAATTATTGATTACCTCTGTCAGAAATAGTTTTATGTATCAGAATGCATGTAATATCTCTGTCAAAAAAATATCTATGTATCATAAAAAAAATTTAAAACTTAATTTCTTCATATTTATGTATCAGAATAAGAAATATATATTGAATGTATCAGAAATCATTGATTACCTCTGTCAGAAATAGTTTTATGTATCAGGAAACATGTAATATCTCTGTCAAAAAAATATCTATGTATCAGAAATAATATTTATAGTTTCGTTTGTTTAATTGTACATTATGATACATAAATAGAATGTATATGGACGAAATTTATCAATCTAATACATAAAAATCATACCTTTGGTAATAGGTCTCTTTTCGCAATTTTTTTCTCTTTGCAACATCAACAACGGACTTATGAAGAAGTACGTTAATGGAGGTTGTTTGTGAAATTTTTCTGGCGGCCAATGGCCATAACACACATACTCCAATTTTTTTGGGTCTCTTTTCACAACTTTTTATTTTCTCTTTACAACATTAACAACAGACTTATGAAGAAGTACGTTAATGGAGGTTGTTTGTGAAATTTTTTCCGCGGCCAATAGCCATAACACAGATACAATGACTTTTTTTTTTTACTTATTTTTGAAATTTTGTCAATGAGAATTAATTGCAGATGAATTTATTGCTAACTTTTATTACTTACCTAATGATTAATGATTTAATAGCCATGTTTTCTAAGAAAAACAGAATTTTCCTTATCTGCAACAATGTCAACGTGATTTAGAGCTTAAAAATAGGAGTTGTGTGTTATGTATAGATAAAAAAACTTGTTTAGAGATTTAGAAGGGATTTTTGAAAGTAATTTAGTGGGATGAGATTTTAAGTAATATAAGATACTTAAGGTGTTGTTTTATGTAATTTATCCATAAAAATATATCAATGTGGTATAAAAGTGTATCAATTGAGTATAGAGACTGCATATGTTCGAATGGGCCAAATGGCATAAAAATGAAAATAAATTCGGCCGACTGTCTCCAATTATCCACATTTTCAAATTGTGGATCATTTCTTGTCAAAGTGGTCAGCCCATGTCCTTTTCCCTTTAAAATTTCAGTGGGTTATAAAGTAAACATAAGAATATGTAATAATATGGTTCAAATGATTTTTAGTTTTTTTAGAATTTTGATTATAAATAAAATTTCATGTTAACAAATTTTAATTAAAAGTTAATTAATTAAATAGGTTGAGTGACTTTGTAAGTAAACATATTCATAGTTAAGTGACTTTTGAAGTAAAAATTATAGTTGGTGACTTTCTGAGAGAAGAAACCTAAGTTGAGCGACTTTTGGAGTAAGAAACAAAGTTGAGTGACTCTAGGATAAAAAAAGTCATAAGTTGAATGACCATTTGAGTTATTAACTGATGCAAAATTAAGGGAAAAGACACCATTTCCACCCCATACTATACAAGAAAAGTCTAAGCCACACCTAAATTATATAAGTGACCTATTACACACCTTAACTATATAAAAGTGATATTATTACCTCCCCGCGATCCCCATTCTAAGGCGCGTATGTTACACTTATTTTAGGCGCGTCCAGCCTATTAAATAACAAAAGTAAACGGCTAAAAATATTAAGGAAAAAAGTATCGTTTCCACCCCAAACTATAGTCGAAAAGTCGAATTCACACCTAAACTATATAAGTGACCTATTACACATCTTAACTATAAAAAAGTGATACTTTTTACTGACGTGATGCTGACGTGGCAGCGCGTGTAAAACACTACACCACATGCAAATGGTGGTAGCCTGACAGGTTGTAAATAGTTTCACTTTTTTATAGTTTAGGTGTGTAATAAGTCACTAGTATAGTTTAGGTGTGACTTCGACTTTTTGAATATAATTTGAAGTGAAAATAATGCCTTTTCCCGCAAAATTAAATCAAGTAATGTGCTTCCTTAGCCAAGATAAAACATTTTTGATTTTCATGTCTAATCTTTGATCACAAAAATTTCATTTGTAATTCTTACGGTGTAAATTAAAATAGGAAGGGTATGCTTTCTCTCTCGGCGCATGTTAGCTAAACCTGCGTCTAGCATGGGTAAGAGAGCTCGTTTACCCTCTCAGAAAGCTCTACTGGCAAAGGAAGCACAGATTATGCAGGGCACAGCTCAGCGAGGGAAGTTGCAAGCACAAAAACAAGGGAAACAAGCAGAAATGATACCACAATTGGTGGATTCAAGCATTAAATCAGCAGCTTCGAAAGGGACGGGAGAATTGAGGACAACGAAGCAAGTCCTAGCCTCCCCTAATCTAGAGATGAGCAGTTGATCGTCCATGAAGCTGCGAAGGAACAACTCGAAGAAAATCAATGAAACAGTATTGGAGCAATTCAATGGAATAGTGCAAGCTAGTAAAGTAACCGATAAAATGCAGCAGAGAGAGGCAACATCTATTTGGAGTGAAGTAGTGACGAGATCAGCTAGTATGCTACTGGAGGCATCATCAAGTGCCAATAAAAGTTCCTGGGCAGATGAGGTAGAAGGGGAGACTAAGTTGATGAACAAGAAGAAGTCAATTTGGGATAATTTCAATATTTTAAAATTGGCTAATGCAGGTTACAAATTGGAGTATGTCGTTCCATCATAGGTTGGAGATAAGCAGATAGTAGAAATTAGAATGGAGGACATCAAATCTGAGGTGGAATACTGGAGTACAACAGTGATTTGTTATGTTTTGGCGGCACACCCACCATTCCAGGTAATTCAAGGTTATATTCAAAGTCTTTGGGGGTAATTATGGTATAGATCGAGTAGCTACACTGAAGAATGGAGTTATTGTAGTACGATTTGAAACTGTGATAGGGAAACAAGAGGTATTACAAGGGGATATCTAAAACTTTGACAACAAGCCATTTATTGTCAAGGAGTGGTCTCCGGAATTGGAATTTACCAAGGAGGATTTGAAAACTGCCCCAATCTGGATCAAGTTTCCAGAGCTAGATTTTAAATATTGAAGTAAACCAGTACTAAGTAAACTTGGAAGTATGATTGGGAAGCCTCTTATGGTGGATCAAAATACTGAGGAAAGGAATGGATTAAAGTTTGCTCGACTGCTTGTGGAAGTAGAATTGGGAGCTCGATTACCTGATGAAGTGCAATTTAAAAATAAAAAGGGGAAGGTCGTGGTGCAAGCTGTACAATATGACTGGAAACCATTATTGTGCAACTTTTGTAAGAGGTATGGCCATGAAGAGAATGAATGCAGAATTAAGAAAAAAGTTCCCAAACCAACTAATGTTGCAGGTGTAGTTACGAAAGGAACTGCTCAACAGGATCCTCCACATGAGGTGAAAAATAATAATCAGGATAGGGTGTTGACAAATCAAATGACTAAGAAGAACCTTCAGCAGGGTAGGGAGGTGGCAAGTGCTAGCATAGATGGCTGGCTGACTCCAGGAAATCTAGGTAAAACTCCGTACAGAGCAGTCGTTGGGCAGGTTCATCAGGCAATGAGTGTTAATTTATTTCAGGTGCTACGGCATAGTGCAGAATTACATAACTACAGGAGATGCAAGGACTGAGAGTGGCTCTATAAATCCTAGTACTAGGAATGGTAAACACAATTAGTTGGAATATGAGGGGGCCAAATCCTCCAAATAAACAAAAGGAAGTTAAAATCCTTTGCAATGAAGAAAATGTGAGTCTTATAGGCTTGCTTGAAACAAAAATAAAAAAGGAGAAGATTGATACTGTGGCTGATAATATGTTTGCTGGTTAGATCTATGTAACTAACTTGGAAGAGCACTATAATGGTAGGATATGGATCACATGGAGGCCTGATTATTACAAGATCTCACCCATTTGCCAAACTGCTCAACAAATCACTTGTGAGGTGATGCTCATTCCCTTGCAACTAAATTCTGATATTACATTAGTATATGCCTTCAATACTAAGGAGGAAAGACATGAGTTATGGGAAAGTCTAGTGAGACACAGTAGAATTTGCACAAAATCGTGGATGGTACTTGGTGATTTTAACTTCATTTTAAAAGCAGAGGACAGAATTGGTGGAGCTCCTGTGGTATGGTTTGAAATAGTTGATTTTAAAAGTTGTGTGCATAATTGTGGACTGCTGGAATTTCCAACACCAGGTAATAAATATACGCGGAGTGACAAACATTCTAGTCAAAGAATATTTTCCAGAATTGACTGGATATTCATTAATAGAGTCTGGTTGAATACAATGCTACCTTGTCAAGCAATGTTCCTAAATGAGGGCGCAAGTGATCACTGTCCCGCTAAGGTGATGTTGATGGATAATCCTAAGATCAAGAGTCCTTTCCAGTCCTGTAATGTATGGACCAAACATCCTCACTTCATTCCGTTGGTGAAGGGGAGGGATGGGAGGTGGATATTGAAGGATGCATGATGTTTAAAGTCGTGAAGAGATTGAAATTGTTAAAGAGGGGCTTAAGGAAGCTACATGTTCAGGCTTTCCAAAATATAGTCACTAAAGCACAAGAGGACATGAATAATTTGAAACTTATACAGAATGAACTACATCTTAGCCCAGATGATGCAGTTTTGCAGGAACGAGAGAGACAAGCATATAAAAAATTTAGGAATTCTCCATATATGGCTGAGGTGTTCTTATATTAAAGAAGCAACGCAACTTGGATAAGATTGGGTGATGATAATTCATGATATTTCTTCTTTGTTATCAAACATCGAAAACTGAAACAAGCTATTACACAACTAAACGATCAAGTAGGTGATTGGCAAACAGATCCTGACACTATTGCAAGCTTATTTGTTGATTATTATAAAAAATTATTGGGTGAGAGATCAAAAACTAAAGCATCAACATTACTTGCAGTTATAAACCATGGTGTAGTCCTTGATAATGAGCACCAAAGGTAGATGTTATTGCAGGTTAAGTCAGATGAGGTAAAGGAAGCTATTTTCCAGATTAGCAGTGTCAAGAGTTCGGGACCAGATGAATATGGTAGTGAATTCTACAAAGCTGCTTGGACAATTGTTGGGACTGATGTAACCAAGGCAGTGCCAGAGTTCTTTCATAATGGTAAACTATTAACGAAAATTAAATCTACTAGTATTGCACTTGTTCCTAAAGTAGACAGGCTGAAAACTGCTAGCCAATTCCGGCCTATAACGTGTTGCAATGTTACAAGTGCATCTCAAAAATTATATGTAAAAGGTTGAAACACGCAGTAACCTATTTAGTAGAATGGAACCAGTCAGCCTTTGTTAAGGAACGACCAATGATGCATAATGTGTTAATATGTCATGACTTACTAAGACACTACAATAGGAAGAATGCTTCTCCTAGGTGTCTTATGAAGATAGACCTTAAGAAAGCCTATGATATGGTACACTGGGATTTCTTGGAAGAAGTACTTCAAGGTTTTCGATTTCCACTATTTACACCTAATTTTTGCCCCCCACGACTAAATTTAATCCTGAGTTTCTTCGATTTTTAATAAAATCGAAATATTTATTTCATTCGAATAAAAATTTTGTAAAATATTTTTTATACGTGATATTGTCATTTTAAGTAGTGATTAAATATTATCGCGTTCAATTATACGAGATTATATAATTTGATTAATTAAATATTTATTCTATGAAATATTGTATTTTAATTAAGGATTATTTTGAAAATAAATATAATGATTAGAATCTTGATTTTAATATAATTTATTATCAAAATAATTTATTTGGATAAATATGCATTTAATTTTATTAAATCAAGAAGCTCGAGATTAAAAGAAGTATTAATTCGTATCGAATTTTAATTTAATTTAGCCAATTTATTAGATTTGGCCATAATTGAAATAAATTGACCATAATTGCAATGCAATCCGTAAATTGATTTTTAATTTGGTCAAAATTAAATAAATATGACTGAATTTTAAATCCCAATTGGGGTTATATTTTAAATAACCCCAAAATTTTCAAAAACTCTCATAACTTCTACCTAACTCCCACCAAAAATTATTTTTAAATTGTACTACATTGTACTATTTCCCTCAACTTTGTCCTTTTCCAATTTTGAATTAAATATTGTACTACATTGTACAATCCCCCCGTTATCTTCCACCTCACCTTATCTTCAATTTTAAAATTTCAAAAATACCTCAAAATATTTTTTCTCCCACATTGGTGGATGACAAGAAATAAATCTTTATCCTTTCCTATAAATACTTTTCTCCCATATTGGTGGAGAGAAGGAAGAAAAAACTCATTCTCTCCTATAGATACTACCACTACTTTGGTAGAAAAAGAGGGTCGAAAAGTAAAAAAAGAAGAAGCTAGAAAGGTGAAAAAATACTTTTGAGCAAAATAGTTATTTTTATTTAGTAAAAATTTTTGTTTCATAGAGTTGGTCGGCTAATCAAAATTTTTGAGTTGCCGGCGATGTTTTCCGGTGGTGGTTGATTCCGACGAAGCTCGTAGTCTCGTTTTACTTCCCCCAAAAAGGTAAACACACCTTTCCTTTTTTTAGTTTTATTATCGTTTTCTTCTTCATCTTTTTCTTCTTCATAGTTCGTAGTTATAATTTTGTTTGTTGAGATTGTTTGTTGTAGATGACATTAAAGGCCATAGGACGTTGTGGTATCAATATTTTAATTATTTTCATATTCAAAATATAAAAATGAGCTAGCAATAGTTGTACGACCTTTTTTAACTTTATTCTTTAATTATTATAGATAAAGTTTCAATCTTTGCTTAAAAGATGTACTTATGCTTTGTTTAAACTCATTGTTGGTGGATATGTTTGTTTTTAGCATGTAAAGTTATTTTCTTTATGTTGAAAAGAATAGTTAAAATTGATTGTTTTGCCTTTTCACTTTATTCTTTAATTATTTTGGATAAAGTTTAGATCTTTGCTTGAAAAACATACCTATGTCTTGTTTAAACTCATTGTTGGTAGATATGTTTGTTTTTAGCATATAAAGTTATTTCCTTTATATTTTAAAAAATAGTTAATATTGATTGTTTTGCCCATTGACTTTATTCTTTGATTGTTCTGTATAAAGTTTTGATCTTTGCTCAAAAGACGAACTCATGCCTTGTTTAAATTCATTGTTAGCGGATATGTTTGTTTTAGCATGTAAAGTTATTTCTTTTATGTTGAAAAAATAGTTATTATTGTTTGTTTCGCCTTAATAAAAATAGTAATTAGTTAAGTCAAGAATTGGTCATTTGCTTGCTAATTATTTTAATGGATTTTAAAATCCTCATAAAAGAGATGACGTGCTAGCTTTATTTTCCATCCAAGATGTTTATTCCCCTTTTGTTCGCATGTTGTCTTGCCAAAATGATGAGAAAGTTCGGTCTTTTGTGGCTAAATAGAATTATTTGAATATTTTTGACTCATGCATAGTATGATTGTTGAACGATATTTCACTTTTAGAGATTCTAAACTTTTATTCTTGTTTTCTTACTCCGGATTGTTATATGTTCTCTTTGTGTGTGTAAAGACTTGATTCATGTCTCTTTTATTCATAACATCATAAAAGAATTAACGATGTCTTAGAAATATAAACCATAGATCGTTACACGTTTTCTCATAAAACGTTGGTTGTAATTTAGATGTATGAATTTTCGCTAATGTTGCCTTAATTGAAATTTAAAGATTCTCTAACCTTTATTTTCTTTTGTTATATGGATTAGTATCTATATTTGTTCAATTTTAGAAGTCATGAGTATTTTTATTGTTGCTTCATCCCTTTACTTTCGCAAGCTTACGTTGTTTGTTTCTCGCATTAATTCATTGAATATGACCTTCTTCCTTTTACCTTTATTCATTCTTAATATAAACATAAGTCATGAGGCATGCAAGTGGATGTCTTTGCTTTGCATTTTATCTATTGACTCCCACTCTTGTTATACGTGTGCAAGTGTGCATATCATTGTAATTCAAAAATTGATTCTGGATATTTTCTTTTTCTTTGAAATATGTAACTATTATGCCTTGAACGTATATTAATTTTTTTATCTTTTCTTTGTATGTAAAAAATATCTTGAGTCCAAATGGACTCCTCTCCTCTTGCATTTCGTAACGGGTCAATGAGGCTCACCTCTTCGAGTCAAGTCTGAAGTTTAAACCCAAGGTCCACTACATGACGTGCGGGTGCTAGAAGATATACAAACAAGGAAAATGGGTCAAAACCCATTGATGAGGTCACTAAGAGACTTGAAAAGTCTCGATTTTTATTATTCTCTTCTTTTTATTTATTCATTCATTTGGGCCTCGAAGCCAAAGTTGTATTTTAATACAGGTGAGGTGAATTTTGGGATCAAAGGTCCGAAAACTATCTTAGGACAGGTTGTGGGCCGAAAGCCCAATATTTAGATTAAGATAGGTGCAAGTGGGCCAAAAGTCCAATTAGATTAGGACAGAGTTTATTGATTTGAGCCCAATGGCCTAAGTCTTTTATTTTCTCTCCTTCCCCTTTTACATGTTTGTTATTAATCTGTTTAAACTTAGTTAAAATTCCTACTAAGTCGTCCAAATCTATTTTACACAAGTCTTTCCCTAAAATTAATTATTTTTCAACAATCAATCTTTCTTTTTGAAGTTAGTCAAAAAGATATTTTCAAACAGTATGGATAACTGCAAGTTAGTGGATACTCTTCTTGCCTTAAAAATTTTCAAGAGTATTAATAGGAATTGCTTATTCAGAAGCTTCAAACTTAAATGATTTTTTTTTTGTTTTGGATCGTTTAAGTAACTTTCAAAGGTTTTCTTAATTCTTTTTCAAATAAATTAAGTGGCGACTCTAAAAAAGTCAAAATTTTCACAAAACAGAAATGACGACTCTGCTGGGGATATTTAACTAGGTTCTAACCAAATGTTTTATTTCATCTTTTGACTAACTGTTTAAATTGCTTACGTGTTTATTTGTTTTGATTTTGTGGAAGTTAATTATTGCATCTCATAGCATAATTCCGCATTGATTATTATATTATTTTGGGATTTCGTGGATGTTCCGGCCCCTATTGTTCAACTTCAAATAAAGTATTGGAAATACGATGGTTTATTAGCACGTGAGATGTCTGATGGGTGTTCGTATTTTCAAATCCAAGTCGTCCACTTGGGAACCTAGTTCAAAACCACTCTAGACACCTGGGATAGAGCGAAACCAAAACCCTATTTTAGGCATGAACCTAGGATGACCTAATACCCAAGGGGGTATTGGGACCATTAGAAAACCTGCCTTACATCTATGATCCCGAGTCAATTACAGACGAATCATATTTATGTGTTGATAAATATATGTTTATTTAATCCAATCCATTATCCTTTGGGGGTCGGTAGAAAGCTTGCCTTCCTTACTTTCATGTAAGGATGTCTCAATCATACACCAATTGAGAGAGGAATTGAAGCAAGCCAAGCAAGAAATTGATCGATTTGGACGGTTGAATCTAGGGTACAACTATACAGAAATCGCTTGATTATCAATGGATCTCGCCAATGACAAGAAGTGGACAAAGCTAAGAGGGCGAAGGCCGATAGAAGAGCCTTCAGGAACTAGTATTTCCTATCCCCTGCGCGGAACATTATTCTTTTTCTCATGTTATTTTACCTTTTCCTAAAGATCATATCCCTTTTTATGCAACTTTTGTAGACATTTATGTCATTTATGTATATCTATGAAGATTTTTAGGGATAATGGATCGGCTTTAAAAAAACGTATAATTTCTTCAAAATTTGTTAGGCCTAAACTCTTGGCTCAAAAGGGTCACCCAATTAGGATGCACATTTATTACAATATGCTTGTGTAATATAACTATTTATGTGCTTTTACGTGCTATGTTGATTCAAATCAAAAGCGAATTGATCCAATCCCATTTTCCATAGAACATCTCTAGTCAGAAATATACCCCACTATACAAAAGTACGACCAAACGTATTCCAAGTCTCCCAAGTTTCTTAGAAAAGTCCGCAGTTATTTTTAAAACTTTCAAAATGATTGCTACCATTTTAGGAAAGTGACTTAGAATAAAAAAAACCATTATAGTCTCGAACTACGTAGGGCCTGATTTCTCCTCTGTGAGATACGTAGGCAACTTTTCGGCCCGACCCCCATCTTCAAAAACTCTGTTGTCCTCCACTTTCTTGAAGGAAGAAGAAGATTTGAACCTTCCTGACAAATTCCACTATCCACATCACTGAGCAAAATTTTGTTCATTGAAATTCTCGAGTCATCATTACTTTATGGATCAATTCACATGAGATAAGAAACAACTCTATGTGTTTACTTCCTACCTTATCTTCTTGCTTTACTTATTACTAACGGATTCTAACACGTCAACGTTTGAGTTGTTTTTACTTTGCAGGTAATAGAAACTACTCTGTGTTGGAACAAAATGACCCTACTTCACTAGATCAAAGTGAATAAAAGATCCCCCTCTTGACTATAGCGTTGTTACAGGAAAAGAAAAATGACTAGTAGTAAAACTGCACTCTACCAATTATTTTTCAAAACCTGTAACCGATGGTCTCGAGGATGGAATAAGGAAAATATGAGGGAAGAATTCTCCAAGATAACCAGGATCATGAAAGATTAATTAGAAGAAATATTGTTAAATTAGACCTCCACTCCACTCATGAATCGTCGCTCATCATATAAAAATAACTTAAAACCTGCCATTGTCATGTCATGTCAAGGAGTAAGATAATGATGAATGAGAGACAATAGCTCTAGAACAATCAACAGAAGGGCCAAAGAGTTCGAGAATCAAGAAAGCCTAATCTGGAAGAAATTGAGGTGGTTAACTAGGAGGACAATGACTAAGAGAATTAGAGCCGATCTTTATCTAGAAAAGCAAGGAAAAGGGTCTTATCAACTCTCTCAAAAGAAATTGGACAGTTGATCCTTCGCTCTATCAAGACAAACATAATGAAATCATCATGTCATCCGTAGAGTGTTTATTTCTAGTAGGATGGATAAGAGTATCTAGGGCCATTAACCCTGAAAATAAGTTTATGTACGAACTACATTTGACCTAAATTCTCAATAAAGGGATACGTAGGCGGCCTATGTCGGTTTCGGTCAACCCCCTAGGAGAATTTATCATTTTCTTTTATGTACGAACTATGTTTGACCTGAATTCCCAAGAAAGGGATACGTAGGCATCTTATGTCATCTTTGGTCAACCACCCTAGGAGAATTTATCCTTTCCCTTTATGTACGAACTACGTTTGACCTGAATTATCAAGAATGAGATACGTAGGCGGCCTATGTTGGCTTCGATCAACCCCTTAGGAAAATTTCTCCTTTCTTTTCATGTATGAACTACATGATGACTTGAATTCCCAAAAAAAGGATACGTAGGCGGCCTATGTCGGCTTCAGTCAACCCATTAGATTTTTCTATGTATCCTTAGTGTAGTCTTGAACTACGTTTAACCTGATTTCTGCTTTAATGGGATATATAGGTGCCCCAACGGCTCAGTCATATAACCCCAGGAAATGGAAACTGGGGCAGAATTTTCGAGAAGGAATATAAAAAATTCACAAGAATAAGATCATCCCCCAACAAAGAGAACGAAGACCAACAAAGACTTCGGATCCTCTCGAGTTGATATCATATCAAAAAACTTTAAATCGGCGCAAATTTTTTTGAGGAAGGCCTCAAAATTTCCACTAAACATTGAAATATATTTCAAATTACTCGACACCAGAGGTCAAAGTCAAGCTTTAGAAGTCAGCAGTTGCGACTAAGTTTAGGTGGACTAAACCTTCGGCTATGACAGAACTTTTGATAGAAACCCTCAACGACGATGATGAATCCATAGAATTCCTTCATCAAATGTCGAAATATAGTCAGAACCAAGAGAAAGATGTTCGTCAGGCTTGTACATGACATGACCGGCAGAGATTTTCCAAAGCTTTTATAAGAATTTTTTAAAACTAGTACTACTTTTGAAAATCTATACAAATCTTTTTCTTTAGTGATTGTCTAGTCATCTATTGGAACAAGGAGTCAGAGTAGAGGTCCCAACACGATGAAGCATCCGAAAGGTGGCGAGGAGCAAACCAAGGATCGAAGTACGCCACCACGGAGTAGTTTCATTCAAAACTAATCATTTTTCTGTGGATGCAGGGATAAGAGCACAAAAATAGGAATTTTTTTCAAAACTCCCTAAGCGGATTGCGTGCTGCACCAAATCATGTAATGCTCAAGAACGGTATTTTCGGGTAGCTCCAAAGGCGGGTTTAATACCCATTTATCAAGGACCTTCTAAATTGTCTATCTCATTTCTTGAGACCATGAAGGACAAACAAAGGCGCCTTATCTTCTTTATGAATATTGTATTTAGAATTTTTCTAAAAATAGTCGCTAGCAAAGACGACTTTGTGTCTACTAAATATTTACCTTGAGTGCAGGTACATTCAGGGGAGTCGACACAATAAATACAACAATCAAAAGGATCACTCAATAGGAGGAAGAGCAGAAAGTCATCCTCAAAATTTGTCTTAGAACTAAGCAAACGGTATTTGAGTAATCCTCAAACAAGGACTTTTCCCCATTTACTTGCATCCGATGGATTTGCTATTTAATTATTTCTTCAACAAGAAATGATTAATAGCGGAATAAGTCATTCAAATCATGATGCTCAGTATTCGTCATTAAACTATCATAAAGCTTAACTGTGGTCGCCAGTGAGAGTGACATTGTGTCTACTAACTGTCTACCTTGAGTACAGGTACATGTAGAAAGCAAAACACAGATAAATGAATTCAGGTGAAACTATTTTCAAATCACCAAAAAAAATATTTCATATCATCTCATTTGCAGAGAGGACCATTTCATGCCATTGATGAGAGGGCTATCTCATATCGTCTCATTGCCGAAAGGTTCATGTCATGCCATTACCAAGAGGTCTATTTCATGCCATTGCTAAGAGGGTCATTTCATATCATTGCCAAGAGGGCCATTTCATATCATTGCCAAGAGGGCCATTTTATGCCATCGCCAAGAGGACCATTTCATATCATTATCAAGAGGGTCATTTCATGCCATTGCTAAGAGGGCCATTTCATATTATTGCCAAGAGGGCCATTTTATGCCATTGCCGAGAGGGCCATCTAATATCTGTTGACACGCAAAATAGTAAATGCTGGCGTCGAGGATATCATCAGCATGCAAAATCTGTTGATACGCGAGACACAAATGCTGGCGTCGAGGATATCATCAACATCTAATATTTGTTGACATGCGAGATAGCATACGCTGGCGTCGAGGATATCATCAGTATTCAATATCCGTTGACACGCGAGATAACATATGTTGGCATCGAGGATATCATCAACATCTAATATCTGTTAGCATATGCTAACATCGAGGATATCTCATTATTTTATGAATCAACATCTGAATGCATCAAAAGCTCATGATTCAAAGGGACGTCTGTAAGTCGCTATCTAAAAACAAACGACATTTAAGATTTCTTTGAAATTAATAATTTGAGGATCATCTATAAGTCATATTATTTGAAATAGGATAGTGTGCAAGATTACCTCCGAGTTGATAGCACATAGATCATTCGTAATCCGCAACAACATCTTAAATGGATAGTGTGCAAGGTTACCCAAAAGTTAATAGTCCGAAGGTTATCCATAAGTCGTAACTAAATCCTTACCGGAGAATATGCGAGATTATCAAATTGATAAGTCCAAGGGTTCTCTATAAGACACAACAACATCCTAAATGGATAGTGTACAACGTTACCTAAAAATTGATAGTTCGAAGGTTATCCATGAGTCACAACTAAATCCTTACCGGAGAATATGGGAGATTATCAAATTGATAAGTCCAAGGGTTCTCTATAAGCCGTGTCATATCCAAGATCGATTATGTGTAGGATTACCCAAAGACTACCAATTTGAGAGATATCTATAGGTCATATTGTATCCAAGATCGGATGATGTGCAGGAATACCCGAGAACTAGAGATTGGAGGGATATCTGTAAGCCATCTCTTATCCAAGGTTAGATAATGTGCAAGATTACCTAAGGGATAGCAATTTAAAGGATATCTGTAAGTCCCCTCGTATCCAACATCAAATAACATGCGAGATTATCCAAAGATTGACAATTCAAGGAGAATCTATAAGTCGTATCGATATAAAAGATATGCGGGACTTACCCGAGGTCACGTGCAAAGAATTATTATCAACAACCAGAAAGGTCATCATAGGTAATCAAAATGGTTCACCTCAGCATAATATTACACGGTTGCAGGGACCGTTAAAGTGTCATCGGTGTCCAAAAGGATCACCCCACTTAGAAGACATATTCAACAGACAAATGAGATAATTATGCAACAAACAAGAGAGTTGTTATGTCTATTGTTGCAAGTTATTTCCTTCCAAACAGGTACATGAAAGGGATGACTTCGTTTTTCAGGCAATAACTCACGTGGAGATATAGTAAAGACTATATACCTTTTTCGTGAATTATGTTTAGCATTAACACTTTTGTTTAAGACATTGTCGAGAGAATCCGAGAGGATGAAAATCTCAAATAAAAAACACAGGTGCGGACGACTCCAGATAGGACGCAACACAACGTGAAATTCTTTCTTAGCAGCAAATCAGGACATAGTCTAGAGAAGGACATTAAACTCCCTGGATGCGAACTAAAGGATGATCACCACCACCATCCAACCACACCCCTGTTAGAATACATATGGGAATTTTGGGATATTATGGTTTCAGCTTTACCTTTGGGATATTTCTAAGCTCATACCGAGAGAAACCTCTCTTTCTTTCAAATTTGAGTGATAGTACACCTAGAGTTTCAGAAATTATGTCAAGGTAAATTCTTACCTATGGATGTGAAGAGCTCCAAATTCATGGTTAAGAGTTTATAAACCTCTTTTCATAACTCGAACAACTTTTCACTCATCCCGAGCCAAATATCGTCTGAAATAAAAGACTATCTTTTCTACCGATTGAGTCGAACTACAAGCAGTCTGATTCCCTGAGTCTCGGGGATATGTAGGATAGGATCTATGTAGAAAACTCGATGTCATTCCAACCACCCCCCAAATCCTTTTTTTCTCCAGCTCTTTGATTTTCCTAAAACTCTAAAACCGAGATAACTGGTGAATTTTTTGAAAATCAAGATTTATGAACTACAAGTGCCCTGAATTCTCATGTAACCTGAGATATGTAGTAAATCTGATACCAAGGTCGTGCGAAATCTAACCTCTGTTCAGATTTGAATTTGTGGTCGGATAAAAATTAGGAATGTTAACCTCCCTTTGCACAGGGTTACTTGCATCCACCCTACCCAAAGGGAGGGGCCATTATTTACACCTAATTTTTTCCCTCCATGACTAAATTTAATCTTGAGTTTCTTCGTTTTTTAATAAAATTAAAATATTTATTTCATTAGAATAAAAAAAAATTAAAATATTTTTTGTACATGATTTTGTCATTTTAAGTAGCGATTATATATTGTCGTGTTCAGTTATACGAGATTATATAATTTGATTACTTAAAAATTTATTCTATGGAATATTGAATTTTAATTAAGGATTATTTTTAAAATAAATATAATGATTAAAATCTTGATTTTAATATAATTTATTATTAAAATAATTTATTTGAATAAATATGCATTTTATTTTATTAAATCAAGATGCTCGGGATTAAGAGAAGTATTAATTCGTATTGAATTTCAATTTAAGTTAGACAATCTATCAGATTTGGCCATAAATGAAATAAAATTGGCCATAATTGCAATGCAATCCGTCAATTGATTTTTAATTTGCTAAAAAATAAATAAATTTGGATAAATTTTAAATCTTAATTGGGGTTATAATTTAAATAACCCCAAAATTTTCAAAAACTCTCATAACTTCTACCCAATTCCCAAAAAATAAATAAATTCAAATTATACTACATTGTACTATCCCCCCCCCCCCCCAACTTTGTCCTTTTCAAATTTTAAAATTCAACTATTGTACTACATTGTATAATCCCCCCCCCCACATTATCTTCCACCTTACCTTATCTTTAATTTTAAAATTTCAAAAACACCTCAAAATATTTTTTCTCCCACATTGGTGGATGACAAGAAATAAATTTTTATCCTTTCCTATAAATACTTTTCTCCTACATTGGTGGAGAGAAGGAAGATAAACTCCATTCTCTCCTATAAATACTATCACTACTTTGGTAGAAAAGGAGGGTTGAAAAGTAATAAAAAAAGAGGCTAGAAAGGTGAAAAAAATCCTTTTGAGCAAAATAGTTATTTTTATTTAGTAAAAATTTTTGTTTCATAGAGTTGGTCGCCTAATCAAAATTTTTGAGTTGCCGGCGACGTTTTTTGATGGTGGTTGATTCTTTCGAAGCTCGTAGTCTCGTTTTACTGCCCACAAAAAGGTAAACACACCTTTTTTTTTTTTTTAGTTTTATTATTGTTTTCTTTTTCATTTTTTTCTTCTTCATTGTTCGTAGTTATAATTATGTTTACTGTAGATGGCCTTGAAGGCCATAGGACGTTGTGGTATTGATATTTTAATTATATTCATGTTCATGATATAAAAATGAGCTACCAATATTTGTACGTGCCTTTTTTGACTTTATTTTTTAATTATTATAGATAAAGTTTTAATCTTTGCTTAAAAGATGTGCTTATGCTTTGTTTAAACTCATTGTTGGTGCCACCTGAGCCAGCAACGAGTCGCGAAGCATGCCAAAATGGCTATAGTCAAAATCTAGTTAGCCTCCGCAATTATGGCACATCGCGCCAAGGTTCAAATTCAGAATTGTCCCTTTTCAGTGTCTCAACGCGATACCACCGCATTGCAGTGAGCTTCCAGGTCCCATCCAGTATTGCAATGCGATTTCACCGCATCGCGCCATGATGCAATTTCTCAGTAGTCATTTTCCATAGACACGACGCGATAGCACGCGTCGTGCTAGGTGCCCAAATCGGGTTTTCAGTGATGAAAAAATAAAAACTTTCTAAGGGTAATTGGGTCTTTTTCCATGACCCAGATCAGCCTTTAACCACGAAATTTTTCCCTAAAAACCCTACTATATCACTTTTCCTCACTTTCTCTCAAGGACAAAATCCTTCTCTCTCACGAGGCAAAAACCCTAGCTCAAGAAATCAAGACTCAAATTCAAGAATCTCTTCGTCAATCTTCGTAGAATCAAGAACTAAGGTATGCACAGTGTTCATTCATGGATTCCTTTCATCCATGAAGCCCAAGAATCAAGTTTTAAATATTGTATTGTGAATATTTTATTGTGGGTTGATTATGTTCATGTGATTATGGTTGTATGATTTCCAAGTTGGAATCTTTATGTGTTGTTCATGAACCTATGATAGTATATGATCTGAAACATTTGAAATTGAGTTAAAATATGAAGTTTTGCTGTATTAATTTGATGGTCATGCCTATGCCCTAAGTCATGCATCCTAGGTGTTTGATAAAATGCCTAAGAGAATAGAAATTATGCATTATAGCTTAATTGTGACCCAAGTGATAAATGAATGCTTTACCCTATGACCAAGAATGACTTCCATGATATTGTGTGCATTATGAATGGTTGAGGGAATGTCCATGAGATTAGGTTGATGAAAGTATGACAGGTTTATATGCAATTCCATTCATGTACAAGACTATGATAACTATGTGCTTCATGAAATCCCCAAATTAATGTATTATGAATTGTTGATATTGGTCATGTGTTCAATAAGTGTCATGTCCTATCAGTTTCATGCTATCGAGTCCTGGGGGTACTTGTACCCGATAATTTAGCTGTGTTCCTAGATCCAGTTCAGTCAAGCCATGATCAGTAGAATTCAGTCAGTCATGTGACTCAGGAAAACTCAGTAAACTCAGTATCAGTCCATTCTCATTCAGTAATCTTAGTAATCTCAGAAATCTCAGTGATCTCAGTCAATCATCATGTTTCAGTAGTATTTCGTCAGTCAACGAAAATCCGATGAACTCAGCTCAATCTAGTTAATCAGTAACAAATCAGTCCAGCCTAGTATGAACTAGGGAATTAGTTCTGTGTCTATTCAGTTGGGAGTAGGATTCAGCACCAAGTGAACCCAGGGATGAGGGCACACACTGTCAGCCAGTAGAGGGTGTGATCCTTAGTAGAAATCCCTGCGTTTTAGAACTACGTAGTCAGCGTAGGTTGAGATGTACACCTACGAGTCTAGGGACTATACATCTCATTTGAGTTTTCCTTACATGAGGGGTTGACGGAAGAGCTCCCTGTCAGAGAGGGTTTACTCATAGCTTGTCTTTACCCATGGTGTGGTACTGACACCCTTCCAGCTAGGGTTACAGGTTGGACCCCACCAGTTCAGTTTTGAGGCATATCGGTTAGATGATTACCTCCCACAATCTCAATTTTAGATCTAGTCTCAGTAATCGAACTCAGTTCAGTTCTATAGATTTCAGGACTGTCAGACACAGTCGCTCAGCTCAGTACGGAACTTAGCTAGTTCCATCCGAATTAGGACTGTCAAACATAGTCACCCAATTAATAGTATATTAATTATACGAAACACATGTTATCAGTATTTGTTGACACCTAATTTTTGCCCTCCACAACTACATTTAATCTCGAGTTTCTTCGATTTTCAAATAAAATCACAACAATTATTTTTCCAAATAATTGCATTTTAAAATAGGTATTTGGGCTAATTCTGTCATTTAAAGTGATAATTATATATTTTCGTATTTGCATATACGAAATTGTATAAATGATGTCATTTAAATGAACATTTTCATCACATTGGGATTTAAATTAAGGATTATTTGAAAAATAAATAAATAAATAAAGTCTTGATTTAAACAAAATTTATTCTCAAATAATTTATTTGGATATATATTTGTTTGATTTTATTAAATCAAGAAACTTGGGATTAAAAGAGGTATTAATTCGTATCGAGATTTATTTTAATTTAGCCAATCTATTGAATTTGACCATAATTGAAACTAAATGGGCCATAATTGCAATACAATTGGCCAATTGACTTTTGATTTGGTTAAAATTTAAATAGAATGAACTGAATTAAAATTGATGTTATTTTTCTAAGTAATCCCACAATCTACCCAATACCCAAAAACTTAACCAATTAAAAAGCCCAAACCGAAGGCCCATTTTCTTTTATCCAACAATTAAAACTACAACCAGCCTTTTCCTTACCATTTCTGTCGCCTGAAGCCCACTCTAACAGCTATAACCCGGCCCATTTTCCAATTCCCTTTTCCCTTTAATCAGTAACCAAAGCTGCTACAGCTATAAGGTTCAACTTCAACCACAACCTTCAATTAACAGCAACAACTACCAGAACAATACAAACACGCTACAACATCGTAAAAGCCTCAACAAAATGAAAATATCGATTTCATCTACCAACGATTCGAACCCTCAAACCGAGCTCCAACCCGTCTGTTTCTTCTTCATCACGCGTCTCACGCGGGTACGTACGCGTAGGGCTCGGGAACGTTCTAGAAAAAGCCTAGGTGGCTCATCCAATGTCCATATTCCTCGAATATTGGGTACCATGGTACGAATCCATACATACCTGGTTGATTTTCATTGGTTTGGAATAAATTCTGTTTTTTCTAATTTCGATTGGTCCACCCGCTCGGATTTATCCAAGAAAATTCCAAAATTCGTAGGAGTTTGTTGGTAGAAAACGTTATCTAAGTTCAAATTTTGAATTCCTTCTGGAAGAAAATCCTAAAATTATCCCCAGGAGGCCCCATTTTTGTTTCCATCGATTGAAACCCTAAAAAATGAACCCTAGCCTATTCTCTATATAAAGGCTGTTTTAGGAGGCTGGGGGGAGAGAGTTCTTTCTAGGGTTGGAGTTCTGAGGTTCAAAAAAGGAATGTTTTTCCTCTGTGACATTTTTAGGGTTTGATTTTTTTTTAGGTCGGAGAAGGGGGGAGAAAGTTTGAGGTGAAACCTTTGAGGTTTTGAAGGTTTCTTAGAAAAAGGGAAACCTATAGTTTTAAGATTCTTCTTTTTTCTATTTCTGTGGAATCCTTACTGGTGATTGAAGCTTTCGAGCGAGAGATGAAGATATCAATGTGTTAGGGTTCTCAGAAGATAAAAGCTATCTCCTTTTTTGTAGAATATCCTCTCTCTTTTATTTCCTTTCAGAAGTTTGGTCGATTATTTGGGAAGTTACTGAATCAACAATATCGACTCCCGATAGTGACAACTTCGCTGATAGCTCGTTCGTCCCGTTTGCTGCTCCGGAATAGGTGAAGGACTCTCTAATTTTAATTTCTGTTACGGTTCCTACTTCTTTTCTTCATCCCCTTCTCTGTAATGTTATGATTGTGACGTTGTTCAACGAGAATAGCTGTAGATGGATTTAATGGTCATAGGAATTAGTAGATGATAAATGTGTTTGTGTTTCTCTCGCTGAATCAAAATTCATGCTTTCATGTCTGCTCTGTATGGTTTCTGAAATTTTCATCGTCGCTACTTCGAACTCTCCCCTTTGTATTATTGTTGTTGGCACGTTGTTAACCTCGTTGTCGGTATATTTGTGATGTTTTATTTACCTTTGTTTGTAGTTGAATCTGTTTAGTAAAGATCCGTAGTTTCGTGTCTGCCTTAGGAATCACTGCAAGGTTAGTTTCCATGCTAGTCATACTACGATATTTTCAAGGAAAAACTAAGCCTATTGATCTGATTTGCTGAAAATTTAGTCATTTAAATTGTATTCATGACTTTGGAGGTATGTAGTAGGTGCTCCTTATCTTTCTTGAAGCGTTATATGACATCGGGTATAATTTAGGGAGTCTTTTGATGTGCAGTAGCAAAAAAATTAGTAATTCAGTTCATTAAGGACGCTTAATCTTTTTTTGGTTTCAGTTTCGTCTGGCGAGAGGGGAAAAGTTTTGCATAATAATGTTGACTCAATCGGTAGTCGTTTTACTATGTTAAAGCCTTAAAAAAGTTTTCTGAATTATTTCGTTTATTCTTATTTAGTTTCAGTTGTATACCAACGTATTCTGATTATAAATACGGAACCCACATATGTTGGTACCTCCCATGATCTTGATAGAACTAGATCCTCATTTTTAAATCAAAGATTATTTGGCTAAAGTCAATATTCGGTGTGGTGGTATACTAGAATTAATAAATAGATATCTGGTATTTGAATTTTTAGTGCATAAAAGCAGCAGGTCGGTCATTTTTATGATACAAAGCCATTCTAAAGTAAGGGGGAGAGGGATGAACTAATTCATAAGAAATCCATGTCTATAAATTATCTGTCATTGTCATGATTGTTTTTATTCTGTTGTTCTAGCTAAGAGATAGATTGAATGCTTCATTGGTTCTTTGTTAACTATCGTCTGGCCTGTTATTATCATTGTCCTAATTGCCTTCACTTTGATGTTTTTTAAAGACTTGTTTACTATCATTAGATTGTTGTTTTTCTTAGTTAAACTCCATCCTAGTTAAGTCTTAACTTTCTAGTTCCATGTTGGTTATATAGTTCAAATTGTTAATTCCTGTGTCATTGTGTCAATTCATAGCTCAAATATTAAAGTCCTTTCGCCTGTCGTATTGAGTAGTTTGAACGTTATTTGTTATGATTAGGATCCATAGTTTTAGCTCTATAAAATATTAAGTTAATTCATTGCATGTTTGATCAAGACGTTGGTTCTTGTGATAGGAAATTCTTTCGGCTTACAAGTTTATCATTTTCTTGTTTGATGTTCTCGCCTATATACACTTACATATACTAATCCGTTGCACATTTTTTTGCATGAACTCGCTTGGGAGTCCAATTGGGCTCTTTATTATTGTATTACACTACGGGCCACTAAGGCCCGCCCTTTAGAAGATGTGAAAATCGATCACATAGCATATGGATACAAGGAGTCGTAAGACATGAATGAGCCAAAATATCGTCCTTGAAGAAGCAAAGGAGATTGGATTTTTTTTTATTATTTGCATTTATTCATTTGATGTTGTCTCTTCATTATTATTTATTTCTTCATTTCATCATTCATTCATTTGGGCCGTAAAGCCAAAATTGTACTTAATACAGGTGGAGCGGGATTCGAGCCAAAAACTCGAAAACTAGATTAGGACAGGGTCGATGGTTTGGGCTTAGAAGCCTAAACCACTATTTCTCCCCTTTCCTCTTTCTCTTTTCCTTACTTGTTTACATGTTTCTTGCAAACCTAGTTAATCCCTTAGTCAAGTCGCTAAAAAACTAGTTTTGTATAAATGTAAAAACATTTCTAAAATCGAGTTCTTTTCAAAAATCAATCTTTTCTGAAATTAGTCAAAAGACGCTTTCAAGCAGGCCGGATAACCACAAAGTTAGCGGACGTTTTAGGTGCCTAACACCTTCCTAAAATGTTAATAGGAACCACTTACTCGGAATCTCTAACTTAAACCGATTTTCCTATTTTGAATCGTTTTAAGTAACTCTCTAAAGGTTTCTTAATTCCTTTTCAAAATTAAGTGGCGACTCTCTTAAAAAGTTAAAATTTCCGCAAAACAGTATTCGGTTTCAGGACTGTCAGATACAGTCAATCAAACCAGTTCTTTATAATCAGAACTATTAGAAACAGTCATTCCATTATCTGTAATATGACATCAGTTCCTCAGCACTCAATGGACTTAGTCATTTAGTATCCCTGTATTATTACTCAGATATCAGAAAATTCACATTATCAGAATTCATGAGTCAGTGTTATCATGATCTCAGTTACAGTTACGTATTCATGCATGTATTCTCATATTCATATTATTCATTCAGTTAGTATTGTTCATGCATATAAACCCTTTGTATTCAGCCTACCTCACTTGTATACTAGTACATTCAAACGTACTGATGCATTTGCGCTATGGTGTTTTATACCATAGGTTTAGAAGCACGAGCTCCCGAGCATCCTTAGTAGATCAGACGTTCAACAGCCAGACTAGTAGTGAGTCCTTATCATTCGAGGATAGCATGATTATTTTATTACTTTATTATTTCAATAGTTCAGAGTTAGTTGGGGATATGTCCCATCAACTCCACAAATTTTAAATAGTTTAGAGGTTTTCAGACTACAACATATTTCAGACAGTTTATTTCAATTTTGGGTATTGTGATACCCCATTACAGATATTATTTTATATTCAGTATTAGTTTAGTTTTGAACCTTATGGCCTTACAAATTATATTTTGCATAATTACAGTATATTATTCAGTGCTCAGTTATAGATATCAGTCATGGGTTAACTTGTGGTCCTGCGGGGTCATGAGCATCGTATAACATTCTGGGTACCAGATTTGGGGTGTTACAAAATTAGTATTAGAGCCTAAGGTTCAACAGTGTCCTAGGAATTCTGAAAAGCCGCATCTAGTAGAGTCTTGTGCACGGGTGTGTTATGCACCACACTTATGTTAAGGAGGCTATGAGATATTTAGGAATAGCTTCACTTCTTTCAATATTCATGTCGTGCCAGTGAGCATAATCTCTAATTAATTTCTCAGTCTAATCCGCTTTTTCCTCTCGCTTATAGAATATGCCTTCCAAAGGAGCTACCGAAAGGAGAATCGGTAATCAGTCAGCACCTCAGCCCATTCAGGCAGATCCCCTGGACGAATATGTTTCCCATGTAGAATTTAGGACTATATTTACTACTCTATCCAATTCAGTCATAACTCAAAATGAACGGCCAACTGCTGTTTTGATCAACCCAGTAGCCAATTCAGCTGCAGCCAGGATTCGGGACTTCACCCGAATGAATCCTCCCTTATTCTCAGGTTCTAAGTCCGAAGAGAATCCACAGGAATTCCTCGACCAGGTTCAGAAAGTCACAGACATCATGGGAGTGACTTCCAGTGAGAGTGCAAAGTTAGCCACTTATCAGCTATAAGATATAGCCCATACGTGGTTTAAACAGTGAAAGGTAGACAGGGGTACAGATGCAGAGCCCATAGAATGGGAAGAGTTTGCTACAACCTTCTTAGATAGATTCTTTCCTCTAAAGCAGAAAGAAGACAAAGTATTAGAGTTCATCAATCTCAGACAAGGTAGTATGAGCGTAAAAGAATACTCCCTCAAGTTTACCCAGTTAGCCAGGTATGCTCCTCATGTAGTAAGAGACAGTAGATCCAGAATGAGTAAGTTTGTGTCTGGGTTTTCAGGTAGAGTGGTTAAGGAGTGTAGGATTGCGATGTTGATTAAGGAAATAGACATATCTAGACTTATGGTCCATGCTCAACAGATTGAAACGAAGAAACTTAAGAAGAAGTAGAGAGAAAATAAGAGAGCCAAAATAGTTAGTTATAGTTTTTCTCAGCCAGGGTCGCAGGGTTGTAACCGTTCTCAGCATAGCTAGAAGTTTTTAGTCCCAGATCCTTCCTCAGCCGGTAATTTAGTTCCTAAGTTAAGAAATGGTACCAAAGATAGGGCGCTAGGCTCTAAATCTCAGAATAGTGCAAGCATTATTCGCGCTCATCTGCTTTGCAAAGAATATGGTAAGTATCATAAGGGTGTGTGTAGAGCCGGTTGTAATGTATGTTTCGGATATAGCGAGTTAGGTCATAAGGTCTGAGACTGTTCTAAACCTGGTCCACGAAGTCAGCACGGTCGTCCTTCAACTCAGTCTGGTCGCCCGAATCAGTAGGGTGCCATTTCCAGTGCTTCCAATGGGCAACACCCAAACAGACTCTATGCACTTCAGTCCCCACAAGATCAAGAAAGTCCTCCTGAAGCAGCCACTGGTATGTTACAGATCCCTAATTTACATATTCACGCTTCTTTAAATTCAGGAGCTTCTTTTTATTTCGTAACTCTTTACATACCAGTCCACTTTAAGGTCAGATTAGATGTTAACAGGACCCTTCTCAGTATCTACCCCAGTGGGTAAAATAATCATAGCTTGAAGGGTATACAAAAACTATTCGGTTATGATATCTCAGAAAGACAGGTCTTCAGGTTCTAGTAGTAAACCAGTATGTGTAGGAAATCAGTGAGGGAAGATGATTCCCAGCCCATTACTATCTCAATGTGGAAGTTTTGTACTTTAACTATCATGATACTTACGCATACTTCACGTCACAATTCCATGCACCCAGCTTATATTCATGCGCTTTCCATAAAATAGTGTGTTTTAAGTTCCTAGTATAAGGAGTTTCGGCTTACTCAGTGTTACGAATCATATTCCATGAGTACAGAAACATCATACTTAGGTCATGCAGCTCATGACTCATGTTCCACTCCTAGTCATCAGTTCAACTCAGACTATGTCACATATACTCTCAGTTTAGATACCTCGGTAAATCTGTGATGTTGATGTTACATCCCTAAGTCCTCAATTACAACGTTATTCAATAGTCAGTATCCAGTAAAAGACTCAGATAGTCTTACAAAACCGAACCATGGCTTTCAACTATCAGTTACTTAACCATCAGAATTCAGTACGTTCGTATCAGTCTAAACCTCAGTTATCAGAAAACTAGTATTCAGTCCCAATTACAATATTAGTTATGGTTACAATCTCAATTACCATCTTAGCTACAATCTCAATCCCAGTCCTAGTCCAGCCAGATCATAAACTCAGTTCATTTTCAGGATTACCTGACCATAGCATATAGACATCAGTTACTCAGTTATTAGTATTTCAGTACCTCAGTTACAAAATGTTTCTAAATCATGTCATATGTTTGGTCTCGTAATTTCAAGTAATACAGTTTTCATAAATCCATGCCCAGTCACCCCATGTCACTCAGTCATTCCTTACCTCTTATGCATAATACACTACAACCTCAGGCTAGTCATTCAGACTAAGTACGGTTCAGTCTTATATACCCAGCATCCATCTATAAGTTATTCAGTTAATCAGATCAGTTAGTATATTTATGAATTTGAGATCAACATCATGTGAACCTTTTCAGTAGTCTCAGTTACAGTGTATAAGTTTTAGTCACTTTATCTTAGATGATGTTTCATAGGCCTTGCCTCCTAATACAAGAACCTCAGCCATGTGGAGATCTCCTATTCAAATGTCCTACTCAGACCAGGCTAAGATTCACTTTCTCTCTACAGTCATTAGAACTCTACAGAAAGAGTGTCAAAGAAACGCTTCAGTCGAGTATAAGTTTTCAGCATGAGTTAGTCCGCAGAGCGAGTAGTTCAGTTTAACAGTCAGGAAAACAAGTTCGAATGGCTTGGTTTCCATTTTTCCATCCAGTCGTACTCTTTAGAGTCTCATGAATGTGATCATTCTAAGATGGACTAACCAGGTAGTTGCATGTTCTACCCAGTTCATGTGTCATGTCTTAGTTTCAGATCTCTGATAATTGGTCTTGATTTAGTTCATAGGTGCCTTGTGCATCACCTTAGTTTTCCTCATAGCTCAGCAAAGTCAGTCCAGCATTCTTCAAGGAGGCATAGTATTCCAAGAGGGAGATACACTATAATTCACCGAAACTTTCATGACATAAACATACTGCTCTTTTCTTGTAATGAATCCAGTTTGGGGTAAGGGGTACTCATGAGTTGACCCCCAGACTTCGATCTCAGCCGTAAGCCACGTATTCAAGGTACTCAGTTCAGATCACGATATTCAGCTCATGTATCACGTTCCAGACCCAGTTACGTTCTCATGTTTCTGCTCATGCATATTTAGTAATTAAACTTAGACTCAGCCCAAGATAATAGCTTTTCTTAAGCTTATCCAGTTTCATGTTCAGATTTCAGTTACAAATGTGGTATTCAGTTTCGTGCTCAATTTTTATTTCAAACTTGGTATCTTTGATAACGCTCAATCTACAGCTCTCATAAGAGTGTAAAGCGGTCGTTGTCAAATATATAACCCAACTGGGTTGGGTATCGATCCCACAGGGAATAGCCGGTCAATGAGTAAGCAAAGATTACTAGACTTTTGGAGAAAGTCTCGTAAAAAGGGGGGATTTTAACGTGCAAGTAATGTAAACAAAGTAATAAAAACAGCAAATAAAGAAGTAAAAACGGTTTACTTGGTTGGTTTTTGATCAATGAGAATTGAGAAGTTGGGGTTATGTCCACCTTATGAGTTGTACGTCTCTATTGGCTATGAGTTGTGCGGAATTCAGACATGCATGTGCTTATAGAGAATTGTATTCGATGGTAAATCCAGGCGTCTTTCGACCTTAACCAGGACTATTTCACTTTAACTCTTTCGAGCTTAAAGCGTATCTAACAGTACGAATTCTCCAAGAGGTTAATCCAGTTACGACACTAACTTTTTAACAGGGGTTGGTGCCCTATTACCTTGACATTATCTCTTTTCCAGACATATAACTTTTCTTTCGAACAAGTTAATGCTATACTGGCGTATTCTATGCGTTTGCAACCACAAAGAATTTAGACTAAGATGAAGAGAATAATGATATAAGCAGCATACGTGTCACGAATTCACAAACTCATAGCAATAGATAGTATCTCATATGGCTTCCATAACCCCAACAGAGAAGTTTAGTTACCCATGAGTGCGAAGGAAATCACAATAGACATTATTAATATACCACAATAAAAATCTCGTGTAGTAAGGTGTGGTGTGGCGTTTTAGGCGTGAACTCCCTTGCAGAGTAACGTTTCTCTTGTTGTGGAAATTAAGAATTGAATAGATGAATAAAAAGTAGAATTAAAAGTAGAAGAATTGTTTTCAGAGTTAAAAGTAATGGGCGTCTTCTCAAAATCTCTAGCAGAATAGGGTATTTATAATACTCCTATCCTATTCCTACTAAGCTACTGCATTGCTTAACCCAATCCTACTGGGTTACTGCATCATTATCCTACTCCTAATAAGTTACTGCTAGTCCCCAAAGTCTTTAGAATTGCTGTTTTTGCCCGGGACAGATTTTTCATGCGCCACCTTTGGTCCTTGGCGTCCAAGTTTTGCTTTCCTCCTTTCGTGAAGCTTTCTTTGGCGTCAAGTTATCCATAAAATGCTGAATTTTGCATCATTTATACCTGAAAACTTGCTAATCATGTTCGTTAGCTCACTTACAGGAAAAAGGACTAAAAGTGCATGAAATATATAATTTGTCCTCAAAACTTAGCTAAAATATGGGTCAATTATAGTACTTTAGGCGTGTAAATACGCCTATCATCAACACCCCATACTTAAAGCTTTGTTCGTCCTCGAACAAAATATCATGTCCATCTAAACATCTACTTAGGGTTTCACAGCAACAACACAAAATATTCGTCAAGACAGGCACGACAATCATTAACAAAGAGTAGTTTTCTAATTACTTCTAGAAACAATTCAGCCTCCAACATAGACTCGTGATGATGGTTAATTCGTATCCAAAAGTTAAGGCCCAAAGAATCATATACGACTTACCCAAAACTCATCAACCATGTGTGTCTCACAATATGTCACCCATAATTACTCACAAGTATTTTATTTTTCAAAATATGGGTATAATATTATCCTTGCTCTCACTCTCACAAAGAATTCATATGTTTGCAACTGATGACCATAGGCTTGCCCTTAATGTAATGCTCCACTAAATATCAGAATGCTAAGCTTAGGATCAAATAGGTCTTTACAGGTTGTAATGTAGGCTAAGGGACGGGTAGGACTATTTTGGCCAGAAATAGTGACTAAGTTCCTAAGCGATTTAATACATCACATTATGCCATTAACACTCTCTTTTAATCAACCCTACTACCTTTCTTTCATCTATCACCCCTTTTCACCTATTTTCCCATTCAAGCATAATTATCTTTTTATTTAATCATAAACACAATTTATCATTTTGTTTTTCTATTTCTTTTTTTATTTTTTATAACACACCTCCATGATAGCCACTCTTTTTCATAACAAATTCAAGTACCAATACACTCTAAGGCATCACTCTCACCCAATTTCCTCTTATTTTGTCACATGACTTCACAATTTAAAGCACTTAGGAATTTGGATCAAATTATGGTCTTGAAAAAAATGGATTAGGCTTACATATGAGGCTGTCAAAGAAAATAGGCTAAAGGCTCAAAAGGGGGTTAACTAGGATAATGTCCACGGGTAGGTAAAAAAACAGTAAACAAGTATAGGTTGCCAAAGAAATGCCTAAATCATCTCCTAAACTCGCACTCTTTATTTCGCTTTACATACATACCAGGCAAGTTCTAGCATCAGCCACAAACATAGAATATACTATATCCTCACACATACAAAGCACATGGTTGACTTTATTGGGAGTAGTATAGACTCTTGACCCAGCAGATGAAGGAATTGAATCATACAATTATCACATAGTGAGTCACAATTAGAGCCTAAACGTCTCAATAGTAATGGTTTTATCACAGACTCTTGTCATAATACCATGCTGCCTATTAGAACAATTTCATGCAAAAAAAAATTTTAACTACTAAAAAAAAACAAAACAAACAAACATAAATAAATGCAAATGTAGATAAAGAAGTATAACATGCAAATACCAGCACCCCACACTTAGATGGGACACACTGTCCTCAGTGGAGAATAAATAAGAAAAACCTGGTTAGTCGGACTCCTCCTCTATGTCTGGGGTCATACCCCCTTCGTCGGAATCATCATAGGAGTCGTCGTCATCAGAATTCTCCTCCACGTTGGAGTCTGGCATTCGTCGATCATCATCGGTTGGCACATCGTCATCAAGAGGTTCCTCGAAGTATGTACCTACTCCACACATTGCCTTTGCATGCTCATTCATGGGGTAGTCATAATCCAGCTGTTGGAGCTCTGCAGCAGTTGGAGCACGACCCCCGCTCATCATTGTAAACTGAGTCATGCCATAAAGATGGTGAAAGAAACTCTCATCTCGAGCATGCCTTTCTGAAGTGGTAAGGTTGACTCCATACATGGTTTCAGCATCTTTAACCTTCGTGAGGTCAACCTTCTTTGGGTTGTGTGGGAGTTTATGATCAGCCGGTTCCTCTTCGATGTCTTCTTTCCTTAGTATTGCAGTCAACAGGTTGCCAAAATTGAAGTGAGACCTCTTGTGTAGCCTAGATTTCCGCATTATGGAACGAATAATTGCCCCAACGTTGATAGGGACATTCGTCATCAATGCGTATACCAAGCACACTCTATCTCTTGTTATCTTGGTGTACTGAGTCCCTGGAATTAGGCAAGAGTTGACTATGCGCAACCATATCCTTGCTTCCCTATTCAAAGGAGCATATGGGAAGGTGTTGTGTCGACCAGTGTCCTTGTGTCTACTCCAGCGTGCCATGGATCTTGTTCCACAGACTGTGTGTCGAATAGCTCTATATGGAGGTCTACTTTACAGCTCCTTGAATGGTGATGGATCGACTGAAGGCAAGCCAAGAAAGGAGTTGAAGAAATCTGCATTGAGTTGTAAAACTTGGCCCCGAATCTTGACCTCGCTTCCTGTGGTTTTCGGTGACCAGTTGGCATAGAATTCTCTTGTTAAATCGAGATTGCATTCTCCCATGTCTCGGAAGATGAAATCCATATGTAATGCCATGATCTTGGCCAACATGCGCGGTTCTTTCTTTGCTAGGCTTTCCTTGTTTATCAAGTCCACATGAACATATTTTCTTTCTTTGTTGTTCCTATACCATTCCTTTGCTTCCTCCTCAAGAACCCATTTTATTCCGAACATGCGGCGTGGTAATTGCATCGAGGATGATTCTCCTTGCTCTTTTCGGGCTCTTTTCTTACCTTTTGTGAAGTGGTAGCCTTATCTTTGCCTTGTCTTGCTTTGGGTGCCATTGTACCTGAGACTAAAATAATGTTCATGTTAGCATCATCTCGATGGATACAATCTATAAACAAGCAGTAAGGGCACCACCCCACACTTAGTTTGTTGGTACAGACTAGTGAAGTAAAAGTGGTCGACTAGTCAGACTTCATCGACATACGTTTTAGGTGCTATATTCCAACAATAAAATAAGAGCAGTCATACTTCTTGTAATCTTGGCAATACTTTCATGTTTGATATATCAAGACTACTACATAGGGATTGAATCAAGGTATAGTATCTAAATAATCACAACCTCCTATGTCGGTAGGCAACTATAATTCTTATCCCGATGAACAAGTCATTCCAACATGTAAGTATTCAAGTGACAAGATTATGCAATTTTTGTAACCATATTAATTCCGCAAAAGTATGACAGTGCATCAAAATCAAATACAAGTTGGGAACAAGTTAAGATCATTCTTACATATACGTTCACTCACTTGGTTGTATCACAACAATTCAATCACTTTCAAATCACCAATACTACTTCAAGATTTAACAATTAATAATAGGCGTAGTAGTGTAGTACTTACGGAATATAAATGAAGAACAAAGTAGCACTTACTTGATTGATGACTTTGGATGATGTTCTTGTGAAGAAGAAGAGCAAAAGGAAAATTTTGGAGTGGATTTGGGGACTATAGGCGGCACTTATGCTAGGTTTCCAATGTATTTTTGGTTCAAGACTAAGTCTCATATTTATGGGAGAAGGTTGGGTCGGGTTTTGACCCATTTAAAATTGGATTTGGAGACAAGAAATGACCATAGGCGGCGCCTTTTGCTTTGCCTATGCTTGGCATAGGCGACGCCTTTTGCATAGCATTGTTGAGCATAGGCGGCGCCTATGCCATGGAATTCTTAGGCATAGGCGGCGCCTATGCCATAGCATATGAGATTCAGAGACAAAAGGCATTGGCATAGGCGGTGATGATAAGCGTATTTACACGCCTAAAGTACTATAATTTACCCATATTTTAGCTAAGTTTTGAGGACAAAATATATAATTCATGCACTTTTAGTCCTTTTTCCTGTAAGTGAGCTAACAAACGTGATTAGCAAGTTTTCAGGTATAAATGATGAAGATTTCAGCATTTTATGGATAACTTGACGCCCAAGGAAGCTTCACGAAAGAAGGAAAGGAGAGCTTGGACGCCTAGGGACTAAAAGTGACGCATGGAAAACCTGTCCCGGGCAAAAACAGCATTTCTAAAGACTTTGGAGATCAGCAGTAACTTAGTAGGATTAGGATAATGATGCAGTAACCTAGTAGGACTAGGATAAGTAATGCAGTAGCTTAGTAGGAATAGGATATGGGTGTTATAAATACCCTATTTTGCTGGAGATTTTTATTATTCCCATCCATCCACCATCCATCCATCCATCAAAACAATTCTCCACCACCCTCATCCCTATTCTATCCTTCCCCTTTTTCTTCATTAATTCATTGTTGACATTATTTTTCATATATTCGACTTTTAATTTTTACAACAAGAGAAAAGCTATTTGCAAGGAATTCACGTGAGATTTTTATGATGATAATGTCTATTGTGTTTTCCGTTGCACTCATGCGTAGCTAAACTTCTCTGTTGGGGTTATGGAAGCCTTATGAGATACTATCTATTGCTATGATTTTGTGAATTCTTGACACACATGCTGCTTATATCATTACTCTCTTCATCTTAATCTAAATTCTTGTGGTTGCAAACACATAGAATACGCCAGTATAGCATTAACTTATTCGAAAGAAAAGTTATATGTCTGGAAAAGAGATAATGTCAAGGTAATAGGGCACCAACCCCTGTTAAAAAGTTAGTGCCGTAACTGGATTAACCTCTTGGAGAATTTGTACCGTTAGATACGCTTTAAGCTCGAAAGAGTTAAAGTGAAATAATCCTTGATGGTCGAAAGACGCCTGAATTTACCATAGAATACAATTCTCTATATGCACATGCATGTCTGAATTCCGCATAACTCATAGCCAATAGAGACGTATAACTCATAAGGTGGATATAACCCCAACTCTCAATTCTCATTGGTTAAACATCTTACTAAACATTCTTTCTTTTTACTTTGCTATTTTCTGTTTTTACTCTATTATTTTGTTTACATTATTGCACGCTACAAAATCCCCCCGTTTACGAGACTTGCACCAAAAGTCTAATAATCTTTGCTTACTTAGTGACCGGCTATTCTCTGTGGGATCGATACCCAACCCAGTTGGGTTATATATTTGACAACGACCGCTTACACTCTTACGAGAGCTGTAGTTTAAGCGTTATCAGGCGGCGCCTATGCTATGGCACAATTGGGCATGGGCGGCGCCTATGCTATGGCACACTAGATTCCGAGAGCTTAGGCCATAGTATAGGCCTTGCCTTGCTCGTGGCCTAGTTTTATATAGGCCTAGCCTTGTTCGTTTCCTATATTTTCATAAGCAATGCCCAATCCATAGCCTTTTGCTTCTTCATCACTAACCTACCACCTTTTACATGCAATACGTCCAAATCAAAATTTGAAACCAATCTCCTCGTTTACGCCTCTTGCACCTACACTTGCTCAAAGACAACAAAAATGATTAGAATGATGGGTTGTCTCCCATCAAGCGCCTTAGTTTTGGTCGTGGCACGACTCTTATTTTTGGATTTTTATTTATCAAAAGCAAACACGTAAACGAAAAAAATGATAAATGATGGGTTGCCTCCCATCTAGCGCTTGATTTATTATCGCGGCACGACATAGTTACCTCGAGTACTTAGACTTCGTCGAGATATATGGTGGCCATATAGTTTATCGAGTCAAGAGGACCGATATATGGTTTTACTCGTTGGCCATTCACCTTAAAGACAACACCATTATCGTCTTCTAGCTCAACTACTCCAGTCGAGTAGACTTGGGTAACTTTGTACGGACCAGACCATTTGGACTTTAACTTACCTGGGAATAGGTTCAGTCTGGAATTGATAAGAAGTACCATATCATCCTTTTGAAAGTTTCGTTGAACAATCCGCTGATCATGATACTTTTTCATCCGTTCCTTGTAGAGGTCTGCTCTTTCGTATGCATGTAGACGGAATTCATCCATCTCATTCAGCTGCTCCAATCTCAGATTCATGGCATCATCCCAATTCAAATTAAGTTGCTTTAACGCCCACAATGATTTATGCTCGAGCTCAATGGGCAAGTGACAAGACTTTCCATAAACTAGTTGGTACGGGGACATGCCAATTGGCGTTTTGAATGCAGTCCTATAAGCCCATAGTGCATCATCCAGCTTCCGAGACCAATCCTTCCTATTAGCATTTACAGTCTTAGCAAGGATTTGCTTGATCTCTCGATTGGAAACCTCTACCTGTCCACTAGTTTGTGGGTGATACGGTGTGGCTACCTTATGTTGCTTGACACCATATTTAGCCAATACGGATTTGAACAGCTTGTTGCAAAAGTGAGATCCTCCATCGCTTATGATAGTACGTGGTACTCCAAAGCGAGAGAAGATATTTCTCTTCAAGAATGCTACAACACGCTTTCCTTCATTATCGGCCAATGCTACTGCTTCGACCCATTTTGAAACATAATCTACAGCGACTAGGATGTATTTCATTCCAAACAAATTTACGAATGGGCCCATGAAATCAATACCCCATACATCAAATAGCTCAATTTCAAGAATTTTCGTCATGGGCATCTCATGGTGTTTCGAAATTGCGCCTTGTCTCTGACATTGGTCGCATCTTCTCACAAATTCGTAGGCATCTCTAACTATCGAAGGCCAATAGTATCCACTTTGCAATACCTTCCTTGCTGTCCGATTACCTGCGTGATGTCCCCCAACTTGGGAAGTGTGACATGCTTCCAATATATTCGGCACCTCTACATGGGATATGCATCGCCTGATAACACCATCCGCGCATCGTCGAAACAAATATGGCTCATCCCAAAAGTAGTGTTTTACATCATGCATGAACTTCCTCTTTTGATGGAAAGATAGATTTGCAGGCATCACATTACTCACCACAAAATTCGCAAAGTCTGCATACCATGGTAACTCTTCCATTATTATGGCTAAGATCTCTTCGTCAGGGAATGCGTCATCAATCTCAAGATCAGGCTGCGCTATATGCTCATTCTCGAGTCTAGATAGATGATCAGCCACTTGGTTCTCGCAACCTCTTCTATCTTTTACCTCGAAATCAAATTTTTGCAGCAACAACACCCATCAAATTAGCCTTGGTTTCGCATCCTTCTTTGTCATTAGATATCTCAAAGCTGCATGATCAGTATGAACTACCACTTTGGTTCCGAGTAAATAAGCACGGAACTTTTCAAAAGCATACACAACTGCTAGAAGCTCTTGTTCTTTCAATTGGAAACTGACGAAAGTTGCTGATTTTATCTCTCATTTGTGCTCTTTTGGATGGCGAAAAGAATCTTTCTAGGAAAACGTCTCTCAATTGCCTCCAATTTGTAATAGAATCAGGAGTCAGCCTATTCAACCATAGAGTTGCCTCCCCAGACAGAGATAATGGAAATAGACGTAATCGAATTGCATTCTGACCAACGCCAGGATTATCAAACGACTTGCATGTAGAAATAAAGTTGATGAGATGCATATTCGGATCATCGCCTGCTAGTCCACCAAATAATTCCTTGAGTTGCAATAACTGAATCATGGTGCTTGTGATGTTAAACTTGGCTCCAGGTGCCAATGGTGGAGGAATAATGGCTCCTATGGCTCCGGCTCCATCAAGATCATCATCATCATCGTCAAAAGCTGGTTGCATAGCTTGGCGTTCAGGCCTAAACCTAGCTTGACGATCTCTTCTATTGGCAGGTGTTGCGATCTCAGCGGCATGCCTAGGGTTTAGTAGCTCGTCATTACATAGATCCTCATCGTCAGGATTTGTTGCTCGCCCAGGGTTATCAATATTCTGTTGATGCACTTGAGCGGCGGCTAGCGCAGCTAGTCTCGCCTGTTCCTGTTGAGCAGCCATCCTTTCAATTGCGTGTTGTGCCTCCATTCTGCCAATACGTTGTGGTTCAGGATTTATAGGTAATAACGGTTGACCAGAACTTTGGGTATGGGGCATGCACTGAATAAAAAAAACCTGCAGTAAATAAAAACAAAAACCAAAAGTAAAAGTATGAGAATCTTTGACCAAAGGGTCTAGTAATTATTACGAACTTAATTGACAACCGTATTCCCCGACAACGGCGCCAATTTTTGATAACGCTCAATCTACAACTCTCATAAGAGTGTAAAGCGGTCGTTGTCAAATATATAACCCAACTGGGTTGGGTATCGATCCCACAGGGAATAACCGGTCAATGAGTAAGCAAAGATTACTAGACTTTTGGAGCAAGTCTCGTAAAAAAGGGGGATTGTAACGTGCAATAAAGTAACAAAGTGAAAACGGAAAATAGCAAAGTAAAAAGAAAGAATGTTTAGTAAGATTCTAATCAATGAGAATTGAGAATTTGGGGTTATGTCCACCTTATGAGTTGTACGTCTCTATTGGCTATGAGTTGTGCGGAATTCAGACATGCATGTGCTTATAGAGAATTGTATTCGATGGTAAATCCAGGCGTCTTTCGACCTTAACTAGGACTATTTCACTTTAACTCTTTCGAGCTTAAAGCGTATCTAACAGTACGAATTCTCCAAGAGGTTAATCTAGTTACGACACTAACTTTTTAACAGGGGTTGGTGCCCTATTACCTTGACATTATCTCTTTTCCAGACATATAACTTTTCTTTCGAACAAGTTAATGCTATACTGGCGTATTCTATGCGTTTGCAACCACAAAGAATTTAAATTAAGATGAAGAGAATAATGATATAAGCAGCATACGTGTCACGAATTCACAAACTCATAGCAATAGATAGTATCTCATATGGCTTCCATAACC
This sequence comes from Capsicum pubescens, assembly GCA_030864215.1. Lineage (NCBI taxonomy): Eukaryota > Viridiplantae > Streptophyta > Magnoliopsida > Solanales > Solanaceae > Capsicum > Capsicum pubescens. Next base: position 45,916,668 of record CM061543.1, read on the forward strand.
CCAACAGAGAAGTTTAGTTACCCATGAGTGCGAAGGAAATCACAATAGACATTATTAATATACCACAATAAAATTCTCGTGTAGTAAGGTGTGGTGTGGCGTTTTTGGGTGTGAACTCCCTTGCAGAGTAACGTTTCTCTTGTTGTGGAAATTAAGAATTGAATAGATGAATAAAAAGTAGAATTAAAAGTAGATGAATTGTTTTCAGAGTTAAAAGTAATGGAAGAATGATAAAAATCTCTAGCAGAATAGGGTATTTATAATACTCCTATCCTATTCCTACTAAGCTACTGCATTACTTAACCCAATCCTACTGGGTTACTGCATCATTATCCTAATCCTAATAAGTTACTGCTAGTCCCCAAAGTCTTTAGAATTGCTGTTTTTGCCCGGGACAGATTTTCCATGCGTCACTTTTGGTCCTTGGCGTCAAAGCTTTGCTTTCCTCCTTTCGTGAAGCTTTCTTTGGCGTCAAGTTATCCATAAAATGCTGAATTCTGCATCATTTATACCTGAAAACTTGCTAATCATGTTCGTTAGCTCACTTACAGGAAAAAAGGACTAAAAGTGCATGAATTATATAATTTGTCCTCAAAACTTAGCTAAAATATGGGCAAAATATAGCACTATAGGCGTGTAAATTCGCCTATCATCACTCCTCAATCAATAATTAATGTCCACAAAATAGTCAATTTTCACATAATGACACCACCTTCTCCGATTAACGAAGAAAGATAAGCAACTTCAGTGGTGCACAATTTCTGGCAATAAAACACCGCTGGACAGTGACAGCGGTGGCAAAAT